>CM046955.1:17939289-18564289 GCA_025698515.1 Gossypium sturtianum | reverse complement strand
AGCACTGGAGCACCCCACGGAGAATAACTCGATCATGCAAAGCCTTTGTCCGTCAACTCTTGTAACTGTGCCTTCAATTCTTTCAACTCAGTTGGAGCCATTATGTATGGAGCAATCGATATAGGTGCAGTACCAGGGGTTAACTCAATGCCAAATTCAATTTCTCTAATCGGAGGCAACCCTGGCAACTCTTCTGGGAATACATCTGGATACTCACATACTATTGATACTGATTCAATTCTTAACTCAGTTTCTTTGGCATTCATCACAAAGGCAAGATATGCTTCGTATCCCTTTCTTACATATTTCTGGGCAGCCATATGAGAGATCACTACAGGCGGCTTGTCTTGTTCATCTGATTCAACACAAAGGGTGTCCCCATTTTCACATCTCAATTCAATGTATTTCTTTCCACAATTTACTGTCACATCATGAGCGGTTAACAAGTCCATACCAAGAATTATATCAAATTCATCAAATGGCAATAGCATGAGATTTGCCTTAAAATAATGACCTCTAATCATCAATGGGCAATCCTTGCATACCTTATCAACTAATACACTTTTGCCTAAAGGATTAGACACTTTTATCACGAGCTCTGTAGACTCTACAGGCATGCACATACTAGATACTAATTTCATGCAAATGTATGAATGGGTAGATCCCGGATCAATTAAAGCAACAACATTAGTATCATGGAGAGAAAATGTACCCGTAATTACATTAGGGGATGACGCCTTTTCGTGAGCACGAATGGCATAAGTCCTCGTAGGCGCTCTACCCTCATATCTTGCAGCCTACTCTCTGGGTGTACTCTTACTACTCGTTCCACTTCCCGGGTTTCTCTGTTGTCTCCCTCTAGTAGTGCTTCCCGATCTGGCACTCTGAACTTTCTCTTTTTCAACCATCTCAGGGCATTCTCTAATATAATGATCTTGGGAACCACACTTAAAACAGGCTCTCTCATGTGCTCGGTCTATTAGGTCGAGTGTTCCCAACACTAGCAGCTGAAGTAGTCTGAGCTTTAACCCTCGAGTACTGTTTACTCTTACTTCTGTTTGAAAACCCAGATGAAGTAGCTGATCGGGTAGGGAAATGTCTCGACTTCTTGGACGAGGACTGAAATGACTTATTCAATTGTCTCTTTCTTGAGCCACGAGACTCCATCTCAACTTTTCTTTTCTCTTTTACCAATTCCTCGGCTTTACAAGCCCGATCCACTAGCACAACAAATTCCTTCAACTCAAGGACACCAACAAATATTCTAATATCTTCATTTAATCCGTCCTCAAACCTCTTACACATGATGGCTTCGGAGGATACACACTCCGAGCGTACTTGCGGAGCCTTACAATTTCACGCTCATATTCAGTTACTGTCATTCTACCTTGTTTCAGTTCAAGGAACTCCTTTCTTTTCTGATCAATAAATCTTTGGCTAACGTACTTCTTCCGTAATTTTTCTTGGAAAAACTCCCATGTGATCCTTTCCCTTGGTACAACCGACACAAGGGTGTTCCACCACTGATAAGCAGAATCTCTCAGAAGAGATACTACGCATTTCATGCACTCTTCAGGTGTGCAGGATAACTCATCAAATACCCTGATGGTATTTTCAAGCCAGAATTCTTCTCTTTCCGGATCATCATCGTTACTAGCTCGAAATTGCTCGGCTCCTTATTTTCAGATTCTATCAACCGGAGGATTTTCTCTCCTCACCACTTCTACCACTTGGGGAGCTAATAGGGTAGGTTGAGGAATAGGTGGGAGTGGAGGGGGTTGTGCATTCGGGTTCACACGAACGAACTCCATGTACCATGCATTCATCATGTGGAGAAAGGCTTCCCTAGCCTCTTCTCCTCCTTCTGACTTACAGTCATTGGTCTATTCTCATTTTCATTTGGCACCATCCCTTCGGCGGAAGCCGGCGCGTTACTTTCTACATCATTCGCCACAGCTATATAGGGATCCATTTACTATATAAAAACACAATTTAAATCGTCAGGAGTCGTCACACTATCATAATGTAAATACTCATGTGTATGGCATGTATAGCTAAACTATTGCTTATGCTACGTTAGTCCAAGAATCGACTAAACCGTAGCTCTGATACCACTAAATGTAACACCCCTTACCCATATCCAATGCCGGGACAGGGTACGAGGTATTATCGGACTTATCTTGCTTTAACATACAACATCAGGCTGTAAAATCTCATTTCAACTTAAAACTTTTCATTCATATTCATAATATCCTTATGATGGGTCTACGGGGCCCTAAACTAACATACAGGAGGTTTTGGGATAAAATTGAAAACTTTTGCGCACTTAGAAAATTTTTGCCTAAAATAGGGCCACACGCCCGTGTGTAATGGAACACGCCCGTGTGGGCAGGCCGTATGGTCACACACGCCCATGTTCTGAAACTGTGTGGAATTTATTTTTCATTTCGAACCTACAGGGATTTTTGCACGGTCGAACACACGCCCGTGTCTGTGGCCCGTGTCCCTCACACGGCCTAGACACGCCCATGTCCTCACCCGTGTGTAAAAACCTGGGTATTCATTTTATGACGTCGGCAAGCTCTTAAGGGGCACACGCCTGAGCACGCCTGCAGTGTGCTGGCAGGTGTGGCGAATCAAATTCTCATAAATTTGATGCAGGGGACACACGGCCTATCAACACACCTATGGGACTGGCCGTGTGTCACACACGGCTTAGACACACGCCCGTGTGTCTACCCGTATGGACAATTAGAAGGCTATTTACCAAGCCAATTTCCACCTTGAAACATAAACACTCATATGCCAACTCAAGCAACACATAACATGGCAATCATCATTCATACATCTCACATGTTACTCCATCAATTGCATGAACTTTCACTTCATGAAATTTATCATCATTAAAAATATGATACTTGACAAATATTGGCCAATCTCCAATGGCCATTTACAAAATGAGTGTATAACATTAATAGCCAACACTTTGGCTTTCAAATATGACAAAACAGAAAATGACCAAGTTCCTATACATGCCATACCCAAAATGAATCAACTTTACTATACCACAAGAATGATTGATAGTGTGATCCGAGCTCCGACGTTCTACGATCCCCGAGTTAACTTGGTGACATTACAAGGAAAAGGGAAAAAAATGGGTAAGCCTATAGCTTAGTAAGTTTGCATGAATTACAATGGCAACATAAGTACTCAAGGTAAAAATCCATTCATCTCATAGAGCAATAACAACACAAGTTCTCAAGTACTTTGACATACTTACGCTTACTCATCACATATCACATTAAGGTTTCATAACTCGTATTTTACTCATGGTACCCGTATCACTTCATCACATAATTTAGCACTTATGTTATCATGAACATAAACTTAAATCATAATCATCTTTCACTTAAATGTAACTCTTTGTCATCCTTATCTAGCTTAACTCTTGCAATCTTTGCTTACTTAGCTCTTTCGCCCTTTGAATTACTCGAAATATCGGAGGATACTCAATCTCATCATACATGTATCACGATGCCAATGCCATATCCCAGATATGGTCTTACATGGGATCTCTTAACTCGATGTCGATGCCATGTCCCAGACATGGTCTTACACGAGATCTTCCTTTGGTGCCGAGGCCATGTCCCAGACATGGTCTTATACGGGACCTCCTTTATTCGGTGCCGACACCATGTCCCAGACATGGTCTTATATCGGACCTCCTTTATTTGGTGCCGATGCCATGTCCCAAACATGGTCTTATACGGGACCTCCTTTATTCGGTGTCAATGCCATGTCCCAGACATGGTCTTATACGGGACCTCCTTTATTCGGTGCCGATGCCATGTCCTCAACATGGTCTTATACGGGACCTTCCTTATCTCATGTCGTGACATAGGTATCCTCGTATTCTGAATCTTCAACCGAGACTTCATCTTAACACATTTTAATCAAATCCTCATCAAGACATCATTAGTTAATTTCATAGAAATAATATTCATTTCTCATAATATCAAACAATTAAAAACATAAAATCATTATGTAGCTATAATTTTCACACAAACTTACCTCGGTACTCAAAATGTGTGTAGATATTCGATTTAGTCCACAACCTTGTTCTTGCCTCGGTTTCGATCTGGGCTTCGTGTTTCTTGATCTATAATAATAATTTAACTTGTTTAATACTCACATTGACTAAATTGACTCATGAATCACACTTTGGAAAAATTACAATTTTGCCCCTAAACTTTCACATAATTACACTTTTGCCCCTAGGCTCGTAAAATGATTTTTATTCGACTTTCTTGTATTTTAAGCCTAGCTGAATCTTTTTCTCAACTACAAAAACCTTCAATTTTCACTATTTCACTCATGTATGACCATTTTCATAACTTTTACAATTTTGTCCATTTTATGAATTTCTCATGAAAATCACTTAGGAAAATATGTTTATCATACATCAAACTTTCATATTCTTCCATAAATCATCAAAATACATGCATGTAATACATGGGTAAATTTTTTAACATAAACCCTAGCTCAAAATATAGCTAGAAATAGCTAAATCGAGCTACGGGGATCTCAAAAATATGAAGAACATTAAAAACAGGGCTAGGATGCACTTACTATCAAGCTTGAAAGTTGAAGAAACCCTATCTATGGAGTCCTTGTGATTTTCGGCTATAAAGAAGAAGATGGACATGAATTTTGACTTCTTTTTCCCTTTTATTTCTTTTATTAATCAAATGACAAAAATACCCTTAAGGCCCTTTCTTAAGATTTTTCCTTCCCATGCCCATTTTTGTCCATCATCAAATATAATAGTTTAATTGCTAAATAAGGACCTCTAATAATCTTTATAATTCTATTTATTACTTGAATCTTCTAGAATCTCATATTTTCTATTCTTTGTAATTTAGTCCTAATGGACCAATTGATCACTAATTAATAAAATTTCCTCATGAAATTTTCACACAATCATGCAACCACATCATAAGCCTCATAAAAATCATAAAACACATATTTCTACTTTGGATTTGTGGTCTCGCAACCACTATCCTGACTAGGCCCTAAATCAGGCTGTTACACCCGTGACTCAAAGAAAAGGCAGTTGGGGAAATCATTTCAGTCCTCATCCAAGAAGTGGAAAGAGTTCACCACTCGATCAAATGCTTCAGTGGGATTCTCAAGTAGAAATAGAAGTAAGCAGTACTCGGTTTCTAAGGCTCAGACCACTTCTATTGCGAGTGTTGGTAGTTCTTAACCAAATAAACTGGAGTGTTCGCAGTGTGGTAGACGATATTTTGGTAAGTGTCGAGGAAGTGAAAGAGGCTGTTTTAAGTGCGGTTCGCTAGACCAATTCATTCGAAATTGTCCTGAGATGGAATAAAAAGACAAAAAGCAAGATGTGCGAGCGAGTAATGCTCCTCCTAAGGGTAGACCACAAAAGAACCCGTGAAGTGGGGCTAGCAGCAGAGGTGCGCCTAGAGATTTTGCCGTAAGGTCCGAGGGCCGAGCGCCTGCAAGGACTTATGCCATTCGCGCTCGCGAAGAGGCATCGTCACTAGACGTGATTATGGGTACTTTTTCTCTTCATGATATCTATGTTGTTGCTTTGATTGATCCGAGGTCTACCCATTCGTATGTTTGTATGAAATTGGTATCTAGTATGAATATGCCTGTTGAGTCCACAGAAATTGTCATAAAAGTGTCAAACCCGTTAGGCAAGCATGTGCTAGTTGACCAAGTGTGTAAAAATTATCCTTTGACAATTAGAGGTCACTGTTTTCTGGCTAATCTTATGCTGCTCCAGTTTGATGAATTTGATGTGATTCTTGGTATGGACTGGTTAGCAGCTCATGATGTGATAGTAAATTGTGGGAGAAATTTTATTAAACTAAAATGTGAAAATGGGGATATCCTTCAGGTTGAATCAGGTGAATCAGATAGCTTGCCTGTAATGATTTCTTCTTTGGCTGCTGGGAAATGTATAAGAAAAGGGTATGAGTCTTATCTCGCATTTGTGTTGAATACTCAAGAGTCAAAAATAAATATTGAGTCAGTGCCAGTGGTATGTGAGTATCAGGATGTATTTTCGGAGGAGTTGCCCGGATTGCCTCCAATTGGGGAAGTTGAGTTTGGTATTGAGTTGGTCCCGAGTACGGCACCTATTTCGATTGCCCCATATAGGATGGATCCGACGGAGTTAAAGGAGCTGAAAATCCAGTTGCAAGAGTTAACGGATAAGGGTTTTGCAAGACCGAGTTATTCTCCGTGGGGTGCTCCGGTACTTTTTGTGAAAAAGAAAGACAGGTCGATGAGATTATGTATAGACTACCGACAGCTCAACAAGGTTACAGTTAAGAACAAGTATCCCTTGCCAAGGATCGATGGTTTGTTTGACCAATTGAAGGGAGCCACAGTGTTTTCTAAGATAGACCTGAGGTCCGGTTACTATCAATTGAGAGTTAAGGAGCAGGATGTGCTGAAAACTGCATGTCGGACAAGGTATGGCCACTATGAGTTCCTGGTCATGCCCTTTGGCTTAACAAATACTCCTGCCGTGTTTATGGATTTAATGAATCGTATTTTCTGACCGTATTTGGATAAGTTTTTTATTGTTTTTATCGATGATATATTAATTTATTCTCGTGATGAGAGTGAGCACGCGGAGCATTTGAGAACTATTTTGTAAACTTTAAGAGATAAACAATTGTATGCTAAGTTTAGCAAAAGTGAGTTTTGGCTCCGAGAGGTCGGATTCTTAGGACACATCATGTCGGGTGATGGAATTAGAGTTGACCCGAGTAAGATATCGGCTATCGTTGATTGGAAACTGCCGAGAAATGTATCAGAGATTAGAAGCTTTTTGGGCTTAGCGGGATACTACAGACGATTTGTTAAAGGATTCTCCATGATTGCTACGCCAATGACGAGTTTGCTACAAAAAGATGTCAAGTTCGAATGGACGGAAAAATGCCAACAGAGTTTTGAGAAACTAAAAGCATTATTGACTAAAGCTCCAATTTTAGTGCAACCGGAACCGGGAAAGGAATTCGTAGTGTATAGCGACGCATCCTTGAATGGACTAGGATGCGTACTCATGCAAGAAGGCAAGGTAATAGCGTATTCCTCGAGACAACTGAAGACACATGAGAAAAACTATCCGACTCATGATTTAGAGCTGGCCGCCATAGTGTTCGCACTAAAGATTTGGAGACACCATTTGTATGGCGAGAGATGCAGAGTGTTCACTGACCATAAAAGTCTAAAGTATTTGATGACTCAAAAGGAGTTAAACCTACGGAAGCGGAGATGGTTAGAGTTGATAAAGGATTATGAGTTGATAATTGACTATCACCCTGGGAAGGCGAATGTGGTCACCGATACTTTAAGTAGGAAGTCATTGTTTGCCTTGAGGGCTATGAATACCCAGTTGTCTGTGACTAATGATGGTTCGGTCATAGCAGAGTTAAGAGCTAGACCGATGTTTCTGCAAGAAATTTGTGAAGTTCAGAAAAGTGATAAAGAGTTACAAGCCAAGATAACTCAGTGCGAGGCGGGTATTGAATCAGATTTTTGGATTGGTGCCAATGGCTGTTTAATGTTTCGAGATAGAATCTGTGTACCCAAAGATGATGAGCTTATTCAGAAAATTCTGCATGAGGCACATAGCAGTTGTATAACTATCCATCTGGGTAGTGTGAAAATGTATAATGACTTGAAGAAAATGTATTGGTGGTCGGGAATGAAAAGAAACATCTCAGAGTTTGTCTCTAAGTGTTTAATTTGTCAGCAAGTGAAAGCCGAACACCAAGTACCTTCGGGTTTACTTCAACCCGTGATGGTTCCCGAGTGAAAATGGGACCGTATTACCATGGATTTTATGTCAGGATTGCCGTTGACGCCAAGGAAGAAATATGCTGTATGGGTTGTAGTTGATAGGCTAACTAAGCCGGCTCATTTTATACCGGTGCGTACCGATTATCCACTTGAGAAATTGGCTGATTTGTATGTTTTTGAAATTGTGAGACTTCACGGGGTACCTTTATCGATCATTTGGATAGAGATCCGAGGTTCACATCACAGTTTTAGAAAAAGTTACAAGAAGCTTTGGGGACAAAGCTAAATTTTTGCACGGCTTTCCATCATCAAACTGACGGTCAGTCGGAAAGAGTAATTCAGATACTTGAAGACATGCTGTGGTGTTGTGTTCTTGAGTTCCAAGGTAGTTTGGAAAAATATTTACCGTTGGTAGAGTTCGCTTACAATAATAGTTTTCAGGCGAGTTTGAAAATGGCGCCTTATGAGGCATTATATGGGCATAAATTTCGAACGCCTTTGTATTGGTCCGAACTCAAGGAAAATCAAATACACGGGGTTGACTTAGTCAGGGAAATCGAAGAGAAAGTAAAAGTGATTCGCGATTGTTTGAGGGCTGCTTCGGATAGACAGAAATCTTACGCGAACTTAAAACGGAAAGAGATTGAGTTTCAAGTAGGTGATAAGGTATTTTTGAAAGTATCCCCGTGGAAGAAAGTCCTCAAATTCGGTAAGAAAGGCAAGTTAAGTCCACGTTTTATTGGGCCATGTGAGGTGACTGAGAGAATTGGACCGGTAGCATACCGATTACCCTTGCCATCTAAATTAGAAAAGATCCACGATGTATTCTATGTGTCTATGTTGCGCCGTTACTAGTCTGACCCATCACATGTGATTTCACCAACAAATGTTGAGATTTGTTCAGACATGACCTATGGTGAAGAGCCGGTTAAGATTTTAGATCGGGAGGTCAAGAAATTGAGGAATAAAAGTATAGCACTTGTGAAAGTACTATGGCATAGACATGGGGTTGAAGAGGCCACATGGGAGCCTGGGGAAACCATGAGAGACTAATACCCAAAACTTTTTATTGGTAAGAATTTTCGGAGATGAAAATCCCTATGGGGGGAGAATTGTAATAGCCCGATTTTTGGGGCTAGTCGGAACAGTGGTTTTGGGACCACTAATTCGAGGTCGGGGAAAATTATTTTAATATTAGTTTATGAGTTATAGTATGATTATATGAGTGCATGAAAATTTTGGTGAATTAATTTTACTGATTGCATGCTTAATTTTGAAAAAGAACTAAATCGCATAAAGTGCGAAAGTTTTGTTCTACAAGCTTTAAGTGTCCAACAGCTATAGAATCTTAAATTGGAGGTCTTTAATGTGCAATTAGCCCCTTAGGAAAGTGTTGGCCGGCCATAGGGGACAAGAAAATGCAAATTGGTCAAAGTTGGTGGAAATTATGTGACTTAATTGATGTAATAAAATAAAATAAAGGGAAAATGATATCATCCTTTTTCATTTTCCTCTACCACCAAAAATTTCAGCAAGAAGGGGCTTTGGAAAGCTTGAAAATTTTCAGCAACTTAAACCCTTGCAAGTAAGTGATTTTGATGGTCATTTTTGATGATTTTTGTGTTTTTGGAACCTTTGTAGCTTAAGCTAGCTAATGAGGGGACTATTTTGCAAAATGTTTGAGAGTCTAGGGTTTTACCATGTGAGTATTCATGTTTATTTCTAAAATTTTATGGAATAAATGAATCTTGGTTGTTAAAAATAAACAACTTTTGTTAAGTGATTTTCATGAAAACACCTAAAAAGGACCTTTTTGTAAAAGTTGTAAAATAGGTGGTAAATGTGTGAAATAATTGGAATTGTGAGTTGATATAATAGTAATTAAGGTTTGGATAGACTTGGTTAATGAGGAAATTTGATGAAAATCGATTTATGAGCCTAGGGGCAAAATCGTAATTTTGTGAAAGTTTAGGGGCAAAACGGTAATTTTTCCAAAGTAGAATTTTTGAAATGTCTTGATTAATGTGATGATTAAATGAGTGAATTTTATCAATATAGATCAAGAAAAACGGAGTTCGGACCTAGACCGGGGGAAAACCAAGCTAGTAGATTAACTCAATCTAGTCGCCCACTTTTTGTCTACCGAGGTAAGTTGTACGTAAATAATACAACGTTATTGTATTTATGCATTAAAAAATTGATATTGCATAAAATGTTTGATTATTGTTGTGAATATGTATGATGAGAATTGATATGGTAAAAACTCCCGGTTGAACCTTAGGAATAGATTGGATATCTATGCCATGACATTTGGGTTTATATGTGTGCTAGTGTAAGACCATGTCTGGGACATGGCATCGGCCACATTATGAGAGCCAGTGTAAGACCATGTTTGGAACATGGCATCGACATTGAGACGAGAGCTAGTGTAAGACCATGTCTGGGACATGGCATCGGCCACATTATGAGAGCCAGTGTAAGACCATGTTTGGAACATGGCATCGGCATTGAGACGAGAGCTAGTGTAAGACCATGTCTGGGACATGGCATCGGCCTCGACATGTGAGCCAGTGTAAGACCATGTCTGGGACATGGCATCAGCATTCTTCCCTCCTGTGTGAGGCTTATCGGATATCCTTTAGTATTCTAATGGGTTCAACGAGTAAAATAAAGATTGTGTCAAAAGTGAGAAAAGTTACAGCTATGTTGTAAGTGATACAGGTACCTACATGAGATTCATGAGAAATGAGCTCGAATTGTGTTGTGTGATTAGTAAGGGTGGAAATGAGTAAGTTATGCCTTTAATCATTCGAGAATCATATGCAAGTTTATAATATGCTATGAGTATGATAATGCTTGTTAATTGTTGTTAATTATTTACATGCGACTTACTAAGCTTTATGCTTACTCCCTTTCCTTTTCATTTTCTTTTAGTATTGCCAAGCTAGTTCGAGGATCAAAGGACGTCAGAGCCATGATCACACTATCAATTTGAACATTTGGTATAGTTAGATTTATCATTTTGAGTATGGCATGTATAAGAACTTAGTCTTTGTCAAGTGTCATATTGTTTTGGCCAAATGTGTTGGCTTGACTTAGAGATTTGATTCATTTTGTATAAGGCCATGGATGATGGCTATTTCCTATTATTTATATATGAAAATGATGATGTTTTTCATGGGTGAGTGAATTGCATGATTGGATTGATAAGTATGTGATAAGTTTAGCATGTTAAAATAGTGTAGTAGCATTGATGTGTGTAAGTCTTGATGGTGGCTTATGTTGGTGCAAGTAGGGGTGGAAAAAAGGCTTGGTAAATAGCCTTGCTTTTGTCCACATGGGTAGACACATGGGCGTGCGTCTAGGCCGTGTGTGACACACGGTCTGCCTCATGGGCGTGTAGTTTGGTCGCGTGTCCCCTTGCACCCTAAGTTGACAAAACAGAATGCCCAATAGTAACCACACGGGCTGAGGCACGGCCGTGTGACTGAACCGTGTGGAAGACACGGCCATAGGACATGGGCATGTTCCCAGGCCGTGTGAAGTCTGCACTTGAATTTAGGAATTTACTTTGCCACACGGCCTAAAAACACGGGCGTGTGCCTTGGCCGTGTGACCTTATTGAGTTGATGACGTCAGAAACAGAATTTCAAGGTTTTTACACACGGGCGTGTCATGACGTGTGAAAGACACAGGCCATGGACACGGGCGTGTGCCAGGCCGTGTGAAAACCCCTGTAGGTTCGAATTGGAAAATAAATCCACACGGCTAGGGACAAGGGGCGTGTCCCTTGCCACACGGGCATGTGCCCCTGTTTTTAGTGAAATTTTCCAAAGTTTTCTAAACTGCCAGGTTTAGTATCGTACCATTTCTAAAGTATGATTTAGGCCTCGTAGGCCCATATTAAGGACTTTAAGATGAATATTGAAAAGTTTTAAATTTGAACGGAATTTCATAACCCGAAATTCTATGTTAGTATGTGTTTGAGTTAGGTAACGCCTCGTACCCTGTTCCAGCGTTAAATACGGGTAAGGGGTGTTACAGTGTCGTTTAGGGCCAACCCGCGCGCGACCCGATCCTCTCCAGGGGATCCGCGTGTTTTCAATGTTTGGGCTATTTGCGCGATCAGCCCTTCCGCTTTTGTAGCGCGCTTCAGTTTAGTCTTTTTTTCACTTTATTTTTTTATTTTTTTTAAATTTGGCTACTAAACTTTTGCGCGTTTCAATTTAGTCCCTGGCTCGCTGATCTCCTAGAGAAGGGACGCGTTCCAAGGGAATTGGGTTATTTGCCCATTTGGTCCCTGTTTGTTTTCGCGCCTTTCTAATTAGTCCTTTTTTTTTTCTTTTCTTAATTTATCCTGTTGATTTATTTTGGGTTACATTTAAGCCCATTATTATTTTCGTTTATTTATTTATTTTATTTTATTTACCTTTTTATTTGTTCTTTATTTTTGGTTTTATTTTATTTTTCATTTGGCACCCATTTATCTATTCCGTTATTATTATTATTATTATTATTATTATTATTATTATTGTGTTTTTATTTACAAATTGCTCCCCTTAACTTCATTTATATTTTAATTTGCTCTTTTTTTTAAAAATATTTTACAAACTACTTTCTTCAATATCTGTTTGTGTATTTATTTATTTATTCACTTGTCCTTATTATATTTTAAAAATTGGTTTTGTCTTGTTTGGTGCCTATTTTATTTTTGTTATCATTGAAACTATTTGTTGTTTATTTTATTTTATCTTTCTTTGATTGATTGTATTGGTATTAAAGTGATATTATGTGATTATTGCCATTATATGTACTAGGAATTATTTATTAGTATTTTCATATTGTTGTCGTTCATTGGTACAAAATTTTATTCATATACCATTTTTTAAATATTGCATTAATTTTTACCCAAATTCAAAAAAAATAAAGCTTTTAAAAATAGGCAATATTTCGCATTTTGGAGATTCGAGAAATCGTACCCTAACTTACGGGGTTTCGATTTTCTCATTCAATCTAAATAGCCAAATATCCTTTTAAAATTAAAATACATAAGTTTAAATGAAAAAAAATTAAAGGCAAGCTTATCCTCGAGGGTTCAAAATGCCGTGTCCTAACTTACGGGACGTGACATTTGTTATCTCGAGACGAGAGGGTCTTTGACATTCGTTTCAATTTATTCAAGCATTTTTTTTAAAATTAACATTAATAAAAAGAGGAATCGTATTGTAAATTCTTTCAAGTTTTCAAATTTTCAACATTAAGACATTAATTAATCAATTAGGTACCATTTTTGGGCGTTACGAGGCTGCTAATCCTTCCTCGCACGTAACCGACTCCTGAACCCGTTTTCTCGAATTTCGTAGACCAAAATCATTATTTTAGTAAATAAAAACATTTTATTAAAATGATCAAATTACGAGGTGATCCGATCACACCTCATAAAAAAGGATTGGTGGCGACTCACATTTTCATTTTCAAAATAAAAAGTCGATTTCGAAAAAAATGGTTTCGACAGTTTGGCGACTCCACTGGGGACCCAATAAGAGAGTCAAGCCGCAAATTAACTATTTTCTATTTTTTTGTCAATGTTGAAAATCTGATTTAAATTTACGATCCTTTCGTTGCATTTCATTTGTCATTTTTGTGGTCTTTGTCATGATATGTTTGCTTTATTGGTTTGAGCCTTTTGATATGTCTCCGCATATTGCATCGCATAAATCAGTCGATTTTACTCTTTTAAGTGGGAGTGAGAAACTATTCCTTCATGAGGTCTTCACCTCCATATAGGATAGTGGATCGCTTTCGGGATACATCCGTACCTATGTCTTCGTAAGATTTTCATCTTCGTATAGCCATAGGGAAATGTATTCCCCTGAACTGAACTCGGTCCATATGAGCCTATAATGGGTGAAGATCGAGGAATCTGCCGGTTCAGGTACCTTTTCTTTAGAATCAAACCGCATATAATGAGCCCTAAGAGCCTACCCTAGGTAGAACCACACCAAACCCTAGTAGTTACCCGAATAGGTGCTTTATTTATTATTTCTCGTTTGCTTTGAATTCTAGCTTTGTGTATAATACTAACTTGCTTTGTTTCGCTTTGACTTTGATTGCATGACATTTTCATCATAAAAAAGGTATTTATTCACGTTCAGTATCAAAATAGTGAGCTTATCATGGAAAAAGGGTTTCTTGATAAAGTGGAGGATAATGCGGCCGTCCGAATTTGGTCTGAGAAAATGCAGCAAGAGAAAGGTGACAGTCTTACGGAGGGGTATGTGTCAGAGTTATGGGATTTTAATCGCATCAGCGTGAGTCAGAATAATCTCCTAGAATTGAAAGAGATATGGGACCAATAGGATGACGAGATCAAGCAGCTATTTTGCTATGACTATGGTAATTTTCCCTATCTACTCGATATAAAAGTGGACAAGCACTTATTCCGAGCTCTCGCCCAGTATTGGAATCCCGCTTACAGTTGCTTCACTTTTGGGAATGTTAATTTGGTACCTACCGTGGAAGAATACATGACCTTACTTCGTTTCCTAAAGATTCAAGCTGACAAGGCTTATTCTAGAGCCGCCAACATCCCGACGTTCTTAAAGAAGCTAATGAGCATCACGGGGATGAGTGAGCAGTGGGTTGCAGCCTGGATCAAGCAAAAAGGAGATAGTGCATCTCTTGGAAAAACTTGAGGGATTTGATCCTAGCACATCCGGATATGAAGAAGAGGGTTGATGTTTTCGCTCTAAGCATTTACGGTTTGGTCATCTTCCCCAAAGCACTAGGGCATATTGGTGAGGCAGTTTCAGACTTTTTTGATCAGCTCGACAAAAGGGTCACGCTCGTCCCGAAAATCCTGGCCGAAACTTTTAGATCTTTGAGTGCATACTGAAGAGCGGGTGAAGGTAGGTTCATCGGGTGTGCGCAAATTTTATTTGCGTGGTTTCATAGTCACTTTTGGAAGATAGAAAATGTTTCTTATCGAGTATTATCCGAGAATTACTCTCCTTTGAAAGAATTAGTGGCTACACCGAGGCAAGATAACATTTCAGAAGAAAAGTGGATGGCGATTCTCCAGAGTCTTCAAGACGAGGACGTCGAATGGAGAGCCCCCTGGATGATCCCCAATGAGATTCTATACCGGTGTGGAGACTTTGACTGGGTTCCTCTACTTGGAATTTGGGGAGTTGTTGGATATGCTCCTTGAGACAATATAAATCATGGCAGTTCATACCAGCGACGCAAGGGTTGGCTCAGTGCGAGTTTTCATACAAGGGTGATAATTATAAGAAGAAGGTTCGTGAAATATCGAACGCTTGGAACCAAACCCGTAGAATAAAAATATTTTCCGCAAATTTGATGAACCCCCCGTATATAGTTGGTGGTGGGGTAAAAGAGTCAACGACAACATCCCTATGCCAAGTCAAGAAAACACTCGACCGATAGAAGAGCATCTACAAGTAATCTCGTCTGAGTTAGAGATCATCAAGCAAGACTTTGAAAAAAGGAGTTCGGAATTGGGAAAGAAGATAGAGCAGTTAGAGGAGGAAAAGATGCAGCTAGGATTAGACGTCGACATCCAGAAGCTAGAGGCCGAGAAATTGAGGAAGGGAAAGAATAAGGCCGAAGAAGATTTGGATAGTCTAAAAATAGATTATAAGAAGTTGCGTTTTTCGTTAAGAACTACCGGTTTGGGTAAAACATCGGAGCAATGGCGATAAGAAATCAAAGAAGAAAAGATTAGAGCCGATCAGTGGGAAAAGAAATTCCAAGACACTCGAGCTCAAGAAGATGCTTTGGAAAGGATTCTGTTAGAAAGCCGAAATGAGAAAGCGAGATTAAGAGCTCGGGTGGCAGAATTAGAAAAGTCACTTCATCAGTATCGTAGTCACAACTCCGCAATCGAGCTAAGAACAAGCCTAAGTAAGATCGAGGAGTTGAAGGGAAACATAGGAGAGCTCGAGACCGCGCTACAAAATTACGAAATTCGAGTTGAGTTTCTTGAAACGAATAACGAACACTGGAAAGAGCAGCTCTAACATTCTCAAGGTCAAGTTAGGGATAGAGACTACATCATGGGCGAAGCTGTGGATCAAGTACGGGAAGTGGCTGATCATTTGCAAACCCTAGCATTTCAAACCGACGTGCTAAGCTTAAAATATGAATCAGAATTGGATCGAGGTCGAGAATTAGCTTGGCTTTTTAGGAAAATTAAGGCTTTGAGTATTAGGGCAAAGCCGTATATGTAATCTGTTTTATGTAAAGAAATTTGTCTTCTAGTAAAGTTGTTCTAATGAAATTGAATCAGATCAACGCCTCTTTTTGCATTCATTTCATTCATCTGCATTACATTTCATCATATGCATTAAGTTTAATAAAAAGACCCTAATTAATTAAAATTATGACAGTTACCCTGGAAACCAACGAGAGTTTACCAACTAAATATCACTACAGTACCCGCCGTAAAACCAAGGTAATGGATTAGAGATTGGAAAGATTAGAAAAAATGCAAAGAGATATGCAAGATCAGTTGCAAGCACAGATGCAAGAACAATTAGCCAAAATTCAAAAAGATATGAGGGATCAAATGCAAGAATCCCAAAGAAGTATGATATGCCAATTGACGTAATTGCTGGCTGGAGGACTCGAAAAAGGGAAGAGTACTGTGGTTAACTCGGGTGATGATAATGAAGACCCTACCTATCCCCCAGGTTTTACCCCGGTAAATGTCCAGACTCAACCGGAGGCGTACCCACGAAGGGTACCCGTTACTATCAGACTCTAACAATAACAGGCTGGTACCTCTGTACCAACGAACTACCCAACGGGCTCAGGCTCTAATCCAGGGGATAATCCAACTAATCCTGTTGTCCCTGATCTTGATGATATAGCAGAAATGGAGAAGGCGACGGTAGATCTACCAAAATAACTCGAGGACCGGTGCAGATTGCTAGAAGAGAAATTTAAGGCAATGGAGGATGCTGACTACCATTGCGGGGTTGACGCTAAAGATTTGAGTTTTGTCCCAGATATGGTTCTCCGACCAAAATTCAAGACTCCAGAGTTCGAAAAGTATAATGGGGCTAGCTTTCCTAAAGCTCACATCACGATGTTCTGTCGAAGGATGACAGGATACGTTAATAACGGCCAGTTATTAATCCATTGCTTCCAAGACAGTCTGATCAGGTCTGCAGCCAAATGTTACAACCAACTGAGCCGTGCCAAAATCAATTCATAGAAGGATTTGGCACAGGCTTTTATGAAACAGTATAGTCATGTGACGGACATGACACCCGACAGAATCACACTGCAAAATATGGAAAAGAAGCCAAGTGAGAGCTTCAGGCAGTATGCCCAAAGATGGAGAGAGGTAGCGACGCAAGTCCAACCACCTCTTCTGGAGAAAGAAACAACCATGCTTTTCATTAATACTTTGAAGGCTCCGTTCATTACCCATATGTTGGGAAGTGCTACTAAGAGCTTCTCAGATATAATAATGTCAGGAGAAATGATAGAAAAACGCAATAAGGTGCGGGAAAATAGATGCAAGGGAAAGATCAGCCCCAAGGAAGAAGGAAAATGAGGTGAATAATGCGAGTATGTATAACAAGGGTTATTCAAAGGTGATAACTGTAAGCCAGCCAAGGACGGTAATTACTAGCCATCAGGGCCCCCAAGGCAAGAATCCAATCCAAGGCCGAACGCAGAAAGACTCCAGTTCACGCCTATCATGATGACATATAGGGAGTTGTATCAAAATTTGTTCGATTCACATGTGGTATACCCTTTCTACTTGAAACCTATGCAACCTCTATTCCCTAAATGGTATAACGCGAATGCTCAATGCGAGTACCACACGGGAATCACGTGACACTTAATCGAGAATTGCACCGCTTTTAAAAAGTTAATTGGAAGGTTTATCAAGATGGGCATTGTGAAGTTTGATGATCCATCGGGACCTAATGTGGCAGGAAATTCGTTACCCAGTCATTCTGATAAAGGGGTAAACGCGATAATCGAGAGTGGAGGGAAGAAAATTAATATGGATGTAGCGGAAGTGAAAACCCCACTGAGATGGGTTTGGAAGAAATGGTAGAGGGAGTATTAATCACACAGGATTTAGGGGAGTGACCCGGAGAAGCAAAGGACTACTGTGAGTTCCATAATGAAGAGGGTCATGAGATCCAATAGTGCATTGAATTTAGGGCCCTAATACAAGGTCTGATGGATAACAAGGAACTAGAATTTTTTGAATATACCAAAGGCCCAGAAGGAAAAGATGTGTGCGCCTCAGAAGAAGCATCGACATAGAAGGTCTATAGAGTCAATCACCCAGTGGTAATTATCTCACGACCAAGAATCAATGAAGTCAGAGCACAAATTGCACCAAGGGTCATAATCCAGAAACCCGTAGCTTTTCCCTATAAGGACAGTAAAAGGGTTGCCTGGAATTATGACTGCAACGTGACGATCCTGGGAGAGGAAAACCAGGTTAGCACTTCAGAAGAAGGTCAGGATGTGGGTTTCTACACGCGTAGTGGAAGGCACTATGATTCTCCGAATACAAAAGCTGAACCTATTAAAGAAAAATCCTTAGTGGTTGAACAAAAGAAAGAGAAGCTAACTAGACTTGAATCACCTGTTAATGAGCCGGTAACTGAGAAAGAAGCTAAGGAATTCTTGAAATTCCTAAAGCACAGTGAGTATAGTGTTGTAGAACAACTGCACAAATAGCCAGCTCGCATATCGGTACTGGCTTTACTCTTAAGCTTAAAGACTCATCGTAGCACATTGATGAAAGAACGAAACTTATGTCGCGGATGACATCTCTGTCAACAAGCTGGATCGTCTAGTCAATAACATAAGCGCTAATAATTTCATCTTTTTTAATGATAATGAAATATCGCCAGGAGGCATGGGATCTACAAGAGCTCTGCATATTACTACCCGCTGTAAAGGATACACATTGCCAGGGGTGTTAATTGATAATGGATCGGCCCTGAATATCTTACCCCTATCCACATTGAATAGGTTGTCTGTGGATAGCTCTCATATGAAAACATGCCAAAACATAGTGAGAGCATTCGACAGTACTGAAAGGAAGGTAATGGGAAGGATTGAGATACCTCTTTTGATTGGTCTAAAAACGTATGAAGTAGTCTTTTTGGTGATGGACATCAAGCCTTCTTATAATTGCTTTTTTCAGCGGGGGCAGTGCCGTTATCATTGCACCAAAAGTTAAAGTTGGTAACTTAGGGTAGACTTGTAACGATAAACGCGAAAGAAGACATTATTGCATCTGTTACCAGTGACGCTCCATACATAGGGGTAGACGATGAGGCGATAGAATGTTCCTTTCGATCACTGGAATTTGTCAACGCAACATTCATTATCGAAGGGAACAAGATCCCAATGCCTAAAATATCTAAGACTACAAGGATGGGCCTGCAACTGACGGTCGGGAAAGGAGCCTTACCGGGAAGAGGACTCGAGAGATACCTCCAAGGAAGGGTTGAGGCACCAGTGCTGAAAGACAAATGAGACCACTTTGTCTTAGGATTTAAGCCAGATGTGAGGCAAAAGAAGAAGGAGTTGGAGAAGAAGCAAGAAAGGAGAAGAGCGCGATTAAGCGGGGGAGAGATCAAATGGGAACCAATGACCTTTCCTCATATATCTAGAACATTTGTGTCAGGAGGAACTATTTACCCTGAACAAAAGATGTCAAGGAGGGAAACTGCGGAGGAAATGGTGGGAAATCTAAACATCAATGCCATATTCGAAGAAGGAATTGGAGAAAAGCATTTATCGGGCATCTGCCCTTATGTACCTAGAAGTGTTCTAAACAATTGGACTGCAGAAGAGATTCTTGTAACTTTTAGAGCTAATTCAGAGTAATGTTCAAAACACACTTATTGCTCTAAGCCTAGGAGCAATAAGAATCCTTTTGTGAAATAGGCTTAAGTCCAACATTTTTATTTTAATAAAATGCATCTTTGCGTATCATATTGAGCAAATATTCTTTTATTCTTTCCATTTCATTCATAATCATACTATACATATAATTATTCTTAGATTCTTTTCTTCTTTGGATCTTCCTTCATCCCCTATAACAGGTATCCAAATATTAATGATATAAGCGACACTGCTACTGACTCGGAGTCTCCTTTTGAGCAAGATATGTATATGGAGGATTCTCATGCTTTTGAAGATAATCGAGACTGTGACCTATCTCCTGATTTGTTGAGGATGGTGAAACAAGATGAGAAACAAATCCTACCTTACAAAGAGTTAATGGAAATTGTAAGCTTAGGAGAGGAAAAAGAGGTGAAGATTGGAGCTGGCATTGCCACAGAGACAAAGTGAGACCTTATTGAGTTACTCCAAGAATTCAAGGATGTCTTCGCATGGTCATATCAAGACATGCCCGGGCTAAGTACTGATATTGTGGTACACCGGCTCCCTATAAAGGAAGAATGTAAGTCAGTTCAACAGAAGCTCTGAAGGATGAAACCTGATGTCTTGATAAAAATAAAAGAGGAGGTCAAGAAGCAATTCGATACTGGTTTCTTACAAGTAGTTAAATACTCGGAATGGGTAGCCAATATCGTCCCTGTCCCTAAAAAATATGGGAAAGTGCGAATGTGCATGGACTACAGGGATTTGAACAAGGCCAGCCCAAAAGATAATTTCCCGTTGCCTCACATTGACACCTTAGTGGACAACACGGCAGGTTACTCACTGTTCTCCTTTATGGATGGCTTCTCGAGATACAACTAAATAAAGATGCATCCTGAAGACATGGAAAAGACCACATTCGTAACCGTATGGAGAACGTTTTGCTATAAGGTGATACCATTTGGACTGAAAAACGTGGGAGCGACGTATCAGAAAGCCATGGTAACCTTGTTCCATGACATGATGCATGAAGAAATCGAGGTTTATGTCGATGATATGATCACAAAATCTCGAACAGAAAAGGAGCATATACAAGTCCTGAGGAGATTGTTTTTGAGGTTGAGAAAATTCCAACTAAAGCTCAATCCAGCAAAATGTACCTTCGGGGCTAAGTCGGGGAAATTGCTAGGATTTATGGTCAGTGAAAAGGGGATCGAGATTGACCTAGATAAAGTCAAGGCTATCCAGGAACTATCTCCACCATGTACCCAAAAAGAAGTTCGAGGTTTCTTAGGGAGGCTAAACTACATCGCTCATTTCATTTCAAAACTAACGGAGAAATGTGACCCCATATTCCGCCTCCTTAAGAAACACAATCCAGGCGTATGGGATGAGGAGTGCAAGAAAACTTTTGACAAGGTCAAACATTACTTATCTAATGCCCCTATGCTGATGCCACCCAGTCCAGATAAGCCATTAATACTGTACATGGCAGTATTTGGAAATTCCATGGGATGCGTACTGGGCCAATATGATGAGTCAGGAAGAAAAGAAAGAGCGATATACTATCTCAGTAAGAAGTTCACTGAATGTGAGACAAGATATTTTCCAATTGAGAAGTGGTGTTGCGCCTTAATTTGGACAACCCGGAGACTGAGACAGTACATGTTGTACCATACAACTTGGCTCATCTCAAAACTGGACCCACTAAAGTACATGATGGAGTCAACTGCTTTGAATGGAAGAATGGTCCGGTGGCAAATTCTGCTTTCCGAGTTTGATATAGTTTATGTGAATCAGAAGGCTATAAAAAGGAGCGTAATAGCAGATTTTCTAGCCACTAGAGCTCTAGAAGATTATGAACCTTTGAACTTTGATTTCCCGAATGAAGATTTAATGTATGTTGCAACCACTGAATAAGACTCTCAAGAAGGCCATCCTTGGAAACTAAACTTTGACGGAGCCTCAAACGCTGTGGGTAATGGAATCGGGGCAGTCTTAGTTTCCCCAAATGGATATCATTACCCTTTTACTAGTAAATTGGATTTTGATTGCACAAACAACATGGCAGAATACGAAGCA
Source organism: Gossypium sturtianum (assembly GCA_025698515.1). Lineage (NCBI taxonomy): Eukaryota > Viridiplantae > Streptophyta > Magnoliopsida > Malvales > Malvaceae > Gossypium > Gossypium sturtianum. Next base: position 18,542,464 of record CM046955.1, on the reverse strand, counting down.
TGCATCATGGGCATCCGTGCAGCCATAGAACGCAAGATCAAAGTACTAGAGGCATATGGGGATTCTGCATTAGTGATCTATCAGCTCAAAGGTGAATGGGAGACGAGAGACCCCAAATTGATCAATTATCGAAGGCTGGTTCTTGAATTAATTGAGGAGTTCGATGACACCACCTTCTGCAACCTCCCGCGAGATGAAAACCAAATGGCAGACGCCCTGGCTACTTTAGCTTCTATGATCAGAGTAAACAAACAAGAGGATGTGAAACCTATCCAGATGAGTATCTATGAGGCTCCAACTCATTGTTACAACATTGAGGAAGAAGAAAAGGACGATCACCCTTGGTATCACGATATACTGCGATATGTGAAGAATCGTGAATACCTTGACCAAGCAACTGAAAATGATAAAAGGATGTTGAGAAGACTGGCCAGTGACTATGTCTTAGGTGGGGAGATCCTATACAAAAGAAGGAAGGATTAGGTGCTACTAAGATGTGTGGACGCTGTTGAGGCTAAGAAAATCTTGGAAGAAGTCCATGAGGGTGTTTGCGAAACACATGCTAATGGTTTTACAATGGCCAGGCAAATCATGAGATTCGAGTATTATTGGTCCACCATGGAAGGAGATTGCATCAATTATGCCAAGAGATGCCATACGTTCCAAATTTATGGAGACAAAATTCATGTGCCTCCCTCACCTCTTCATGTCATGACTTCTCCATGGCCTTTCTCCATGTGGGGCATGGATTTCATTGGGCCGATATCGCCAAAAGCTTCTAATGGGCATCGATTCATCTTCGTGGTTATTGATTACTTTACCAAGTGGGTAGAGGCCACTTCTTATGCCAACGTCACAAAGTCGACAATCAGCAAATTCTTGAAAAAAGAGATTATATGTCGGTATGGGATGCCAGAAAGGATTATATCTGACAATGCATTAAATTTGAACAATAGCACGATAGCAGAGGTCTGTAGCCAATTCAAGATCAAACACCATAACTTGTCACTATATCGCCCAAAAATGAATGGTGCGGTGGAGGCAGCCAATAAGAACATCAAGAAGATCTTGGGGAAAATGACTGAGACTTATAAAGATTGGCACGAGAAGTTACCATTTGCCCTTTATGCTTATTGAACGTCTGTCAGGACCTCCACCGGGGCAACGCCTTTATCTTTGGTTTATGGAATGGAGGCGGTTCTGCCTATTGAGGTTGAGATTCCCTCTCTCAGAGTTTTGTCAGAACTAAAGTTAGATGAAGTAGAATGGATCTAATCTCAATATGATCAGCTGAACTTGATTGAAGAAAAGTGGCTGAAAGCTATCCGTCATGGTTAGATGTACCAAAAGCGAATGATGTGAGCTTATGACAAGAAGGTTCGCCCCAGAGAATTTCATGAGGAAGACTTGGTATTGAAAAAGATCCTGCCCATACAAAAGGATTTCAGAGGGAAATGGATGCCAAATTGGGAAGATCCTTATGTGGTAAAGAAGGCCTTTTCCAGAGGAGCGCTGATTTTGACCGAGATGGATGGCAAAAACCTGCCTAGTCCTATGAATTCAGATTCAGTCAAGAGGTACTTCACCTAAAAAAAAGGAGAGGCCAAGGCGAAAACCTGTAAAGGGCGCTTTGAGACCAAAGGGGTTTTGAGTTGAAAACCCAGGAAAAAGGCAATTCAAATTTTGATCGAAGATGGGGCATGTGGTAGTCTTGTTTTCTCAAAATTAACAAGGAGGAGGAACGTTACATCTTGGGGCATCAACAAAATACTCTGGATCTCCTAGACACATATCAGGCTCAAAATGGTCCTCGAGAAGTTTGTGCAGAAAAGCTCACGCTGCAATATCTGGGGCACCTAGTTTTCATCTTACTCATATTGTATTTTAGCAGTATTTGCTATCTTTGATTAATTTATTCATTTTGAGCTCCGCTCCCAATCAATTTCAATCTTGTCCATTGTTACAATCTTTTTCAAGCATTTTCCATTGAAATAACGATTATTGGACAAATAATATTCAAGTAAAAGGATTTCTGCATATTGCTCTGAAAGGTTCTAAATAGTACAAGGATCTGAAATAAGACCACTAGTCAGAACTAACAAATTTAAGAGTTGGAAACACTTGGAAAAATAATCAAAATTGGTGATTATTTCTTCAGGCTCTCTGTCAAAGATACTGTAAACGAAAAAATATATAGGATTTTTCCTATGTAATTTATCACATTTTTACTTAAATCTGTTGTTAAAACTAAGTAATTGTTTAATAAATTAATGAAATATGTGAAAATATGACATTAGGACATTGAAATTATTAAAATGTGATTTTATGCTTTATTATATAGTTTTCATGCAATAAATGCCTTATTTTATATTAATTTGAATATATTATTTTTTAAGACATAAAGTGGGCCATGCATGATTAAATTAAATAATAAAATATAAAATTATATTTAATAATTCATTTTAAAATATTTCATTAACAATTTGGGTTTTAATTAATTAATTAAATTGGATAAATTTTATTCTTTGGTCCTCTAACTTGTTTATTTATTCTGAACAGGTCTGATAGCTTTGTTGGATTACAAAATCGTCCAAATTGGAGACCAAGTCAACCCAATATTCGGCTACACATGGCTGTCCTTTTAAACCATTCTTTGGTTTAATTACACAAGGTCCTTACAGTGTTGAAGAAATTAGAGATTTGCCCGAAGATTTACGATTGACCGAGTCTCAGTCTTGAGTTGTGTGGCATCCAAAACTGCTTAAAAATCAAGCAAAAATCAAGTCAAAAGCCACTAAGCATGGCCGGCCACAATTTGAGGAGATTTGAAGAGGTTAACATCCACTATTTTTAGCAAACTATCCCCCTCTCCTCACCTATAAATAAGGCCCTCAAGCATCCCTCAATCATTCCTCATTCATTCTCATCATTCACCATTCTCTCTTCTCTCCAAATTCTCTTAGCCTTTTCCATTCCCACGCCTAGCATCATCTCTTCATAGAGATTTTAGAAATTAAGCCGCTTAAAGAACCCTTGGTCGGCCACCTTGGAGAGCCATCAGTAAAGGAGCAAAGCAAAGGAACGAAGGAGCCTCGTCAGTCAGAGTCTTGGGTGACAACCACTCTAAATTGGGTTTAATCTTTCTTTTCTTTAATTTAATCTAAAGATGTTTGCTATGTGTTCTTTGTTCTTTTTTACAACAATGTTAGCTTAATTTTATTTAAGCTAGGATGATTGCTTTGATTAAATAATATTTATTTGATTCATGCTTATAATGTTTGTGCATCAATCGATCATGTTTTCAATTAAAATCAAGTCTGTATTTCGTTCATACGTGATTGAAATACACATGAATTAGCTGAGCGATCCTGACCAGACGACGGCTAATGGACACATAATTGAAATGTGCATGCTCAATTTAGATCCTGACCCGATTAAATTGTAGGTTGGATAACAACTCTAATCAAGCTCTGTTATCTGCATAGTTTTTAGATTTGTGTGATTAAACTATTTCAAACCTGACACGTCCCTGTTACCTCACACGAATGCTAAGAAACCCTTAGTAAATAAGGATTAGTAAAATGCGTATTTACTAAGTAAAGGATTCCGAAAGGACCTAATGTGGTTTCCAAACTCATGAAAGATCGAGTTGCCATGGAATGTTTTTTCGAATGTTATTAAGCATGTTGATAATAAATTGAGTTTAATTAAAGTAATTGTCCTAGTTTATTTATGTTATAATTGTTGCAAATTGTGTTTAATTTTACTAAAATCTATTTCATTCATATAGTTTGCATACTTAGGATAATTTGCATTATGGATCATTGCATTTAGTTTAATATATTTTAATCACCACTTCTCAACTATATTATGTTTTTATTTACCAAATTGTTAATATAATTTTACAAATTAAGTGACTTAGCACAAATACAATCCCTGTAGAGACAATAACTCGATACTTACTTATTACTTGATAACGACAGTGTACACTTGCACAAACCTACGTGTTACAGATACCAGCTGAATAAGAAGGCAGGGTAATACGTCAGTGATAGAACCCTGGTGAAAAACGAGCAGTATCAACCTAAGCATTAAAAGGGGATCATTCTCAAAAAAATGACATTCTGCATTCATACAAACATCATTCACATCTAGTTAGGAGCATTTGATTCATTCTGATCATAACATCCTAATTTCTTGGCACAAATATCACTACACCAAAACAGACTTTTAGCGACGTTTTTAGTGGCGTTTTAAAGAAAAACGCCGCAATTTTTTTACATTAGCGGCGTTTGAAGGAAAACGCCGCAAAAAAATGAGCAATAGCGGCGTTTATTTCCAAAACACTGCTAAAAAGGATAAACAGCGGCGTTTTTTCCTCAAACGCCGCTATAAATCAGAGCATTAGCGGCGCTTTCGAAAAAACGCCACTAAAGGTCTGAGCATTAGCGGCGCTTTCGAAAAACGCCGCTAAAGGTCTGAGCATTAGCGGTGCTTTCGAAAAAACGCCGCTAAAGGTCTGAGCATTAGCGGCGCCTTCTAAAAAATGCCGCTAAAGGTCTGAGCATTAGCGGCGCTTTCAAAAAAATGCCGCTAAAGGTCTGAGCATTAGCGGCGCTTTTGAGAAAATGCCGCTAAAGGTCTGAGTATTAGCGGCGCATATGGAAAAATGCCGCAAAAGGTCTAGCATTAGCGGCGCTTTTGGAAAAACGCCACAAAATATTGAGCAAAACAGCGTCGTTTAATTTTTAAGCTTTAGTGGCGTTTTTAGGAAAACGCCGCAAAAGGTGAGCTATAGTGGCGTTTTTTATAAAAACACCGTAAAAAAATATTTTATTTTAGGGTTTATGGTTTAGAACTTAAGGTTTAATGTCTATGGTTTAGAGTTTTAGGGTTTATGATATAATGTTTATTATTTTGGGTTAAGGGTTTATGTTTTATAGTTTAAGGTTTAGGGTTTAAGGGTTTCTAGTTTGGGTTTAGGGTTTAGGGTTTTTTAGTTTAGGGTTTATATTTTATTATTTATTTAAAGGTTTAAGACTTACTATTTAAAGGTTTATAGATCATGGGTTTATGGATCATGTTTATGGATTACGGTTTAAGTGTTGGGGTTTAGGGGTAATAGGTTAGGGGTTATGGGGGTAGTGGTTTGGGGTTAATCTTTAGGGGTTATTGTTTTATGGTTTAGAGTTTTAGGAGTTATAATTTAATTTTTAAGTTCTACGAGTTACTATTTCAATGGTTTAGGGTTTAGGGATACTATGCATGGTTTATGGTTTATAGTTTAAGGTTTAAGTTTTGGTGTGTATGATTTAGGGTATAATTTTTAGGGTCTAGGGTTTAGGATTTAGGAATTAATTAATCTTGGATTTTTTAGAATATAAAAAAAGGTAAATATAAATTATTATTTTAAAAGAATATATATCAAAATGGGTTAAATCCCAAAAGCATACATGAACTTTAATTTGATCCAGATCTTGTAAAATATAAACACAATTATTGATATTATTAACATCATTTTTATTATTGCATACATAAAAATTTATATTTACTCAAGATATAAAAATATTGATGTATTTATATTTTAAAATAATGTGTATAATTAAATCAAAATTAAAATTTCAATGTATATATATTTAGGGTTTAATTAAGGATTAAGGTTAATGGTTTTATGGAATTTAAGAAATAATTAAAACATTAGTGGCGTTTTTGATAAAAAAACGCCGCAAAAACGTACCAATTTAGCCAAGACGGTGATGTTTCAGTTGTGTTTGTTGTGGCATTAGCGGCGTTTTTAATAAAAACGCCACTAAAGATCGGGAATTAGCGGCGTTTTTCAAAAGCGCCGCAAATTGTAAAGTTAAACGATGTCGTTTTTGTTTCATCCATTCCCAAAACCCCTTATTGCACGACATCGTTTTGTCAAAATGGAAAAAAAATTTAGTGGCGCTAGTTAATAAACGCCGCTAAAACTCAGGCATTAGTGGCGCTAGGGTGCAAACGCTGCAACATGTATTTTGTTTTTGAGCAAAACGACGCGTTTTTGTATGCTCAGTTTTATCCCCAATCCAACCCCGAAATACCTTATTCTTTTCCCCTAATTGTATAACCTAAATCCCTAACTCCCAAAATCTTTGTCCGACCATCTGCTTCGTCACTGATGACTGTTCCCTCTGCCGCATCACCGTCGACCTTCCTCTGTCTCATCGCCTTCGACACTCTGCTGCATCACCGTGTAAGTGTTCCTACAAAGTAAGCAATGGCTTCTCATTCTTTTTAGTTTGTCTGATAATCGTCTTTTTAGTGTGTTCTGTGGCTTGAGAGAACATGGCTAACTCTGTTCATCGATTTAAAAGCGACTATTTTGTGGGTTGTCTGTCAATATTGCACTTTGAGAGTCGCTTTTAGTGCCTAATATTGCTTTTCGCCACATCATGCAAACATTTTATTCTGGATACAGCAGCAGTGATGAATTTTTGGGAACATTCGGTGGATCATTCATTTAGCTTTTAGATGTAGATATCTATATAGCATTCCTTTTAGAGGATGAACCACAGATTAATCTGCATTTGGTGACTACTGGTTGGTTCGACAGATGATTTTGTTTGATTAGTTTTATCAAGTTCAGTAGCCATTTTCATCTGTTGCTTAGATGTAATACCTTGAATATTTGTTCCCATTGAAGATAACAGTGCGGTAATGTTAAAAGGTCAATTAAAAACCTGGATTTTGCATTTATTTTGTTTTTGCTTTCTTGTGGAAATTGCGAGAAAAGAAATTTAATTGATACTGAGTGAAGTATTATACTTTGAAATATGAGAAAATACATAAGAGAAAGGAGCAACAATAATTGGATCTGTCATGCTCTCATTTCATCGGTTCCATAGGAGGATACCCCAGGATGAATTTAGAGCGAGTATTTTCCCATTCAAAACCACCTTTTGACTGTGTAAATTTTCATCCGTGGCTCAGAAATGGTACTCTTCTCTACTAGTGTTTCCCAACTTTATTCTCGGGAGCTTGTTCTCCTTACAGCCGCTACTCGGACATTAACGGAAATGTTGGCATTAAAATTGATAAGAAGCGAGTGATTCCTTCTTTGTTAAGAAAAAGGAAAACCTTCCTATAAACATTGCTTCGATTTTGAACTAAATCGAGGCAAGGATCTACTTACAGTTGTTTAGAATAAAGAGCATATGCGTGAACACCGTTGTCACCCACTTTGCATATCTTATTTCTGCTCCAAAGTCATGATATATGGCCTGTCTTCGTCAATTTTTTAGTGGAGAGGATGCATGAAAATGAATCATTGCATGATTTGATATATCTCGTTGATGTTCACTTACTTTTATGATTGGGTTAATTGTAATGTTCATAATTTGATATAATATGGGTTACTTTTATGTGTGAAATATGTGAGAACATGGGTAGAAAGTTTTGATTATTAATCCCAATGTAAGAAATAAAATAATAAAATAAGCATTGATATAGACAAGAAATTTTGAGTGTAAAGTTAGGAAGTTTATACGAGTTAAATGCATCGTACTATATCACTGTAATTTAAGAATTATTATTGTTCTCTAGCCCTTAAACTAGTACTATATCACTGTTGGGCTTGTATGCTAATAGTCATTTCGTTTACGTTGATATTCATTACCACTATCTTTGCTTTACTTTTGTAATCGATATCATTGTGAAACTCCTATCTTATCGTGTAATTGGGTTTTGTAGAGCTAATGCACATTGAGTTCTTTATCGGTACTTATGAATTGAGTATTGACAAATTCAATATTTGAAGAAGATTGTTTGCAGCTCTGGGTATTGCTCAAATTGATTTTTAGCCAATATATAACTCAGGTTTCGTATCTAATACTTATCCTGTTATTTTATTAAAATATATTACTTATAAAAATTTTGATTTTTTTCTCATTCTTCTATTGTTTTACTTTGAAATCTTCGCTGAGCTTGTACTATCTACCGCTGGCCTTTTACAATAGCTAATTACTGACTTGGAATCACATTCCACCAACACAAGAGAGTCTATCAGACAACTTGTTGGACGTGCAGCCAATACGGGTGAGGATCTTCTGCCAATTTTTGCTTTCTTTTATTGTTGTTAAGGGCACTTGTAATCCAATTTTGGCTTACTTTGTTTTACAATTTTCATCCAGTTTTCTGCCTTCAATTCTCTGTTATCTACAATTTTTGGTTCATTATGTAGGGTTTCCTTTATTTGTATAGGAGTTACGTGATTGAACCATCGACATTTAATCTTACAGTTAACAGAGAGCACAAACACTTGGAATAGCGAGTTTCGATACTTGGCCGCATCAGAATTGTAGGGATCATGTAAAAGATACAACATTTTATTCAAGGTAAAGTATCTCATTATGGGTGTTATTCTTATAGATGATGTTTGTTGTTAGCCTTATTTTCTGCTAGATTTTTTTAATCGCTTTTATTATCTCACATTGCAATTGCAAAGAATACTAATAATCTCCACATACTTCCCGCACTAGCATAAATAACTATTCTCGGTTTTCCTCCACTTCCTGCCTCTAGCATAAATAACTATTCGAATATGCTAAAATTAAATTTCTTTTTATAAATCGGTTTTGTTTTAGGCAAACCCCAACATCAAATTCTTTTTAATAAAAAATCCAATTCTTTATTAATATAAAAATCGAATTCTTTCTTCTTTTTTTAAAAAGTAATTTAAAAACTTCTTAAAATGTTTTTTCATTATTTAAATATATTTTAATATAAAAATCAAATTACTAATTTTTATATTAATAATGTTTGATTTCAGATTTAATATTTTTAAATGTTTTTAAAACTTATAATTTATTTATCACTATAATAATAATGATCATTATTTAAATATTTTTAAATATAAAAATCGATTTCTTTGGTACGATATAAAAATAACATAAACAAAATATAAAAGTTAATTTTTTTAAGAATACTTACATTTATATGGCTTTTGGTTTATTACTAATTACTAATTACTAATTTTTATATTAATAATGTTTGATTTTAATATTTAATATTTTCAATGTTTTCCAAAATGGTAATAATATTTTGTTATCGAGTATAATAATATTGATCATTATTTAAATATGTTTTATTATAAAAATAAATTATTTTTAGAAGAAGTAATTTAAAAACTTTTTAAATTTAAAAACTTATAAATATTTTGTTATCAAAATAATAATATAGATCATTATTTAAATATGTTTTAATATAGAAAATAAAATCTTTTTTAAAAGAAGTAAGTTAAAAACTTTTAAATTTAACAACATCACAACAAATTTCAATTATAAAAAAATATAATAACATTTTCCAATTTACCTCAAACGAAAAACTAAAACCAATTAATATTAAAAAAAAACTACAATGTAATGCATGCCATAGATGTTCACACCTCAATTGATTCTCGATTTGAAATTTTAATTTAACTTACATAATGCATAATACATAACTTACATAAAATTATTTAACTTACATAATACATAACTTACATAACTTACATAGCTTTCGTCAAATTATTTAACTTACATAATACATAACTTACATAACTTACATAATACTTTTATAGATAAAAAAAAAAGATTCAAAGTATATAGGCTGGAAACCTGACGGGTTGCCTTATATCTCACTGTTAGATATAATGGATCCTCCCTAGGTGTAACAATGCCACGTATGATGAATCTTAAAGAATACATAACTTACTTAATTTTAAGATCAAACTTACATAACTTACATAATACATAAGTTTCATAATACATAACATACATAATACTTGTATAGATAAAAAAAAAGATCCAAAGTATATAGGCTGGAAACCTGATGGGTTGCCTTATATCTCACTGTTAGATATAATGGATCCTCCCTAGGTGTAACAATGCCACGTATGATGAATCTTAAAGAATACATAACTCAGTTATTGTAACATCCTAGATTAGGGGTTATGCGTTCGTGTGTAATTCATGAGATAGTGGGATCAGTGGGTGTGTTGGATGTGTTCTGAGGAGTTCTAGGAACCCTAAGGTGCATGGAAATGTATGGAAATGTAAGGCAATGTATGGAAATGTAAGGAAATGTAAGGAAATGCTTTGGAAACGTTAAGTTTAAAAGAGGAAAGTGAACATTTTTGGAAACTTGGAAATGTAAAGAAATGTCAAGTTTTAAGGCTTAAAAAGAGAAAACTAAGGCAAGGTGGCCTTAAGAAAAATAATATGAGGAATTTGACACACAAACAGGCTTGGAAAAGTGGCACAGAGATGCCACTTAGGGCCTCTGGAAATGGCGCCACATGCAAGGTGTTGGGACTGAGTTCGAAACATGGGAAGCAAATAAAAGAAATTTTATTTTGCTTCCGAAAGAAGTGAGGTGGACGACACGTGGCTATAAATTAGGAGCTTTTATTCTTTTATTTTTAAAAGATAAAGGGTGGATAAATAAGGGATAAATAATGGATTTATTTTAGATTATTTTCAAGAGATAAATGTGGATATTATTTCTATTATTTTGATAGATAAGGAAGAGATAAAAGAGGATTATTATTAGTATTATTTTTATTAAGAGATAAGAGATAATTATTGGATTAAGTTTTATTAAAGTGATAAATCAAGGGATAAAGCTATCAAAATAGAAGAGTGGTGGCCAAGTAAAGGACTCTAGCTAGTAATTTTGGCTATAAAAGGAAGAGTAAGGCTATTCTTCATTCATTCTTTTCTTTTCAAGAAAACCTCTGCCGAAATTCTCTAAAGTTTCTCCTCTTCTCTCTCTGCGAATTTTCTCTGCCATTATTCTCTTTTTCTCTTTTCTTTTCTTCTTCTATTACAAACACAATCAAAAGCCAAGATACCAATAGCCCTAGTCGATTTCTCACTAAGCCTCAAGAGCCGAAATTGTTATCCACATCAAAGCCATACCCAAATACTGCTAAGGGTTCAAGCAAGAGTTCCATCAAATTCTTCATGAGGGTAAGATTAGGTTAGATTCTCATTCTATTTCTTTTAAAGGTCATTCAAAATTAAGATTCTAATACCCTTAATATCTGTTGCCAAGAGATCTTTCGGGATTTACTAAGTGTCGACTACAAGGAAGGAGAAGTTCTTTTCCAAGGTACACCATAAGCGCGTGTTCCCTAGTTATTCGGTGAATTTCGGGATTTAAGAATCTAAGGTAAGTCATATTTAACATACGGCTAAGGGTTATTTGTTGTGAATAAATGTTAGAAATTGATCTAACATGTAGTTATAGGGATTTCGACAGAGGGATACAAGGATTTTGGGATTTGAGAATTTCAAGGAATTTGAGATCTAAGGCGAGGGATCGATTTCGGGATTTCAAGGAATTCGTTAAGCAAATCAGTGTGTACCTACCCTAAGTTTTGATGGGTTCATGGCTATGTTTAAATTAAATGTATTATTAAGAATGTGTGTACTCACACTAACTTTCGATATATTATACGGCAATTATTTTAATATATGAATATGCATAAGAATGTGAATGTGGCTAAGTACCACAAATGTGGTAAAAGTACCTGTGCACGTTTCCTACTTCTGATAGGATTATGAATATGATATATTTTGAACATATGAATAGTAACATGAATGAGAATTAAGTATGTTATGCATGATATAAAATTTATGGGGCATTCGGGATCTATGTGAAAGGGGAAGAAGGTGTTGACTTCGGTCTCACTAACGGAATATGGTGACTACGGTCACAAAATTTGAATATGGTAACTTCGGTTACATTATCCGAATTTGGTAACTTCGGTCACATTATTTGAATATGGTGTCTAATGACACAAATTATATGGGCGATGAGCACGTCGATCGCAAATGATCGCCTTCGATGGTGTGTAGCGGATGGAGGGTTGACTTAGTAGTCCCCACGGTGTGATTGGCGTGTGCGGGTGGTGTGTAGCGGATGGTTAATTAGGTTTGGGTTTGGGAATGCATCATTAATTGTATTCTATGATTTGAATGTGTATCATTTGCATGCCCGATTCTATTATGACTTAGTGTTGTGTACACATTGAGTCTCGTTGACTCACCCCGTTTGGGAATATTTTTCAGTGATGAGCGATAATGGACCGGGTGGGCAGGAGCTTAAAGGTGGCCATGCATAGCAAGAAATTTATGATTTGGACTTTCAATTTATTTAAAGTATTTTAAGTTTTACTTTGGGATCATTGATATAATAAGGCCATTGTGGTTTACTTTATTTTTCTTTTATTTATTATGTTTATGGATTTTTATCAATTAAAGTTTAAGTAAATTCCTTTTTAAAATTAACTCTAAATGTTTTGTCACCTTAAATAAATGGGTTTTAACATAATATAAATTTGTTTTCAACTCAAGCCCAACCCAAACAATATTTTTTTAAAAATCATACAAGTTTTTCCTAAGTAACAAAAGAATTTTGAACCGGTTTACTTGAGGAACATACCAAATCTGGTCAAAGCTCGTGGGCGGGTGTGGGGTGTTTCAGATTTGGTATCGAGCCCGATTTTAAACTCTCGGCACTGTGGGCTAAGGCCCAAAACGCTTTTAATTCGAGCCCAAATGATTTTCTTGAAATAAAGCAGGTGTTCTGGCATGGCACCTAAGTCTCCGACCCGCAGTCCACCAGGTAAGTACTTCGATCTCTTGTGTGATTTATATTATGATTTGTAGAAGGGTAGAAATGGAATGGAACGTAGATTAGTGAACTAGAATCTATTGAACCATAGGACTAGTCTATTCAAACACAAGTGCATAAGACTTAAGGACCATTAAACAAACCTATGACTAAGTCGCCGAAAGTTAGGGTGTGGCAACCATTGTGCGCATGTCTAGGATTGGATCCGAAGAGCACAGTATTTAAGCGGTCCTAGTGACTCACCTCCTCTTCGCAGAATCCTACAGTGCGTAGCTTCTGGTTCACCCTAACCAAGAGGACTTATTCATATGCTAAACCCCTAACTAAAACCCGAAAGGGAACTAGCCAGTATTTTAAAAAAAAAAAAAAAAAACCCTAATTTTAAAACTCTTAAAATTATCCTTTTGAATTGCAAACATGATTCTATAAAATTTTCTGAAGTATTCTTGATTTATAAAAATTACTAAAATACCCCTATTTGCAAAATTACTAAATTGCCCTTGGTTTATGAAATTTCCAAAATACCCACAGTTCTTATCAAAAAATTCATTACTTTATAAAATGTCCAAAAACCCTAATTTGCAAAATATCAAAATACCTTGATTTTGGAAAATTACAAAACTACCCCTAACTTACAAAATTACCAAAATGACCCTAATTTCCAAATTTTTGCAACATCACCGTTTTGGAAAGTACAATTCTCAAAAAGAACCCTCAAAGTTTTGCAAAATTTGGAAATACCCCAAAATATTAAACTCTACAAATTTACCATGGTTTATTACCAAAATACCCCGAGCTCCAAAATTACCGAAATACCCCTGATTTGAAATTTTTCAAAATACCTTTGAAATTTAAAAATTCCAAAATACTTTTGACAAAATCACCAAGGAACCTCATTTTGACAAATTACAAAAATACTCTGTAGGGCAAATTACGAAAATACCCACGGGTAGTTGAAAAACAACAACAATGAAAACTACAACATTTCTCTGAATGAACGAAAGTTCATAATTGATTGATGGATGTATGAATGTAAAGACTGTGTGCATGTATGGATACGAAAGAACCACTCCTAAAATTTTTCCATAAAATTCTTCGCGAATAGTCGATGAAACAAGGACTAATTCATAAAACTTTTACTCGGATTAAATCGCAACGTTAGAAATAAGTTCTAGGGGGCGTGAACTTAGGGATTGTGCCTAGAAAGTATGATGGTTCTATTAAGATCAGAGTGCGCAGCTGAAAGCATAGTGCGGTGAGAAGGATTGTACAACAGCAATAAGTAATTTCGAGGACGAAATTATTTTTAAGGAGGGTAGAACTGTAACATCCTAGATTAGGGGTTATGCGTTCGTGTGTAATTCATGAGATAGTGGGCTCAGTGGGTGTGTTGGATGTGTTCTGAGGAGTTCTAGGAACCCTAAGGTGCATGGAAATGTATGGAAATGTAAGGCAATGTATGGAAATGTAAGGAAATGTAAGGAAATGCTTTGGAAACGTTAAGTTTAAAAGAGGAAAGTGAACATTTTTGGAAACTTGGAAATGTAAAGAAATGTCAAGTTTTAAGGCTTAAAAAGAGAAAACTAAGGCAAGGTGGCCTTAAGAAAAATAATATGAGGAATTTGACACACAAACAGGCTTGGAAAAGTGGCCTGGAGATGCCACTTAGGGCCTCTGGAAATGGCGCCACATGCAAGGTGTTGGGCCTGAGTTCGAGTCACATGGGAAGCAAATAAAAGAAATTTTATTTTGCTTCCAGAAGAAGTGAGGTGGACGGCACATGGCTATAAATTAGGAGCTTTTATTCTTTTATTTTTAAGAGATAAAGGGTGGATAAATAAGGGATAAATAATGGATTTATTTTAGATTATTTTCAAGAGATAAATGTGGATATTATTTCTTTTATTTTGATAGATAAGGAAGAGATAAAAGAGGATTATTATTAGTATTATTTTTATTAAGAGATAAGAGATAATTATTGGATTAAGTTTTATTAAAGTGATAAATCAAGGGATAAAGCTATCAAAATAGAAGAGTGGTGGCCAAGTAAAGGACTCTAGCTAGTAATTTTGGCTATAAAAGGAAGAGTAAGGCTATTCTTCATTCATTCTTTTCTTTTCAAGAAAACCTCTGCGAAATTCTCTAAAGTTTCTCCTCTTCTCTCTGCCGAATTTTCTCTGCCATTATTCTCTTTTTCTCTTTTCTTTTCTTCTTCTTATTACAAACACAATCAAAAGCCAAGAAGATACCAATAGCCCTAGTCGATTTCTCACTAAGCCTCAAGAGCCGAAATTGTTATCCACATCAAAGCCATAGCCGAATCTTGCTAAGGTTTCAAGCAAGAGTTCCATCAAATTCTTCATGAGGGTAAGATTAGGTTAGATTCTCATTCTATTTCTTTTAAGGTCATCGAAATTAAGATTCTAATACCCTTAATATCTCATTGTCAAGAGATCTTTCGGGATTTACTAAGTGTCGACTACAAGGAAGGAGAAGTTCTTTTCCGAAGGTACACCATAAGCCGCGTGTTCCCTAGTTATTCGGTGAATTTCAGATTTACTTAATCTAAGGTAAGTCATATTTAACATACGGCTAAGGGTTATTTGTTGTGAATAAATGTTAGAAATTGATCTAACATGTAGTTATAGGGATTTAACAGAGGGATACAAGGATTTTGGGATTTGAGAATTTCAAGGAATTTGAGATCTAAGGCAGATCGATTTCTGGGGATTTCAAGGAATTCGTTAAGCAAATCAGTGTGTACCCTACCCTAAGTTTTGATAGGTTCATGGCTATGTTTAAATTAAATGTATTATTAAGAATGTGTGTACTCACACTAACTTTCGATATATTATACGGTAATTATTTTAATATATGAATATGCATAAGAATGTGAATGTGGCTAAGTACCACAAATGTGGTAAAAGTACCTGTGCACGTTTCCTACTTCGATAGGATTATGAATATGATATATTTTGAACATATGAATAGTAACATGAATGAGAATTAAGTATGTTATGCATGATATAAAATTTATGGGGCATTCGGGATCTATGTGAAAGGGGAAGAAGGTGTTGACTTCGGTCTCACCAACGGAATATGGTGACTACGGTCACAAAATTTGAATATGGTAACTTCGGTTACATTATCTGAATTTGGTAACTTCGGTCACATTATTTGAATATGGTGCCTAATGACACAAATTATATGGGTGATGAGCACGCGTCGATTGCAGCGATCGCTTCGATGGTGTGTAGCGGATGGAGGGTTGACTTAGTAGTCCCCACGGTGTGTTGGCGAGTGCACGGGTGGTGTGTAGCGGATGGTTAATTAGGTTTGGGTTTGGGAATGCATCATTAATTGTATTCTATGATTTGAATGTGTATCATTTGCATGCCTGATTCTATTATGACTTAGTGTTGTGTACACAATGAGTCTCATTGACTCACCCCGTTTGGGGAATATTTTTCAGGTGATGAGCGAGAATGGACCGGCCTAGCAGGGAGCTTAAAGGTGGCCATGCATAGCAAGAAATTTATGATTTGGACTTTCAATTTATTTTAAGTATTTTAAGTTTTACTTTGGGATCATTGATATAATAAGGCCATTGTGGTTTACTTTATTTTTCTTTTATTTATTATGTTTATGGATTTTTATCAATTAAAGTTTAAGTAAATTCCTTTTTAAAATTAACTTTAAATGTTTTGTCACCTTAAATAAATGGGTTTTAACATAAGATAAATTTGTTTTCAACTCAAGCCCAACCCAAACAATATTTTTTAAAAATCATACAAGTTTTTCCTAAGTAACAAAAGAATTTTGAACCGGTTTACTTGAGGAACATACCAAATCTGGTCAAAGCTCGTGGGCCGGGTGTGGGGTGTTTCAGTTATATATGTGATCATATCAGTACTTACATAAATTATAAATTAACAATTTAGCCCTGTAATTTATTGTCAACTTTAGACTTCAACAACTACGAAATGGATAGGAGTTGGATGAAATTGTCAAGGGTAAGCAACGGCTATCGAAATGGAGTAGAAACTTTTCTGAATTTCGCATTTCAAAATGCAAGCCAAGAGAATATGATTCTTTGTCTGTGTAAGAAGTGTTGCAATATCAATTGGCATTATCGTGAAGTTTTCTACGAACATCTTGTTGTTGATGGCTTTGTCCGGGGGTAAAAAAATGGTTTTTTCATGGAGAGTGTACATCTAGTGGAACATATTCATCGATGAATCTGGGTTATCCTCATAGTGCTTACAATCAGAATGTTAGAGATGATAACATGGAAGGCATGTTGCAGGATGCTTTTAATATGCGCAGTGATGGTTTCGGGTCATTTCCACCTGAATTGGGTGCAACCAATGATTATAATTTCGGTGGAAATACTTTCACTTGAAGGGGGAAGAAGTGTACACGATGAATGTACCAAATGAAGAAGCGGTGAGGTTCTACACGTTACTTGGTGAAATGAATGAAGAACTGTATGAGGTATCAAAATTTTCCAAACTAACTTTCTGTATTCGTCTTTTTCACTTGAAGTGTTTGGGAGGATGGACCGGAAACTCGTTGACAATGCTGTTAGAGTTTCTGCAAGAAATGTTCCCGTTTGCGAAAATTCCTCAATCTTCCAAAGACATGAAAAAACTGATAAAGGATTTGGGCCTTGGCTACAACAAAATTCATAGTTGCCCAAATGACTGCATGTTGTATTGGGGCGACCGGATAAACCAACAGTGCTGTCATGTATGCGGTCAATCCCGTTGGATTAATATAAATACAGAGGATGGTAACGAGAAAGATCATGATACACAGTCAAGGAAGCAGCCAGTTAAGATTTTACGGTATTTTTCGTTAATACCAAGGCTTTAACGGCTTTTCATGTCGTCGAAGACAGCCGAGTCAATGACGTGGCACTGTGATGGACGAACCGATGATGGATTGTTAAGGCATCCTGCAGATTCTTTAGCTTGGAAATATTTTGACTCCAAATTTCCAAGCTTTGCAAGCAATCCTCGGAGTGTGAGGCTTGGGCTAGCATCCGATGGATTTAACCCTTACAAACTCATGAGCACAAAATAAATGATTTCTTGGCCTGTGGTGCTTGTTCCCTACAATTTGCCTCCATGGGTTTGCATGAAACAACCATCCTTTATCTTGTCTATGATTATACCGGAGAGAAAGGGCCCGGAATGATATTGACGTCTATTTGCACCACTTGTTGAAGAGTTAAAACAACTATGGATGGTGTTGAGACATACGATGCAATGAGAAAAGAGAACTTTAATTTACGTGCGGCTTTGATGTGGACTATTAATGACTTCCCGGCTTATGCTAATTTATCCGGTTGGAGTACCGGGGGCGTTATGCTTGTCCGTGTTAGCTTTGCGCAGACATGTTCGCAATGGTTATATAATGGTAAGAAGTTCTCTTACATGGGGCATCGCTCGGTGGTTACCGAAAAATCATAGATTTAGATTTCGCATCGCTTTCGGTTTTGACGATCATCAAGAGTTCGAGAAGCTCCTTCGCAGGCCGGTGGATCCGAAATATTGTTAATGTTGAAAGATATGAATTTCATTTATGGGAAGATGAATCAACCGGCCAACCCGCGAAGAAATAGAAGATCTAGGGATGATTCTGATGATGAATCTGATGAAGAGGACGATCCTAATGAGGCGCACTTGTGGAAAAAAAGAAGTATTTTTTGAGTTGCCTTATTGGGAGCATCGATTTTTACGTCATAATCTTGATGTCATGCATATTGAGAAAAATGTCTCATGAGAACATCATTGGGACTATTTTGAATGTCGATGGAAAATTGAAAGACAATCTTCGAGTCGACTTGATTTAGTCCACATGGGAATTCGGCGTGAGCTTCATCCCTAAGCACTTCCGAATATGAAATATCGGTTGCCGCCTGCTATTTTTCAATAACGAAGATGGAGAAAGAAGTGTTCGTATGGTGTTGAAGGATATAAAGGTCCCGATGCGTATGCATCAAATATATCTCGATGCGTGAGTCTTAAGGATCAAGACTATATGGCTTAAAATCGCATGACTATCACATCTTGATGTAAGACTTACTTGCCAGCCTATATGCGGTGTTGTATGTCGAAAAAGGTGACGCCTTGTGTAATTGAACTATCAAATATAATGAAAGGCATTTGTGGTAAAGTTTTGAATGTTCAAGAACTTGAGACACTACAAGATCGAGCCGCATTGACTTTATGCAATCTGGAGAAGATCTTTCCGCCTTCCTTCTTCACTATTATGGTGCACTTGTTAATTCATCTCCGCGTGAAGCAATACTTGGTGGACCGCTTTTCTATCGATGGATGTATCCCATTGAAAGGTCTTACTTTATTTGCAAATTATTCCTTCATTCACCTCAATGCCTTTAGTTGTAACTTTTGATAATGTTATATATCGTGTTTAGGTTCCTATCCAAATTGAAGTCTTACTCCCGCAATAAGCGTTATTCGGAAGGATCAATTGTCGAGGGCTACTTGGCAGAGGAATGTATGACTTTCTGTTCGAGGTATTTGGAAGATGTTGAAACAAGAATGAACAGACCAAGTAGAAATGCTGGGCTCACAGATCATAACTTGGCTGAAACTTATTTATTTCAAAATTTCGAAGAATCGATCGGGAAAGTCGAAATCGCAGAATTAGACGATAGATCGTGGGTCCAAGCACATCGATACGTTCTTTTTCATCACGATTCAATGGAACCATTTTGGAAGTAAGTTCTAGAATTTGATAAATACTCATCAATTATAATTTGTTTGTCTTCTAACAAAGTAAACCTTTTTTAAACGTAGCGAGTACAAACAAATATTGAGAGCTCGTTCACGATCCCGAAGATTAAATTGGCGAGAAATTAATAAGTTGTTCACAGAATCATTCCATGAATGGTTAAGCCAAATGGTATGCAATTTAAGTTTTTGTTGACAAGTAATAATGTTTTCTCATAACATTTATAATTACTCGATTTACTTTTAATTCAATAGGTTTGGAGTCGGAATGAAGTTAATGACGAAGTTAAATGGCTTTCACAAGGTCTAAACAGAATAGTGAAAAGATATAGTGCCTTCCTCATCAACGGATACCGATTTCATACAAGGTATCGCGAGAGATTTAGGAGAACCCAAAATTGTGGAATCGTTGTTAATTCTTCAATTACAAGTTATGCTAGTGCTAGGGACAGTAATCCTGTCGAGGGGAATCTAGAGTATTACAGACTTATTACTGACATCATTGAGTTGGATTATTACGTAAAATGCAAAGTTGTCTTATTTCGAGGTGATTGGGCCGATGTGAATACGGCTCGCGAATTAAAAACGATCAATATGGCTTTACAATGGTAAATTTCTCTCGATTGATTCACACCGAGAACAAACCGATAGACGAGCCGTATGTGTTTTATTCTCAAGTTAAACAAGTTTTTACTCGAAAGATCCAACTGATGAGGGTTGGTACGTTGTACTTGAAACACCCCTAGAGACTTCTTCGACATTGGCAAAGTGGAAGTAGAGATGACATAGTCGAAAGATCGAAAACATTGCCTTTTCCGAACAAAACTTAAATGAAAATATCCCTAGTACTAGTCAACAATTTCAATGGGTTCACAGGGATGTGGACGAAGATATTTACTGAAATATGATTTAGTAAGATTTTACGATTTCTTATTTATATGTAATCTTATAATTTTAATGTTGGGCATGTTATATAATTTAACTATTTTAAATGTACTATTATTATTGTTATTTGTTACTAAAATGTTGAACTTTTTCATCTCAGACATTTGCAGAAAAATGCCTAGAAGACGATTACGAGATTTAAACATTGTCCACACTACTCCAAATTTAGAAGAAGCAAATAGTGAACAACAAACAGTTGTTGGATCTTCTAGTCTGCCGGACATAGATGACGAGCCTGGAGAATTTGAAAGTAATGTTAAGTTTATTTTACATGCATGTTGAATTTTATTATTGATTCATTTTTTTCAATTTTAATATAATAATATATCATTTTTCAGCTGAAGGTGGTGGGACGGGCAGAGGTCAGGGACGTACATTACTTAAAGATTTATACGAATTAGAGCCTACCGATCGTGTTAAAGTAAGGAGAAACAATCATGGCCAGCCTATTGGATCTGAAGCTCGACTATTAGTAGGTTATTTGGGCATTATAGCACGAAATGCCAATATGTTGCCCATTAACTACGAATCATGGCATCACATGCCTGATGCCAACAAAAATCAGGCTCTCGATAATATTAAGGTAACAAAACGTGAATGTAATTTATAATAATTTAATTTAACTTTCATTTATATTAACTTTTTAAACTTTTTTTCTTCAGGGTAGATTTACTTTAGAGGTATCCGATGACTATGTTAAGAAGACATTAGGTAAAAAATAGAGAGATAATAAAAGCACGCTAAAAAACAATATTTTAAGAAAGACATAAGCCTCGACGAAAAATTGCGAAATGTCCCACCGGGAATGTTGAGGTACCAATGGGAAGATCAAGTTAGATTCTGGAATTCAAAGAAAGGAGAGGTATTACGTACTTGTAAAGTCTTATAAAATTTTCGGTTTATCGTATTTACTATATACATAATTCAAATTCCATTATTTAGGACCGTGAGCGAGTTGGAACAAGCAGCAGATAGAAACAAAAATTTACGCACACGGCAGGTTCCAGAAGTTTTGCTTGTGTAGCTGAGGCCGAGGTATTATAATTTATTATTTCTTTCAAATATTAATGACTTTATACTACTAAATTATATTTTTCTGCTATAATATAGGAAGCTTCGTCTGGTCAAAAAGTTCGACGCCTTCAGCTTTTTGACATTACGCATAAGAAGAAGGACGGATCTCCAATGACATCCGAAGCTGCAGAAATTTTGGTATATTTACTTAATAATTGATTTATTATAAATATTTATAATGTTTAATTATAGTACTTTAATTTATCGTTTGTAGTTTTAATTTTATAATTTTAAGTTATGTTGCATTCCTTTTTATTATATATTTCGTTTCTAACTCTTTCGTTGATTTATTAGGATAAACTAAAGGAGAAGAAGGCGGAGTATGAAACGTTGTTTCGAGTGATAGTTCGTTAATCTCGAGAGATTGATAACAAATTATTACCGATGTTTTGGGTCCTGAAAGGTACGACTACTTCGATTGATAGTTCTGTTAATCTTGAGTATATTTATAACAAAATTATCACTAATGTTTTGGGTCTTAAAAGATATGGTCGGGTTCGATGTCAAGGATCTGGGGTTACCCCGACCCAATATTTTGGATCCGCTCCCAGCAGTACATGCCTTCCGAGTCAATCTCGTGGTGAAGTTCGTAGACTCAAAGACGGATAGCTCAGATGGAAGCGAGCACAGCTGAGCAGATTTCTCAACTTATAGCAGAGGCAGCAGCGAGGGAGGCAGAGCATATTGCTCAACTTAGAGCAGAGGCAGCAGCGAGGGAGGCAGAGCAGAACATAAAGTATGAAGAACTCCAAATACAACTTTCAGCTATGATGAAGATGTTCCAAAGAAATGTAGAGGCCGCTTCTTAGACATTTGTTTTCTTATTGTAAGATGATTTTTAACATTATTACATTTAACATTATTGTAAGAATTGTTTGAATTATACTTCATTTACTAATGTATATCATATATCTTTTATTAAATTTGAAGTATCGTTTAGATTTAATGCTTTTAGTGAGATTTAAATGTTTTATTTGCTGTATTGAGTTGAAATTATATGCAATTGCTGCTGTTTTTGGTTTGTTTTAATGCAGGGAGGGTAGGATATTAGAGAAAATGAGCATTGCAAATCTGTGCAAATTAGCGGCGTTTGTGTTAAAAGCACCGCTAAAAGTCCTCACCTTTAGCGGCGTTTTTTCAAGAAGCGCCGCTAAAAGTCCATACATTTTGCGGCATTTTTTTTAAAAGCGCCGCTAAAAGCCACTACTTTTAGCGGCGTTTTTTTGAAAAGCGCCGCTAAAAACCCCTACCTTTTGCGGCGTTTTTTTGAAACGCCGCTAAAAGCCCATACCTTTTGCGGCGTTTTTTTACAAGCGCCGCTAAAAGCCCATACCTTTTGCAGCGTTTTTTCACAAAAAACGCCACTAATTTTTGCGGCGTTTTCTTTAGCGGCGTTTTTTGTAGCGCTTTCGAAAGCGCCGCAAATACTATTAGTGGCGCTTAAAAACGCCGGTAAAAGCCAAAAAAAATGCCGCTAAAAGTCTGTTTTGGTGTAGTGTATAGGCCCATTAAATAGATTCTGCAGGTCATGTTCCCCAGAGAACGGTGTAACAGATCAGTGAAACCACAAAACCTATACCCCTGAAGTTACAGTGGGGCGGATTTAAGTCATCGTGGTGAATCTTATCTCCCTGAAGTTGTAGTGGAGCAGATTGAAGCCACGAACCTTATCTCTCTGAAGTTGCGGTGGAGCTGTAACGACCCAAAATCTGTGGGCACCGGAAAAGTACATTATCGGGCCTCCGTCTTAGTGAAACGGGTTCGTAAATAATTAATAGAAATATTTATGAGTTTAGTAGTGTGTCTAGTTAGATTTTTATTTAGTGAATTTAGCTTAATTAAGAAAAATTAGTGAAAATGATTAAATTTAATAAAGGTAGAAGTCTAATTATAGATTAAAAGAAAGTAAAAGGGCTAAAATGGCAATTAAGCCATTTAGCATAAGTTTAGGCGGCAAATAAAATAAAAATCTAAGATTTTTACTTAGATTTTAAATTATAAAATATATATATATTAGTAATAAATTATAATAAACTAATTTAAAATAATTATTTTAATTGATATTATATTAGATAAATTAAATAAATGACAAATGTATGGTAAAGATTAAAGACAAGTGTAATTGTAATAATTATATAGGTACACTTGTAATAAAAATAAGCACTGCTTAAATAATAAGTAAAATATTATTTATAATATATTATTATTATTATTATTATTATTAGTTAAAATAAAAGAAATAAAGTGAAGTTAGTAAAATAAAAGAAACAAAAGAACAGAAAAGAACAGAGAAGCATTTCGAAACAAGCAGGAAAGAAAGAAGAAAAAGAAGGAAAAAGGAAAAACTAAAGATTCAAGGTTTTAAGCTTTAAAAGGTAAGTCAATCAAGTCCTATTCTTTTAATATTGATGTTTTAGAAGCTTTAATGCAAGATTTTGATGAAACTAAGTTGATATTTTGAGAGTTTATAGGTTTTCAAGTATAGTTGATGTTGAAGAAAAAGATGAATTAGAGATTAAATTGAATGAAATTTAAGTTAGAATTAGTAAAAGGATTAAATTGTAAAGTAAGCTATAATTTTTGTATTATAGAGATTAATTTGGAAGAAATTATAAATTAGGGTTTTATTATGAATATTAGATAGTCAAGTTGAATATGGAAGGAATTTAAGTAGAAACAAAGCATGAATTAAGTTAAGAAAATAAGTAAACTTAATTAGGATTTAATTGCAAAATAAGTTATAAGGGAACAGTTTTGGGACAGCAGCAAAAGAGTAACTTTGAAAAATCACCAAAAATGGTAGAAATGGAAGTAAAAGTTGAGTGAGATATGAAATCAAAGCTTATTGAATTTATTTTCATATGAAAGAAACATAGAAAGAAAAGAAATTCTGTATTTTGAGATATTTAGATTTTTGTGAGACTGGTTCAGAGTGATTTCGAGATCCCCTGTTCTGATTTTGAAAAATAATTAAAAATTGTAAAAAAATAATTTGGGAACATAATTTATATGGTTAGATTCCTTAATGAGTCTATTTTTAGAAGAAACAAACTAGAACATAATTTGAATTCTGTATAAAAAGATAATTAAATTTTAGTAAAGAGTGGTCGGAACTGTCAGACAACAGAATAGGGGTGATTTTAAAGAATAAACTGTACTTATTGGCTA
The DNA here is from genome assembly GCA_025698515.1 of Gossypium sturtianum. Taxonomy (NCBI): domain Eukaryota; kingdom Viridiplantae; phylum Streptophyta; class Magnoliopsida; order Malvales; family Malvaceae; genus Gossypium; species Gossypium sturtianum. The sequence goes on along the minus strand of CM046955.1, from coordinate 18,517,859 downwards.
AATAAAAAATTCTGAAAATTTTAGGGAAATAATATATGTGAGTCTAGTTTCATATAAAATTTACGGATCTTAATTTTGAATTCTGTAACTCAAGATATAGATAATTTAGTGACAATGACTCAGGTAGACAGCCTTGAAAGAACTTATAAGTAAATAATAGAATTGTGTACAAAGAATGTGGAATGAAGGGCAAGGGTAGGAATTGAATAAAATTCAATTATTTGTTGTAATTTAATGCTGTAATTAATAATGTAAATTGTTATTATTATTTTCGTAGCTAACAAGGAAAACGAGGCATCGGCATTCAAGGGAAAAGAAAAGATCGCTGAGGAGTAAACGTGTATTTTGGGTTTGTATTACTATAACTCAAACTATTTATTAAATGTTATATTGAATTTGTAATCATGGGACATTTAAGATAAGGTAAGTAATAATATTTGAAATTAAGTAAGAATATGTGTGAATATTGAATTATATGTGAATTGATATAATAGATGTTTTGAATTGATTAAGTATTTGAAATTGTTGTGGAAATGAATTCGAAATTGGAAAAGTAAAATAATACCCTATTAACTTGTCGGACTAGATTTGATACAAATGGCATGCCATTGGATTTGTGATGTGATGAGGAGATTTGTAGCTCGGCCGAGAAGATGATTCTGTTATATATGCTTCGGTTTAACCGAAGAGGCATTTAATGCCTTATTGGTGTGTTTGGGAGGATATGATATACTGGTGTGTTATGGAGGATTTATATTATTTTGGTGTGATTGGGTTGGATATTCTGGTGTGATTGGGTTGGATATTCTGGTGTGTTTGGGTGGAATCCGCGATCCACGTGAGTCCGGGCATTGTTAATAGGGTAAATAATTGAAATGGAACTTTGAAAATGAGATTGATTGATTTGGCTCTATTGAAAGGTATGTGAAAGAATGTATGAGTTAAATTATGAATTGAATTAGTATGTGATAAATGAAATGTGAATTTAAGATTTATGAGGTGATATAGTTTAAATGATTTGTAAAGTTTATGGTGGATGTTTGTAATTTATTAATGTTAAATAGTTTTGATTTATAGTAATACCACTGAGTATGAAATACTCAGCGTACGGTTGTTTCCGTGCGCAGGTCAATAGAGTTTCGGATCCGGTCCAGCATCCAAAACAAACCCGACTCCAACAAGAAATATTTTGGTGATGAATTTCTTCCTTTTGTTAAGTGGCATGTACTAGGTAGTTGTATATGAATTATATATATATTTAAGTTAAATGATTTTGGTTGTATATAAATGATTATAATGTTTTGGATGAGGAAAATGATATAAAGTTATAATATGATAAATTTGGTATTGGTTGTTTCGGTTTGAATTTGCATGGGGATTTAGGTAAAAATAAGCAGAAATGCTGTCGGAATTTTTATAAAAAAAGAAACAAATAAAAAAAAAATTACGAAAAATTTTCTAGAACGTTTGAACAAGTTCCATTCTACTTTTAAAATATGCTTTGGGCTTTGAGAGCCCAATATAGGAATTTAATTATTAAATTATACTATAAATGTTATTTTATTTATGAGTAATTAGTAAATTGTTTGATATGTCCGGTAATGCCTTGTAACCCTGTTCCGGCGACGGTTTAGGGTTAGGGGGTGTTACAGGAGTAGATTGAAGCCACGAACCTTATCTCCCTGAAGTTGCAGTGGAGCAGGTTGAAGCCACAAATCTTATCTTATTGAAGTTGCAGTGGAGCAGAATGAAGATAGCGAATCTCATTTCCCTGAAGTTGCAGTGGAACAGATTAAAGCTACAAGTCACAAATCCTATACCTTTGAAGTTGCAGTAGGTCGGATCAAATCTACCAAAGCCAAATCTTATCTCCCTGAAGTTGTAATGGAGCAGATTGAAGATTACAAGTCTTATCTCCCTGAAGTTGCAGTGGAGCAGATTAAAGATAGCAGATCCTATTTTCCTGAAATTGCAGTGGAACAGATTAAGGCTATAAGTTACAAATCTTATCTCTTTAAAGTTGCAGTAGAGTAGATTGAAGTTACAAGTCTTGTCTTTTTGAAGTTGCAATGGATCAGATTAAGATAGCAAATTTTATCTCTCTGAAGTTGCAGTAGAGTGGATTAAAGCTACAAATCTTATCTCCTTGAAGTTACAGCGGAATGGATCGAAGCACTAATTTCTATACCCCTGAAGTTGCAGCGGGATGGAATGAAACTCCTTGAGAAAGAGAAGCACCAAAGAGGTCGAGATTCCACAAGACTAGGCAAATTTGGCCCTTTTTAAAGTCTTTGCTTCATTCCCGTTACACGACAATGAGCAAAGAGGGGCAGCTGTACAAGCCCAAATTTCCCCGGGCCCAATCAAAGAATAAACCAAAAAATAATAATAAATAAGCCAAATGTCCAAGTCCAAATTACAAAAAAAAATAGCAGGCCTAAAACCCAATGGCCCAATATAGCCTAAACAAACCCTGGCCCAAATTCTAAAAGCCCAAAGCCTAAACCTATTTTTAGCAAACTAGAAACCCTAGCCGCCGCAGCACGTCAGCCACCGTCTCGCACGTGTCTAACACCCCTGCCACCGCCACCTGCAAGGAAAGATAAACACGCAACAGTAAAACACGCCAAGCAGAAGAAACAACATAGAAACGGACAAAAAAAATAGAAACTAACAGTTTGTAATCCGGCTATGAAGGCCACAAACAGTTTCTTTGTATTTTTTCAGACAGACAAGTAATCAAAAATTGTATATTGAAAACAAAACAAAAAAGATCAAATATAAAAAATTTCTAAAGGTGATTTCTTTAATTTTTATTGTATGTTATTTTTACTCTTAATTTTTTTCTTCTTTTTTCTTATTTATTTTACATACAAAAATATAAAAAAGGGAAAGGAAAACTCACCGGAGTGATTTCGCGTTCTCTTCGTCGGAAGCTCCTCCTCCGGCGTCGAAATCGGCCCAAGGAGAGGGTGGAGGGTCCTTTTCTTTTGACTTTTTCGGACTAGGAAGGCTTTGCCTTCAGATCCGTTTTAAAAGGGGCTAAAAAACCAGATTTTGCGCGGCTCCGACCACCGTCCACGGTGGAGCCACGGCGGAGGTGCGGTGGACCGGCGACAGACCCTAAGGCTAGGCTTGAAACCCTAGCAGAGAAAAAGAGGGTTTAAATTTTTTTAAAAAACAGTGGCAGAAATGAGTTTTAAAAAAATTTGATTTAAATAAAGATACAAAATGGTGCTATTTTGAGCTAGGGTTCACAGACGCCAAAACGGTGTCGTTTAAGGCCAACCTGCGCGCGACCCGACCCTTTTCCAGAGGATCCGCGTGTTTTCAATGTTTGGGCTATTTGCGTAATCAGCCCTTCCGCTTTTGCGGCGCGCTTCAGTTTAGTCCTTTTTCACTTTTTTTAAAAATTTGGCAACTGAACTTTTGCGCATATCAAGTTAGTCCCTAGCTCGCTGATCTCCTAGAGAAGGGACGCGTTGTAACAGTCCGATTTTGACCCTAATCGGAATAGTGGTTTCGGGACCACAAATCCTGTAACATCCTGAAATTCAGAATTTTATGTTTTGCTTTATATCATGTGTTAGGCTAGTTAAGAATGCTAATTGTGTATGTTTAGGGGGTCCTAAGAAGGCTTTGGGTTGAGTTGGGCCTTAGTAAAATTTTTGTGTTTAAGTACTTAAAGGAGAGAAGGTAAGTGGCATCAAGACTTAAGGAAATAAGTGTGTATTTTGCTAGCACAAGAGGAGCTAGTAGTAGAGTGGTGTGGCGTCACATGAAGGGGGCTAGAGGGGTAGAGTTCGAATCCCACCTTTTACAAAAAAAAAATTTTGGATTATTTTGTACTTCTTTTCCAAAGTGTCGGCCAAGGCTTTAAATAAGGTAAGGAATACTTTTTATTGATGGAAAGAAGACTAAGAAAATAAGGTAAGGGGGAGAGTAAGGAAAGAAGTAAAGGAAAGGAGTAAGAAAGGGGATATGTTGGCCGAATATTTGGAAGGTGCTTGGGATAGAATTTTTGGTAAACCATGACCTTTTTGGTGAATGAAGTACACGGTTTTGGTAGGGGGAGTGAGCCGATTTTCTTATGGTTTTTGTGCAAATTTGTGCATGAAAGGTTTTGGTTTCTTTTAGCATTTTGGGTACTTTTATTTTCCAACTTGTTTTTCCCCTTATTTTGGCTGAAACACTCTAGCACATTTGTTCATTTTTCTCCCTTGTTTAGTCGAAACCCTCAATCCATTCTTGCTCATTTTTTTTCCTTTATTAGCCGAAACTATCTATCACTTTTTCTCCATCTTTTCTTTTCTTTTTCACTATTTCTTCAACCCTTCTTTCTTCTTCTTTAATCAACATTTTGGTGGGCGAATCTTCTTGTTCATTTCTCTCCATAGCTGAACCTTTTGACCCTTAATCTCTTCTTCATTATTTCTTTCTCTTTCGTGTTGGCACTCTCTTCTTTGATCGAATCGGTAAGTGGTTTCTTTCTTCTCTTTTCACTTTCTTTCTCCCTAGCCGAATGTGTGTCCATCACTATTCGGTGGTTCTATTTTGTTTCTAAACCGAAATATCATTTTCTCCTACTCCCTCAAATCGTGATCATCTTTTCTTTTTCGTCGTGTTCTAGTGGGTGGTCGTATATCACATCCTTGCCGATTCACCTCTAGCCTTAAGTCAAACGGTGGAAGTCGGATTTATAATCGTTAAGGTAATGGATTTCTTCAAGGTTCATTTCGATATCTCTCAATACTTGGTTATTCCTCTAAAACGAATCGATGATTATGTTTAAACGTTTATTCTAGGGACTAATCGCTCGTTCTTCTATATTCGTTGATCCTTCGGAAGTAGTGGTAAGCCGAATCCTATCCCTAAACAACTACTTGCACTCATCATAGTATTTTCTAACCGAGACTTTTCCAATGGAGGCAAGTGGTAACGATTTGAAAGAAAAAGCGATTGGAGGACAAAAAGGGGGCGGATTTGCAATTCCTACTCCTAAGTTCAAACGTAAGGCGGTATCGGCAGTTTGGGATTTTCCACCGGTTTGTGGACCATCATCCGGTGAGAATAGACAAATCGTGGTCGTTCACGATACTAGGGGTGCCGACGATCAAGAAGGTTTAGTCCTTACCGTAATCAGGTGTGTAATCTCACACCAAAATTTCGTTGATTCATTATTCACCATTATGATTGGACGAATAGATCGTTGTTGTTTTAGAAGTCTAATAACCGTAATATAGCATGAATCGAGTAATTAGCTTAAACGTCAGTATTTCTAAAAATCTGTTAAAATCGGTATGAAATTTGATAAATTACGAAAATGCCCTTATGGGCCGAATTACGAATATACCCTCAATGAGTCATTTTTATCAAAATGCCTTAACGGGCCGAATTGCTTAAATGCCTTTAAAGTGCCGGTTTACGAAAATGCCCCTATGGGCTTGATTACGAAAATGCCCTATGGGCCGATTTACCAAAATATCCCTACGGGCCGATTTGCTAGAATGCCTTAGTGGGCCGAATTACCAAAGAACCATAATGGGTCGATTCACCTTAATAAATTACTTGATTAATGGTTGATATTTATATGTGGATGTTTTATGTTATTTTATTATGTATGTGGCATTTTTACATATTGCATGGGATGGGATAAATTGTATGGAGAGCAGTGTAGCCTGGTGGCATTGCCACAATTTGTATATTACTGTGCTTAAATATGATTTCGGTGGCTTGACCATAAAAATACTATATGATAGCAGTTTGACTACAAATTTGGTGTGAGTGGCGGGGTAGGTTGACTTGATCCCCACAGGTGTGATTGGCTGGTCGGGGGTGTGATGGATGGATGGGTTGGGTTGCATACATTTACTTCATTTAGATAATGCTATATAAATGGGCTTCGGTCCAAGATGATACTATACGGGTTCAGGCCCAGTGGATGACGGTAAGGGGGATTACACACTAAGTTCTAGTAACTCACCCTTTTTTTTCTTAATTCTTGCAGGTAATACTCAGTGATGTGGACTTGGGCCATGGATGACTCGGTGGAGGCCATACTTTAGAAATGGTGTTTTCGAACTTTAGTAAATTTCATCTTCCGCTTTATTTCATTACTTTCACTATTTTGGGTTTAAAGTTGTAATAAGGCCTCTGGGATAAACTTTAATTTGTTTTATGTTTGGGACGAAATTATTATTTTTCTTAAATTGTTTTAAAAGGGGTTTTTCTAAAATCATAAATAACGGTTTCCAAAATTGATTAACAAATGGATTTCATAACAACCTTGTACAAATAATTTAACTTGGATTTTCTTACAAATTATCAACAATATTTTCAAAAGTCACGGTTTTAAAGTTCAATAATTCGATTCTTGATTCGTCAATCTACTTCTCGAAATTTGTAGTATTTTATCAAATATTTATAAACCAAACTTGCTTTCTTAACTATATCAATTTAACGTAAACCTTTAGTACATTCACAAGTTCTTTAAACACTTTCTTCCTGTGACATACTAGATCCGCTCGTAACGCACGGGCCGGGTTTGGGGTGTTACAAATCTGAGTCCGAAAAATATTTTAAAATTTATTTTCTGTGCTTATTATGTGTGAATTTGCTTGTGTGAAATTTTCGTTTTTTTAATTCTGTTGTTTGAGTGTCCGATTTAATAAAAGGGCTTAATCGCGTAAAATGAAAATTTGATGGTTAAATATGAAAGTGTCTAATTGTTGTTGTCTTTTTAATATGGAGGCTTTATTTTGTAATTTAGCCATTAATAAAGGTAGTGGACGGAATTATTTTTTATTATATAGTTTATTATATTAATTATAATGGTTAAATAAATAATAACATATTATAAGGTTATTATAATTAAACAAACATAAAAAAATAAAGCATTATGTCCATCTTTGTGCAGAAATTAAAAGAGAAAGAAAACAAGAAAACAAGCTAGGTATTCGGCCCTTGTTCAAGCAAATTGAGGTATGTTTCGGTTTTGGTTTTTGATAATTTCTACATTTTTGTAATCGTTGCTTCGAATACTACAAGACCCATGCTTGAATTTTTGAAATTGATGATGATTTTTTGTTTTGCCATTGATGATATCTTGTGATTTTTGTTGTTTAATGATGAAATATTAAAGATATGTGAAAGATTAACATGTTTTGTCTTGGAATTTTTGGTGAATTTGAGTAATTAGGGCTAAATTGTAAAAATAATATTTTGAGGGACTAAAATGTGAAATAAATGAAATGTGTGGACTTATATGGACTATAGGAAGATTCGGCCTAGCTATGGTATATGCAAATTTTGTGTATTTTGTGTTTTATGCAATAGGAACTAAATTGTACAAAGTTTAAAATGTCAGCGGCAAAATGGTAATTTGCCCATTTATGTGTTTTTGGATTAAATTGAATGAATGTTTGTTTAAATTAGTTAAATTTGAATTTATTTAGATTAAGAACGGAAGAAAACGGAATTAGATCGGGAGAAATCAAAAGTAGTCGAATAGTCGATTATACCGTCTGACAACATCCGAGGTAAGTCTATAAGCATTTAAATGTTGTTAAACTTGAGAATATATATATGTTATGTGATGAAATGAATTATTCGATTATATATGTGTTTTGGCCGAATGTGATTTGAGATAGGAAACCATGTTTCGAGCTCGTTTCGATCAAGATTCAATGTTCGAAAGTCCCGTACGAACCCTAGGAATAGATAGGATACATATGTCATGACATAGGATTCCGATATGTGTTTTCGTGTAAGACCATGTCTGGGACGTTGGCATCGACTTGTGTTTACGTGTAAAACCGTGTCTGGGACATTGGCATCGTATTTGATTCGTGTTAAGACCCTGTCTGGGACAGTGGCATCGATATGTGATTACATGTAAGACCACGTCTGGGACGTTGGCATTGTACTAGCCTTCCGACTATCCGCGTATCCTTTTTAATTCCGAACGGTTCAACGGGCAATGTGAAGTAAAGACCGAATGTGAAATTGAATTACAGGTTCAGGTATGTGTTAGTTATTTATTTATATGAAATCAAGGTAAGTTGGTTAATTGAAATCATAAAAGATTATGTGAATATGAATTATGTGAATATGAATTATGTGTTAACATATTTGAACATATAAGTGATTCGGTCTATTGATGTGTTTGTAATAATAAAAGTGAAAATTTATATATGTATATGATTGATTATATTCGGCCATATGATATATGTATGTGAGGTTAAAATGTGATCTACTAGTAAATGATAACTTGTATTTGATATTATGCAAATTTGACTTTGTTAACAAATTGTTAATATGTAATTATTGTTATATATGTTTTGCTTAAGACTTACTAAGCTTAAATAGCTTATTGTGTGTGTGTTCTTGTCTACCTCTGTTTTATAGATTTTGGAGTCACGTTATGAGCTCGGGGATCGTCAGTAAAGCCTATCACACTATCGATAGTTTTTTGGTATTTTACTAAGTTGAATTTGGGCTTATGGCATGTATAGCATAGATGGAATGTTTGATTTTGGGACATGTATATATATATATATATAAAGCCATGCGAAAATGGCTTGATCTTTATGTTTAAGTTTGATTTTTATATGTTCTTGGTTAAATGTTTGTTATCTTTGGTTTTGGTGATTTTGGTTATGAAATATATATGTGTGATGGGCTTGGCATGATGTGTAAATGTGGTTTGATATGTTAGTTGAGTAATATGCAATGTTGTATGTGTGTGATGTGTTTGGAATATGCTTAAGGTTTAAGTAAAGTTAAGTAAAGCTCAAGATTGTTTATTTGATAAATTTGATATATGAGGTTGATGAATATAATTAAGTTATGCATAGTTAATGATTTATTATTGAGATGCCTAAATTGTAATATAAATTGGTTTGAACATTATTTATAAAGTAATTATGTATTCGAATTTGAAATGGAATATGTATGTGATGGTTTGAAGTTAATAATAATTTGGCTTTGGTGATTAAATCTTATCATCAAGTGTTTGGTTATATGTTAATGATGGATTTATGGTATTGGACATATGTGAACTAAATTAGGCTATGAAAATTGGATTAGGAAATGTGGTTTTTGTATTGATTTGAAGTGGCATGCTTAAATGAGTAAAATGGTTTAGAAATGATAATGTAAGTGTATTTGTATATATGAATAAGGCGTTGGAACTATAAGGATAAGCATGATGTTCGGTTTATAGTATATTTATCTAAATATATTATGTATTGAATGTTATATAGAATGACCGAATAAGAAACAATTCAGCTTGGTTGTGTGAATGAAATTTTGGCACAAATTAAAGCATATAAAATTGGCACGTGAACTATGTGTATTTGTATTTGTATTTGTTATTTGTGCTTAAAATGGCTTAAGATAACAAGGTCATATGCGCATGGTTTTGGTGATTAGGAAAGAAGTAAGTCTAGTTTTAAATCATGTTAGTTTAAATGAAATCAATGCCGCATAAATGAGTGATACCTAAATTGAGTTATGGTTCATTTTGTTTCGATGTGAATGGGTATCATGTTTGTTAATAACCATTAATATATTCGGCCATAATCTATGATAACCAAAATTGTATTTTTGTGTGGTTGTTAATTGATTTTAATATGTGAACATGCTTAGATTATAAAGTGTGATGTTTGATAATTAGCTTATGATAAATAGTTATTATATGTTTGGTAGATGTTGTGTAATGATTTATATATATACATATATATATCTGAATAATTTTAAATATGCCAATGAAAGTAATATAGTAGATTTAAGTTCAAAAGTGATTAAGATAAGTGTTCTGATGAGTTTAAATTACGAACAGGAATTATAATAAATGTCTGTTCTGAACTATGCTATGTTCGGTAATGCCTCGTAACCCTAATTCGATGACGGATACGGGTTAAGGGTGTCACACGCGTGTCCAGGGGAATTGGGTTATTTGCCCATTTGGTCCCTGTTTGTTTTCGCGTCTTTCTAATTAGTCTTTTGTTTTTTTTCTTTTCTTAATTTATCATGTTGATTTAATTTGGGTTACATTTAAGCCCATTATTATTTTCGTCTATTTTTTTTTTTTTACCTTTTTATTTGTTCTTTATTTTTGGTTTTATTTTATTTTTCATTTGGCACCCATTTATCTATATTATTATTATTATTATTATTATTATTATTATTATTATTATTATTATTATTATTATCTATTGTGTTTTTATTTACAAATTTCTCCTCCTAACTTCATTTATATTTGCTTTTTTTTTTAAATATTTTACTAACTACTTTCTTCAATATCTGTTTGTGTATTTATTTATTTATTCACTTGTCCTTATTATATTTTAAAAATTGGTTTTGTCTTGTTTGGTGCCTATTTTATTTTTGTTATCATTGAAACTATTTTTTGTTTATTTTATTTTATTTTTCTTTGATTGATTGTATTGGTATTAAAGTGATATTATGTGATTATTGCCATTATATGTACTAGGAATTATTTATTAGTATTTTCATATTGTTGTCGTTCATTGGTACAATATTTTATTCATATACCATTTTTAAATATTGCATTAATTTTTACCCAAATTCAAAAAAATAAAGCTTTTAAAAATAGGCAACATTTCGCATTTTGGAGATTCGAGAAATCATACCCTAACTTACGGGGTTTCGATTTTCTCGTTAAATCTAAATAGCCAAATATCCTTTTAAAATTAAAATACATAAGTTTAAATGAAAAAAAATTAAAGGCAAGCTTATTCTCGAGGGTTTAAAATGTCATGTCCTAACTTACGGGATGTGACATTTATTATCTCGAGATGAGAGGGTCTTTGACATTCGTTTCAATTTATTCAAGCGTTTTTTTTTAAATTAACATTAATAAAAAGAGGAATCGTATTGTAAATTCTTTCAAGTTTTCAAATTTTCGACATTAAGACATTAATTAATCAATTAGGTACCAATTTTGGGCGTTACAAGGGTGCTAATCCTTCCTCGCACGTAACCGACTCCCGAACCCATTTTCTCGAATTTCGTAGATGTAACAGTCCGGTTTATACCCTAGTCGGAACATTGGTTTCGGGACCACAAATCTGAGTTCGTATAATATTTTAATATTATTTTCTGTGCCCTTGATGAGTGTTTAAGCATGTATTAAATTTTCGTAAGTTAATTTGTCCGTATATATGTTTAATTTGACAAAAGGATTGAATTGCATTAAATGTGAAAGTTGCTTGCTATTTGTTAAAGCATCCATGTGTTGTGGCTTTGTAAAGGTGAAGGTCTTATGTGGCTATTAAACCACTATTTAGATAGTGGATGGATAAAGGTCTTAAATGCCCATATTACATAATTGTTTTAATTATATGAATGAAGGCTATTTTGGTAAATGAATTATTAACATTAGATTAATGAAACAAAAAGATGAGTGTTCATCTTTTATTTTCTCTTCATTGACCAAAATAAGTAAAGAAAGAAAAGAAAAGCATAAGCAAGGGTTCGGCCATAGTTGTGGTCTAATTCAAGGTTATTTTTTAATCCATTTTTGATAATTTCTACGTTTTTGTAATCGTTGTTTTGAGAGCTACAAAACCCATGTATCAATTTTGTGTATTGATGATATTTGTGAAATATGCCATTGATGATATGTTGAGCTTTGTGATGAGTTTAGTTGATAAATGAAAGATTTGAGCTAGATGAACATACTTTGTTCTTGAAGTTATGACAAATTTAGCTAATTAGGGCTAAATTGAGAAAATAATATTTTTGAGGACTAAATTGCAAATTTCACGAAAAATATGGGCTTGTATGAGGTGTATAAACATTCGGCTAAGCATGTTTATGTATTAATTTTGTGAATTTGATGTTTTGAGAAAGATGGACTAAATTGATAAATTATGCAAATGTGAGGGTTAATTTGCAAATAGCCCTAAATGTGTGTCCTTGGATTGAATTGAATGAATAAGTGAATAAAAGAGTTAATTCTGAATATGTATAGATCAAGAATCGAGGAAAACGAACTTAGATCACGGGAAAGCGAAAGTAACCGAGTAGCCGTTTCCGTTTCTGTTAAATCGAATCTGAGGTAAGTCATATTGCAAATAAATGTTGTTATATTGAATTGAGCTTATTTATAAGATTATTGATGAAAATGAATGCTTATGGGATGCTTTGTATATGAATTTCGAGTTATGGATGATATAGTGTTAAGTCCGAGAAGTCCCGTATGAACCTAAGACTATATAGGATTAGCTATGTCATGACATAGGTATTTGTTCTGTTTTTATCATGTAAGACCACGTCTGGGACGTTGGAATTGATTTGAGATTTCGTGTAAGACCACGTCTGGGACGTTGGCATCGATATGATCTTTACGTGTAAGACCACGTCTGGGACGTTGGCATCAATATGATCTTTACGTGTAAGACCACATCTGGGACGTTGGCATCGATATGATCTTTACGTGTAAGACCATGTCTGGGACATCGGTATCGTATTGATTCGTGTAAGACCATGTCTGGGACAGTGGCATCGATATCCGATTACATGTAAGACCTCGTCTGGGACGTTGGCATTGTACGACCATTCCGAGCTTTCTGAGTATCCTACTAGATTCCTTACGGTTCAACGGGTAAGTTTGTGATACGAATGGCTAAGTGAATTGTATATCCGTTTCAGGTACGTTGATTTATACACTAAGTGTGTGTAGATAAGGTAAGTACCTATGTGATCTTACTATGATTCTTAAATTGATGAATGTGGCCAATATGGTAAAGGATATGGACCAAAGTATATATATGTGAGAAATTTGCTATGTATATGAATGGTGCCAATGTGGTTATATGCTTATATGCTTTACATATTAAGTTTATTTGTATATGACTTACTAAGCTTTTGGAAAGTTTACTCTGTGTGTGTATTTTCTCTGTTTTATAGGTCGTCAAAGCTACTGAAGGCTCAGGACCGTCAAGGATCATCATCACACTACTAAACCTATTTTGGTACATTTTGGAAATGTATAAAGCTAGATATGGCATGTATAGGCTAGCATTTGGTATAAGTTTGTTATATGAATTTAGCCATGTGATTTGGCTAGTTATGATGTTGAGAATTTGCTTGAAAGAATGTGATATATGAAGTATGTTTTGGTATGGTTAGTTGAGGCATAATATGGTCAAGTTTTGATTAAGTGAATGAATGAAATATGTTTGTGATGAGATGAGTTTTAACCTTGTATTTTAGTATGTTTGGAATTGGTATTGAATGTATAGATTGAATGGTTAATTTGGTATTTTTTTTGTGTCATTTGAGTATGAAATGAGTTGGTAAACATTGCTTGTAGATGTGACCTATGTGGCTAGCATTTTGGCTGTAACAGCCCGGTTTAGACCCTGGTCGGAACAGTAGTTTCAAGACCACAAATTCGAGGTCGTAAATATATTTTAATATTACTTTTGGTGTTGATTATGTGTGATATAGTCTGTGTGAAAATTCTGTGTGATAATTTTATCGACTGTATGTCAAATTGTGAGAAATGACTTAATTGTATAAAGTGTAAATGATGAGTGCTGATTGTTAAGTACTTAATTATTGTTGGCTTTTAAGGTGGAGGCCTTATGAGGCAATTTAACCTTTTTTAAAGATAGTGGATGGCTAAATGACACATTAGCTTTAATATTTATTTGTTTTATATGTTTAATGAAAGGGCAAATGAGTAAAATGTTTAATAAAGTAATAATAATAAAACAAAAGCATGAAAATAAGATGAATGTGTTCATCTTTGTCCACCGAAAACACAAATAGAAAAGAAGGAAGAAAAGCTTTGTGATATTCGGCCATTGTTCATCTTGATTGAGGTATGATTTTGAGTCAGTTTTTGATAATTTTTACGTTTTTGTAATCGTTGCTTTGTGCTCTACAAAACCCATGCTTAAATTTTGTGAATTGATGATTTTTATAAAATGTGCCATTGGTGAAATGGTAAACTTTGTGATGAGTGTTGGTGTTAAATGAAAGATATGAAAGATATGTGTTTATTGAACATGTTTTATTCTTGAACTTTTGATGAATTTAGCTAATTAGGGCTAAATTGAGAAAATAGCATTTTGAAGGATTAAAATGTAAAATAAATGAAATGTGTGGGCTTGTATGAATATAATGAGAATTCGGCTAGGCATGGGTGCAAGCTAATTATGTGAATTTGATGATTTTATGAATTAAGGACTAAAGTGTCAAAATGTGAAAATGTGAGGGTTATTTTGTAAAATGCCCTAAATATGAGTGTTTGGACTAAAATGAATGATTTGGTGATTGAATGGATTGAACTTGAATGTGTACAGACCAAGAAAGGAGAGGCCCGGATCGAGATCGAGGCAAAGATAAAGTGCTCGATTGACCGACTGTTTCGATAGTTCAACGTCCGAGGTAAGTTCGGACACAATACGAACATTTAGTTATGTTAAATGTTATGAAATGAATCTTATAATGATATTGAAATGTGGATGCTATGTGAGAGTTGAGTTTGAGTTATGTGGCACTAAGTGTGCGTATTCGAAAATGTGATCGAGATGATCAGCACTGTGTGTGCGAAATAATATAAGCTTCGACTTTGTGGTTGGCACTGTGTGTGCGATACCGATTGAAGAGCGGTTTGATATAAATACACTATGTGTCCGATGATAATTAAGCTTCGGCTAAATATCGGGGCATGATAAACCGAAATAGTAACATATTTTAATCCCACATTTAGCATACTTTTGGATGATTTATCCATTGATTTATATAAAAAGGTGCTCTTAATCCTTTCTTTCCATGTCTTATACTCAGGAAAGCACCCAAGAATAAAAAGAACGAGAAACGGGCTCAAAACGGACCAAAATGGGCCAAAGAAGAAATCAAAACGGCCTGGACTAAAGCCCACACGACCGTGCCTCCTCAATATACTAGAACACGGCCTGAAGTCGATCTACACGGCCGTGCCTCACTAACGGAGTCCAAGACGGCCTTGCCACGATTCACACGGGCGTGTGCCATGGACGTGCCCCTACCGTGGAGGAGAGTAATTTCACTCGAAAAAGGATACTTAGGGGCAAAGAAACCTATTTCAAAAGCCTATATAAAGACCCTAGGTATAACCTAAAAGAGGGCGGTTAGCTAGGCCAAGGAGCCGAGCCGAAAAGGTCAGATTTGTGGGAAACTCTCAAGGGATAGCCAGTTGATCCATCTCCAGAAGCCGGAATTCTACTCAAGACGGAGGATCTCTCCTTCAATTCCTTCATGGAGTTTTAGGGATTTCTTATGTTTTGTTTTATCTTTTCTTCTGAGATGTTTTCTTTTATTGTTATGAACTAAACCCTTCAGATACCTGAAGGGGGATGAAACTTAGATGAATCTTGTTATTGTTTTCTGAACTATATGATAAATACTTGATTTGTTCTTGATTATGTGTGCTTAATTCTTGTGTTGATATTTTGCGGATATTAATTCAAGTTGAATGTGCTTAGGTGGTGGAGCAAAAGTCCCTGCTTAAGAGTAGATCTAGCATAATTAAGCGGAGTTGATCGCGCGCCTAGAGATAAGGTGACAAGATTTTGTCGGATTAGGGTGAAACCCAATATTGGAGTCCATAGATCGATTTACTGCTATTCTAGGGGTTTTAATTAGAAAGAGATTTCAATTAATCAACCTAGGGTTAGATGTTATTCGCCTCAGGAGAGGGTTTAATATAAATTAGGGAGTCCTACGGATCAAGTCAAGTGAATAAATCGTCTGGTTCAATGTTAGATAACAAGTGAAGTCTAGGTGGATTCTTCCTAAGGGTATCGTCTTAATCAACTGAGTTTTTTCCAAGTATTTCCCCAATTCATTCTTTTTGTCTTTGCGTCTTTAGCTTAGTAATTAGTTAATTTAGATTAATAAATAACTTCACTTATTTTAGGCTAAATAATAGAAAGAAAGTTAGTATTAGTACTTTTAGTTCCTTTGGGTTCGACAATCCGGTCTTGCCTAAGCTATACTACTGTTTGATAGGTGCACTTGCCTCAATCGTTGTTATAGTTAGTTCCAGGATCGATCATTATAAATTTAAAACTCTAAAATACAACGATCAAGTTTTTAGCGCCGTTGCCGGGGAACTAAAATATTAAGAAAGCTCTATTTTTATTACTTTACCCATTATTTTTTTATTTTCTGCAATTTACTTTTATTTTTAGTTTTAATTTTAACTTTGCTAAATTTTCTTTCTTTCTTTTCCTATCAGGTACCTCTAGTTTATGACTAGAAGGAACCCGAGAGGGCCACTAGTATACGACAGTGATATTGACGCTACCGTTCGCAGGAATCGCAGAGAAATTAAGCGAGCCCTAAATTACACAGAAGAAGGACGAGAAGGCAGATCCAATCCTACTGAAGGGATGGACGAGAATAATCGACCACCACAAGATGTGGCAGAAAATAATGCTCCGCGTACTATATATGATTATGCTAAACCTCATTTAACAGGAGCAGAATCAAGTATTGTTAGGCCTGCTATAGCCGCTAATAATTTTGAATTAAAACCTAACACTATACAAATGATTCAACAATTTGTTCAATTTTATGGTTTACATGACGAAGATCCAAATACTCATATAACTAACTTTTTAAAGCTCTGTGATACCTTCAAAATAAATGGCGTTTCTGATGATGCCATACGTTTTCGGCTATTTCCCTTTTCATTAAGGAATAAAGCCAAACAATGGTTAAACTCGTTACCACGAGGGTCAATCACTACATGGGATCAAATGACCGAAAATTTTTTTATTAAAATATTTCCCACCGCCAAAACGGCCAAATTACTTTAATGATATCTCTTCTTTTATGCGAGATGGATTTAGAGACATTATATGATGCATGGGAGAGATATAAGGATCTCTTGAGAAGGTGTCCGCACCATGGTTTACCCTTGTGGCTCCAAGTCCAAACTTTCTATAACGGTGTAAACCCCTCAACGAGGCAACTAATTGATTCAAATGCCGCTGGAACCTCCCCGAACAACAAAACTCCCGGCGACCTACGAGTTTATTGAAGAGATGTCACCAATAACTATCGCAAGCGTGTTACAAGAACCAAACAAACAAAATCACCGAGTTTTCAACATAGATGCAAGAACCATGCTATCAACACAAGTAGAGATGTTGAATAAAAAGCTTGATAGTTTGTGTTCTTCGCAGTACATCCAAAGAATGCAAAGTCACGACGTAAGTGGAACCGTGGCGAATCCTCGAGTACCCACCCTACCAACCGGCACGGGAGCGAATGTGATGAACTATATAGGTAACAATTTCAGATCTAATAATAACCCATATAGTAATAATTATAACCTGTGTTGGAGGAACCACCCAAATTTTTCGTGGGGAGGTCAAGGAAATCAAGGAAATCAAAGGCAACAACCTCCTCAAAATTTCCAAAATCACCCTATCCACGGAGAAGAAGCCGAACCTTGAAGAAATGCTGACAAGATTCATGGCATCCAAAGAAAACCGTCTCCAAGACACTGAAACCACCCTTAAGACCCAACAAGTATCGATCAAAGGGATCGAGAGCTAAGTTAGGGAAGTCACTAAGTCAGTTGAGGAAGTTTCTAAGTCAGTTGGACAACTCGCGAAGCTGATGTCTGAACGATCGCAAGGGCGTCTACCAAGCAACACTGAGATTAATCCAAAGGAACAAATCCAAGCCATAACAGCTCAAGAAAGTGAAGGATTAGACGAACCCAGTCCAATACAAGGAAACGAGGTAGAAAAAGGTAAAGTTGAGGTAACACAAGAAAAACCAAAACCGGTAATCAAAGAGTACTAACCTCGCATACCATATCCCAAAGCGTTAACGAGAGACGACACAGAGGAACAGTTCAATAAGTTTCTTAAACTTTTAAAGAAATTACATATTAACTTACCGCTACTTGAAGCTCTTTCACATATGCCAGATTCGAGGAAATTTTTAAAACATCTCTTGACGAACAAATGCAAGTTAGACGAGGATCCACATGTGGAATTAAACGCAGAGATGCTCAAAGAATGTTACAGAATAGACTACCACAAAAGCTAAAAGATCCAGGGAGTTTTACAATTCCATGTTTAATTGGTAGACTAACTGTTGATAATGCATTAGCTGATTTAGGGGCAAACATAAATGTCATGCCTTATAAATTGTTTAAACAATTAGGTCTAGGGAAACCCAAACAAACTAGGATGAACATTCAATTAGCTGATAAAACTGTTAGAATTCCTAGGGGTATTATCGAAGATGTTCTTATAAAAATTGACAAATTCGTTTTCCCAGTAGATTTTGTTGTCTTAGACATGGATGAGGATAATTCGATCCCCTTAATTTTAGGAAGACCCTTTTTAGCAACCTATCGTGACTAAAATTGATATTGATGCAGAGAACTCATACTGTGGTGTAGGCAATGAGACGGTCACCCTCAAGGCTCTTGACTCAGCTAGAACATCGAGTAATCAAGGTGAGAACGTAAATTCTACTAATAACCATTCGGTTAACCCTTATTTTCAGGAAGCACCACAAAAGAATACAACTGAACCTGATCCTAAACCCCATGCCAACAAGGAAGTAGTTCATGAAGATCAAAGGATTCAGATCGATGATCTAGACGAGTGGAAGACACACTTCAAGGAAAAATTAGGGATACACGGCGAAGAACCGAAACCACACAAGGTAAAACCGAAGGAGCCCCTAGAAGAGCTCATAGAAACAACAAACCACTTCAAAATAGGAGACCAGCATCATAGATAAGGCAGATCCTCGAATATCTCCTTCTGACCCTAACAAAAACAAAGAAATACCTTTTAGGGTAACCAAAGTTTTCCCCATACTTGAATGTGGAGGTAAGTAATCCTATTTTTGGTACTTTTACTATAAACACATCTCGACTTAAATTTTTTCACGAGGATACAACTGATAGCATGAGGAAGGACTATCAACTCCTCAAACCACCCTGATGATGCAAACGAGAGGAAAGTCTAGCTTAAGACTATAAACGAGCGCTTTTCGGGAGGCAACCCGAGAACTAACCCCATTAACTTTTACATTTTTATTTTTTTCTTATTTATTCTATTTTATTCTTTCTTTATAGTATCTAGCTTTAAACTAACCAAAAGTACAGAATTCTCGGCCACACGGCCTTGCACACGGCTGTGGCCGTGGCCGTGTGGATGCCCTGGATCACCGTACTGACATGGCAGAGGTGGTACGAGTCAGAGAGAATCAAATCTTCAAGTCACAGGCTCCAACCACCACCCTACGGGCACCGACAGAAAGCCACGGCCGTGTGACGCGGCCGTGGACGACACTGACTTATCACCAACGGGCGTGGCAATCTTTCAATAGGGCGTGGCTAAACCAATACGCCTAGACACACGGCCGTGTGAGGCGGCCGTGTGAATCGACACGCCTAAGGCGCACGGGTGTGGGGTGTTACCAGGTTTGAAAATCTATTTAAACCCCCCTCCCTTCTCTCTTCTCCTATTAACTTTCAACTTTTCATTTCTCCCTACTTCTCTTCTCCAATACATCCCCAAAACCCTTGAGCTATATCAAATGCCGAAGAAGCGGAAAGAATCAAGCAAAGTCTCCTCAAGGGAGACCGATTTATATAAGTTCATGCCGGCCGCTTCAATCACTCGCCAAGCCAAGGGTCTTTGAGACCAATTATCTGTTCTTTTATTTTTATCTTCTCCTTTATTTTCCTTCCCTTTGACTATCTCATGATTAATTTAGTTTCTTAGTGACAGGTTCTTCAGGCTGCTTGGGAATCACACCACAACCACCACCACATCCACAGCCTTAGAAATCACACCCAACAATAAGGACATTACGGTCCATTTATCTTTTCTTTTAACTTTATTTTATTTTTTATTTTTCTTCACTTTAGCTTGCTTTTCTTTAAGTATTTAATTAGTATAGTTTTAATTATTATTATTATATCCTGGCTAATTCTCCGTGAGCTACCCAATTTCTTCATCTAGCGTAGGATCGTCATCCAGAACGACCCCTCCAACATATCGTTCATCCAACTCAAGGATTTCATCCATAATTCAGGGAGTTTCACTTATCCCCATATCTTCTGATCTGAACATTATATTTATATTATCTATCTTTGTACATTGAGGGCAATGTACATCTTAAGTGTGGGGGGGTGAATCTTAGACGTGCCTAACTTTTTGCATTATTCTCAAATCCCTGAATTTAGTCTTGTTTTTAAGTAATTTCCTCATATTACTAATTAGGATGAAATTTCTGATGATTTATGATTTTTATTGATATGTTTTAGATTAAGTCATTGATAATTGTGCATTGATAATTAAATTTTAAGATACTAAAGAATCAAGCATGATAAGTCCATTTTTTTCAACTAAAATTTGCTAGGTTGTCGAACTGAATTTAAATATTACTTTGAAGTTTAAAATTTACGAGGTTGATGTCAAAAATACTCATAATTTTTGTGAGTTTTTGAGCCTTATAGAGCATATATTCTTTTTCATGCTCACTTTATTGATTATGAGTATGTCAATATTGATTTGTTATTCTAGAACTTGCCTCGTTTATACATATCGAGACCACACCTATGATTTGATATACAGAGATGATTAAGGCACCTAGGTTTTAACCCACTAACTCCATTAAAATCCTACCTTCACAATTAACCCCTAGTGAACCCCTTTTAATCCTAACAACCCTTTTTATTGACATAACCACTAATATTAACCCAAAACCCTTTGTATTTGTTATCACCATTCTTTTCGACTTCCCTTATATCGAGATTTGATTTGATTAAGCTATCTAATTATTTCATCTTAGTATATGAATAGATGTATTATATATAAAAAAATAAAAATATATATATATATTCAATTATAGTAATGCGATGAAAGCGAAGCTTGTACATTAAAGTCTATTTATTGAAGAAGAAGCTCGTATTATTAGTTTAAAGTTTCAATCCATTATGTAATTATTCAGTTTATTATTTCTAGTTAGGTAATTTATCAATTCAATCTCGATTCTAACCTTCTAATTCAGCCTCTATCCACACCTTAACCCTAGCCCCGTTACAACCCTGACAAAGACCTTTTGATTTGTGCATCATCTTATATTATAGTGGTGGAAATTTGATTTTCAGGCAAGCCTATGGGATTAACTTTTCATGTTCGACTTTTGAGCATTTTTTCCTGAACCTTAAACACTTTGAGTGATTTGAGTGAATCTTTTGTGAGGATGTCAATCCATGTCAGTTTTGAATTAAAGGTAATTATTTAGATAAGGGGAGACGCCTATATTTTCGAGCTAAAAATCTATGACTTAGATTGTTTGAATCCTTAGGACTCTTTGAATTGAATTATCCATGTATAAATTATCTATGAATTATGATGAAACATTGTTGATAGGAATTATGAATTATAGAAAGTTCGTTTTAATTGTAAGTTCAGAATTTTGCTTGAGGACAAGCAAAATCTTAAGTGTAGGGGTATTTGATAAACCGAAATAGTAATATATTTTAGTCCCACATTTAGCATACTTTTGGATGATTTATCCCTTGATTTATGTAAAAAGGTTCTCTTAATCCTTTCTTTTCATGTCTTATACTCAGGAAAGCACCCAAGAATAAAAAGAATGAGAAACGGGCTCAAAACGGACCAAAATGGGCCAAAGAAGAAATCGACACGGCCTGGACTAAATCCCACACGACCGTTCCTCCTCAATATACTAGAACACGGCCTGAAGTCGATCTACACGGCCGTGCCTCACTAACGGAGTCCAACACGGCCTTACCACGATTCACACGGGCGTGTGCCATGAACGTGCCCCTCCCGTGGAGGAGAGTAATTTCACTCGAAAAAGGATACTTAGGGGCAAAGAAACCTATTTCAAAAGCCTATATAAAGACCCTAGGTATAACCTAAAAGAGGGCAGTTAGCTAGGCCAAGGAGCCGAGCCGAAAAGGTCAGATTTGTGGGAAACTCTCAAGGGATAGCCGGTTGATCCATCTCCGTGTTTCGGAATTCTACTCAAGACGGAGGATCTCTCCTTCAATTCCTTCAGGGAGTTTTAGGGATTTCTTATGTTTTGTTTTATCTTTTCTTCTGAGATGTTTTCTTTTATTGTTATGAACTAAACCCTTCAGATACCAAGGGGATGAAACTTAGATGAATCTTGTTATTGTTTTCTGAACTATATGATAAATACTTGATTTGTTCTTGACTATGTGTGCCTAATTCTTGTGTTGATATTTTACGGATATTAATTCAAGTTGAATGTGCTTAGGTGGTAGAGCAAAAGTCCCTGCTTAAGAGTAGATCTAGCATAATTAAGCGGAGTTGATCGCGCGCTAGAGATAGGGGTGACGAGATTTTTCCTGATTAGGGTGAAACCTAATATGGGAGTCCATAGATCGATTTACTGCTATTCTAGGGGTTTTAATTAGAAAGAGATTTCAATTAATCAACCTAGGGTTAGATGTTATTCGCCTCGAGAGAGGGTTTAATATAAATTAGGGAGTCCTACGGATCAAGTCAAGTGAATAAATCGTCTGGTTCAGTGTTAGATAACAAGTGAAGTCTAGGTGGATTCTTCCTAAGGGTATCGTCTTAATCAACTGAGTTTTTTCCAAGTATTTCCTCAATTCATTCTTTTTGTCTTTGCGTCTTTAGCTTAGTAATTAGTTAATTTAGATTAATAAACAACTTCACTTATTTTAGGCTAAATAATAGAAAGAAAGTTAGTATTAGTACTTTTAGTTCCTTTGGGTTCGACAATCCGGTCTTGCCTAAGCTATACTACTGTTCGATAGGTGCACTTGCCTCAATCATTGTTATAGTTAGTTCCAAGATCGATCATTATAAATTTAAAACTCTGAAATACAACGATCAGGGCACTAAGTGTGTGATTGAATTAAAGAAGAGACGGAAGTGGATCGAAAGGGAAAAGTGAGTATTGAGTAGCAAATGTAATTGACTACTAGGTGTTGACTAAGGTACGCTCGGAACCTATGTGGTTGTTGAATCCATGAATGAGATTATGAAATGTTAAATGAGAATTTTAGTTTTGGATGGCATGATATATATATGTATATGTGGAATAATCTATGTGATGATTTGTTTTATTATAATGTATCATGTTACGAACTTACTAAGCTTTGAAAGCTTACTGTGTGATTTGTTTCTCTGCTTTGTAGTGTCAGTAAAGCTTGCTCGGATCCAGAATCACAAAGATCTCAATCACACTATTGGCATTCTATTTTGGTACTTTTGGAAAGATGTACATAGTTGAAATATGGCATGTATAGGCTAGTTGTTTTGAATCATATTTGAGATGTGTAAATAGCCATGTGATGTGGCTAGCTAAGTGTTGGTAATGTGCATGAGTGAATATGGTATTTGGTGCATATTTTGATATGGCATGATGGTAATGAATTAGCATATGAATGGTGAATTCAATGATGAATTAATGCCTTAGTGATTTAGTGAGGTTATGGATGATTTATACCTAGATTTACATGTAATTTGGTTGTATAAAATGGCATGCTTAGAAATGAGATTCTATGTGATGATATGATGATTGTTGGACATGAAATTGGTTGCCAAATTGTGTGTATAAAGATGCTCAAATGTGAAGGATTGACCCATGTGGGTGGCATTTTGGCCTTGAAAATGGCCTAATTGAGTCATACGGTTGTGGCACACGGGCGTGCCTAGTGACCGTGGGGCTAAGTCAGTAGCTAGCCTAATAGCACACGGCCAAGACACGGGCATGCCTAGTCACCGTGTGAGAAAGTCAGAATATAGCCTAAGAGTACACGGCCTTAGTACACGGGGTATTGGGTGATCGTGGGTGTAAAGTCAGATTCGACCATGGCCCAGGCACACGGGCGTGCTTGGTGGCCTGGATGGGAAGTCAGATTTGACCACGGCCAAGGCACGCGGGCGTGCTTGGTGGCCGTGGATGTGAGGTCAGATTCGACCACGGGAAGGACACACGGGGGTGTTCAGCTGCCGTGGGAGGCACACGGTTTGCCCACACGGACGTGTATCCCTTGAAACCTAGAAAAGTTTTAAATTTTGAGTAGTTTCTGTATGTGTTTCGGTTTAGTCCCGACCCCTCTCTAGCATGTGTTTAAGGTCTTATACGCCTTAAAAAGGGACTAATTGTTTATGTTTGATGTATTATGATGATGATTGACTTTGTGTCGTAAATGAGTTGCGAAATGATTCTATTGTCCGATAATGCTTCTTAACCCTATTCCAGCGACGATTTTGGGTTAGGGGTGTTACATTGGCCTTGCAAATGGCCTATAATGTCACACGGTTGTGGCACACGAGCGTCCCTAGTGACCGTGGGGCTAAGTCAGTAGCTAGCCTAATAGCACACGGCCAAGACACACGGGCGTGTCTAGTAGCCGTGTGAGAAAGTCAGTATAGGGCCTAAGAGTACATGGCCTTAGCACACGGGTGTGCTTGGTGGCCGTGGATGTGTAGTCAGATTCGACTATGGCCAAGACACACGGGCGTGCTTGGTGACAGTGGATGTGAAGTCAGATTCAACCACAGGGAGGACACACGGGGTGTCCAGTAGCCGTGGGAGGCACACGGCTTGCCTACACGGGCGTGTAACCCTTGAAACTTAGAAAAGTTTTAAATTTTCTTGAAATTTTGTATGTGTTCCGGTTTAGTCCCGACCCTATTTCTGAGCATGCTTTAAGTCTCTATGACTTACTTAAGGGACAATATGAATGTAATTGATGAATTATTTGATGAATTGTCTGTTAAAGTTTCCGATCTATCAGGTAACGTTCTTAACCCTAATCCGGTGACGGACACGGGCTAGGGGTGTTACATTTGGTTGGTATCAGAGCTACGGTTTAGCCGATTCTCGGACTAACGTAGCATGTCAGAGTCTAGCTATACATGTCATATTTCTGAATTGTGGTAGTGTGATGAATCCTGACGTATAAATGTGATTTCTGTATAGTAATGGATCCCAAAAGAGCTGTAGCTGACGACGTAGAAAGTAATGCGCCTACTCCCGCGCAAGGGACAGCGCCCTTTGGTCTGAGATCGACTACTAGCGGTCAAGGGGAAGAAGCTAAACAAGCTTTCTTCCAAATGATGAGTGAATGGTTCACTCAATTTGTAAAGAATAACCCGGCTGTTTCACAACCCCCGCCCTCGGTTAATCCTCCTCAGACATCAATTGTGCCTCCGGTGATGGGTATAAACCTGTTGAATAAGCCTCCGGTTGACAAGATCCGCAAGTATGGGGCTGAAAAGTTCCAAGCTAACCATGATGATGATGCTGAAAAGGCCGAATTCTGGTTAGAAAATACTATCCGGGTATTTGATGAAATGTCCCTTACTCCGGAAGAATGTATAAAGTGTGTTGTATCATTACTCCGAGATGCAGCGTATCAATGGTGGAAAACTCTGATATCTGTTATTCCGAAAGAAAGGGTGACATGGGACTTCTTTCAGAGTGAGTTCCGGAAGAAATATATCAGTGAGAGATTCGTAGATCAGAAACGAAAGGAATTTCTGGAACTAAAACAAGGCCGAATGATCGTTTGAATATGAATGAAAGTTCGTGAGACCGAGTCAAGATGCTCGAGAATGTGTATCATCCAAGCTATAATGTGCAAAAGGTTCAAGATGGGCTTAATGAAGACATCCGCTTGCTAGTCGAATCTTAGAGATAAAAGAGTTTGTTGTACTCGCTGACCGAAAGCGTGCAAAGCCGAGGCACTCGGGAAAGATAAAAGAAAAGTCGAGTCGAAGCTCGAGAAGTGAGAAAGAGATCTCGAGAGTAGATCATTTCATCGCTTCCAAACAAATTTAGATATGATCAAAGCCGTTCGAGAGTTAATATGGGATATTCGAATAGAAATCGAGATAGATCACAAATGAGCTCCAAAGCTTCAGCAACTTCAGTGACAAGTGTTGGAAATGTACGATCCGAGAAACCGGAATGTAAGCATTGTGGGAAAAGACATCCGGGAAGTTGTAGAATGAATGATAGAGCTTGTTACAGATATGGATCACTTGATCATTTCATCCGTGATTGCCCTGAGTCTGTCGAGCCAGAGACTGTTCAGAATCTGACCTGTAAGAGGTAGACCTTCGAAGAATGTAAGAAATGTCAGTGGTAGTCAGAGAACTACGAGAGAGACTGATGCGAGATCTGAAGCTAGAGCGCCTGCCAGAGCGTATGCTATCCGAGCTCGTGAGGAAGCTTCATCTCCTGATGTTATAACGGGTACTTTTACTCTTTATGATACTTCTGTGATTGCTTTGATAGATCCTGGTTCTATGCATTCATATATATGCATGAATTTAGTATTCGGTAAGACTTTGCCTGTAGAGTCTACTGAGTTTGTTATAAAAGTATCAAACCCCTTAGGTAAAAGGGTCCTTGTTGACAAAATTTGTAAGAATTACCCGTTAATGTTTCGAGATATCTACTTCTCTGCTGATCTGATGCTATTACCATTTGATGAGTTTGATATAATTCTGGGTATGGACTGGTTGACATTGCATGATGCTATTGTGAACTGTAAAAGAAAGATTATTGATTTGAGATGTTCGAATGATGAAATTGTACGGATTGAATCTAATGATTTGAATGGTTTGCCTGCTGTGATATCGGTGTTAAAAGCTCAAACGTGTGTGAAAAAGGGATATGAAGCATATTTTGCTTATGTAATTGATTCAAAAGTATCTGAAAAGAAAGTTGAGTCGCGTCACATGTCCGTGAGTTTTCTCGATGTGTTCCTCAAGAATTGTCGGGTTTGCCTCCGATTCGTGAAGTTGAGTTTGGTATTGAGTTATTGCCTGGTACTACACCTATTTCGATAGCTCCGTATAGAATGGCACCAACAGAGTTGAAGGAGTTAAAGTCGCAGTTACAAGAATTAACTAATAGAGGGTTTGTTAGACCGAGTTTCTCGCTGGGGGTGCTCCTCTGCTTGTTTGTAAAAAGAAAGATGGCGGGATGAGAATGTGCATCGATTATCGTCAGTTGAATAAGGTGACAATAAAGAACAAATATCCGTTGCCTAGAATTGATGATTTATTTGATCAGTTAAAAGGACCTACTGTATTTTCTAAGATTGATCTGAGATCGGGATACTACCAGTTGAGAGTTAAAGATTCAGACATTCCGAAGATCGCTCAACGAGGTATGGGCATTATGAGTTTTTAGTTATGCCATTTGGACTAACCAATGCTCCTGCTGTTTTTATGGATCTGATGAATAGAATTTTTAGACCGTATCTAGATCGATTTGTTGTTGTATTCATTGATGACATTTTGATTTATTCACGTGATGAAACTGAACATGCTGAGCATCTGAGAATTGTATTGCAAACTCTACGAGAAAAGCAATTGTATGTGAAATTCAAAGAAATGTGAATTCTGCTGCATGAGGTTAGTTTTCCGGCATATTGTGTCGCTTCGGGTTCAAGTTGATCTCGAGCAAGATTTACGCTATTCGGATTGAAACCTCCGAGAAAAGTATCTGAAGTCCGTAGCTTTCTGGGCTTAGCTGGTTATTACCGCAGATTTGTAAAAGGCTTTTCGATGATAGCTACTCCGCTTGACAAAACTACTTCGTAAAGATGTTAGATTTGAATGGTCGGATAGATGTCGAAAAAGTTTTGATCGATTGAAAACTCATAATGTAAGCTCGCACTAGTACAACCAGAATCGGGTAAAGAATTTGTGATTTATAGTGATGCTTCATTAAACGGTCTGGGATGTGTTTTGATGCAGGAAGGCAAAGTTGTAGCTTATGCTTCGAGACAATTGAAGCCTCATGAAAAGAATTATCCGACGCACAATATTGAGTTAGCTGCGATTGTGTTTGCACTTAAGATCTGGCGCCATTATTTGTATGGTGAGAAATGTCACGTGTTTTCGGATCATAAAAGTCTGAAATATCTGATAACTTAGAAAGATTTGAACCTGCGTCAAAGAAGATGGCTAGAGCTGTTAAAAGATTATGAACTTTTGATAGATTATCATCCGGGTAAAACAAACGTTGTTGCTGATGCATTGAGTAGAAAATCATTGTTTGCAATATGTGCTTTGAATGCTCAGTTAGATTTATCTGATGATAGTTCTGTGATGGCTGAATTAAAAGCGAAACCATTGTTTATACAGCAGATATGTGATGCTCAGAAATCTGATAATGAGCTATTAGCAAAACGAGCTCAGTGTGGTTCGAATTCTGAATCTGAATTTCGAGTTGTTGATGATTGTTAGAGATTTCGAGATCGTATCCATATTCCGAGGAATTCGGAGTTGATTCAGTTGATTTTGAGTGAAGCACATAATAGTCAATTATCGGTCCATTCGGGGAGTACTAAAATGTACCATGATCTAAAGCAACACTATTGGTGGTCTGGTATGAAACGGGACATTTCTGACTTTGTTTCGAAATGTTTAATTTGTCAGCAAGTGAAAGCTGAACATCAAGTTCCGTCTGGGTTGTTGCAACCGATTCTGATTCCTGAGTGGAAATGGGATAGAGTAACGATGGACTTTGTTTCTGGATTGCCTCTGACTCTGAGAAAGAAAGATGTGATTTGGGTCATAGTTGATCGATTGACGAAAATTGCCCATTTTATTTCGGTAAGATCTGACTATTCACTTGATAGATTAGCCGAACTTTATATTTCTGAGATTGTAAGATTGCATGGGGTACCACTATCTATTGTGTCAGATAGAGATCCGAGGTTTACATCGAGATTAGGGAAGAAACTGCAAGAAGCTTTAGGCACGAAACTGCATTTCAGTACAGCTTTTCATCCGCAAACGGATGGTCAATCCGAGCGGATTATTCAGATTCTTGAAGATATGTTAAGATGCTGTATACTTGAGTTCAATGGTTCGTGGGAACAGTATTTACCATTGATTGAATTTGCATACAATAATAGTTTACAATCGAGCATTAGAATGGCACCATATGAAGCTCTGTACGGACGTAAATGTCGTACACCTCTGTACTGGACCGAGCTCAGTAAAAATAAGCTACATGGAGTTGATTTGATAAAAGATTCAGAATAGAAAGTGAAACTGGTTCGAGATTGTTTGAAGGCAGCATCTGATCGTCAGAAGTCTTATGTGGACTTAAAACGAAAAGATATAGAATTTGAGATCGGCGACAAAGTATTTTTAAAAGTGTCTCCATGGAAAAAAGTACTCCGATTCGGACGTAAAGGCAAGTTGAGTCCGAGGTTCATCGGACCGTATGAGATCATTGAACGTGTCGGGCCTGTTGCATATAGATTAAGGTTGCCCTCTAAATTAGAAAAGATCCACAATGTGTTTCATGTCTCGATGCTCCGTAGATATCGATCCGATCCGTCACATGTGATTACTCCATCTAAAATTGAAATCCGATCTGATATGTCATACGAAGAGGAACCAATCCGTATCTTAGCTCGTGAAGTAAAAGAGTTAAGAAACAAGAGAATTGTGTTGGTGAAAGTATTGTGGAATCGACATGGACTAGAAGAGGCTACGTGGGAGCCCGAAGATTCATTCAGACAGCAATATCCGACTTTGTTTAACGGTAAGATTTTCGGGGACAAAAATCCCTAAGGGGGAGAATTGTAACAGTCTGGTTTATACCCTAATCGAAACAGTGGTTTCGAGACCACAAATCTGATTTCGTATAATATTTTAATATTATTTTCTGTACCCTTGATGAGTTTTTAAGCATGTATTAAATTTTCGTAAGTTAATTTGTCTGTATATATGTTTAATTTGACAAAAGGATTGAATTGCATTAAATGTGAAAGTTGCTTGCTATTTGTTAAAGTATCCATGTGTTGTGGCTTTGTAAAGGTGAAGGCCTTATGTGGCTATTAAAGCACTATTTAGATAGTGGATGGATAAAGGTCTTAAATGCCCATATTACATAATTGTTTTAATTATATGAATGAAGGCTATTTTGGTAAATGAATTATTAACATTAGATTAATGAAACAAAAAGATGAGTGTTCATCTTTTATTTTCTCTTCATTGACCGAAATAAGTAAAGAAAGAAAAGAAAAGCATAAGCAAGGGTTCGGCCATAGTTGTGGTCTAATTCAAGGTTTGAAACACCCCAAACCCGGCCCACGAGCCCAGACCGGATCTGGTATGTTCCTCGAGTAAAACATTTCAAATTCATGTTTATTACTTTGGAAAATTTGGGGTGGTTTTATAAAAATACCGAGTTGTTTTGGGGTTAATCTTTAATTCGAAAATCGTTTGTGTTTAGGTGTCTAAACATTTAAAATTTATTTTTAAGAAAAGTTGCTTAAACTTTAAATGGATAAAAATTGTATCATAATAAAATAAATAAACATGCATGCATAATCGCTTTATAGCTATGGCCTTATTACATCAAAGCAAAACCCAAATAAATCCAAAATACTTAGAAATAAAAAGTCCAAAATTAAAATAAAGTCCGAGTTGAACATGGCCACCACTAAGCTCCCGCCGACCCGGTCCGTTCATCGAGTGTCACCTGAAAAATATCCCACAACGGGGTGAGTCAAACAGACTCAAGTGTGTATAACCAACACCAATCCCAACGATTTAGGCACATCAAATCATACACATATAACGAATATAAATAATGATGCAATCCCAACCCAAACCTAGATAACCATCCGCTACACATCACCCGTACCAACCATCACACCGTGGGGATTACTAAATCGACCCACCCATCCGCTACACATCATCGAAGCGCCGCATTGCAGCATTTACTAGCTCATCGCCTTATAATTTTGTGGCGAGCCACCAGATAATAATTTTGTGACATAAGTCACCACATTCGATATTGTGACATGAGTCACCACATTCGGATTATGTGACCGGTCACCACATTCGAATATTGGGGTATAAAACCACCAATCACTTCCCCTTTCATAATCACCCATATGCCCCATGTCATACAAATCATGCAATTATCATGGCTTAGGCCTTATTTCACATTCTTATCAATGTTCACATACATGCCATATTCCACATGTTCATAACATTTATTAACATGATGTTAAGATTACGTGCACTGAGTACTTTGTACCATTGCATGGTACCTTAGCCCACTTTTCATATTATTATTAACACATATATTAAAATAATACCGTAAATCAATCAAGATTCAAAGTGGGATACACACCGATATACTTATCGCTTTCACCAAATCCCAAAATCCCGATCTAACGCTTTAGATCCTTAATTCCTACATTTAGTCAATCGCTTAATGCTTAGCAAAATCTTATTCGACTATATGATCAAATCCCAAGGATTATTGCAACCAAAATCCTTACCTTGTCGCCGATTTGATTACTAATCAAATCCCAAATGTTGTAGTATTTCCTCCTTAAAATCGGCTAACACTAGATCAATTGACTTGGTTAGTTTCGCTTTTTGAATAAGTAAGAAACAGATCTAAGTCACTAAATAGACCTTGGCCGAATATCACATGCACTTACCTTGTGGATCTAAATATCCCGAAATAGCTACTTGATTATGGTATCTCACAAATCCCCATAGACATGTGTTAGATCCAAAACTAACATTTAATCACAATACATGGCCTTTGGCCGAAAACCACATGGCTTACCTTAAATCCCGAATGATCCTTGCTTGAAGTCGACAATAGGCAAATCCTGAAACCCCTACTGAAGAAATCGACAACACCCTTGTCTGTCACCACAGAAGATTCGGCTTTGGGATTCAATGAACAATCGGCTAGGATCTAGCAAGTACTTAGTTTCGGCTTTTATGAACTTGTGAGATGAAGGAGAGAAGGGTTGAGCAATTCGGCAATGGTGATAATCTTTGAAGAAGAAAAAGATGGAGAAGTCGGCTAGGCTTTCTTGAGTTTTCAGCTTTTGGCAAAATAAAAGAGAAGAGAAGTGTTGCTAAAGAATTCGGCAGAGGGAAAAAGAGAAGAAAAGAATGAAGAATGGCCACCCTTTTCCCCTTTTTGCCGAAATTACTCTACCTAGAGCCCCCTATTCGGCCAACTCTCCCTATTCTGATAACTTTATCTCTCACCTTTTTCAAATTAATAAAAATAATCCAACATTTATTAATTATCACCATTTATCTCTTAAAAATACTAAAAGGATTAAAGCTCCTAAAATTTAGCCTTAGTGTCGTCCCCTTGTCATTCATTTCACTGCAAAATAAAACCTTTATTTTGCTTCCCTTGTAACTCGATCCTTGGCCCTGCACTCATGCTTGTGGCGTCACTCACTGGGCTTTAAGTGGCGCCTCCTTGCCACTTTTCCAAGCCCATTTGTGTGTCATATTTCCCCTACAATTTCTCTTAAGGCTACTCTGCCTAGCTTCCTCTTTTGAATTTAAAATCTAATAATTTCTAAAGCATTCACTACACTCTAGGGTTCACAAAAATTCATAAAACACATTTAACACACACATAGACATGCTTTCACATTTATTTAAGCACAAATGCATAAACCCCAAAATCCAGGATGTTACAAGGTTAGTTTTTGATCCGTTTTTGATAATTTCTACGTTTTTGTAATCATTGTTTTGAGAGCTACAAAACCCATGTATCAATTTTGTGTATTGATGATATTTGTGAAATATTCCATTGATGATATGTTGAGCTTTGTGATGAGCTTAGTTGATAAATGAAAGATTTGAGCTAGATGAACATACTTTGTTCTTGAAGTTTTGATGAATTTAGCTAATTAGGGCCAAATTAAGAAAATATTATTTTTGAGGACTAAATTGCAAATTTGACGAAAAATATGGGCTTGTATGAGGTGTATAAACATTCGGCTAAGCATGTGTATGTATTAATTTTGTGAATTTGATGTTTTGAGAAAGATGGACTAAATTGATAAATTATGCAAATGTGAGGGTTAATTTGCAAATAGCCCTAAATGTGTGTCCTTGGATTGAATTGAATGAATAAGTGAATAAAAGAGTTAATTCTGAAAATGTATAGATCAAGAACCGAGGAAAACGGACTTAGATCGCGGGAAAGCGAAAGTAACCGAGTAGTAGCTTTCGCTTTCATAAATCGAATCCGAGGTAAGTCATATTGCAAATAAATGTTGTTATATTGAATTGAGCTTATTTATAAGATTATTGATGAAAATGAATGCTTATGGGATGCTTTGTATATGAATTCCGAGTTATGGATGATATAGTGTTAAGTCTGAGAAGTCCCGTATGAACCTAGGACTATATAGGATTAGCTATGTCATGACATAGGTATTTGTTCTGTTTTTATCATGTAAGACCACGTCTGGGACGTTGACATTGATTTGAGATTTCGTGTAAGACCACGTCTGGGACGTTGGCATCGATATGATCTTTACGTGTAAAACCATGTCTGGGACGTTGGCATCGATATGATCTTTACGTGTAAGACCATGTCTGGGACATCGGTATCGTATTGATTCGTGTAAGACCCTGTCTGGGACAGTGGCATCGATATCCGATTACATGTAAGACCTCGTCTGGGACGTTGGCATTGTACGACCATTCCGAGCTTTCTGAGTATCCTACTAGATTCCTTACGGTTCAACGGGCAAGTTTGTGATACGAATGGCTAAGTGAATTGTATATACGTTTCAGGTACGTTGATTTATACACTAAGTGTGTATATAAGGTAAGTACCTATGTGATCTTACTATGATTCTTAAATTGATGAATGTGGCCAATATGGTAAAGGATATGGACCAAAGTATATATATGTGAGAAATTTGCTATGTATATGAATGGTACCAATGTGGTTATATGCTTATATGCTTTACATATTAAGTTTATTTGTATATGACTTACTAAGCTTTTGGAAAGTTTACTCTGTGTGTGTATTTTCTCTGCTTTTATAGGTCGTCAAAGCTATCAAGGCTCGGGACCGTCAAGGATCGTCATCACACTACTAAACCTATTTTGGTACATTTTGGAAATGTATAAAGCTAGATATGGCATGTATAGGCTAGCATTTGGTATAAGTTTGTTATATGAATTTAGCCATGTGATTTGGCTAGTTATGATGTTGAGAATTTGCTTGAAAGAATGTGATATATGAAGTATGTTTTGGTATGGTTAGTTGAGGCATAATATGGTCAAGTTTTGATTAAGTGAATGAATGAAATATGTTTGTGATGAGATGAGTTTTAACCTTGTATTTTAGTATGTTTGGAATTGGTATTGAACGTATAGATTGAATGGTTAATTTGGTATGTTTTTGTGTGTCATTTGAGTATGAAATGAGTTGGTAAACATTGCTTGTAGGTGTGACCTATGTGGGTGGCATTTTGGCCTTGCAAATGGCCTATAATGTCACACGGTTGTGGCACACGGGCGTGCCTAGTGACCGTGGGGCTAAGTCAGTAGCTAGCCTAATAGCACACG
The DNA here is from genome assembly GCA_025698515.1 of Gossypium sturtianum. Classification (NCBI taxonomy): domain Eukaryota; kingdom Viridiplantae; phylum Streptophyta; class Magnoliopsida; order Malvales; family Malvaceae; genus Gossypium; species Gossypium sturtianum. The sequence continues at coordinate 18,483,417 of CM046955.1, read as the reverse complement.
GCCAAGACACACGGGCGTGTCTAGTAGCCGTGTGAGAAAGTCAGTATATGGCCTAAGAGTACACGGCCTTAGCACACGGGTGTGCTTGGTGGCCGTGGATGTGTAGTCAAATTCGACCACGGCCAAGACACACAGGCGTGCTTGGTGGCTGTGGATGTGAGGTCAGATTCGACCACGGGGAGGACACACGGGGGTGTCCAGCAGCCGTGGGAGGCACACGGCTTGCCTGCACGGGCGTGTAACCCCTGAAACTTAGAAAAGTTTTAAATTTTCGTGAAATTTCGTATGTGTTCCGGTTTAGTCCCGACCCTATTTCTGAGCTACTTAAGGGACAATATGAATGTAATTGATGAGTTACTTGATGAATTGTCTGTTAAAGTTTTCGATCTGTCAGGTAACACTCTTAACCCTAATCCGGCGATGGACACGGGTTAGGGGTGTTACAGTAGACCAAAATCGTTGTTTTAGTAAATCAAAACATTTTATTAAAACGATCAAATTACGATGTGATCCGATCACACCTCATAAAAAAGGATTAGTGGCAACTCTCATTTTCATTTTCAAAATAAAAAATCGATTTCAAAAAAAATGGTTTTGACAGTGATGACACCACGTTTCTCATCTATACCCCTACAATGCCACCACAAAAAAACGATATCAGTAAAATACATAGATGCAGTATTTATCTTAGCAGCATCATCTTCGATCCAATAGCTCGAAGTCATTCCCCACAAAAAGTTGTCTACATTTCTCGTGAACCTAGTCCCTTGAACTCTTTTGGCTCAGGGACAAGTTCTAATTGATAAAATAATGGACCACTAAGCTTCAAGTAGATGAACTTATTAGAATTTTTTTAAATACTTAGCTAATCTTAGTGAGTTAAGTAAGCCCGATTCACTCAAATGATTACCTTAAATTGTTATGGACACTTTGATCACATGCCTTTATAAGCAAGCACCGTGACAATCACATTCTTAACAAGACACAAGATGGTTTTTATCAACAATAGTGAAATCAGAAATTGCTAAAGTCCAATAAAAGTAAAATTGGGCCCCAAAAGATTAACGTAGCCTCTCAATGCTCAACCCAACCAAAGGCAATCTAAAAAGTCCAAAGAAGTGAGCTTTATCCATCGTTTATGGATTTGTTCTTGTTTATAATCCAACTTTGCAATTTTCTGATCCCAGCAAGCAGCAGCCCAACCATTTAGTCTTTTTTTTCTTCATTTTCTTAATTTCTCATTACTTTCTTTATTATTCATGTTCCTCACGAAATTGCCCAGATATTAAACTTGGGAAACAACTATCCGTCACTCCATCAAAGGCAAAGCCAAAAAGTTCTTTTTTGGGCAAAATTAAATGATATATTTTTATAATATTAAAAATATAATTTCATCATTTTAATAGTCTATATCTTTATAATTTTTAAAAGGTTAAATCAATTTATTTTATCATTTTTAAGAGGCCAAAATATAATTTTACCATTACTAATTTAAAAAATTTATAAATTATAAAAGAATTTAAATGAAAAAAAAATTCATTTTAAGGACTAGCCCTTACCAGCCCCTGGTTCCCCCTGCCTCCATCCTTGAAGGAAATAACGGGATGTATTAGCTTATTGTTTTTATATATAATCTCTATGAATTATTATTAATTTATATAATTTTAATCATTATTAAAGAAAACCCACTTGGAATGTTTGAATTGTCGGTGTGAAGTTAAGGCATCGAATAAAAAAAGTTAGAGACAAAAATAATTGGAAATTAGTAGTCAACTGTAATTTTGAATTTCAAGTGGGGATCTATTTTCACTGCACCTATCAATCCTCATTACATTTTATTTAATTATTTAGTTTGCATTTATATCCCAGAAATTTATTTAGTTTTCCTTGATTTTTTTTAATAATTATAATCATATTGGTAGTTGAATCGAATAGACTATTATTTTATCGGTATAATGAATTTGATTAAATATATCATTAAAATATTCATAAAAATAAAAGTTAATTTAACTAATCTATACCAATTCATAGGTCAAACGGTATAAAGTATTTCTCTAGACTAATATTTCAATTGACACCAATCCAATTCAATTCTAACAACCATATTTTCATTTTTTTTTCTAATTAAATTAAAATTAATGTTTTATTCACTACCTTACATTTGAAAAGGACCCCCCAAATGGGTTAACCCTGGACTTGGTTTTCTTTCCTTTCTTTTTATTTTAATTTTCATCATCTTGTTTTTTAAAATTTTAAATTAACATTATTTTAGTTTTAGATGATATTTTTTAGAATTATTTATATTTTTTTCAGATCAATTTTTAAAATAGGTATATAAACTATTTGAAATGTTATTTTAGATGATATATTTTGTTGAAACAAAAATGATATATTTTTAAATTATTTTATATATATATATATATATATATATATATATTCTTGGATCAATTACATATATAAATGGAGGATGCATTGTCTACTACTGATATTAGGCTTTGAAGTATTATGGCTTAATAGTATAAATGTTCATTGAAGAATTTCAAAAAAAAAAAAACCCAAACTCCAAAACTTGAACATCCAACTTAAAAGCTTAATTTTTAATTTTTAAATCAAACTTTAAATCTTAAAAAATTAAAAATAATAATAATTTAAAAAAAAAAAAAAAAAGGAAATAAGATATGAGATTAATATTGAAAGGCTGAGATCCGTCACCTACGTATTTTCCTTAAACTTGCCCTGTTCCATCAAAAGTTTTATTGAACTTCATCCTGATCAACTTGATAAGCTTTTCTTCACCATCCACAATCCTCAACCAAGAAAACCTTTTTGTTTTACAGTGATCGGAAATCCATGGCTCCGAATTTGGAGGATAAGAACTCTGTTTTCGAGTTTGTTGTCCGACAAGGAAATGGTGTGAAAGGACTAGTGGATTCAGGGCTTTCCACGGTGCCAGAGGCTTACGTGCAACCACCGGAAGAGCGAATAGACGAGGAAAACGCCATAAAATATGACCTGCCACCCATTGATTTGTCGAAGCTGGATGGCCATGGCCCTGACCACGATGAAGTGGCCAACCAAATTGTTAGAGCTGCTGAAACTCTTGGTTTCTTCCAAGTTGTTAACCATGGTGTCCCCCTTCATCTACTGGAATCCCTTAAAGTTTCTGCACATGAATTCTTCAGCTTGCCCCCTCAAAGGAAGGCCGTTTATCTTGCAGACGTTAGTCCAAGTCCACTAGTGAACTATGGGACCAGCTATATCCCAGAGAAAGAGAAAGCATTGGGATGGAAAGATTATATCCTCATGCAATACACCAATTGTTGGGTGTGGGTCCCACTATGTGGCGAACCCTTGCACTGGTCAACCCAACTTTAAAAAGAGTTGTTTATTTTTTTTGTTACAAAAAGGAAAAATTCTGCCACATATTTTTTACCTTTTTTGGATTTGACAAAAAACCATTCTTTTTGACTTTTACGTGTGGATGTGGGCAGCTATTTATGGTGAGCCAAAATCAAATTTTGATAGAGAGAGATTGAAGCTAGAAAGTCAGTTTTTTTTTAGTTTGGTGCAGCAGTGATCAACTCTTCGACCGAAGGTCCATCCGTGGTTCGATTGAGCTGATTTTTGGACGGAAGCTAGGCGACAAGGTGTTCTTGACTTTGTACAGTCGGATTTTTCATCCGAGTCCTGTAGCGTCAGAAATACCCATTTTTCAGCAGCTGCAATTTGGTGATGTTCTCCCATTTTTCTCTCTTTTTGCTAAAGATTACATATTGTTAGCCTTGTTGGAGTTGAATGCTTGTTGTAGGCTTGATATTGTGATCTTGTAGTTGAACGCTTGATGATAGTGGAGCTTTTGATCGGACTCTAAAGTCCCGTGGTTTTTACCCTTAATTTAGAGGGATTTTCCACGTAAAAATATCGGTGTCTCTATTTATTTATTTTTGTTGTTGTGGTTGCATTGGTTGATTTGTGGTTGATTAAGATTGCTAGAGAACATATTTTTGTGCTATTGTGCTTGCCATAATTTTTGACAGGAGTTATAGGGAGAGAAAGAACATCGGTTGTGCTTCGCTTTGTTTCGGTTGTTCGGTTTTTTCCCAATAAACTGGTATTAGAGCTCGGTTATTGTGTCAAATAATTATGGAAATCAATACGAGCAAGATGATTATGTTGAATGGCACAAATTATCAACTTTGGCGGAATAAAATGAAGGACTTGTTGTTTGTGAAGGCTTTGCATCTTCCGGTCTTTGCTACTCAAAAACCCGATTCGAAAAGTGATGAAGAATGAGAATTTGAGCATCAACAAGTGTGTGGCTTTATTCGGCAATTTGTTGAAGAAAATGTTTACAACCACATTGATCAGGAGACACATGCTCGAACATTGTGGGAAAAGCTTGAAAGCTTGTATGCTTCGAGGTCGGGCAATAACAAGTTGTTTTTGCTGAAGAAAATGATGGCGTTGAAATACAAAGAAGGAACGTCTGTAGCTGACCATGTTAGTGAATTTCAAAGTGTGATGAATCAGTTGCTTGGTATGGATGTCAAATTTGATGACGAGATTTTAGGGCTTTGGTTGCTTGCTACTCTACCAGACTCTTGGGAGACCTTTCGGGTCTCGCTCATTAATTCTGCCCCACAGGGTATTATTACTTTGGATTTGGCTAAGAGTGGTGTGTTAATGAAGAGGTTAGAAGAAGATCTCAGGGTCCTACATCATAGTCCGAGGTGTTGGTTTTCGAGAACAGGGGGAGGAACAGAGACAAAGATGGAAAAGGTAGAGATAAAAGCCGAAGCAAGTCAAGATCGAGATACAAGAATCTTGAGTGTCATCATTGTGGTAAGAAAGGCCATATCAAGAAATATTGCTTCAAGTGGAAGAAAGAGAAAAAAGGTGGTGGTGATAAACACGATCGGAATGATGATGAAAAATCTGAGCGTGTTGCTACTGTTACTCGTGAAGATCTGTTGGTCATTTGTGATGAGAATTTGGTCAACCTAGCATATGACGAGACTAGTTGGGTGATTGATACTGGTGCATCACTTCATGTCACGTCGAGGAAGGATTTCTTCACATCTTATACTCCTGGTGATTTTGGGGTATTGAAGATGGGTAATGACGGTTTGGTTTCGGTTATTGGTATGGGAGATGTTAGCTTGGTGAGTAACAATGGAACAAAGTTAACTCTCAAGGATGTCAGACATGCACCGGATATCCGTTTGAATTTGATTTCTGCAGGAAAGCTTGATGATAAGGGATTCTGTAACACCTTTAGTGAGGGGCAGTGGAAGCTGACTAAAGGCTCATTGGTTGTGGCTCGAGGAAAGAAGAGCTCAAATTTATACTTGATGCAAGCTTCAACTTCTCGAGAGACGGTGAATGTGACAGCGAATGACAGCTCAACTGAGTTGTGGCATAAACGACTCAGTCACATGAGTGAGAAGGGACTTAACTGTTTATCGAGGAAGAATCAACTTTCGGGTTTGAAAAATGCTACACTGAAGAATTGTGCTCATTGTCTAGCAGGAAAGTAGAGAAGAGTTTCATTTAGAAGCCGTCCTCCTCATAGAAGATCAGAGTTGCTAGAGTTGGTCCATCCAGATGTTTGTGGTTCGATAAAAGTAAGGTCACATGGCGGTCCACTTTATTTTGTGACTTTCATTGATGACTGTTCAAGAAAGCTATGGGTTTACACTTTGAAGTCTAAAAATCAAGTCTTTGAGGTGTTTAAACAATTTCAAGCATCAGTTGAAAGGGAAACAGGGAAGAAGTTGAAGTGCATTCGTACTGATAATGGTGGCGAGTACACAGGGTCGTTTCATGAGTATTGTCTGCGACGGGGAATCAAATATCAGAGAATACCACCAAAGACTCCACAGTTAAATGGGTTAGCTGAAAGAATGAACCGAACATTGATTGAGAGAGTCAGATGTTTGTTGTCAGATGCAAAGTTGCCTAGATCATTTTGGGCTGAAGCTTTGAATACAGTGACACATGTGATAAATTTGTCTCCTAGTGTTCCTTTGCGAGGTGATGTGCCAGATAGAGTTTGGTTTGGTAAAGACGTGTCATATGGTCATCTACGTGTGTTCGGTTGTAAAGCATTTGTTCATGTTCCAAAGGATGAAAGATCCAAGTTGGATGCCAAGACTCGACAATGCATTTTTATTGGTTATGGTCTAGATGGTGAGTTTGGTTATAGACTCTATGATCCAGTTCAGAAGAAACTCGTGAGAAGCAGAGATGTTGTCTTCATTGAGGATCAGACCATTGATGACATTGATAAGACGGAGAAAGTGAATTCACAAGATAATGGTGATTTGATCGATATGAATCCGATTCCCCTAAACTCTTCACCAGGTCCTATCCAGGATGATGTGCATGGTGATGTTAGTAATGACCATCAGGATACAAGTGACTTTGATACTCCCATGGATGATGTTGTGAATGATCAATAACAAGCACCTATAGCTCCACCAGCAGTTCCACTTCGAAGGTCTTCCAGAGATCGACGATCTTCTGTCAGGTATTCTTTTGATGAATATGTTCTTTTGACTGACGGGGGAGAACCTAAATGTTATGAAGGGGCTATAGAGAGTGAATGCAAAGATCAGTGGGTTGAAGTGATAAAAGATAAACTTCAATCCTTACATGAGAACCATACCTTTGAGTTGGTGAAACTGCCTAAGGGCAAAAGAGCTTTGAAGAATCGGTGGGTTTACAGGTTGAAGCAAGAAGAAAAGTCTTCATCTCCACGATACAAGGCTAGATTGGTCGTCAAGGGTTATACTCAGAAAAAGGGGGTTGATTTTGAAGAAATATTTTCCCCGGTTGTGAAGATGTCCTCTATCAGAACTATACTGAGTTTGGCAGCTTGTTATGACTTAGAGGTTGAACAAATGGATGTGAAAACTGCTTTTCTTCATGGTGACTTGGAAGAAGAGCTTTACATGGAGTAGCCAGAGGGGTTTGTTGCACAAGGGAAAGAGGGCTTTGTGTGCAGATTGAAGAAGAGCTTGTATGGTTTGAAGCAAGCTCCAAGGCAATGGTACAAGAAGTTTGAGTCTGTTATGGGGGAGCAAGGCTACAAGAAGACTACTTCTGATCATTGTGTGTTTGTTAAGAGATTCTCTGGTGATTTGTTAAGAGATTCTCTGGTGATGATTTTATAATTCTTTTGCTCTATGTTGATGATATGCTTATTGTTGGTCAGAATGCTTCTAGAATTGAGAAGTTGAAGCAAGAGTTGAGTAAATCTTTTGCAATGAAGGATTTGGGGCCAGCAAAGCAAATTCTTGGCATAAGATTGACACGTGATAGAAAGGCCAAGAAATTATGGTTATCACAAGAGAGATACATCGAGAAAGTACTTCAAAGGTTTAGCATGGACAAAGCTAAAGCGGTGAACACTCCCTTTACTACGCACTTCAGATTGAGTGTTAAGCATAGTCCTTCCACAGAAAAGGAGAAGGAAGAGATGCAGAAAATTCCTTACTCTTCAGCCGTGGGAAGTTTGATGTATGCAATGGTTTGCACGAGACCAGACTTGGCTTATGCCGTTGGTACAGTTAGTCATTTTCTTTCTAATCCAGGCAGAGAGCATTGGAATGCAGTGAAGTGGATTATGAAATATCTTCGTGGCACTTCCAACATGAAACTTTGTTTCGGCAATGAGAAACCTGTTCTTGTTGGGTATACAGATTCAGACATGGCCAGAGACATTGACTCGAGGAGATCTACTTCAAGTTACTTGATCACTTATGCAGGGGGAGCTGTGGCATGGCAATCGAGATTGCAAAAGTGTGTTGCATTATCCACCACTGAATCAGAGTTCATTGCAGCAACCGAAGCATGCAATGAGATGCTTTGGATGAAGAAGTTTGTGCATGAGCTTGGTTTTACTCAGGAGAAGTATGTCCTGTATTATGATAGCCAGAGTGCTATTCATCTTGGTAAGAATCCAACTTTTCATGCTAGATCTAAGCATATTGATGTGAGGTACCATTGGATACGAGATATTCTTGAAGCTAAGCTGTTAGAGCTTGAGAAGATACACACTAATAATAATGGTGTTGATATGTTGACGAAGGCTTTATCAAGAGAAAAGTTTGAAGCATGTTGTTTGACCTCCGGCATGGAGGCATTCCCCACATAGTCGGAGGGGGAGATTTGTTGGGTGTGGGTCCCACTATCTGGGGAACCCTTACACTGGTCAACCCAACTTTAAAAAGGGTTGTTTATTTATTTTATTTTATTTTTGTTACAAAAAGGAAAGATTCTGCCACGTATTTATTACCTTTTTTGGATTTGACAAAAAGCCATTCTTTTTGGCTTTTACGTGTGGATGTGGGCAGCTATTTATGGTGAGCCAAAATCAAATTTTGACAGAGAGAGATTGAAGCTAGAAAGTCAGTTTTTTTTTTAGTTTGGTGCAGCAGTGATCAACTCTTCGATCGAAGGTCCATCCGTGGTTCGATTGAGCTGATTTTTGGACGGCAGCTAGGCGGCAAGGTGTTCTTGACTTTGTACGGTCGGATTTTTCATCCAAGTCCTGTAGCGTCAGAAATACCCATTTTTCAGCAGCTGCAATTTGGTGATGTTCTCCCAGTTTTCTCTCTTTTTGCTAAAGATTACATATTGTTAGCCTTGTTGGAGTTGAATGCTTGTTGTAGGCTTGATATTGTGATCTTGTAGTTGAACGCTTGATGATAGTGGAGCTTTTGATCGGACTCTAAAGTCCCGTGGTTTTTACCCTTAATTTAGAGGGGTTTTCCACGTAAAAATATCGGTGTCTCTATTTATTTATTTTTGTTGTTGTGGTTGCATTGGTTGATTTGTGGTTGATTAAGGTTGCTAAAGAACATATTTTTGTGCTATTGTGCTTGCCATAATTTTTGACAGGAGTTATAGGGAGAGAAAGAACACCGGTTGTGCTTAGCTTTGTTTCGGTTGTTCGGTTTCTTCCCAATACCAATGATGATGAAGCTCTTCAACATTGGCCTCAAGAAATCAAGTGAGATACATAAATTAATGCTGGTTTATATGTTTTTCCAAATCTATTTGACCCTTTTATATGTTGTTTTACTTTCTACGGGTGTGTTACTTGAGTACTTGAGGAGTTCAATCGGCATGGTGAAAAAATTGCTTCAAGTTTTATTAGGAAATTTGGGATTAAACCAGATGATCCAATGATCGATGTACTTATTGGAAAGAAGATGCTTAGTATGAACTTCTATCCAGCATGTCCTAATCCGAATCTTACTGTAGGAGTAGGACGCCACTCTGATATGGGTACTCTTACGGTCTCGTTACAAGATGGAATTGGTGGTTTATATGTCAAAATGGAACAAGATATGGATTATGGAAAGAAAGGAGATTGGATAGAGATCCCTCCTACTCCCAATGCTTTGGTCATTAATGTCGGTGATATGTTACAGGTAATTCTCAAATATTAAAAAGGTAAAAATTCAAACAAGGTCAAACTATAATTATTAACATTATAATTTTGTGCTTTATTTGCAGATATTAAGTAATGGAAAGTATAAAAGTGCATAGCATAGAGTTCGTACCACGAGCACAAGTTCAAGGGTGTCAATTCCAATTTTCACAATGCCAAGAGAAACAACAAAGATTGTACCTTTGTCTCAAGTAGTGGAGAAAGATGGAACTGCTCTTTATAGAGAGTTTGTGCTTATTGATTATATGAAGAACTTTTTTGGAAATGCACACGAGGGCAAAAAATCACTTGGTTTTGCAAAGATTAATCTTACTTAAGATTCGAAAAACTCAATTTAGACCAACATTCTCTTGATTTTAATATGTTATTTGAGATATATAATTATTACAGTTCAGCAGTTGTTAAGCTTTAGTATCTACCAATTAATTCAAGGGTGATACAGTTTGTACTTCAGCATATAGTTTGCACTTCAAGTACAAATTCAAGGGTGTCAATACCCATTTTTATAATGGCAAGAGAAACAACAAAGATTGCACCTCTGCCTCAAGTAGTGGAGAAAGATGGAATTGCTGTTTATAGAGAGTTTGTGTATGTTGATTATATGAATAAGGTTTTTGCAAATGCACTGGACGGTAAAAAGGCACTTGATTTTGCAAAAATTAGTCCTGCATAACTCACACTTGATAAGCATTATGCAGATTACGTGCTTCATCAGTTTACCAATATATTCAAGGGTGATAAGCTCTTTCAAGTTCTACATTCCTGATCTTCCCAAGCTTAAACAAAAAGCTGCTCTTTCATGTAATGGTGTTTGTTTATTAGAAATCAAAATACAGATTTGTGGTTAGCATGTGTCAGGGGTATCACATGTCTTCTACAATTGGTTATAATTTAAGATAAAACTAATAAATCATTTTTAAAATTAAAAAAAAAAGTCTGAAAATTCATTGTGGGAGTGAAGTTAGGGCATTGAACAAAAGGTCAGAGACAAATAAATAGTTCAATTGTAATTTTTAATTTCAAGTTGGGATCCATTTTCACTTCATCTATGAATCCTCACTACATTCTTTTTTTCTTAATTATTTATATAAAGAAACCCCAAATGGGGTTAACGCTGGACTTGTTTTTTTCTTTCATTTATTATTATTTTAATTTTCATTATTTTGTTTTTAAAATTTTAAAATTTAACATTATTTTAGTTTGAGAGAAATCTCAAATTATATATGAATTTTAGTTTAATGTATAATTTTACATATGCCAAATTGTGCGCATGTTCATTTGCTGTTCATCTTGCATGTTGAAACTTGCTCTCATAGAAAACCTTAAGCATTTCTTTAATATCTTGGATATATGATCCTTTTACCGATTTATCCCTACTTGTATTTTGGACTTTCTTGATTACCGTCAGAGAATCCCCTTCGATTTCGACATATTTTAATCCCAAATTCCTACCCATAATAACCTCCTGTAGACATGCAATGCTTCGGCTGCGAATCCTGAAGGTATGTTCTCATGAACTATTGTTTTTGTGGCCAAAACATCCCCCATTACAATCTCTGACGACGATTCCCGAGCATGATCTGTGTTTTATGATGTCCACTGCAGCGTCGAAGTTTATTTTGCAGAAACCTTGCTCCGGAGGTCTCCATATAACAGATTCCGGACTTAAGGCAAGATGTATTCGATTAATATTATTTAATTCTTGTAGATACTGTAAAATAAATCTTGCTATCTCTGCTCCAAATCTCTTATGACCTTCGTGAATCCATTGATTTCTAGCGGACCAAATAGCCCAGATGGCACAAATAAAGGTTCGGCAGACATCAATCCTACTATTTAGCATAATCCAGGTATAAATTCCATATGGGATATATCTTGAGGCCATGCATAGTTTAAGTTATCCCATGTTTCCTTTGTAACAGCACAATCACGGAAGATATGTTCCTTGTTCTCCAATCCTTGCGTACATCTCGGGCAAACTGCTTCATTTGTTAGTCTTTTTATTCTTAGGTTTACTAGTGTAGGTAGAAAATTTAAAGTGGCTCTCCAAGCTGTAATAATTAATTTTGAAGGGAGGTCACTGTTCCATAGCTTTTTGTAGCATTTCCTATTTTCAATCGGGTTGTATCTATTATCATTGAGAAAGTTACCATGTAATAGTAATTTGTATCCGCTCCTCACTGTGTACTCGCCCGTTGACTCACCCCTCCAAGCCAGAAAATCATCGTGGGGAGTATGGGCCAGTGGAATTTCGAGAATTTTTTGAGCATCTTCTTCAGAAAAGGTACTCTCAATCAACTCAGTTTTCCATGATCTATTATTACTGTCAGTCAAATCTGCTACCCTCGTTATATTCTGCCTTCTAACCATTTGTTGAATATGCAAACCTTCAGCATTCGGAACCCATATATCATCTTCAATTCTAATGTCACGTCCATTGCCCACTCTCTAGCATAATTCTGTTAGCAAGAGACCCTTTGCAGCCCATATACTTTTCCAAGTATATGAAGGTAAGTTCCCTAGCTCTGAATTCAAGAAGTAGTTCGAATGATATTTGGCTTTTAAAGTTCGTGCTAGAAGAGACTTAGGATTTTCAATTAATCTCCAACCTTGCTTTGCAAGGAGGGCCAAATTAAATTTTGCAAAATTGCAATAACTAAGATTACCAAACTCCTTTAGTTCGCATAAACTGTTCCATGAGCACCAATGTATCCCACGCTTCCCATGACCCTTTTGTCACCAAAATTTTGCTATTGTTTTGTAACACTCCTAACACGTATTCATCGCCGAAATAGGATTACTGAGCATTATTGGATTAATTACTTAAACAAACATATATTTCTCATACGTTTTTCATATCCAACAAAATGCATTCACAATCAATCATATTGTCCCTAATACGAGCTTATGAGGCCCAAATTATGCATTAGAAGTGGTTTGGGATTAAACCGATAACTCAGGAAATTTTTGGAAAACTTAAAAAAAAATTCAAAATACAGGGGACACACGCCCGTGTGGACCGGCCGTGTGTCTCACACGGCCAAAGACACGCCCGTGTCACAGGCTGTATGGACATTCGAAATGGAATCACATGGCCGTTTCTCAGCTCGTGTCCTACCTCATGTAATTCTTTGACTTGGGTCACACGTTCAACCACACGCCTGTGTGATTAGCTCGTGTACCCATCGAAATGGCTTCACACGCTCGTGTGTCAGGCCGTATGCTAGGCCGTGCCAAAACTGTAGGGTATACTGACTTATGCCACACGGCCAAGTCACACGCCCGTGTGCTGAGCCGTGTGGAGCATATTGACTTGGTTTCTAATTATGTACCAGGGGATACATGGCCGTGTCACCAAATTGTGTGTCACACACGGCTGAGACACACGCCCGTGTCTCTGCTCGTGTGGACAAAAATAGACTATTTATCAAGCCATCTTTCTCACCCAAACTTGCATCAACCTAAATATGTCAAATAGCAAATAACATAGCATCAATAGGCATTCAAACCAATCTCATTCAAGCCTAAAATCATCCTATACCAATATCAACAACTATAATGCTCATAAGATCATGTTTTGCAAATTCAAAACATACCAATTTCACATTCACAAATCACCTAAATGGCCACTTTCAAACATGCATTATTTTGCCTAAAACCACAATCATACCATATCTTACAATTCAACTATTTGGTTCTTAAAATACCAATCCACAACAAGCATTCACATTGCAATTACCAACCACATAATACCTTTAGTGGGTAAATTACTGAAATACCCTCGGTGGGTAAAATTACTGAAATACCCTTAAAGGGTGAGATTACTAAAATGCCCTCGTTGGGTGAAAATACTTGAATACCCCTGAGGGGTAAATTACCGTTTTACCCCCAACCGACCAAATGACCATTATACCCCTAGAGGTAGATCTAGTGTTGTATGTGTAATCTGTTTAATTGTTTATGATGGTAATTTATCTCATACATCATTTTGATATGTCATTACGTTGCATTGGGTTAGGTTATGCAAGGCCATTTGCACATATATATATACATAACCAAAATAAGTCAAATCACATGGCTATACACATAACCAAAACATACTTCATTTACAAGCCAAATCAATTGGCTAAATCTATTATCAACATATAGATCATATTAACCACAACTCCTATACATGCTATATAACCAAATACATAAGCTCAAAAGTACCAAAACGACAGCTGGATAGTGTGATGAGATCACCGACGACTCTAAATCCGAGCAGGCTTTAAAAAACACTATAAAATACGGAAAATAAACAAAGTAAGCTATAAAGCTTAGTAAGCTCGTATGGTTAATAAGTAAAACTTACCATTCAACCACAATTCAAGTACTTAAACATTACATAATACAATTCAATTTAAATTCAAAACTTAACACATATTCAATCCAAAGGTTAGAAATGAATTCCATCAATTTCTTCGATTCAATGATTGTATAGATCAAATACATACATGTACTAATTCGTATCATTTCATACTCTCTCAATTTATCGATATACCCGTTGAACCATTTGGAATAATATTGGATACTCGGGAATCTCGCACCCTAAGTGCCAATACAAGGCTGAAGCCATCACAATCTAATATCTTATATAATGCTCACTCTCGAGCTATCAACGGGTCTGCTCACACAAGTTGACGGTCAAGACGTAGCTACACGGTGTTGTTCACACAAGCTGATGAGAATTCGTAACACATGCCGAAAAACTCAGCCACCGGTAGAACGTACGGACCAGCACCCAAAACAAATAACCCTTAATGACATGTCATTTGTATATTATCTATTCTTAAGGTTCAACCGGGATTTTATATTGTCGAATCTTCGTCGAACATTTCCCTAAGATCATATTCACAATTAATTCAATTATAAAGCATTTAAAACGCAATTATATTAATACTTATTAACATACGAACTTACCTCGAACTTATACGGAGAGAAATCGAGCTATCAATCAACTATCTTGTTTTTCCCCCGATCTAATTCCGAACTTCGCTTTTATTAATCTATATATAATCAAATTTAACTTATTCAATTATCATTCTATTCAATTTAATCCAAATTTCATATTATGGTAATTTTACACTTTTCCCCTAAACTTTTGAATTCTTTATAATGTAGTCCCTAGCTCATAAAAATGCAAATTCATGCAATTTAGTCCACACCCATGCTAGCCGAATTTCTCTTATACTCATAGTAGACCATATTTTTAATTATTTCACACATTTACCACACAATTTATCACATTTCTTAATTTAATCCCTAATTGACAATTTTATCAAAAATTACTTAACAAATGTTGTTTATCTAACAACAATCATTCATTTTCTATCATCAAACATCAAGATACACACATACTCATCAATGGTAAAACCCTAAACCTTTAAAAATTTTGCAAATTAGTCCCTGGGCTAGTTAGATTAAGCTACAACAACTCCGAAAATATAGAAATCATTAAAAACAGAGCAAAAATGCACTTACATGCAAGGAGTCTATAGCCGAACCTTCAAGAGCTCAACAATGGCTTCCTTTTTTCTAATTTTCGGTTAGAGGAAGAAGAAAGAAAGATGATATCTTTCTTTCTTCATACTTTAATTTTGTTTTATTTTACTAATTACAAAATTAACCTTACTATTAACCTTTATAAAACACATAAATGATGTCCATCATTGTCCACTAATAATATTAATGGTCTAATTACCATTTAAGGACCTCCATTTTAAAATTCTATAGCTATTAGACACCTTTAGCTATTAGAACACAACTTTTACACTTTACGCGATTTAGTCTTTTTTATCAAATTAAGCACTCAAATGATAAAATTTCTTAACGAAATTTTCACACAATAATATTATCATACTGTAGACCTTAAAATAATAATAAAATAAATATTTTGACATCGGATTTGTGGTTCTGAAACCACTTTTCTGATTTGACTAAAAACGGCATGTTACATGTTTGTTCCATATCCTCGCATATTGATTTCGATAATAGAAAGCATCCCATTATGTAAGCTGGTCTACAACTTAGGTCGTGCTCGATTTTGCTCGTCACACACGGCCGTGTGATCTTCCCGTGTGCTATAGTACCTGCCGTGTTCGTTTCTGCTCGTCACATACGGCCGTGTGGTCTGCCCGTATAAGGTAGTCCAGGCCGTGTTGATTTCTGAGGTAGGCCTATTTTGTCCCTTTTTGGCCCGTTTCTCGTTCTTTTCGACTCCCTAAGCTCTCCTGAGTCTAAAACATGAAATTCAAGGATTAGGAGCATCGAATTCATCAAATCTAATGAAAATTTATCCAAAAATAAGCCAAGCGTGGGGTTAAAATATGTATAAATTATGGTTTATCAAATATCCCCACACTTAAGCATTTGCTTGTCCTCAAGCAAAATCCTCAACTCACAATTAAAATTAACTTTCTCAATTCATAATTTTCATCAATAATGTCTCATCATAATTCACAGGTAATTCATACATTGATAATTTAACTAAAAGAGTCCTAAAGATTCAAACAATTTAAGTCACAAATTTTTATAGCACGAAAAAACATAGGTGTTTCCCTTTATCTAAATAGTTACCTTTGATTCAAAACTGACAAGAATTGACATCCTCACTAAAGATTCACTCAAATCACTCAAAGTGTTTAAGGTTCAGATTAAGCATTCAAAAGTCAAACATGAAAAGTTAATCCCATAGGCTTGCATGAAAATCAAATCTTCACCACTGTAAAATGAGATGATACACAAATCAAAAGGTTTTTAAAGGGGTTATAATGGGGCTTGGGTTACAGGTGTGGATAAAGGTTGAATTAGAGGGTTAGAATCGAGATCAAATTGACAATTTACCTAACAAGAAAAATGGACTAATACTGAATAATTACATCAATTAAAAACTTATCACTAATAACACGAGCTTCTTCTCAGAATGTGAAATTAATCGCTTAAGCTCAAATAACATAAAACTAATAATGAATAGATTTTCATTTTTTTTAAGAACAAGTATTTACAATAATAAGAAAATTTAACAACCGAAATAAAGAACATAGTTAGGCAACTGCTCAAATCAAATCTCGACAAGAAGGGGTTAATTCAATAGGGAGAATTCTTAATGAATCAAAAAGAGTGAGTTTTGGGTTAATATTAATGGTAAATCAAGAAACTGTTTATTAGGATTCAAAGGGGTTCACTAGGGGTTAATTATGAAGGTAGGCTTTTTATGGAGTAAGTGGGTTAAATCCTAAGTGCCTTTATCATCTCTGTATATCAAATCAAAAGTGTGGTCTTGACATGCATAATCAAAGCAAGTTCTAGAATAACAAATCAATATTGACACACTCATAATCAATAAAGTGATCAAGAAAAGAATATGCTCTAAAAGGCTCAAAATCTCACAAAAATTATGGTTTTTGATGTCAACCTTACAAATTTCAAACTTTAAAGTAATATTTAAATTTAGGGAAACAACCTATTAATATTTTTTATTATGAAAATAGACTTATCATGCTTGATTCTCTAATATCTTAAAGTTTAAACCATCGATGCACAATTACCTATGACTTAATCCAAAATATATCAATAAAAATCATAAATCAATAAAAGTTTCATTTTAATAGTAATATGAGAAAATTACCTAAGAACAAGACATAATTCAGGGATTTTCTGATAATCAATTAAATAACCTCTCCACACTTAAGATGTACATTGTCCTCAATGTACAAAAATAGATAATAGCAATATAGTAATAAAATCACAGGATAGGGAGAGAAGTGAAACTTCCTGAATTTTGGATGGAGTCAATGAAAAGAAACTTGCTGAATGTAGCAGAGGTGAAGGTGGGGGAGGATACTCCAGTAGCACCTTGAACCTTTTGAAATCGAGTTTGGTGAAGCAGCCGGCGTGAACTTATGGTACCCTGAGCTAAATCTAAATGGCATGAAGAAGAAGAACAAAATAGAAAATAAAAATAAAATAAAATAAAATAAAATAAAAAATACATAATGAAAAATAGATATGAATCCAAAGGGGAAAAAATGACCAATGGTGGCAAGGATGATGGTTGGTGTAGTGGTGGTGCAAAGAAGGAATAAGGGAAAGGGGGAAAGAAAAAAGAAGGAAGAAAGACAACGGGAAAAGAAAAGGGAAAAAGAGGGTTTTAGGGCTGGGGAAGAAGGGAGGAGGGAAGAAAGTGGAGGAGGAGAGCGGTGGTCGGAAAGGGGTGCGGTGGCTAGGGTTTGGGAGAAGGAGATTTGGGGAAGAAAGTAAACAGAAGAAAGGGGTTTAAATAGAGATTGAGATTCATGGTCGCGACCCACGCCCGTGTTCCCTGGGCATGTTAAGTCACACGGTCGAATCGTACGGCCGTGTGAAGCTTCTTTCGTTTCTCCCACACCTGTGTAGAGGTTTTCATGCCCATGTTGATTGATCAGTATCGACCACAGCTTATAGGCACGGGCGTGTCGCACGCCCGTGTCACTTACTCAGTTTTAACCACGACTTCTGGGCACGAGCGTGTTGCACGCCCGTTTCACTTACTCACGACCGAATCGCACGGCCGTGTGGATTTATCTCAGCCCATGTTCTTTAGGCAGTTTTGACCACGGCTGCATCGCACGGCCGTAGCGTTTTATCGTAGCCCATGTTTTAGGGAAAATTTCTGTCATTGGCCCGTACGGTTTCCGTCACGCTGGTGTGCCTCCTCGTGGTGTCCACACGGCCACGGCCACGCCCGTGTGCAAGGCCGTGTGGTAGGGAAACCTGTGCCTAAAACATGAACGAAAGTGAAAACAAACTAATTAGTAGGCTTAGTACTCGGGTTACCTCCCGAGAAGCGCTTGTTTAAAGTCCTAAGCTAGACTTACCTTTCATCTGCATGATCATGGTGGTTCGAGGAGTTGAGACTCCTCATTCCTGCTATCAATTTTCTAAATATAAGGTTTTAGACGAGTACTATTTACCTTGAATGTGCCAAATTTGGAATGAGTTACCTCGACTGTACCGTATGGAAAGACCTTGAGTACCGTAAAAGGAGTCACTCCATTTGCTTTAAGCTCTGAGGTGGTAATTCGAGGATCGGTTGTATCTAACAGTACCTGATCTCCAACCTTGAAGTGATTTGCTTTTCCTTTAAGCTCGTCATGGAGTTGCCTCGGTTTCGCTTCGTGTGTTCTTAGTTTCTCTTTGGCATGTGTCCTCCATTCGTCTAGTTCATCGATCTGAAGCCTTCACTTCTCGTAAGTTATTTCATTGTTGGCACGAGGACTAGGATGTGGCTCAGTTGTGTATTTTCGAGGTGCTTCCTGAACAGAGAGTTGAACCGAATGGTTATTAATAGAATTTATGTACTCACCTTTATTACTTGACGTTCTAACCAAGTCACGAGCCTGAAGAGTGATCGTTTCGTCACCTACACGAAGTGTGAGCTCATCTGTACCAACATCAATTCTAGTTTTAGCAGTTGCTAAAAAGGGTCGCCCTAAAATTAAAGGTGCGTTACTGTCCTCATCTATGTCTAGAACAACGAAGTCAACTGGGAATATAAATTTATCATTTTTTTCAAGCACATCCTCAACAATTCCCCTAAAAAATCTAATAGTTTTATCTGCGAGTTGAATACTCATCCTAGTTTGTTTAGGTTTCCCAAGACCTAGTTGCTTAAACATTTTATAGGGCATGACATTAATACTCGCCCCTAAATCAGCTAAAGCATGTTTAACATCTAAACTACCAATTAAACAAGGAATAGTAAAACTCCCTGAATCCTTTAATTTATCGGGTAGTTTATTCTGTTAGCTCCACCTGCAACGCATCATCTAACTTCCACTTGTTTGCTAGAAGCTCCTTCAAAAATTTGAATGAGTTGGCCATCTGCGAAAGAGCTTCAATAAACGGTAAGTTAATATGTAATTTCTTTAAAAGTTTAAGAAATTTATCGAATTGTTCATCTGTACGGTCTTTTTTCGTCGCGTTAGGGTATGGTACACGAGGTACATACTCTTTACTTACCGGTGTTTGTGTATTGTGGCTTTCCCCACCCTTACCTTTACTTACTATGTATTGTGGCTTTCCCCACCCTTACCTTTACTTACCACAGGTTCTTGCCTCGGTTCAGATTCAGATTCTACTAACCCTTCGTTGTCGCACATCGTGATGGTATTGAGTTGCTCCCTTGGATTAGGTTCAGTATTACTTGGCAAGCTACCTTGTGGTCGTTCTGAGATTAGCTTAGCAAGCTGGCCTATTTGGTTTTTGAGCCCTTGAATCGATGCCTGCTGATTTTTGAATGCTGTTTCGGTGTTTTGAAAATGGGTTTCTGACACCGAGATGAATTTAGTTAGCATCTCCTTAAGGTTCGGCTTCTTCTCCTGTGGGTAGGGTTGTTGTTGAAAGCCTGGAGGGGGTTGTTGTTAAAAGCTTGGAGGGGGTTGTTGTCTCTGATTTCCTTGACCACCCCTTGAGAAGTTTGGGTGGTTCCTCCAACCTGGGTTATAAGTATTACTATAGGGATTACTCTGAGGTCTATAATTATTACCCATATAGTTCATCTGTTCGCTTTCTATGTCAGGGCTGTAGGATGGATATTCTATATTGTTCGTTTCTCCTCCATTTGTATTGCACTGCATCACTGGATGTACCTGCAAGGAACCACATAAACCATCAATTTTTTTACTTAAAAGCTCTACCTGGTTTGATAGCATTGTCACTGCGTCGTTGAAAACTCCGGCGGCTTTTATTGGCTTCGTCCTTATAACTTGCCACTAATAGTTATTCAGTGACAGCTCTTCAATGAATTCGTAAGCCGCTTCAGGAGTTTTGTTATTCAGGGTTCCACCGGCGGCTGCATCTATCAGTTGTCTAGTTGAGGGGTTCAAACCGTTGCAAAAGGTTTGAACTTGTAACCATAGAGGTAACCCATGGTGTGGACACCTTCTCAACAAATCCTTGTATCTCTCTTATGCATCGTAAAGCGTTTCTAAATCCATCTGCATAAAAGAAGAGATATCATTCCTCAATTTAGCCATTTTAACCGGTGGAAAGTATTTTAATAAAAAAATTTCGGTCATCTGTTCCTATGTAATGATTGATCCTCGTGGTAACGAGTTCAACCACTGTTTAGCTTTGTTCCTCAACGAGAAGGGAAACAACCGAAGGCGAATGGCATTGTCAGAAACGCCATTAATCTTGAAAGTGTCACAGAATTCCAGAAAATTTGCCAAGTGATTGTTTGGATCCTCATCCTGCAAACCGTCAAACCAACAAATCTGAATCATCCGAATAGTGTTGGGTTTCAGATTCAAAATTATTTGCAAAGAACGGCAGTCTAACAATACTTGATTCAGTTCCTGTTAAATTAGGCTTAACATAATCATACATAGTTTGCGGAGCAGGATTCTGGTTTACTGGATCTGCAGCGACCACAGGAGGTAGCGGGTTATTATCAACCATCTCCTCGGTATTAGTGATATCGTCTTCTTGCTCTTCTTGTATGTATTGTAGGCTTCGCCTTATCTCTCTACGGTTTCTGCGAGCTGTACCCTCAATCTTATTGTCGTAAAGCAAAGGTCCTGACGGATTTCTTCTAGTCATAAACTAGAGATACCTGCCAGAAGCAAAGAAAGAAAAAATTAGAAAATAAATATAAATTGCGATAAAAAAATAAAATGGCTAAAGTAATAAAAATTTAGTTTTCCTAATATCTTAGTCCCCAGCAACGGCACCAAAAACTTGATGTGTCTCTAACTAACTACGATCACAATAAAGGCAAGCGCACCTATCGAACAGTAGTATAGTTATGGTAAGACCGGTAATATCGTATCCACAAGGACCAAGAGTACTAGTAATTACTATCTTTCTATTATCTAGCCTAAGAATTGGAGTGATTTTTTTTTAAACTAAAATTAATTAAAAGCACGACAAAGAATGAATTGGGAAAATACTTTTTAGACAACTATATGAGATAGGCAATACCCAAGGAAGAATCCACCTAGACTTCACTTATTACTTCTGATTCATACGATTTATTCACTTGACTTAATCCGTAGAAATCCCTGAATTATGTTAATATCTCTTTCAAGACTAAAAACAACTGACTCTAGGTTGATTAATTGAAATCTCTTTCTAATTAAAATCCCTATTGTCGCATTAACTCGATCTATGGATTCCTTTATTTGATTTGACTCTGATCCGACAGATTTTCATCGCCCTATTTCTAGGGTTGCAATCAACTCCGCTTAATTGTGTTGATCTACTCTTAAACAGTGACTTTTGCTCCTCTGAATAAGCACATTCGACTTGAATTAATAACCTGAATTATCAAAACAAGAATAAGAACTCACAATTAAGAATAAGAACAAGTATTTATCTTATAAATCAAATAATAATAAGATCCGTCTTAGGTTTCATCCCCTTAGGTATCTAAGGGATTTAGTTCATACTGATAGAGGGAAACATCATAGAATAGGAAAAACAACAAAACATAAGAAAACCCAAAAACTTCAAGAGAAATTGATAGGAGATCTTCAGTCTTGATAGAGATCCTTCTTCCGAGCTGCTCCCGATGGTTGTCTTCGAGTATTTTTTGCCTTCTACTCTGCGTGTCTCCTTAGGTTCTCCCTCAGGGTGTTTATATAGGCTTTGGAGCACCTTTCTTGGCCCACAAGTAGCCTTTTCCGAATAGAATTAGACTTAGGTTCGGCAGGGACACGCCCGTGTTCGATAGCTTAGGCCGTGCTTGATTCTGCTCGCCACACACGACCGTGTTGTCTACAACTTAGGCCGTGCTCGATTCTGCTCGTCGCACACGGCCGTGTGATCTTTCTGTGTGCTATAGTACCGGCCGTGTTCGCTTCTGCTTGTCACATACGGCCATGTGGTCTGCCCGTGTAAGGTAGTCCAGGTCGTGTTAATTTCTGAGGTAGGCCTATTTTGTCCATATTTGGCCCGTTTCTCATTCTTTTCGACTCCCTAAACTCTCCTGAGTGTAAAAAATGAAATTCAAGGATTAGAAGTATCGAATTCATCAAATCTAATGAAAATTCATCCAAAAATAAGCCAAGCATGAGGTTAAAATATGTATAAATTATGGTTTATCAAATAGCTTTTATGAAAACTTATTTTCCTCCCTGCGATAATAGGCGAGTACTCCAGTTATCAATTTTCATTTTTATATGATCCTTTAGATGTTGAAACGCCAGTCGTCTCCTCCTACCGACCATGTTTGGCAGACCCAAATATTTCTCAGAATTGTTTGACCTTTTGACCCCCAGCCTATTCGAAATAACAGATCGGACTGTATCAATGGTATTTGAGCTGAAGAACATAGTCGACTTCCCATAATTCACGCATTGCCCCGAACAAATTTCATATTCTTTTAAAACCTTTTCGAAAGTTGCTATACCTTTTTCAGTTGCTTCCCTAAATAAAACGCAATCATCCACGAAAAGAAGGTGAGTAATCTGAGGGCTTCTTCTGCTCGCCTTAACCCCTCTCAAAACCCCTTCTTCACTTGCAAGTCTTAATAAAGTAGACAGCCCCTCACTACAAATGAGAAACAAAAAATGACTCAAAGGATCCCCTTGACGCAAGCTTCTCTCCGGAGTAAATGCCTTTCCTGATACACCATTTAGAACAACTGAATACGAGACAGTACTAATGCAGTTCATAATAAGTCGAATCCATAGCTCATCAAAACCCATTCTAGCCATCATTCGCTTCAAGAACTCCCACTCCACCTGATCATATGCCTTGCTCATGTCAATTTTAAGTACCATAAGGCCTTTTTTCCCAACCATTTTATTTCGTATAGAATGAAGAATTTCGTAGGCGAGAAGGACATTATCAGTAATTAATCTTCCCGGGATAAAAGCACTTTGAGCCGGATCAATGCAATAATCTAGTACTTTTTGAAATCTGTTTGCTATAGTTTTTGAAATTATTTTATAAAATACCGAGCAAAGACTAATTAGTCTAAAATTTGATGGGTTTTTCGAGTGAGTGTTCTTTGGGAGTAAAACGATATTTGTATGGTTTAAATGTTTTAAAGATTTGCCTTTATTAAGGACTTCTAAGCAAAAATCACTTACCTCCCTCCCAACAATATGCCAGAATTTTTGAAAGAAAATGGCTGGAAAACCATTAAGTCTAGAGGCTTTGGTCGGCTCTATACTGTTGAGTGCTTCAGTTATTTCTTCCTCTTTATAAGTTGCTATTAACAACTAATTCATATTCTCATTGATACTTCGATTAACACCTGAAAGGAGATGATTAGTGTCGCCGACCCCACTAGATTGGAAAAGCCTCATAAAGTAGTCTCTTATAATGTCTTCCATATCTTTCTCTTCTATTTTAAGAATACCATTATTGTCTTCCAGCCCTCATATTTTGTTCATCCTATGTCTCTGAGATGCTTTGCTATGAAAAAAAGTCGTATTTTTGTCCCATTGGCTCAGCCAATTCGCTTTAGCTCTCTGTTCCCAATACATCTCCTTCTTCTCCATCTCCTAGTTTAATTCTAGTTTCACATCAATTATCTCTGCTAAAGTATCGTCATCCCTATCCATTCCATCAAGTTCAATCAATCTTTCCCGAAGATTCTTTGATTTCCTTTCACGACCTCTCTTAATATTTTTCCCCCATTTTTGTAGACCAACCCGAATATGCTCTAATTTATCCAGGACATTACCGGACTTCTCATTCCATAATTTCTTGATAATTTCTTCACATGAAGGCTCAGTTATCCACTAAGACTCGAATTTAAAATGATTACTCCTAGAGCGTTTCACATTTGGCACCGTTTGAATGAAAATTGGGCAATGGTCAGAGAAAGAGTGGGATGGATGTTGTACCGAATAATCAATAAACAAATTCAGCCACTCCATATTTGCTACTCCCCTATCAAGTCTCTCTCTTATATTTGTATCCGCAAAATTACCCATTTCCCAAGTAAACTTCTGTCCACTGAAGCCCATATTAGCCAAATCGCATTCTTCCAAAGCTTTCCGGAATTCCTCTATTTGCCTTTCATCATTTGTTTCCCCTCCAACTTTCTCATGTGCATACATTATCTCGTTAAAGTCCCCACTAACACACTACGACAACGAATAAGTGTTTCTTAATCTACGAAGTAGATTCCAAGACTCTTATTTATTTGATTGACTTGGATTGCCATAAAATCTAGTGAACTGCCATTTATTTGGATTATCTTCTTCATTAATTTCCACGTCAATATGGTTGTTTGAGTAGTTATAAACTTAAATTAAATTATTTACATTTCATGCAAGACTTAACCCACCACGCGAACCATTAGCTGGAATATCCAATCCGTTATGAAAGCCACATCGTTTCCGAAAATGTTCCATTCGATTACCATCCAATTTTGTCTCCATTAAGAAGACCATTTGGGGTTTATAAAGCTTCAATGTGTGTTGAAGCCTTCTAATAGCCCGAGGATTCCCCAATCCTCGGACATTCTAACATAGAATTTTCATTATTTTTGGTCGACTGACTATCTGGCAGCCGTCGATAGAGTTTGTGAAGAATCAACACCATTCTTCGTAATAGGCCAAAAAGGCTCTATTATTGTAACAACTTCCGAATTCCCATCATTAAATTTAGCTCTTTTTGTTGCGTCTTCAGCATATGGTTCGTGACCTATTGCTAACTCTTGATTAAATTTCCGTTTACTAGTTGTTAACTTAGTCATGATTGAATCGCTTTTATCCCTGTTGACTAAACAGCGCTAGCTTCTATTTTTGTGGCCCAAATGATGAGTTTCTACTGAATTGGTGGGCCCCTCCATCTCATAAATGTTTTTTGAATTATCAGCTTCAATACACCAGTTTGTGTTGGACTTTTCCTCCTCGTCTGTAAGCCTCATTTTCTCAGAGTTATCTTTTGAAATATCTACCTCACTGCACCAGTTTTTGTTGGACTTAGGGCCAGTTTGGCAATACTTTTGAGAAGTGCTGTGGAAAAGTGCTTTTGAGAAGTGCTTTTGAAAAATCTAAGTGTTTGGTATTGCTGTCAAAAAGTGCTTTTGAGAAGTAAAATGTCCATTTTTCTGCGTAGGCGAGAATTGAGGCGAAAGTTTTGCATCAATATCCCTAAAATTTTTCTGCGTTATTTTTGTTTCCTAATTCACAGAGTTCTTCTCGGAGTAGCCTTCTTTCACCGTCCGATGAGACAATTACGCACCTTCCGGTAAGAAAACATCATCTCTGCTCACCTCTTCCCCCCTGTGTAAAAACGTTGTTTCATTGATTTTTTCATCAGTGAACCAAAAAGTAAACTCTCTTTCCCTAATATGGATGATTCTACCTTGAGTGCTAACGAAAAAGGGTAATCATCATCTGTCTTACTACGATCACCAGAATGTATCTCCGAACACTCCTTAACCCCATGTCCCATTCGACCACATCCAAAACAAAAAGTTGGGAGATTTTCATATTTAAAAGATAGCCAGATTTTTCCTTTTCCATTCGGAGAAACAAAAATACCTCTTCTCAGTTATTTTTGGATATCCAAATTAACTCTAATTCGACAAAACTCACCTTTTATCTCAGCTCGAATTACACCCCCAAAAGTAAACCCAACTGCATGCATCAAGTCCTTCTTATCACATTCAGGTGGGCACGGGCCAACATTTATCCAAAACGGAGAATAGACCAATTGAATCTTATTTCGCTCAACAAGTTGCATCAGCCTGTCGAAGATGATTAATTGTTTTCGGAAAAGCCATGGACGCCCTTCCAAAATCTGTTCTAAGTCTTCCTCATCTTCGAAAGATATCGTGAACAAATTTTAACCTGCGACAAGAATCTCGAACTTCTTTTTTGTTTTCCAGGTGCTTCTCAATTGTGCTCTCAGACTATCTGGATTATACGTTTTACTCGTCCAAACCGAACAGATCAGCGTCGGGTTCTCAGATGGAACCACTAATGAGCTTTTCACTGTTAGTTGGATTAATTCTTCTTCGAGAAAGGCAATCTCGTTCCTATCTTCCATCGTTCCGAAGTCACCGCTCGTCCTCTTCCCAACCACAGTATTCACTATTTCTTCGGGAGACCTAAGAGAGCACTCTTGACTTCTTTCTTTTTTTAGGTGAGATTTTTATATATATTATTTTTTAAAAATAAATAAAATGGTATTTAGCCGCGTTTGTGGTCAAAACGCCACAATAGTTGCGTTTTTCCCACTAGAATGCGGCAGAATATTGATATGGTTATAACTTTTTTTCTAAAATGGCATCATATTTGGTCTATACTTAAGCCGTGTTTTTCAAAAACGCCACGAAATATAAGTTGTTTTATACAGGATATCACATTTTCCCTATTCTCAAATATACTTAATCCATAATCCCTTCACCTTCCGCTAACCACGTCGATTCTCGATCCTATCACCCGCTCGTTTGGTTCGTCTCTTCGTCTGTTAAGTGATTCCTTCATTGACAGCCTCAATCTCTAGGTACAAAAGTCTAATCACTTTGATTTTTCCCCATTTTCGACTATCTTATTTTGATTCAAAATTATCATTTTCTTGGCAATTGAGTTTTAACTTGATTGGTATGGGCATTATTATCAATGTAAGAGAACGTGGGTGTTTTTATATTCTATTAATTCAATCTTGTTATACAAAACTAATCAATCGTTGGAATTGGGTTATCCGATTTGCTTATATGTAGATTAAACTTAAGAATTTGAAAAATCAGGCTATTGAATTGTAATGGGATTTCATATATTTGTAGAATCTGAATTGTTTTCTTATATTTTGTTCTACATATTGGCAAACATATAATCTATAGGTTCGAGTAGCTAACCAATCATTATTCTACCCGGCTCTTCTTGAGACCCCAGCAACCACCCATCCCTTGGACCAGAAGAGTTAGATAGGCCAACCCTATTATTGTTGGGACTTTTCTCCTCAAAACAATGTAACCAAAAGTTACTTAGAGTTAACAATTCATCAATATTTAGGAACTAGGCACACAACCTTATTGCGATCATACTATCCTGAGCACTGCCACCCTTCATGTTAGACACGTAAACACATCGCTTCAATGAAGACATCATCCAATTCATTGGAAATGGGGATCCGTCTTTCAATTTTCTCTCTATAAAAATATATTTATATTTTCTCAAGTGAGATAATTCTATCAAAAGTTTACCAGTGCAATTATGTTGTTATGCATTGTAAAGCAACTCATCCCCAAGCTCCCACTAGTGTTCGAATTACAAATTCTTGAAACAACTAAGATTGGGCAACTCACGCCTTCTCCTACAAACCAAGAAGAAAGCCAAGAAGATGACGAGAGCCAAGAGGTGAAGCTTCCGAATGAAGAAAAAAATAGTTTAGGGTTTCTAATGGATGATGAAGAATTCCATTTTTTGTTTATTTTTAATGCATGAAAAATAGGTGACAATTAAGTGGCTAAGTTACTGTGCCACATCAACTTTCCATAATGGGGTAATTGTTGATTAAAATTAGTAACTAAATGTGCTATTTACCTTAAGTTAAAATAGAAAGGTTGGACATTATGTATATAGTGTACAAGCTATTGCCATGGTGACACCTATCTAGGGAGGGAAATCCTTTTAAGCATTTCGAAGAAATGCGTAATGGATAATTTTAGATTTGGTCCTTCATATTTTGTTGTTTATACGATTAGGTCTTCATTTGAAATATTTAGAATGTTCAATTAGGTCCATACCTCTTATTTATTTATTTATTTACTAAATTTATTATATTTACTCAGTATAATAAAATGTTATTACCGATGGTCTGCATTATAAAAATGTAGTTGCTGCTATTTTTTGTTGAATTCAGTGGAGACAAAAGGCGCAAATTACTGGTAAACGTCTGTGCCATGAATAAATTAATAATAATAATAATAATAATAATAATGATAAGAAAGGAATTTTTATAGTATTAGATGTATAAAAGCCATCTTTTCATTTATTGGAAGAGGGTGTTTGACTATTAGAAAAGAAAGGGCAAATTATTAAAAAATATCGTTTTTTACAAAATTTACGAAAAATGACCTGTTTTCCACTTATTTACCGGAATGGGCAATTTCTCTCGAAAACGCGTCTATGTCAGCGCGATTTCAGGGGATGCAGCAGGAAAACGCGTCCCCGAGGGAGCGTTTTCTGCCACATCAGCAGAAATCGCATCCTTGAGGGCGCGCTTTGCTGATGTGGCAAAAATGCTCCCTCGGGGACGCGTTTTGCCCGCTTTCAACGGTCAGATTTTTTTACCGTTGGGCCTCCAACAGTCAGAAAAAAAACTATAAAACCTCCCTTCATTTTTTTTCACACAAAGGTCCTTACTCAATTTTCTCTCAATTTTCTCTCAACTTTCTCTCAAATTCCTCTCAAATTTCTCTCAAATTCCTTTAAAGTCCCTCTCAAATTTCACAAAAGTCCTTTAATTTTTACAAAAAAGCCATGTTTAAAAGTTTTTTGAAATAATTTTTTTGTTAAATTTAAAAATATTCGATCGTATTAGCAATGGCCGGAGAATTAATTCGTCTCGACAATAAACACATCTCCGTCGATCAAATGACAATGGTAAGTTATAATTTTAATTTTTCAATACTATTTAATATTTTTTAGGTTTATGCACTTTTAATTAATTTTTATTTTATAATTTTTTAAACAGTCTGTAGATCGGGTGTTGCAATGCTATATTCGCAATATGCCTGGTCCGCCATCGCCGTTGATCGAGAATTACCTGCGGGAAGCGGGTTTTTGGCACGTGGCCACGATAGGCCGGGGGTGCAAGTTGGACCCGAAGCTAATCAGTGCGTTGATAGAGAGGTGGAGACCCAAGACACACACTTTCCATCTTCCATGCGAAGAGTGTACTATCACTCTGGAAGACGTGCATTAGCAATTGGGATTGTCGGTGGATGGGTACGTAGTCACCGGGTCCGCAACTTCTGGTGATTAGGGAGTCGTATGCTACGAGCTTTTGGGTGCTATTCCGGATAAAATTAACGGAGGTCGAATCGAGATGGGCTGGTTACGAGACATATTCCCAGAGCTGGATAATGAGTCGACCGAAATATAAAGAATACGGTATGCTCGGGCATACATTCTTGAGATGATTGGAGGCTATCTGATGCCGAACTTGTCAAGAAACCTCGTACATCTGAGATGGCTGCTGAAACTCGTTGATTTTAGAGCAGCCGGTGAATTGAGTTGGGGGTCTGTCGTGCTAGCAAAATTGTATCGGGAGATGTGCGGGGCAACGCGGCCGAATAAAGCGAAAATCAGAGGTTGCCTATCACTACTGCAATCATGGACACGGTTTCGCTTTCTATTTTTACGTCCTCGAGTGGACCACCCATATACATTCCCATTCATAACGAGGTAAATTTAATATTAGATTTTACAATTATTACGTAGATTTAAAATATAATTATATGCTAAAAATTTATTTAATTAGGTGGAACCATTCGGCGAGTTATGTTGGAATACCTACTTCGCTTGAAGATATACGGCTTCTATTAGAGCAACGGTCGGAAGCACAAGTAAGTATTAAATAAAATATATTTTCTTAATAAAATAGTCGTTTTGTATTTTGTATTTTGTATTTCGTATTTAGTATTTAGTATTTAGTATATAACTAATATTTTTATCATGTTAATATAGTTTGAATGGACACCATACGAGGATCCGTCAATTCGGGCAGTAATTCCGGAAGAGTTCTTTCAAAATCCGAACATTTGGCATGTGAAGGTGCCATTGGTCAACTATGCCACCGTGGAGATGCACCAGTCAGATCGGGTTCTGCATCAATTTGGATTCCGACAACCGATTCCCGTGGCACCTGAGGTGCTCGATGATGAGCACAAAGTTGACTTACGACAGTTGCATACGGATTGGCCAAAATTTTGGTCAGCGTATATCGAATTGTAGAAAAACCGGTATGATTATATACCTACTCAGGAACCGATCATCGTTCCTGAGTTAGCGTACGTGCCGGAATACATGCCATGGTTTAGAATCCATGAAAAGCCGTATTTATTGTCAGAAGAGGAAGGCGATGGCAACTTCGTGCACAAAGGGAACGACGGGGCTCTTTAAATCCAAGGAGAAGAGATGATAGGACGGGCCCATCAACAAAGACCGACACAATCACTGTGCCCATCAACAGCGCCCACACACAATCACCGGCCCAACACTTCACCGACGACACCCATATCACGCCTTTTCCGGTTATGCCAAAGCGTATCCTAACCCTTATATGTATCCTAACCCTTATATGTTTCCTTTTCCCAGTCCAATGGCAGGTTGGAATGCATGACCTTGTTCGAGTCCATTCCCGACTACTCCGATCGCCACCGATCCAGCCGGCGCGTCGCATGAGGATCGCACGAGGTGCCGTCGGGAGCTCTTCTTTTTTTACCAATCTCCTTCGCCTTATGGGATTCGGACACCTCGCCATGGATGATGCAAACACCTCCCATGCAAATCAATATTTTATCAAGGTGGGTCATCCTCTCAACACCCACAACTGCACCCCTCTCACGAGGAACCCGAATCCCACTGAGCAACCACAACCCCTACTGGAAGCTAGAACGAGGAATCCAAATACAGAATCACAACCACCCCCATGTGGCACTGATTCCGATCGGCACCAACATTGATTTTTTTAATATATTTGTATAAACTTTTTTTATATTGTTTTATTTAATAAAATAAATGTTGTTTTTAATATTTCAATTGTAATTTAATTTTTATGTTTTTTAAAAATAAAAGTTGTTTTTAATTTTTTTATTGTAATTTTTTTTATAAAATAAATGTTGTTTTTAATATTTCAATTGTAATTTAATTTTTATATTTTTAAAAAAATAAAATTTGTTTTTTTTATTTTTTTATTGTAATTTTTATTTTTTATTTTTATAAAATAAAATTTGTTTTTAATATCCTAATTGTAATTTAATTTTTATATTTTTAAAAAATAAAAGTTATTTTTATTTTTATTGTAATTTATTTTTTTTATAAAATAAAAGTTATTTTTTTAATATCCTAATTGTGATTTAAATTTAATATTTTTAATAAAATAAAAGTTGTTTTTAATATCTTAATTGTAATTTAATTTTTATATTTTAAAAAATAAAAGTTGTTTTTTTTATTTTTTTATTTTTTTATTTTTTATAAAATAAAAGTTATTTTTAATATCCTAATTGTGATTTAAATTTAATATTTTTAATAAAATAAAAGTTGTTTTTAATATCCTAATTGTATTGGTTCAAGTAAGGACTAAATCAAAAATGTCAGAAAAGTTTTTCGGGATCAATAGTAAATATTCAAAATTTGACGGGTTAAAATGTATATATGAAAAAAACCTTGAAGGGCCAATGGTGTAAATATTTTAAGGGTGGACCGATCTAGAAACCGATAAGAAATGGATGAATTAGGACTAAATTGAATAAGTGAAAAAGTATGAGGGGTTAATTTGTAATTTTATCAAGATGTTGATCCAATGTAGGAATTTTGAAGGATCGTAAGGGGCAAAATAATCATTTAGCAAGAAAGATAATTTTGAAGAATAATGATGATGGTGATATTTTAGATTAATTGAATAACTTTTTTTTTGTTTTGCAACTTAGTCCTTCTACACAAGTTCACCATTTTCATCAAGAAATTAAAAGAATTTTCATAGCCACCAAGAGACAAAAATGATAAGGAGACTATCAACTATTCCGATTTGGACATGAGCGAGATGTATAGCTTGGGTTCCTACACCATCCGCATAACTTCCGTTGGTTGGTTGTTTCTCGGATATCCATATTGTTGCGTATTCTAGTCGAGCAAGATCGACCCTTTGGTTTGCGACGCAGTTCTCTATCCTGTAACAACTTAAACGGAGCAAGCGATACAGATGGTCACTTACGTTCATCTGGGACTAGTGGGAATACGTGTCTCCACACGTTGTACATGTATTCTATTTTATACACTTCGTCGACATAGCTCATGAGATCCAGACGGAGATTCTGATAAGCCGCAATTACATGAGCGCATGGATAACGAAGTGCGTCAAATATCCCACAGTCGCAGGTCCTATTTCTCAAGTGTACACTATATTGCCTACCAACAATACATTGGTTCGGTCTGTCAAACTCCGTCACATGAAACCATAGGTTGTCGCGATCGTGACACACTATGTGCATGGTGTTGGCCCGTGCCTTCGCCTTGTTAATTTCTCGCAATACATTCGCGCACCATACATGACCTCCTTGCATTTGGCTTTTATAACTCGCTGCTCGCTTCGGAAATAGTGCTGCTAAATAAAAATTTGTCTCTCGCACAACCGATGTTATCGGCAAATGATGCGTTCCTTTTAGAACAGAATTTATGCATTCAGCCAGGTTTGAGGTCATATGACCATATCGTAGGCTGCCGTCATATGCTTGTGTCCACTGTCCGAAAGGTATGTTGCATAGGTAGTTTGCGCCTTCTTAATTAACTGAGCGCAAACTCGCCAACATCTCGTGAAAACGGTCCTTATTGATCTCGTACCCTGCCAATATAAGTTGATAGCAAATATTACATACCACTCTTCAATTAAGAATAAATTGAATATTACAAACGAAATTATATTAATAGATATTACATACCCATGTTGGTCACTTGTCGTCGTTCACTTGTAGATCGATGTTGCCCGTGGTAGTTAGACGCAACATGTCTTAGGCAATATCGATGGTGTGTGCGATGCCATAGGCTTCCCTCTCGCTCTATTGTGGCTAGTATTCCAGGGCCCCGATCTGATATAACGCATATATCAGGTTGGGGGAAGACATGCCTCCTTAACCTAGATAGAAAGAAATCCCAGTCATCAGCTGACTCCCCCGGTGTTATTGCAAACGCAATTGGAAGGATTCTCCCACTGCCATCCTGTGCTACAGCTAGCAATAGCCGATACGTATATCTACCATACATAAAGGTACCGTCAATTTGTACCAATGGCTTGTAGTATAGAAATGTGTCTCGGCATTGCTTAAATGTCCAGAACAGACGCTTGAACACTTGGCATCCACGGAGCAATCGATCGTTGTAGTACGCGGGTACCATTTCAAGGTCTGTTATGCTGCCTGGGACATATCTCTCCAGCACCTGACACCACTGCCACACTTCATTATATGAAGCGTCCCACCGACCATGCAACTTTTCCAACGCCTTCTGCTTAGCTATCCAAGTCTTTCGGTAAGAGGGCGTGTACCCCAATTGGCTATGAATATTGGTAATTAAGGACTGCACTGAAGTTTTGGGATCTGCCTTCACCGTCGGTATTATTAAGTTAGCCAACATATCTGAATCCATCTTGGGATGATCTTGTGGAACACCTGTCAACGAAGTACGTTAAATAATGCAACATTACGTAATATCAATATTATCCAAAAACCTTGAACACCTAGTGATACTGTACCGGCAAGACATGTATGTGGACCTTTGGACTTTTTAATCTCCCACAAGCCTGTCCTTTTCCTCAACGAGGCCATGATTTTCCATGAACATGTACCGTCTTGCACTGCACACTTGGCCTCGTACTTATCGAGTTTGGATTTAACCACGTTGTAGTTAACCCCGTTCTTGATGCTATATTGTTTCAATGCACCAAGAAAACTATCCTTGTTGGAAAACTCTTTACCAACTTCTAATTCACCTGAATCCAATGACGAACTTGTACGGTCACGCCTTCTGTGTGGTAGTTTAGGAAACTCCAATGCATCGTCTTGAAATAGATCGACATTATGCATGTGGGCTGGAGGCGAGTACGCCCTAAATCGCGGATCTTCTTCTTCTTCATCTGAACCCTCTTCAACATCTTCAAGTATGGTTGGAACAGGCTCCGGTTCAGAAAATAATGCAACTTCTGCACCATCGGGGCCGGGCTCTCGAAGTGGATCCACATCGGACTTATCATCCGACCCACCATCATCTGTAATGAACGAGGTCCCCTCGCCGATGGATGTCGTTGGGAGTACATTATCCTTTCTTAAACAACTTTCGTAACGTCCCCAATCATATGTGGATTGCCAACCACTATAAGTTGATGATGTTCCCCAATACGTATTTCTAGCATCGAACGTCGAAGGAATGATATGCATGTCCCATCCACCAACCGAGTGTCGTGTAGGGGTTGTATTTTCAGTACTACCACCAAACACGGGCACTTCCGTATTCTGCCTCCCACTAACAGAGTGTCGGCTTGGGGTCGTGTATTCCCCTCGAACAGCAGTAGATGTTGAAGTCGAAGGAAGATCACTTGGCAATGAAAAT
Source organism: Gossypium sturtianum (assembly GCA_025698515.1). Classification (NCBI taxonomy): domain Eukaryota; kingdom Viridiplantae; phylum Streptophyta; class Magnoliopsida; order Malvales; family Malvaceae; genus Gossypium; species Gossypium sturtianum. The sequence goes on along the minus strand of CM046955.1, from coordinate 18,448,641 downwards.
TGTACATATACCTCAAGATAGGGTGATCCACTGGCAAGATAAGGCTCCACCATTACCTCCAAGCTCTGAGGACCTTTGATGTCGAATGAGTCATATCTCACGGGATCAATCGAATCACAAAATCTATACTTAATAGACTGAACTTTCATTGGCGTTGTTCCGAAGATTTTACGCCTAATTCTTTTGTGAAGTTCTGTCAAATCTATGTTCTGGTTAAAAACCAGTCGCGCTGTGTTCTCCGATAAAAAACAACACCGTTTTCAGTGTCATAAACCTCACCATCATAGTAAATAACAACACTAATACGTTCACTCATGTTCAGTTTCTATTTTACTTTTGCCTCAATTTCTATTGTGCAACCTGATAATGAAATTTGGCTCATTTATAGTCTAAGGACAAATAAGAACTACTGTAGCAAAAGAGCGTCCACGTGGGAGCTTTTTTCAGTACTCTTGCTGACAGTGCATCCTGTTTGAAGCGTTTTGGTCACTATTTGTTCTAAACGCTCTTCTCAAAATTATTTTGCCGAGAGACTCATCAGAGCAAAAGAGCGTCCCACGTGGGAGCTTTTTTCAAGACTTTGCCGACAAAGCATCCCGCTTGAAGCGTTTTGGTCACTATTTGTTCGAAACGTCTTCTCAAAATTATTTTGCCGAGACTCATCAGTAGCAAAAGAGTGTCCATGTGGGAGCTTTTTCAAGATTCTTTGACGATGCATCCCGCTTGAAGCATTTTGGTCACTATTTGTTCGTAAACGTCTTCTCAAAATTATTTTACCAGAGACTCTCAGAAAAAAACAAATAATTTTTATATTGCTGATATATTTTTTCTAAAACCCTAAACCTAAAATTATTTTAATTAATTAACCCTAAACTCTAATTCATTAACTTTCCCCTAAAACCTTAAACCCTAAAAACTTTTAAAAATAGAAAACCTTAGCCCCAAAACCCCAAAAACCTTAACTCTAACCCTAAACCCTAAAACCATAAACCTTAAAAACAACTGAAAACCCTAACGAAAACGGAGGGCAAAAACGCGTCCCTGAGGGAGCGTTTTTGCCACATTAGCAAAGCGCGCCCTCAAGGACGCGATTTGTGCTGATGTGGCAGAAAATGCTCCCTCAGGGACGTGTTTTCCTACTGCATCCCCTGAAATCGCGCTGACGTGGACGCGTTTTCGGGGAAAATGGCCCATTCCAGTAAATAATTAATTAGTAGGTCATTTTCCGTAAATTTTGAAAAAAAAAGGTATTTTCTAGTAAATTATCCGAAAAGAAACTTCTCATCTAAAAAAGAAAAAAGTCAATTACTGTTTTTATAGCAGGGGGAAAAGAGATGCAATAAATTCAATAACTTAGGAAAAACATTTCAGCATTCAACCCCAGTCTCACTCACACTGATAGATGTTTTAATAATAATTTAGTAGAATAGAAATTAGATTTTAAGCTGATATTTCAAATTAAATGCTAAAAAACTATGTATTGAATTTGAATTATAAATATGTTTTTAGCTTACTTAAAATCAAATTATTTGATAAATATAAATTTTATTTTTTATCCTTACTTTTAAACACTTCATATTATTTTAAATGATGTTAAATTATAAATAACTATGAATATTCATGTGAAATATTTGTAATAAATTGTATTCACAATTCAATTTAAAAGTTGATGCTAAGAAAAAAAAATTAAGGAACGAAGAAAAGAATGGTCAATAAGGAGAAAATTAAGGGTAGTATAGTCTTAAAAAGAATAATTAAAGTAAACTGAACAATTTTTTATTAAGTGATAAATTGTCAAACACTTTTAAAAATTAAATTATTAGTATTAATTCTAATTAGTTTATTTTTTTTAATAGCTTGTCAAACAAGCTAAAGCCCACATGGGTAATTTACCTTCTGTTTAATTAAGTAATTTTCTCAATGTTTTAATATTGAAATTTTTAAAGTTTGAATTTAAAATTTTCTTTTAAAAATATAATCTCTTATCATTATATGTTAATTAAAAATTTGTCCTTTCAATCATATCCCACAATAAAAAGCTACCCAGACAAGCTTATTTCAATTGTCAAATTCTTCGTTTGTTCCACACCTTGCTCACATTACATTTACTCCTAATAAATTCTAACTTAAAACTAAAATATGTCCGCTCCACAAAATTAGATTAAATTTTAAAATATAATATGCACGATATATATCACTAAAATTGGATTCCACGTCAACACGTCGCGTGACACCAATTTTTATTTAAATTAATTTATGAGATATTCCCCAACATGAAAACTAGGAAATTTTCTTTAATTAAATTGAGCAACCAAACTACTAAAAATATAAAATTAGTTAGGACACCGAAAGAAAAATAATTAAAACAAAACTAAAGATAACATAAAAATGACACAGGTACTCTAATGCATCAATAATATATGCATAAAATTAATTATTAGTAAGTAAAAATATATCAATTTACAATACTTTAAATACATTAAAAAACTTGATACATTAATATATACATAAAAATAACTAAATTGGTGTTTATATTTTTTTTATGTGTATTAAGAATTGGTATATAATTTTTACATGCTAATAATTTGTTATATATATTTAAGTCTTTCTTTAAATGTGTTATAATCTAGCTTACATAATTATATAAATTTTTAATACAAATTAATTTAAAGAATATGAACTTTAATATTGTGGTATAGATTACCATTCATAAATCCAGCCGCTAAGCACTTCAACTTCCAAAAACTTCTTCCATCAAAATTTCCCACACTAACCTTCCTTTTATATTTATGTTTTTTTGACATAATACTTAAAATTATATATAGCTCCCCTAACCCATAATAAAAAGATAATGCACTCAAACCCATATCCTCCTATATTGACAATAATGTTTATATCAATCGAGTTAAAACTCAATCAATAATATAATTTTAAGTTTTTACTTTAAAAAACTATCAGGATAACTGATGTGATTTCCATCCAATCAGCCACCAACACGTTGCAATCATTGAAATAAAATCTTCTTGACAACATATTGGGCTTAATGGAAGCTGTTGTTGGTCCAACTAATCTAAAGGAGCCAAACATTTGAAACTAAAACTAAATAAATAAATAAAACGTATTGCCTAAATCCAATAAAACTGAAATTGGGCCCCAAAACGTTAATTTACCCTTTGAATGCACACCCGATTTTCAGCCTAGTGGCGTTCTCTCTCTCTTTCCCAAAGCCAATCTGTAAAGTCCAAAGAAGTCAGCTTCAGCTATCGTTTCTCAATGTCTTTCTTCTTCTTTATATATTCTTATATGTAGTCTAACTCTGCAATCTTCCAATCCCAGCAAACGGCCCAACCAAAGGTAAACCATTGACTCTCTTTTTTATTCATATTCTTGCTTTGTTTTAATCCTGTTTTGATCTATCCATTCTTTCTTTTTTCTTCATCTTCTTCCAACCCATAGAAACCAAAATTACCCTGATATTGAACTTGCCCATCAAAACTTTTATTGCCTCCATTTCCTCTGTTTCTTTTGCTTTCTGATACTTGTTGTTTGCTACTCACACTTTTTCAATCAGATGATGATAGATCGTTATTCAATAGCTTTGTTTCTGGTTTTTTCATATCTTGTTGGCCTCTTGGATGCTAGTGCTGGTGATGCTGATCCACGCTACAGGTTTTTCGGTTTTCTTTTTCCTTTTTTAATTTTTCTCCATCACCCTTAATTCTCTGCCCCCTTGATGTATTAATGTTCTACTTTTTAGCTTATGCATCATACAAGTTTGTTTATGGTAGGAAAAAAGAAATCAATTTTCCAACTACTCGGGGGAAATTGCTGTGGCTTAGTGCTCGTTTCGATAAAAAACCATACTTGGTTATTGATTTTCGATAAGGATATGCTGAAGGATCTTGAGACTTTATCAGGTCCTGTAAGGTTTTGAAGTTTCAGTGTCTACTGCAAATGGCATGCATTTTACTTAGATTGGAAGGAGTCATGCATTAGAAATAATTGTTATACCACTCATTTGGTTAATGTTAGTGGTAATTTCTTCAATAAGAAATGCAGTGGATGCATAATGTGACTGGTTTGTGTTGATACCTTAAAAGATAAACTCGTGATTCACCACTGAGTATTACTAGCTTTATTAATGTTATTAATGCTAGTCCCAAAAATTGGTCTTTGCACCCTTTGTGGATACGTGCTTCATATGGGTTATGGGTAAGTTTAGAAATTTCAAGGTTTCTTGTTAAAACCTGGGGATGTGAGGAGGAGCTGCTTTGAGTTCACATAGCAAATATGCATTTACTAATATAGTGTGAAGTTTTTCTGTTAGTTAAAGAGACTTTATGTATGATGGAGCTCATGAGGGTTGATATTTGATTGCTTGGCTTGGCCCTCGGCTAGATAAGAGTAATTTCCTTTCAAGTTGAAGACAAACTTATGTTGGTCACAACAATTAAAGTTCTTTTTTATTGCAAGTGTTTGCATTTGTGAGTTAAGTCTAGTATTTTTTTTCATTCAGTTTTTAATGATTTTAACGAGAGAAGAATACGAAGTTACTATACTCATCTTTGTGGTTAAAGGCAAGCTTTTAAGGTCCTTGAAAGCTTGCCTAGATGAGACTAGGTATTATATTGATTGCATAGCTGTCAAGGCAACTTAGCTCAACAAGGCACCATTAGTTCAGGTGATAAGTAATCAAGATTAGCACCTCATGGAAACTACTGACTTTGTTGCTTTACAATTTTCCTTCTTCATAAAGCAAATTGTATCTATTATTCAATTGATGCTTAAGGTTGGAATGGGTCCTTTTGGATGAAAGTAGAACACAAGGCTAGACGGTGTTTACATAATTGTGCATCATTGTGGCTTCTAATTGGCTGCATATACAAACAAGAACTTCTTAATCTTTTATTCGGTTTCTCTTTTCTTTTCTTTTTTTCTCTTAATTGATCATGAAATTCTATGAATTTATTTAGACTTTGCTGTAGGAATTTAAATATTTGTTTTCAATTCCACAAATATTTCCTTGTTAACCATATTTAACAAATTATATACTTTGGATGAGGACATTGTTTGTATGTGCATATTTCATAATAAACATGCATATGCACTTATGTCTGCATACATTTAATAGAGTGCGAGTCTTGTTCAGATTTAATCAGACACTCTCACACCCTTCTAAACCTATATCTGATATTGAACCTTGTGTCATTGTTGTTGATACTAGTCTTAACCCCTCACACATGATTGTTTATCTGGATAAGTTTTTTACTTGATTGATTCCTAGAATAAGAACTGATTATACTATAATATGCTTGAGAAGGGAATTATAACAAGAAAACAAATACTAGAGTTTGCAGCCTGTACAGGAGTAATACATGGTACTTTGTCATTTAATTTCTCAAACTTGCAGTGCTAGGATAATTGCAATAGGTGATATGACCTCTAAGAACCATAACTATTGCTCATCTAAATTACAAGGGCGCACTTGTTATGAATATGTGAATAGAATCGTGTCACTATATGATTAACAGGGAAAATGAGATCAATTGTCTTTCCTTTAACTTGAATTCCACAACGACCTAATTTGATTGACAATTCAAACTCATCAGAGGGAGCTTGAAACTTTGGAACTTGTTAGAGAGAGACCTGGATCCCTTTAGGGTTTTGACAAAAATTCACTTAGGTTTTTATTATTCCATTCACCCTTTTAAATAATGACCAATCTTATTACATGATTAGGAACCCTATAAATTAGGCTCCTCATAAACGAAAATAAACAGCTATATTCTAGAAAGGAGAGAAATCAACTAAAGTGAAATCGCAATAGAGAAACCTAAGGAAAGAAATCAATTAAAATAAAATCACAATCGAGAAATCTACTGAAATAAAATCACAAACTCATCCACAGCAATACTTCATGTGTATTTTATATGAGCTTCCTCAAGTAAAGTCTTGATTTTGCCGGATTGTCGGACATTTATGGAAGTCATTAGTAGTTTGTATTTTCTACCTAAATCAGATGAAAGTTGTTTCTGTTGGCAAAGTTATATTTTGAAGAAATGCACATATATGATATATCTGTTAAGAATACACGAACAGGATCATATCACAAGACAATTGTCAGGGAACACGAAGTCAATTGTCTTCCCCTTATCTAGATTTTGGCATGACCTGTTGTGGTTGGCAGTTCAAACTCGTGAAAGGGAGTTTGAAACCTTAGGACTCGTTTTAGAAATAAACCAGATATTTTTTAGGGTTTTTGATAAAATTCTACGTAGGTTTTATTATTCTTACGTAAAAAGGAAACCCATTCTAGAAAGGAAAAAAATTAATCAAGAAACCTGAGAAAAGAAATCAACTGACATCAAATTGCAATCAAGAAACCTAAGTCTTAATTAGAGAATCGAAATCAATTGCCTTTCCTAACTTAGGTTCAGCCCACAAAAGCGTCCACAACATTACTCCCTTCAGCAGAAGGAGCTTGTTCTCAATTTTGAAGTCAGTATGAACTTGATCGTGTAAATTAGCTTGGTTTAGTCTCAATTTCAGTTTCTAGTTCTGCGTCATTATGGTCAACGAATTCCAACCAAAAGAGCTTCTTAGATTGATGCCTAATTGTATACCACTCATCACACTTATAACACAAGCCCTTCGCCTTTTCTCAGTTGTTTCTGCCTTAATATTTTTTGTATAAAAGAGGTAGATGAATTTACCGAATTTGCTTTAGCATTTCTTCCTAACGTATTTTTGCCCTTAAAGGTTGGGATGCCGAACTGTCATATTAGTAGGAGAATCAGAACTATCCTAATTGCCTTGCCAAGTTCCTCTACACTTATTCCCAACCTATAGCATTTGTTGCCTCTATTCAAAGGCTCTAGCGAGGCTTATAGCCATGGTTAAATGAAGGGGTTCGTGCATTTGAACATCTAGTTGAACGGAAAATCCAGTCCAGCCATGAATAATCCAACATCTGGGTCTACTGGAACATACAGACTAGCTCGTGCTAACTTTTCCTAACATTGTCGCTGATTAAGCTCTATAGTCTCTGTCCATTTTAAGCTAACCAAATCCCCCAATGGGTTGCTGCTTATCGGAAGACCAAAACGGAGGGAGTAATAATTGAGAAATTCTAACTAGTTCATCATTTGCCTATCCAACTTAAGCTAATAATACCAAAGTTGTGCCTCACCCAGTCTGTGGAAGGCTGCCAAACGTGCCTGCCTCCTTGGTGTGATGGCTTTCAAAGAACTATCACAGTGTGGAGCCAAATCAAGGCATCTTTGGACCCATCAAAAGTAGGAAAATCTAATTTTGTGTACCTGAGGTGACCTGTCGTGCCTCCTCCAGCAGCTGGTGGGAGACATGCTCAATAGTCAGATTGTATTCCTGCTTTTGTCACCATCTCTGATTGTTGATTTGCCTAAAGTCAAAAATTAAGGTTTTCATCTATTCCTGGATTTGTAAAGTCATTTGCTGACGATGGTTGTCTATCTGATTTTCCATATCATTAAATTTAGTTTCCACTGGAGATTTTGTAACGCTCTTCCTGTAACAATGCTTGTATGAAGTTGCCCATTGTGGTAGGCTCTGATGCCAAATTGTTAAGAATACATGAATAGGATCGTGTCACTGGTCAATTGACAGGGAAGTCAAAGTCAGTTTGTCTTCCCCTTGTCTTGATTTCTTGAACAACCTATTGTGGTTGACAGTTCAAACTCATCAAAGGGAGACTGAAATCTTAGGACTTGTTAGAGAGAGATCAAGATCTCTTTAAGTTCTGCTTAGGTTTTATTATTCCATACCTCCCTTTAAAAAAGGATCAATCTTATTACATAAACAGGAAACCTTTTCTAGAAAGTAAAGAAATTAATTGAAATAAAATTGCAATTAAGAAACCCAAGGAAAGAGCTCGACTAAAATAAGATCCTAATCAAGAAAACTAAGCCTTAATTAGAGGATCAAAATTAATGGCCTTTCCTAACATAGATTCGGCCCACAAAAGAATCCACAATAATTTCACTGTGGTTGTAGGAGTAATCTAACAGCATTATGCTTTGGCAAAGCTGTCTAAAGAAAATAAATGATAAAGGAATAAAGTGAGTCACACCTTATTGGTTGAAATGTGCCTGTAGTCCCTGTACTTTTCGAAATTTGGGAATTTATTCCCTGTACTTTTATTTTCAGGAATTTAGTTTCTCTACTTCCAAATTTCAAAATTTAGGTCGAACTGTTAATGCTGTTCCTTTTTTTTTTTTTTGTTAAATTGGTTGCTGTGACATTTTGAAATAATAATAATAAAAACTACTCACTTCATAGCCATGTAATTGAAAAAGGATGCTGTAATTAACCTGAATTTAACAAAAAAAAAAAAAACAATATTAACAGTTAGGCCTGAATTTTGAAATCTTAAAAGTAGAGGGACTAAATTCCTAATTTTCAAAAAGTACAGGGACTTTAGGCATATTTTAACCCATCTTATTTCTTTGTATTTGAAATGGGGCAAGGGTGTTCCTTGTTATGGATTGCAATATGCCATACTCCTTTTTCTCTAACTTGAAATTAATTTAATCCTGATTCCTATACCATTTTGTGTGAAATGATTAGACAATTAGGTAGTCTAAACATGGATTGTTTGAATTTTAGGGGTTGTGTGGCAGAATGCGAGAAAACTGGTTGTGCTGGGGGAACATGCTTTCCACACTGCAAGTTTCCTTCCGATGGTGTTGCCAATGATGGTCCATGGTATATGCAAGAGCCACTTTACTTGAAGTGGAAACAATGGGATTGCCAAAGTGACTGTCGTTACAATTGTATGATTGACAGAGAGAAAGAAAGGGAAGCAGTTGGTCATGGACCTGTCAAGTATCATGGTAAATGGCCCTTCACACGAGTTTTTGGAATTCAGGTTTGCTCTTTTCTTTTCTTTTTACCCCACCAAGCATTTTTCCTTTTTTTCATGGAATTTTAGCGACTTCTTTTTGCAGTATTCATCTTGACCTTGCTGTTTATTTGCTCAGGAACCAGCTTCTGTAGCATTCTCTGCACTCAACCTAGCAATGCATTTTCATGGTTGGCTATCTTTCTTCATCCTTCTTTACTATAACTTGCCTTTGAGACAAGATAAGAAAGCATACTATGAATATGCAAGTTTGTGGCACATATATGGACTTTTGGCAATGAACTCATGGCTCTGGAGTGCTGTTTTCCACAGTCGGTAATAAATTTTTCCATTCTCCACTTCTCCTATTTCCCAGAGATAAATGTCTTTGGAACTTTGCATCAACGACATGTGTGGTTCTTTTGAGTGGTACCTACAAACTTACAGCTTTTATATTTTTCGGTTTGGATGGATATTTTTTTGCTTTTATAAAATCATAAAACTAATGTAACAAGGGGAACCGAAAGAAACTAAACTGGCAAATAAGATGCTTCTTGCCCCAATATTGCCTTGCAAAGTCAGATCCTGAATTGGCATTTTAAACAGAACCTAGTTTTGTTTCTCTCCTTACTCAAGTCTGTGTTCTGTGTTGCATGTGCTTGGGTTCAAGTGTCAGAGTCCGATGTATCAGACATGATATGTTTTTACCTTTTTGTGAGGTTTTCCTTGTGTTTAGAAGATTGTACCCTCATTGTGATGTCTAGCTTAAGGTATCCAATGTCATAGGTGTGTAGGAGAACAGGACGGTAACAGGAATTTAATTTGTCATTTTACCTACCAGCTGGAGATTTTTTTCTTTTTTCATTTTAATGCATTCTGTCTGTCAATTGGTAGGAATGTTGCATTTCCCTCAATGTCTTGTCTAGATTGGAAAATATTTGGCTTAGTTGGCTTAATCATAAGTCACACACGTGCCTAGAAACTCTAAGTTCTCTCTCCCCTTCTGTGAGCAACTCCATGTACACCCAAATGATGGTCTTGTTTCTGACCCTGATATGTTTGTTTGAACTGCAGTGATGTGGATTTAACAGAAAAGTTAGACTACTCATCTGCTGTGGCACTGCTTGGGTACTCTCTTATTGTATCCATACTAAGAAGTTTCAATGTGAGAGTTGAGGCTGCTAGAGTCATGGTTGCCGCTCCATTTCTTGCCTTTGTAACTACTCATATATTGTACCTCAACTTTTATACCTTTGACTACGGTAAGATCTCTGTTCTTTTGATAGCTTGTTTCTACTTCTAACATTTTTTCAGTGTCTGAGGGTTTAAGTGTACATAATATGTTCTAATTATATAACGTGCTAAAAGATACTCCACTTGATTTCCTCAACTGTGTGCAATGTCACTTCTCTCATTAAGAATACAAAATTGGACAACTCCATGCCCTTGGAGTGTTGTTTTTTTTTTTTTCTTTTAAACATGATTTTCTTGCACTATTGGCCAGAATAACATGTTATGGAACATTTGTGCAGGGTGGAACATGAAAGTTTGTGTAGCCATTGGGGTTGCTCAACTTCTCATTTGGGCAATCTGGGTTGGTATTACTCGCCATCCTTCTCGCTGGAAGTTGTGGGTGGTGGTGGTTGGAGGGGGGCTTGCAATGCTTTTGGAGATCTATGATTTCCCTCCTTATCAAGGATTTTTTGATGCTCATGCTATATGGCATGCCACTACTATTCCACTTACCTGCCTGTGGTGGAGCTTCATTAGGGACGACGCGAAGTTTCGGACTTCTATCCTCCTTAAGAAGGCTAAGTAGTCCCATGTAAAACTAACATCATCTTGTAGCGGCTCCACCATTCAAAAGCCTTTTGTCGTATCCTTTGGCACAATGTTTTTACATATAATATATTTCCCGGTTATTTATGATGCAGAAATGGAGATCTCATCTGCTCACTGCTCTGTTGGTTGAAACTTAAAAAAGACCATTTTTGTTGGATGCTCAACTTCAACATGAATTCTTTTGTAGATTCAAATCATTATATTTTGTTGAATTGGTACTTGACCCTGTTAGTTTATACATTTATGTTGGAATTTCAACATGTAAATTTTTCCGTATTTTTCAAATTATGAACTAATTTTTGTTTTAAATGAGCAACGATGGATAGGAATTCTTAGTAGAAGCACACGACCTCAAGAGCCATTTCTACAATGGTCGCTTCTATTAACTGGCGTGGTCGTTGAACAGCCTATTATTTATCTGGTTTTGCCCTTCTTTTGTATCTGATGACGCAATTAGTAGTTAATAAAAGGTTAAAATATGCCATAGGTAACAAATTTGGAATTTAGTCTCTATTTTTTTATATTCAAAAATTTAATTCTTTTATTTTTTAGGTTTTAAAATTTAGGTCTAATTGTTTATACTAACTTTTTTTTTGTTAAATTTGTTGGGGTGACATTTAAAAAAGTACTTTCTTGGCATCCATGTAACTCAAAAAAATGTTGCAATGAATGTGAATTTAATAATAATTTTAAATGTATTAACAGTTAGATCTAAAATTTAAAATTTGAAAAAATAAATGGATTAAATTTTTAGAGATAATTGGCTCTCATGACTTCTTGCATAAGGTTTAAAGTTGGTAAGTTGCCAATGAGGTACATTGGTGCTCCTTTTGTTTCTCGGAAGTTGTATCACTTCTTGCACAAGGTTTAAAGTTGGTAGGCCACCAATGAGGTGCCTTGGTGCACCTCTTGTTTCTTGGAAGTTGTCTCACTTCTTGCACAAGGTTTAAAGTCAGTAGGCTACTAGTGAGGTACTTTGGTGTTCCTCTTGTTTCTTGGAAGCTGTCTCACTTCTTGCACAAGGTTTAAAGTTGGTAGGCTGCTAGTGAGGTACTTTGGTGTTCCTCTTGTTTCTCGGAAGCTGTCTCGGTCTAACTGTGTTGCTTTAACCAATAGGATTCAAGGGTGGTCTGCTAAGCACTTGAGTTATGTTGGTAGACTGCAACTCATTAAGGCTGTGATCTTTAGTGTGCAAGCTTATTGGAGCCATCAATTTCTAATGGTTAAGAGTGTTCTCAAGAAGGTTTGTCAATTCTGTCTTAGCTTCTTTTGGAAAGGGTTGAGGGGCTCGTCTTTGTTGGAAGGCGATTTGTTTTCTAAATCTGAGGAGGCTTAGGGTTAAAAAATGTGGTAGAATGGAATCAAGCTTGTATTTTGCAGCTTATCTGTGCTTTGCTTGCAGGAGAGAGGTCTCTTTGGATCGCTTGGGTTAGTGAATATATGTTAAAGGGTAGAAGTTTTCTAGATGTGGCTCCTACTTCAATGAGTAGCTGGAATTGGTAGAGGATGCTTAAGTTGAAGCCTTCGGTTGCTGCCACTTCTTAACAATTTGCTAATGCTAAAGTGAGTATTTCTCGATTGTGGGAGGCAATTAGAACTCATGGTATGAAGGTAGAGTGACACTATTTGCTATGATTCCCTTTACATATTCTCTAACATTCTCTTATTGCTTGGATAGTCATTCTCAATAGGCTCCCAACTCAGGACCGCTAGCTAGCTTTTGGGATTTTGGTTGATATTTGTTGCTTTTTCTGCATGGATGCTGCAAAGACGCTTGATCACATTTTCTTTTAGTGCAGTTTTTCAAGGAAGGTGCGACAGTTGGTTTTGCAACTTTGCTCCATTCATAGGGCTGTGGGAACTTAGAGGCAAGAGTTAGCTTCTGTGATATTGAAACTTAGAAAGTCCTTACTTGTTGCTATACTCAAGCTTGCTCGGAGTGCATATTTGCATGAGATATAGAGACAGAGGAACAAGAGGTATTTTGGTGCATCTTTCTTGACTGAAAATGTTGTCTTGGTGCAGATTAAAGAGATTGTGCGGGCTCATTTAGGAGAAAGACCAATCAATAGAGTTGTCCCTATTAATGCTTCATTTTGTGCTTCTTGGGGTATCATTGGTTAATTTGTTTGTATAACTTAAAGTATAGTTATTGTACAGTATTTTTGTTCTTTTGTAGCAATTTAACTACTTTCTTAGATTAATGAAGTTCATCATTCATCCAAAAAAAATAGAGATAAAAGTACAAAGATTAAATTCTAAATTTATGAAAAGTATAGAGACTTATGGCATATTTAAACTTTAATAAAACAACTATTTTTCAAAAAAAAATATTGCGGGGTATAATCTCAATGGAAATATAATAAATCTTTATTGTTGGATCTCTATGACATTTTTGGATTATTGGTATAATTCAGCTTTGATGGTGGAGATATATTGTTTGGTTGGTTTGGTCTTTCATTGAATTGTGGATGCTTTTGGTGTCTCCTATACTACTGTTTTCGTGTTAAGTTAGGTTGAGGAAGAGACTTTTGATTTATTGTATTATAATTGAGTGGCTTTGGTACTTATTGTTGAGATGTGGTTCAGTTGGGGAATTTTTGGTGTTGCAGTCAATGCTACTAGTTCTTGCTGGTCATTGAAAGTCTTTGCATCTTGCTATTGTTCTATTATGGTGCTGTTATGTGAGACTTTTTGCCTTTGATGTTGTACATTATTTTGTTGCTAGTATGGTGCTTTCTGGTTAGGTATGTTGTTGCAAGTCTTGATATTGGAACATTATAAATTACTTGAATGAGAAATTAAAGAAGGTTTGTCTGTTCACTACATGCATGGTATTATGAGGATGGATATTGGCAATTGTGGTTGCATAAAGATCAGTGATCTTGTCAAATTTTAATTTAGAAAAAATCTTTCTCGCAAGAAAATGTATGTCAAATTTATTGCATAATTAGATTTCAATTTTCATGTGTTTATTGAATTGCATTATGAAAATATGTGGGTGTCTCATACATCAATTACTTGAAAAAAAAACTCAAATGCTAGTTGATTGGTATAAAATTATATAAAATATATATCATGCAAGAAATAAAAAAAAAAAAAGAAAGAAGATGGAATGAAAATGCACGTTTGGTAAAGAGTCTATTAATAGATCGAAAAGTTACTTTTATTTTGAATGGTGATGACATTGTTTTAAAAAAAAGAGTTAAACGTGCTTTTATTCAACAGAAGCATTATGACTATTCAAGTGAGTCTTCCCAAATCAAAAAGTTGCATCACTTGGTCCAAAGAATATTTTTAAAATGTTGAATGTGTTATAAAATAAATAGACAATGAGTAAATAACAAAGAAAATGGGAGAGCAAAAGAGAGAGCGTATTTTATTAATTAATCAGAATATTTACAAAGCTTTTCCAAAGTCTCTATTTATAGGCATAAGAAGTATAAATGAAGTAGAGATCTACTTCTAATGGCTATTAGAATTTAAAGTACATCAAAACTTATTTTGATCTTGATGGACATCCACTTAATAAGATATTCATAACACTCTCCATTGGATGTCCATTGGTAGATAATGTGCCTCGTTAAAACCTTACTAAGATAAAAACCTTATGGGAAAAAAAATCCTTGTAAAGGAAAAAGAGTACACATATCTATAATACGCATAATATGCTGCATCATTAAAAACCTTACCAGGAAAACTCAATGGGACAAAACCTCGGTTAAGGGAAAAAGAGTACAACGCGTATTTACTCCCCTTCATGAAAACACCATATACTTTCTCATATTCTACGTATTCAATATTGAATACTAGTTTTTCAAATGATTATTTGAATGTATTTGCTAAGCATTTATATCACCATTCTTTTAAAATTCATGAGTAAGGGAAAATTTGGGGGAAATATATTTTGATCTCTTCAAGAATTTCAACAATAATCATAACAAACTTTAATCATGATTCTTCTATAAAAACACAAATAGGTATTTTGGATCATTTTATAATCTTCCTTCAACTACTATTTACCACATATGTTCAAATTATTTCAAATCATATAAATGAACAATTTCCCAAGAATTTCAATATGCAACTAGCATCCTAAATCCTTCAAGGATTTTAATATAAACTTTACTATATAGTGGTTCATAAAAGGTTGTAACAACAACCATTAGACGCAAGTTAAATCTTTTATGAATTGTTAAAATAATATATCTAAATGTTATTGCATCCACAACAAAAGAATATTACATCTTTTCATAATCAATACCAGGACTTAGCGAAAAACTTCATATTTTTATTTCGCTTTTACAAAACTACTTCATTTACACCTTCACTGGCTTTATGCCTTTAGATATTTAGACTACTGGTCCAAAAACTCCATGAATTTAATTGTACTTGAGTTGCATCTTTCTATTTTGATCAATTCATTCCATATCTATATTTCTCAATAGATTTATTCAAGATCCTCCTTTTATTTCATTATTTCAATAATAATATTGCATGCAAAATCATTATCGACAACTTTAATTATTCGGTTCCACATTTTCTTGAATTGACATAACTTATCGAGATATCTTATTTTCATTATTTTAATCTTCAGTTTCAGGTACCTGAATCTCTTCTGGAGTTTTACTTATTAATAATGTCTTGGGTCTCTTTTGGAGTACCTGCCTCCACTATATGACCATCTAGAAGAATTTTCATCTTTGGAATCGATCAATCTATTATTTATTCTAACTGATTGTCCTACTGAGACTTTGATTCAAATTAAAATATTAGATGGTATTTAACACTTGGTTATTCTCATTAAGTTTGTAAATACATTTGACAATTAACTTGTAATGAGTTATCCTTGTTGAACTTCTTGTTCAAATTACTCTCCCCCTAACTCATTACAAGTTACTATTTCTCTCCCCCTAATGTCGGGAAAACTATCGAATCAAAATTGCAATCATAATTGAATCTCCAATACATTCAAAACATCTAATAGTACAAAGAAACTTGTAATTAATATATATTCCCAACTTTCTTTGATGATTCACTTATCTTTGTGCGTTGTGGTGGAGCAATTGGAACATATACCCACATAAAAAAAAATTTGAAAGATGAGAAATATTTAGCTCTTGATCAAAAACCAATTGTAATGGGGAGTATTTATAACTTATTGGCTTGATGCGTACAACACGTAAATCAACATAATCTTATGTTGAAATAGGAAGTTTAGTTCTTATAAGTAATGGTTTAGACATTAATCAAAGACGTTCAATCAATAATTTCTCTAAACCATTATGCGCATAATTAACAAACTTTTACAAAAGTTTTTCAAATTCAATCAATAAAAGACTGAGATATAAATTCATCAGTATTAACAAGATGAATTGTTTTTATTCCATGATCTGAAATTAATTATTTAAACAAGCAATCTTGCAAACGACAGGTTGCAAGTTGATAACACATACGTGATTATTTTGTTTATACATCTACCAAAATCATATAATATCAAAACCATCCACATGGTGGATGAATGAGCCCATATTCATTTAAAAAATGCAAGACATTAAATCTCAACTTTAGCTAGTGAGTTTCTAACAATCAATTTTCATTGAGAACAAGCAACAAATGAGAATTATTTAAATTAAAGAATCTTCTGGTTCTTTAATGAATATCCATATGAATTCTCAATTAATTTTCGCATCATATATGATTCAGGATAGTCTAACTGGTCACGCCAAGTAGTAAATGCATTTGTATCAGTAAACTTCTAGTTTACTTTAACATGTATTTCAATTGTACTAAATTGTAACAAATTGATAATTTTACTATCATTCCTTTTACTTTGTATCCATATATAAGTACTATTGTGACATTTACTACTGGAAATGTCTAAATCAATGTGAAGTCTATAATGTCACTAAGTTAATAAATATAATTTCCAAATAATTATATGCAATATTCGTTTCAGGAAATATGCCAAAATCTTCAAATACAGGGCATTTGGTCTAGTGGTATGATTCTCGCTTTGGGTGCAATAAGTCTCGAGTTCGATTCAAAATACTTTTAAAACCCTTTTAACACGAGTTTTGCATAATTAGTTAACTACCAAGAATAATTGCCTAGGTCATGTATAGAAACAAGACTATACTAAATATATCAATAAATGTCACATCTCAAATATAAAAATATGACATAATAAAAAACTAGCAATTTTTTTTCGTAACCATCATCATAAACATGCATGAAATTTAATTCAAAATCCAACCATTCTAGCTCATAGAACTTTTCATTTACGATTGCTCATGTCATTTCTCTAAATAATTAACACATGGAATAACATAAAACATATGAACGATTACCTTTAACAATTATTTGAACTAAATCAAATCCGAATAATCATAAAATTCATTGGTTTATTAACACAAATTTGCATACTAGATATGTTTTAATCAAATATATTATTTAATTATAAAACCTACAATAGCGACATAAATAAATCAGTTAATATTCATTTTGATGAACAAATGAAATGCTTAAAACAATATGTAATCCATGTAATCAAAACTTAAAAAGAAGACCATCTCAAATCTTTAAACCATATATCAAGTTAATTTAATATTTAAATACGTGCTTTTCTTTTTGTTCTACGTTGAGTCTTGACGAAAAGAAGTAAGCAAATTAAAATTTAGTAGTAGACTTTGAATCCAATCAAAATCTATTAATAGCAAACTTTGAGAGTGGATCTGTAACACCCCAAACCCGGCCCAAACGCTACAACCGGATCTGGTATGTCACTTAAGAGATTTTACATAACATGTCGCATTTTGGAAAACAATTACTAGGTTTACACCTTTATTTCGAAAGCTTAATAATTCATTAAAGTATAAAATATTAAGTAACCAATTATCTTGGTAGATTTTATATAAAAACCGAAATTTCATGCAGGTCTTAACTTAATTGAAAACGTAAAAATTAAAACCCAGTAGTAAAAGCCCAACAAAATCCCAAAACATAAATGGTAGTCTAGTGGCCCATGGCCTTATTACAAAGAAATTTGAACCCATTAATTAAATGAAAATCAAATATTAGACTAAGTCTTTTGCTGAATTCTCAAAGCTCATCGCATGGCCACCTTGCTCTCCTCTCCACCCGGTCCGATGCCCTAAGTGTCACCTCGAGATGGTTAAAATTAAAGGGTGAGTCGCGAGACTCAGTGTGCAACCCTCATGCACCATTAGATTTGGGCTTTAGCCCCATAAAATGTAATAATCAAAATATAAATAACAAAAATAATATGCAAAGCCCAACCCATATCCTAGGTATCCATCCGCTACACGCCCCGTACACGACCATTCACACCATTGGGGATTTCTACAATCAACCCACACCGCTACACGCCTTGATGGCAGTCATGCTGCTCATCATCAGATCATGGCCGTAGCCACTACAATAGATCACGGCAGAAGCCGCTACAACAGATCACGGTAAGGAACCGCTACAATAGATCACGGTAAAAACCGCTACAACATATAACTTCCTCCTTTCATCAAACCCAACCCATGCAATCACATAAAATCGTGTATACTTATAACATTTAATCGGATCATTTACTAACTCGGTGATTTGCTTTACCCTCTTTGGGTTCCCGTCAATATCTTTGGGTTTTGATTTAACAAAACATGTAATACTTATTTTCATATATTAATCAAACAGATCTAGATGGTGTGGAGAATTACACACTTGATATTGCGAAATCCAATATTCTTAGTCGATGTCCTTGCTATCTGGATCTATTATCCTCAATCTATAGCCTTGCTTAAAAGCCGGAACAATTGCAAAAATAGGCCTCTCCTATATTCGGCCATGGTTAGTATTCTACCCGATTTTATATATATAAATAAACAAATCCTCTTACCTTGAAATCCCGAAATTGGAGACTTATGATTTTCGGCTTTTAGATCTAGTCGACTAAGCTTCCTTCAAATCCCGAATTACCGTCCATCATAAAACCATTAAACTATTAGCTTTTGGCTTTTGCCTTTCAAAAACCGGGAATAGATCATGAGAGCTAATCAAAAATCAACACTTACCTTAGCATAGGAGATTCAGCTAGCACTAGAGAGAGGATTCGGCAATGCCCATGGAAGATTTAAATGCCGGAAGTATAGAACTAATTCTCAAATAGGATGAATAGAAGAAAAGACTATGGATGCTTCGGCTTCCTAGAGAAATCGACACAAGAAGGAAAAAGTGGAGAAGAGTTTCGGCTTTTAAAGAAATTGGAGAAAAGAAATTGGAGAGGGAGAGGCTAGGGAATTTGGCACAATGGGAGAGAAATTTAGGGTTTTCAGAGTGTCGAATCAAGGAGCTAGCCCCTATTTATAGATATTTTGGCATCTACTGCTAAAAACCTAAAACGCCCTTAAAATTCAAGTTAAAGAGAGGAGAAATTCGGCACCCTCCTTGCCATGCAAAGAGCTGAATTTTACACTCCTCTAGGTGGTGGATTTTCGACCAACACTTCCCTTGAAGATAAGCTCCTAACTTTTCTCCTTTTTATCTATGATATTATCACTTAAAAATCCACATAAATTCTCCTATTTTATAGCCTTGTAGCCGTCCACCTCTACTAATCCCTAATGCCAAATTTAACTCACTTAAATTAAAATATTTGGGCCTCATTAAACTTAATACTTGGGCCCCTAATTCCTTGTGTGTGGCCTCACCCTCTCTTCATTTAAAGTGCCGAATTTGGCCTAAAACATGGGCTCCTTGCGACCCAAAACTTGTTCCTTTTTAACTGTTAATGATGCCACTTTAATCCAGGCCTTTTTGCCTAATTCTAAGCCCAAATTTAGACCCCTATCAATTAAATTAACATAGTAAACCTATCCTTACACTAAATGTATAGGCCCGTAAATTTAGGATGTTACAGGATCTTATTTTCCAAGTGTACAATAGGTACATAACCAATGACCCTTCATAAATAAATTGTCTCTCTTCTTAAAAAGTTCTTGGAAATTCTTGTTCTTTTCTTGCTTTCTTCATTTTCTACTTCTGGTGGTGAGAAAATTTATTACGACAATCCCCCATGACTATTAGTATAGTCCAATTTACTACATCCACGTTAAAGATTATGTCTTTCGAATTTATTACATATTGTTACATTCTCTTGAGGGAATGGTTAGGTTTCGTAGTTAAAAACTTTTGTTCAATCATAAGTAATTTTTTTCATGATATTGCTACCGTATGAGCACATTTGAATCATGAAAAGTTGAATAAGGTCTCTCTTGCAAGGTTCTCATCAGTAATATTTTTCACGTAATTTTAATTGAGAACTTATTCTGAATACTGTAGAGTTATACTCACAGTTTTTAAAAACTTGCAACTTCAGGTGCATCCAACCATAACGAGCTTTAGATAGAATTACCATATTCTATTACTCACAAGTAGATCTTTCACAGTCAAATATTTTGCTTCCAACCCCTTAACGGGGATGATGACAAAGGAAGATCATAAAGATAGTCACAATCAATTCAATTTAATAACAAGAGTAATCAAAAACTCAATCCTCCCCCTTTTTTTCATCCTTTCAAAATAGATATTTATAGCAATAGTGATTCATATGAAATATAATATTTTTCTCATTCACAATTTCAATATGAGATCCATTACAATGAATATCTTTTAAAACCAATGCATTAACCATCACAACTTTTGTTCTTTTAGATATTGATATATTAGCTCTTTTGGAGCTTTCAACTAATTTTGTACTATCAAAAATATTTTCTATCTGTAATTATAGAATTCATTACTACATTCTCATATCCTTCCTTAAAGAATATTAACATAAACAAAATATTTGGGATACGCCACATATGTGGCCTAATAATCTTTCATATTGTAACAGCCTGATTTTGGGTCAAGTCGGAACGGTAGTTTCGGGACCACAAATCTGACGCAGTAAAATTTATTCTTATTATATTTTTATGGTCTATAGTTTTATGAAATGATTTCGTGAAAATTTCGTTCAAAAATTTTGACGTTTGGGCACTCAATTTAGTTAAAGGGACTAAATTGCAAAAAGTGCAAAATTTGAGTTCTATATGTTAAAGGTGTCCAATTGCTATGAGATCTTAAATTATAGGTTATTAGATGGTAATTAGACAATTTTACTTTAGTATGGACAAAAATAGACATGGTTAGGGAAAAATATCAAAGTTTAAGTGAAGGGCATTTTGGTCATTTGGTAAATAAAGCCAAAATAAAACAAATAAAAGATGTTCATCTTTCTAATTTCATCCCTCATAGCCAAAAATTGAAGGATCTCCATAGCTAGGGTTTTGGCCAACTTTCAATCTCGATTGTAAGTCCGTTCTTGCCCCGTTTTTCATGATTTTTTTTGTTTTTGAAGTTGTCTCAACCTAATCTAGCTATTTCAAGGACTAATTTGAAGAGAAGTCAAAGTCTAAAATTTTAATCATGTTAGATATTTGTATATTTTGATGTTTAATGGTAGAAAATGTATGTTAGTTGTAAGATAAACAACATTTACCAAGTGATTTTTGATGAAAATGCCTAAAAATGACCTATTTGTAAAAGTTGTAAAATGTGTGTAAAAATGTGAATAAATGAAAAATGGTGGCTGTTTTAAGCATAGATTAAAGTCGGCTAGGCTTGGGATGAGAAGAAATTGAAAGAAAATCATTTTACGAGCCTAGGGGCTAAAATGTAAAAAGTTGAAAAGTTAGCAGTAAAAATGTAATTTTGCCATAATGTGATTTTTGGGCTGAATTTAATAATGTGAGTATTAAATTAGTTAAATTTTCTATTATAGATAAAGAAAAACGAGGTTCAGACCTAGATCGGGGGGAAAATAAGGTGTTTGACGATTAGGTCTATTTCTACTATTTTTGTGCCGAGGTAAGTTTGTATGTCAATAATGTAATGTTATATTTTTATTTTAATGTTTTGATATTGCATGAATTGTATGATTGATTCTATGAACATATTTGACAAAGTTTTGGCAAGAGAGAAATCTCGGTTGAACCTTAAGAATAGATTAGGATACAAGTGACATGTCACTAGGAACCCATGTGAATATGTAATTATGTGATTTATGTGTCCCAGGTGCTGGTCTTGTGCGTCCTACCGATGGCTGGGTATACCGGCATGAGTTGCGGATACTTGACAGCTTGTGTGAGCAGCACTGTGTAGCTACGTCTTGACTGACAGCTTGTGTGAGCAGGCCCGTGGATAGCTCGAGAGCGAGCCTATATGTGTTACGAGATTTATGGTAGCATTGGCTACATATGTGGCACTTATGTGCAAACTTTTTCGTGTATCCGATAGTATTCCAAGTGGTTCAACGGGTATGTCAAAGATAAAAAAGTATGTGATTATGTTACGAGTTGGTACAGGTATGTACGAAAAACTCAATGAAACACCCCACACCCGGCCCACGAGCCTGAACCGGATCTGGTATGTTCCTTAAATAAATCGGTTTTCAATGTTCTAAATGACTTAGAGAAAATTTGTGTAATTTAAAAAAATTGTTTTGGGTTGGGCTTAATTTGAAACCTATTTAATAAATTCTGAAATCCAACTTAAATAAGGTGACAAAATAATTTTTGGGTTTATTATTTTAAAAGAAATAAATTTACTTATCTTTAATCAAACATAAATTGTATCATATTCAAATAAAAATAAACAGAAATAAAGAAAATCCAATTGGGCCTTATGGCCTTATTACATCATTCAAACCCAAAATAAAGTTTAAAGTACTAAAATTTCATAAAGTCCAAATTCCAAATAATTTCTTCAAGCGATGCATGGCCACCTTTAGCTCCCCCGACCCGGTCCATTCTTGCTCATCACCTGAAAAATAATTCCCCAACGGGGTGAGTCAACAGACTCAATGTGTACATAGTACTAATTTCCAACAAATCGAGGCATACAAGTCATATCAATATCATGTTCATACAAAATAAAGGATGATGCAACCCAAATCCAAACCTATTTGTCCATCCGCTACACACCACCCGTACCAACTTTGTACACCGCGGGGACTACTAAGTCGACCCTCCATCCGCTACACACACACCATCGAAGCGATCATTTGCGATCGACGTGCTCATCGCCCACTTATGTTGTGTCATTAGACATCAGATTCACTGGATGTAACCGAAGTTACCACTTTTCACTTTATGTGACCGTAGTCACCACTTTACGTTGGTGAGACCGTAGTCATCACCTTCACTTTCTTCCTCCACAAATATCCCGAATGCCCCAATTATTTCATAACATATTTCACATACTTAATTTTCATTCATGTTACTAATCACATGTTCAAAATATATCACATTCACAATCCTATCAAAAGTAGGAAACGTGCACAGGTACTCCTTACCACATTTGTGGTGCTTAGCCACATTCACATACTGTTACATATTTATATATTTAATGATTGCCATGCAATTTATTGAAAGTTAGTAAGAGTACACACCTTTTTTCGCTTAATAGTTTCCGTGAATTCCGTAGAGCGATCTACCGATCTAGATCTTTCACTCCTATATTCGGCCATTAATTAAAACATATAAATAAACCTATTTGGTCTTAAAACCAAATCCTACTAGAAGTAGAATTACTTACCTAGTTGCCGAATTGATTTAATCAAGTCCCAACAGGTTGCTAGAATTCCTCTTCCTTGAAATCGGCTAATACTAGGTATGTAACCATGTCGGTTTTAGGTTTTTGAAATAATGGAAAACACTTAAACAAATTATGCCTTGGCCGAATATCCCTTACCTTATGACGGGATTCCAAATCAAGAGGATTCCTTTATAAGCTGTTGAAATCCTATAACTTCGTGTTAGATTAGATCTAACTTTGAAAACGTGAATCATAATCTTTAACCACATATTTATATTTATAATCCTTACCTTAGATCCTTAGATTTCCGAAAGATCCCCTTTTGATGTTGTGGATGATTGCCCTCTTTCTTAGAATCCACAAAGATTCACTTATGATGAGAGAACGGAGAAGAAAATAGAAGAAAAAGAGAGGGGATTTTTGCTTAATGAAAATTCGCGAGAGAGGGGTTTTGCCTAGGGAGAATTTCGGCAAAGAGGAAGAGGAGCAAATGTTGATGAGTAGCCCTCCTGTCCTCCTTTTATAGCCAAAGTTATCACCCTAGGAGTCCTTTACTTGGCCACCACTCCTCTTTTTGATAATATTATCTCTTTTATTTAAAAGATAAAAGCCTTTAATCCATCAATTATCTCCTCAATTATCTCATTAGAAAATAATCCTTTATTTATCTCTTATTATTCACATATTTATGTGAATAAAACTCCTTTATTTATCTCTTATTATTCACATATTTATGTGAATAAAACTCCTTTATTTATCTCTTATTATTCACATATTTATGTGAATAAAACTCCTTTATTTATCTCTTATTATTCACATATTTATGTGAATAAAACTCCTTTATTTCTCTCATATATCCAAGTTTCCCGAAATGTTCAAGTTTCCATTTTTGGATCATTTCCAAAAATGTTTAGGTTTCCAAAAATGTCTAAGTTTCCAAAAATGTCTAAGTTTCCAAAAATGTCTAAGTTTCCAAAAATGTCCATTTCCACTTCCATTTTCATTTCCATCTCCATTTTCATTTCCATTTTCATTTTCATTTCCACTTTCATTCATTTCTAGGTTTCCAAAAGTATCAAAAATTTATTCATAAAACTTAAGACTTGTCATTTCATACAATTGATCTGAAAAATGCATAGGCCCTTCCTAGGATGTTACAGTTCTACCCCCCTTAAATAAAATTTCGTCCTCGAAATTTCCTAACTAAACAGTTGAGGGTATTGCTGTCGCATTGTCTCTTCTGGCTCCCACGAAGCTTCTTCCGATCCATGATTGCGCCATAACACCTTGACTAAAGGCACCGACTTCTTTCGTAGTGCTTTCACGTCACGCTCCAAGATCTGAATCGGCTCCTCCTCGTAGGATAGATCCGGCCTTAACTCCACTTCTTCAACAGTACCACATGAGACGGATCCGATCGATAGCGGCGTAGCATGGACACATGAAATACGTCGTGCATTTGATGCAACTCGGTGGCAACTCCAATTGGTATGCCACTGGCCCAACTTCGCCGATGATTTGATAGGGCCTATAAACCTTGGGCTTAGCTTCCCTTTGCGACCGACCGCATAACCTTCTTCCAAGGTGAGACCTTTAGAAACACTTGGTCTCCTACTTCAAACTCAATTTCTTTCTTCTTAAGGTCTGCGTGCGACTTACGTCTATCGAAGCTTCTTTCAACCGTGCCCGAATTAATTCCACCTTCTCCTCGGTTTCCGCCACTAACTCTGGACCCAAAACGCGGCGTTCTCTAACTCGGTCCAACAAGTTGGTGTTCTACATTTCCTTCCATACAATGCTTCGTATGGTGCCATCCGAATGCTTGGTGATAGTCGTTGTTGTAGGCGAACTCGGCTAGAGGCAAGTAATCTTCCCAACTTCCTCGGAAATCCATCACACACGACCTCTTAGCATATCTTCCAACACTTGTATAACCTGTTCGATCGCCGTCGATTGTGGATGAAAAGCCGTAGTGAAGTCTAGCTTAGTGCCTAATGCTTGATGAAGTGCTTTCCAAAATCGAGGCGTAAACCTTGGGTCTCTATCGGAGATGATCGACATCGGTACCCGTGTAGCCTCACGATCTCCGCCACATATAACTTGGCTAACTTTTGAAGGGAATAGTCGATCCTCACAGGATAAAATGTGCGGACTTGGTCAAACGGTCCACTATCACCCATACCGAGTCCTTCTTAGTGGGCGTAAGGGAAGCCCACTAACTAAGTCCATGGTAATTCTTTCCCACTTCCATTGGGGAATCTCAATTGGTTGAAGCAATCTGATGGGACTTGGTGTTCGGCCTTTACTTGCGACATGTCAAACATTTCCCCACAAATTCAGTCACCTCTCGTTTCAGGTCTGACCACCAAAATTGTTCCCTTAGATCCCTATACAGCTTGATGCCTCCGGGATGCATAGCATAAGGACTACCATGCGCTTCCCGAAGAATCCTTTGTCTCAACTCCTTATCCCTCGGCATACAAACCTTTTCCTTGTAGCACAGTACTCCTTCATCATTGACGCCATAATCCTTTAATCCTCCTTGCCGTACTTGCTGTAACTTAGTACTTAAGTCCTTATCCGCCAACTGTCCCTCTTTCACCTCCTTTAGCCAAAGTTGGCTTGACTTGTAACTCGCCTAACAAAGCTTAGTCATCATACAAACTTAAGTGAGCGAACAAAGCCCTTAAATCCGACACAACCTTCCTACTTAGGGCGTCAGCTACCACATTCGCCTTGCCCGGATGGTATTCTATCGAACAGTCATAATCTTTCAATAACTCCACCCACCTTCGTTGCCTCAAGTTCAACTCCTTCTGAGTCAACAAATACTTAAGGCTTTTGTGGTCCGTGTAAATTACGACCTTTCTCCATAAAGGTAGTGCCTCTAAACTTTGAGGCGAAAACCACCGCCGCGAGTTCCAAGTCATGAGTTGGGTAGTTCACCTCATGCGGCCTTAATCGTCGAGATGCATAGCGACTACCTTTCCTTCTTGCATTAGCACACACCCTAACCACGTGTGCGAAGCATCACAATATACTACGAAGTCCTTACCGCCTCCGCCTGAATTAACACCGAGCTTCACAAGACCTTTTTAAGCTTTTGAAGCTCTCCTGTTGCTTATCCGTCAACACAAACGGTACTTCCTTCCTTAGTAACTTTGTCAAAGGTGCGGCTATCGACGAGAATCCTTCCACGAACCTTCTGTAATAGCTCGCCAAGCCTAAGAAACTTCGATTTCACCACAGACCTAGGTGGTTTCCAATCCAACAACGCTTGATCTTCCTAGGATCCACTCTTATTCCTTCTGCGGATACCACATGTCCTAGGAACGCCACTTCCTTGAGCCAAAATTCGCACTTGCTGAATTTGGCATAAAGCTTCTTTTCCTTAACACTTCTAACACAACTCGGAGATGCTCATCGTGCTCCTCCTCCGTCTTGGAATACACCAAAATGTCGTCGATGAACACCACGACGAATCTATCCAAGTAGGGTTGGAAAACCCTATTCATCATATCCATGAACGCGCGGCGGTGCGTTAAATCAACCCAAACGGCATCACCACAAATTCAAAATGACCGTACCTTGTCCTAAAAAGCGGTCTTATGAATATCGACCTCCTTCACTTTCGATTGATGATACCCCGACCTTAAGTCGATCTTTGAGAACACAAACTGCCCTTTTCGGTTGGTCGAACAAGTCATCTATCCTTGGCAAAGGATACTTGTTCTTGATGGTCGGTTTGTTCAATCGACGATAATCTATGCACATCCGCATAGTTCCATCCTTCTTCTTCACAAAGAGAATCGGTGCTCCCACGGAGACACACTGGGTCGAATGAACCCACGATCCAACAACTCTTGGATTTAAGCCTTGAGCTCCACTAACTCCTTTGGTGCCATTCGGTGGGGCGATTGACACAGAGTTGTTCCCGGTAGCAAATCTATTCCAAATTCCACTTCTCTATCCGGGGGTATTCCGGCAACTCCTCCTAAATACATCCTCAAAATCCCTCATCGTTCTAACTCCCTTAACACCTTCCTCTTCTCCTCTTAACGCACTCACGAAGGCTAAGAATGCCTTACATCCTTTCTTAACCATTTTCTCGGCCTTGGTCACGAAACTACGTTAGACAAGTAGTTCCTCCTTTCTCCGATCATCACCACTACCTCATCTTCCTGGGGTTCTTAGTTCCATACGTTTAGCCGCACAATCCAACACGGCTCGATGCTCTACTAGCCAATCCATTCCAAGTATAAGCTCAAACTCTCCGAAGGGTAATTCCATTAAGTCAGCCCGAAAGTTCGCTCCCTGAATCTCTAGGGGTACATTCCGAAAGATCCTATCTATCCTCACCGTTTGGCCTAAAGGGCTTACTACGATTATCGCCTGCCTCGAGAAAGTTCGAGTCTAGGCCTAGTGTTTCAACCACACTACATGCAACATAGGAATGAGTTGAGCCCACATCAATAAGAGCAAAATAGGGTTTGTCATGAATAAAGAACGCATCTGGTTATAACATCCGACGCGTCTCCCTCTTCCCTCCGTGCGAACCGTAAAACCAAACCCGGTTGCCTTGCTTCGGCGTTAGCTGCACCTCGGCCCTAAGCTCCACGGCCTCTGCCACTACCTCTGTTGGCCGACCCACGACCTCTTTGAGGCTGCTGTCCGCCTCTACCAGCCTGGTTAGCATTCTGAGCTGCTGGTTGGCTCTCATCCAATAGCTTGGGGCAATCCTTAATCATATGGTCCTTGGACCCACACTTGAGACATCGTCCCGCCTTTTTCCAACACTCTCCCCCGTGCTTCCTTCCACAATGTTCACAAGGGCGAAATTGCCAGCCCGTACCAGCCTGTTGACTTTGTGGCCTGTCAACTCTAGGCCTCTTGTGGCCTTTTCCAGATGGCCTAAAACCTCTTTTGGGCTTATTTCTGTCCACAGCCTGCTTGGTGGCGTCCTTAATTCCCTCAGCCACTTTAGCCTTTTCCACCAAGGCAGAGAATTCTTGCTCCTGATGCGGTGCTATCAAAAGTCTCAAATCATCCCTAAGTCCGTCCTCAAAACGAACACAGCGTTCATGCTCAGTCACCACTACTCCTCGGGCATATCGGCTCAACCTCAAGAATTCCGCTTCATATTCGGTGACAGACTTACTTCCTTGTACCAAACCCAGAAAAGCCTTCCTTTGCTCATCTATATACCTGGTTCCCACATACTTCTTCTGAAATGCTTCCTTAGCATATTCCTGTGTCGAATCTTCCGTCGTGGCATCGTCGAATCGGTTAACCACCATTGATACGCTTCATCGCGTAACGATGCCCGTCATCCCTTTCAACTTCTCCTCGGGGTCAAGTCGAGCTCATCCATGATGCGCTCGGTTGCTTCCAACCATGACTCACCAGATCTTTGGGTGCCACTCCGATACTCCTCTAAACATTTCACTCCATTAGCACGGAGCCGCTCGAGCACGGACTTACGATTTCTGAATTGTTTCCTGCACGACACCAATTCCAAAACTCGCGGCCACGACTGCGACCGCGACACGGCATCTTCCTCATGCGAGCTCGCTCAACTCTCAACATTGACAAACGGGGGTGATGGTGGTGGTGGTATCTCATTGTCGAACCTTGTCCCGATCTAACGATCATCCTTCCTCTACCTCTTCCCACGACGACCACGTCCTCTTGAGCTCATTATCGATTTAGATCCGATTAAGGAATTTTATGTATTAGTATTCTTGTTTCACTTATTACCCGCGATGATATCTTATGAAGAAGAGTTTAAGAGTGGTTCTTTCAGTATTCATACATGCATACAGTCTTGCATTCATTCATTCATCCATCAACAAATATGAACTTTCGTTCATTCAAAGAAACGTTGTAATTCTTGTTGTTGTTTTCGTTATTTTGCTTTTCCACTACCCAGTGGGCATTTTCGTAATTTTTTCCTACAGGGTATTTTTTCGTAAATTTTCAGAAATAAAAAGTTCCCTGTGATTTTGACGAAAAAGTATTTTGGTACTTCTAAAGTTCCGGGGAAATTTTGGAAGAATTTTGAAATCCAGAGGTATTTCGGTAATTTTTGATCTCAGGGGTATTTTGATAATTTTTCCAAAAATCAGGGTAAATTTGTAAAATTTAATAAGTTAGGGATATTTTCCAAGATTGTAAAACATTGAGGGTTCCTTTGAGAGTTACACTTTTCAAAGCAATGATATTGCAAAAAGTTTGGAAATCAAGGTCGTTTTGGTAATTTTGTAAGTTAGGGGCAATTTTGTAATTTTCCAAAATCAAGATAGTTTGATATTTTACAAATTAGGGTTTTTGAACATTTGATAAAGTAATGAAATTTTGTTAAAACTATGGGTGGTTTGGTCATTTTATAAACCAAGGGTATTTTTATTTTTTTTTATTTTTTTTTAGAAGAAAATGTTGTAAAATAGTTCTCATAAGTTTCTAAGAGTTTTAAAACTAAATTTTGGTTATACATTTTTTTTATTTATTTTTTTATAAAAGAAAAACGGCTAAGTCCCTTTCGGGTTTTATTCTTTGTGTTTAGCCTATGACCGAGCCCTCTTGGTCGGGGTGAACCAAAGCTACGCACTGTGCAGGATTCGAGTGGAGAGGAGGTGAGTCACGCGGATCGCTTAAATACCAAGCTCCCACCGAAACCATTCCTAGACATGCGCATGCAGGGTTGCCACACCACCGAGCCCTCTGAGTTAGGGTGAACCGAAGCTACGCACTGGTAGGATTCTGCGAAGAGGAGGTGAGTCACTAGGATGCTTAAATACCGTGCTCTTCCGGATCCAATCCTAAACATGCGTCATGCGGGGTTGCCACACCCTAGCTTAATAACTTAGTCATAGGTTTGTTAAGTTCATTAAGTCTTATGAGTTTCAAGTGTTTGAGTAGTCTAATCCTAGGGTTCAAGTTCCTATCACACTATTCTACGTTCCATGCCTTTTCTACCCTTTTACAATTCATAATTCACATAATCACACACAGATGGTTAAAGGTACTTACCGGTGGATCATGGAATCGGAGACTTAGGTGCCATGCCATAAAACCTGCTTATTTCAAAGAAATTCATTTGGGCTCGAATTGAAAACGTTTTGGGCACCCGAGCCCACAGTAGAGAGTTTTAAAACGGGCTCGATACCAATGAAACACCCCCACACCCGGCCCACGAGCCCAACCGGATCTGGTATGTTCCTTAAATAAATCGGTTTTCAATGTTCTAAATGACTTAGAGAAAATTTGTGTAATTTAAAAAAATTGTTTTGGGTTGGGCTTAATTTGAAACCTATTTAATAAATTCTGAAATCCAACTTAAATAAGGTGACAAAATAATTTTTGGGTTTATTATTTTAAAAGAAATAAATTTACTTATCTTTAATCAAACATAAATTGTATCATATTCAAATAAAAATAAATGAAATAAAGAAAATCCAATTGGGCCTTATGGTCTTATTACATCATTCAAACCCAAAATAAAGTTTAAAGTACTAAAATTTCATAAAGTCCAAATTCCAAATAATTTCTTCAAGCGATGCATGGCCACCTTTAGCTCCTGCCCGACCCGGTCCATTACTGCTCATCACACGAAAAATAATTCCCCAACGGGTGTGAGTCAACAGACTCAATGTGTACATAGTACTAATTTCCAACAAATCGCATACAAGTCATATCAATATCATGTTCATACAAAATAAAGGATGATGCAACCCAAATCCAAACCTATTTGTCCATCCGCTACACACCACCCGTACCAACCTGCATAACCGCGGGGACTACTAAGTCGACCCTCCATCCGCTACACACCATCGAAGGCGATCATTGCGATCGACGTGCTCATCGCCCACTTATGTTGTGTCATTAGACACTGTATTCACTGGATGTAACCGGTTACCACTTTTCACTTTATGTGACCGTAGTCACCACTTTACGTTAGTGAGACCGTAGTCATCACCTTCACTTTCTTCCTCCACAAATATCCCGAATGCCCCAATTATTTCATAACATATTTCACATACTTAATTTTCATTCATGTTACTAATCACATGTTCAAAATATATCACATTCACAATCCTATCAAAAGTAGGAAACGTGCACTGGTACTCCTTACCACATTTGTGGTGCTTAGCCACATTCACATACTGTTACATATTTATATATTTAATGATTGCCATGCAATTTATTGAAAGTTAGTAAGAGTACACACCTTTTTCGCTTAATAGTTTCCGTGAATTCCGTAGAAGCGATCTACCGATCTAGATCTTTCACTCCTATATTCGGCCATTAATTAAAACATATAAATAAACCTATTTGGTCTTAAAACCAAATCCTACTAGAAGTAGAATTACTTACCTAGTTGCCGAATTGATTTAATCAAGTCCCAACAGTTGCTAGAATTCCTCTTCCTTGAAATCGGCTAATACTAGGTATGTAACCATGTCGGTTTTCGGTTTTTGAAATAATGGAAAACACTTAAACAAATTATGCCTTGGCCGAATATCCCTTACCTTATGACGGGATTCCAAATCAAGAGGATTCCTTTATAAGCTGTTGAAATCCTATAACTTCGTGTTAGATTAGATCTAACTTTGAAAACGTGAATCATAATCTTTAACCACATATTTATATTTATAATCCTTACCTTAGATCCTTAGATTTCCCGAAAGATCCCCTTTTGATGTTGTGGATGATTGCCCTCTTCTTAGAATCCACAAAGATTCAAACTTGAACAAAGAGAACGGAGAAGAAAATAGAAGAAAAAGAGAGGGATTTTTGCTTAATGAAAATTCGGCGAGAGGGGTTTTGCCTAGGGAGAATTTCTGGCAGAGAGAGGAAGGGAGCAAATGTTGATGAGTAGCCCTCCTGTCCTCCTTTTATAGCCAAAGTTATCAGCCTAGGAGTCCTTTACTTGGCCACCACTCCTCTTTTGATAATATTATCTCTTTTATTTAAAAGATAAAAGCCTTTAATCCATCAATTATCTCCTCAATTATCTCATTAGAAAATAATCCTTTATTTATCTCTTATTATTCACATATTTATGTGAATAAAACTCCTTTATTTATCTCTTATTATTCACATATTTATGTGAATAAAACTCCTTTATTTATCTCTTATTATTCACATATTTATGTGAATAAAACTCCTTTATTTATCTCTTATTATTCACATATTTATGTGAATAAAACTCCTTTATTTATCTCTTATTATTCACATATTTATGTGAATAAAACTCCTTTATTTCTCTCATATATCCAAGTTTCCCGAAATGTTCAAGTTTCCATTTTTGGATCATTTCCAAAAATGTTTAGGTTTCCAAAAATGTCTAAGTTTCCAAAAATGTCTAAGTTTCCAAAAATGTCCATTTCCACTTCCATTTTCATTTCCATCTCCATTTTCATTTCCATTTTCATTTTCATTTCCACTTTCATTCATTTCTAGGTTTCCAAAAGTATCAAAAATTTATTCATAAAACTTAAGACTTGTCATTTCATACAATTGATCTGAAAAATGCATAGGCCCTTCCTAGGATGTTACACTCAAAGGAAATGGATTCGGTATATGATGAACTATGGGTAAGATTGTGATTGAGTAAGTTATGCTCATGAAGTTTTGATGACAATTATGTTTATGTATGTTATGTTATTTATATGACCAATGGATAATTAATGTTGTTTATTATTTGCATATGAACTCACTAAGCTATGTAGCTTACTCCCCTTTCTTTCCCTTGTCTTATAGTGTCACCAAGCTAGCTCGGGATCAGAGATCGTCGGAGATCCATTCACACTATCAATCATTATTTTGGGTACCATTGAAATGTCAATATTTTGAGTTATGGCATGTGTAGGGACTTGGTCATTTTGTTATATGTGTCATTATGATTTGGCTAAAGGTATTGGCTTATAATGGTTAATGATTTCATTTTGTATATGGCCATGAATGATGACTTATGTTGGTGGAAATATATTTATATGTTGATGCCATTCATGAATGTGGAAACTTGCATAAT
This sequence comes from Gossypium sturtianum, assembly GCA_025698515.1. NCBI lineage: Eukaryota > Viridiplantae > Streptophyta > Magnoliopsida > Malvales > Malvaceae > Gossypium > Gossypium sturtianum. The sequence goes on along the minus strand of CM046955.1, from coordinate 18,415,246 downwards.
TTGTGTTGATAGATTATGATGTTAAAGCATGTTAGATGTTAGCATGTGTATGGGATGTTAATACCTTGCTTGTGATTGTTTTGGTTGCTTGTATATGCTTGAATTGGTAATATATGGTGTTGTGCAGGTATGTGCATGGAAGGGTGGCAAAAGGCTTGGTAAATAGCCTTATTTTGTCCACACGGGTAGACACACGAGCATGTGTCTAGGCCGTGTGCGACGCACGGCTTGCCCCATGGGTGTGTGTATTGGCCATGTGTCCCCTGCACCTTAATTTTGAAAAACAAAATGTCCATAATATAGCACACGGGCAAAGACACGAGCGTGTGTCTCAGCCGTGTGTGCTACACGGCCTAGAACACAGGCGTGTGTCTTGGCCGTGTGAAACCTGCACTTAATTCGAATTAAATTAATTAACCACACGGCCTAGCACACGGGCGTGTGGCACGCGCCGCGTGGCACAAGTCGAAGGCACCCAAATTGGAACACGTTTGCGAAGCACGGGCGTGTCCCTTGGACCACACGGGCGTGTGAGCCCTATAGTTAGCAAAAATTTTCTAAGTTTTGTAAACATTTCCTGAGTTCTCGATTTAGTCCCAAACCACTTCCAATGCATGTTTTGGGCCTCCTAGGCTCGTATTAGGGACTTTATGATTGAATATGAATGGTTTTAAATTGGACGCAAATTTATGACTCGGAGTTGTGTGAATGCTTGTGTTGTAAGTTCGGTAATGCCTCGTACTCTGTTCCGGCGCTGAATACGGGTAAAGGGTGTTACACATATCGCATTGATAACATAAGTTATCTTTACCCTTTGAAGAATTATCTTGAGAACTCTTATTGTTCTCTTATTTATTACTATGTTCTCACTTTTAGTAGTCCATGATTATATCTTTTATTTTCTTTATGTTTGCATTCACTTCAAGGAATGCAACAAATCTGTAGGACAGACTTCTAAACGCCTCCATTGATTCTTTATTTCATAATCACTATCGCAAAACATGTGTGGATTTCAAATCAAAATCTATCTATTCATGTTGTCATTATCAGTCTCCAATTATAATAAATATGATATAATAAATAAATCATAGTAAAATATACCTGAGATTCTTTAACATCATTGTTATCACCCTAGCTATTATCATGAGCACTATTACAAGTAGTAAAACAACTTTGTTTTCGTAATAACATTTATAATATAATAGTAAAAAATCATTTAATAAACAAAATAAAAAATTTCGTGTATGATGCTTGAAAGTTATGTGATACACATTGTACCAAATCTCAATACCACATATATGTTATAAAATCTTATGATACTCTAATAAAATATTTATAAATTCTATTTAAAAGATATAATACAGTAATTTCAAGCATATTTAATAACAATAATTTAATCATAAAATATTTTAATCATCAAAATACCATACATACTATAATTTAATAAAAGAATCTTAGTTTAAAAGAAACCTTAAAGTAATAATATTTTTCATAAAATAATTTTACCAAAAATCAATCAACAAAGGATAAAAACATACCATGTAAGGATTATATAAATTTCTTTGCATAATGATTACCCATAATGCGTAGGCCTCAATTGAAGACTAAAATAACAGTAGCTCTAAAAGGCAATCGACAACAGCTTGAGTAGCAAATTAGAGTGACTGGCTATTGCATTGGTTGTTGCTTGAAAGGGGTAAGGCTTGGTGAAAGGGAAAAAAATTATGACTTACGGAGAAAAGCAATTAAAAGAGCATCGTGCTAATAACTTGTTATAAAATAAATAGACAGAGAGTAAAGAACAAAGAAAATAGGAGAGCAAAAGAGAGAGAGCGTATTTTATTGATCAATCGGAATATTTACAAAGCTTCTCTAAAGTCTCTATTTATAGGCATAAGAAGTATAAATGAAGTAGAGATCTACTTCTAATGACTATTAGAATTTAAATACATCAAAACTTATCTTGACCTTGATAGACATCCACTTAATAAAATATTCATAACAGGATGAATGGTTTTTTGAAACCAAAAAGTAAAACTTAAAAAGTGAATATTTTTAAAGAATCACTTAGGCTCTTATTAATGGTTTATAAATAGACAATAAGTTTGAAGAATTGAAATATAAATTGTTCCATCTAATTTATGAGTAAAACTCTTTGGTACAAAAGTATTATTTTTTCTTCTTGATATATATTTAACTTGAGATGTAAAATTATTTATTTATTCAAATCATGATATTAGTAACTAGCATTTGGATGATATTGATGAGACATTATTTTCATTGCTAAAAATGAAAGTTTGTAGATGATCATCTAATATAAATAATTTTTATTTTTATTTTTGTTAAATAACCTTAAACTAAATGGGTTAAATATATGATTGCATTTTTTTTTTATGTTATAAAATTTGAACTAGAAGTGGTTTTGACTAAAAATGAAATAAGTCATATGTATATGCATGGTTAATTTTTCTAGTCGATGTAGAATAGTGGAAAACATTCACTTATACAATAAAATCACTATTCTAGTATGAAATCTTCTAGTGGTATATATAACGTGATAATCATATATTTGAAATTGAGATCATACTGTGGATATTTACAATGGTGCACATGTTTTTTTTTATTGGCCTAGATATGATCTATAAACTCATAATTATATAAAGTTTTGAGATGTAGTAAATTTTGAAATTTACTTTGGAAGCCATGAATCAAAGATCTCGTGAGTATGAAATAGAAATATGAATGCTATTTGGCCTATTTACATGATGGATATGGTTTTAATCATAGTCAGAAAATAATTGATAATGTCCATGGTGAAGGGTGAATAAATGTGTGATTTTATAATCACATGATTGAGCAATTGATGGTCGTCCTCTAATATGACTATATATGTTACACCCTTGTATATATAAGGTGTGTTGAAAAAGTAATGTTATTTGACTATGAAGAAGAAAAAAAAATTAAAGTCATGTATTGACTTTGAAAAGAAGCTATGACAAATAGCAAATATGTTGTCTAGTTTCACCAAGAGATTTGAGGCCTCTTTACTACAGCTTACTTGGTGAAAAAGACATGATGTATTATTTCATATATTTGGTGATTGTGAAATTAATTTCTTGGATATAAAGAAGTAAATAAAGTAGCCAAATATGAAATTGTCATGATAAGAAAAGATAAAGTGATCACTATAATTTGACAATAGTGGAAAGAATATCCTTGATAGCATTCTTTTGCAAAAGAATCGATAATCGAACATGGTGGGGATGTTGGTCTTGTGAATTTTCAAGATACAAATAAATATAAAGTTTCACTATATGGTATAGATAACTAACATAGCTATGTTGGAAAGTTGAAAATTTGGGATGAGATACAAGCCCATAATATTTGAGTCACCCATGATGGAAACTCAACTCAACGCTTGGTATAACGTCAAGTCTTGAGTTTAGTGAGACAAAGTACATCATCAGTATGTGACTGCTAGCACTATAAAAATAACAATATCATCCTAGGATGAAAAGTGCTAGGTACCCATAATAATAAAGGGAATGATGAATATTATACTCTTAATAGACCCATAACATAGATGTGTTAAAGTGTTATAATTACGAGAACTGTAATAGTCCGGTTTGTACCCTAGTCGGAACAGTGGTTTTGGGACCACAAATCTGAGTCCGTATAATATTTTAATATTATTTTCTGTGTCTATGATATGTGATTAAGCATGTGTTAAATTTTCATAAGTTAATTTGTCTGTCTGTGTGTTTAATTTGACAAAAGGATTGAATTGCATTAAATGTAAAATTTGCATGTTATATGTCAAAGCACATATTTGTTGTGGCTTCTAAAGGTGGTGGCCTTATATGGCAAATAAGCCAATATTTAGATAGCGGATGGACAAAGGACTAATACGCCCTTAATGTATAATTGTTTTAAATGTTTATTAAATGGTTAAATAGGTAATTTGATAAAACAAAGGATATTAAATAAAAATCAATTGAAAAAGCCATGTTCATCTTTGTTTTTATGACCGAATATTAGAGAAAGAAGAAAGGGTTTAACTCTTTTGATTTCCGGCCACTACTAAGCTCAATTCAAGGTATGTTTGATTTCGGTTTTTGATAATTTTTACGTTTTTACAATCGTTGCTTAGTCTACTATCAAGCTCATGTCTCAATTTTGTGTATTGATGATGTTTGTGTGATATGCCATTGATGATATGTTGAGCTTTGAGATGATTTAAGGTGTTAAATGAAAGATTTGAGCTAGATGAACATACTTTGTTCTTGATTTTTTTATGGATTTAGCTAATTAGGGCTAAATTGAGAAAATAGTAATTTGAAGGACTAAATTGCAAATTTGATGGAAAATATGGGCTTGTATGTTATATATATGCATTCGGCTAAGCATGTGTATGTGATGAATTTGTGTATTTGATGTTTTGAGAAAAAAATGACTAAATTGATAAATTGTGCAAATGTGAGGGTTAATTTGCAAATAGCCCTAAATGTGTGTCGTTGGACTAAATTGAATGAATTAGTGAATAAAAGAGTTAATTCTGAATATTTATAGATCAAGAACCGAGGAAAACGGACTTAGATCGCGGGAAAGCGAAAGTAACCGAGTAGCCGTTTCCGTTTCAGTAAATCGAATCCGAGGTAAGTCATATTGCAAATAAATGTAATTGTATTGAGTTGAGCATATTCATATGCCTATTGTCGATATTGAATGCTTATGTGTTGTAATGCAAATGATTTCTGAGATAAGATCGACTTAGCGACAATGTCCGAGAAGTCCCGTACGAACCTAGGAAAACATAGGTATCTGTTCTGTTTTTATCATATAAGACCACGTCTGGGACGTTGGCGTTGATTTGACATTCGTGTAAGACCACGTCTGGGACGTTGGCATCGATATTATCTTTTCGTGTAAGACCACGTCTGGGACGTTGGCATCGATATGAGCTTTACGTGTAATACCATGTCTGGGACATCGACATCGTATTGATTCGTATAAGACCCTGTCTGGGACAGTGGCATCGATATTTGAGTACATGTAAGACCTCGTCTGGGACGTTGGCATTGTACGATCATTCTGAGTTTCTGAGTAACCTATTAGATTCCGAACGGTTCAACGGGCAAATCCGAGCTATAAACAATTACGTGAATGTATATTTGTTTCAGGTACGTTTGGTATGTACACTAAGTGTGTATGAAAGGTAAGTACATATATGACTTTGATTTGAAGAAAAGTATGTTTGAATATGAGAATGTGAATGAGATGCAAGAATGGTTATGAAAGAGCTATGTATAAGTTTTATATGATTCTCGAATTGATGAATGTGGCAAATATGGTCAAGAATATGGACCAAAACATATATGTGAGAAATTTGCTATGAATATGAATTGTACCAATGATTCTACATGTTTATATGCTCTACATGTTGAGTTTATTTGTATTATGACTTACTAAGCTTTTGGAAAGCTTACTCTGTGTGTGTATTTTACTCTGTTTTATAGGTCGTCAAAGCTACTGAAGGCTCGGGACCGTCAAGGATCGTCATCACACTACTAAACTCATTTTTGGTACACTTTGGATATGTATATAGCTAGATATGGCATGTATAGGCTAGTATTTGATATGAGTTTGCTATTTGAACTTAGCCATGTGAATTGGCTAGATATGAGTTGGTAATATGCATTAATGTATGTGATATATGAAGTATGTTTTTGGCATGGTTAGTTGATACATGAAATGGTCAAGTTTTGATTAAGCAAAGGAATGAATTATGCTTGTGATGAGATGAGTTTTAGCCTTGTAATTTGGATGGTTATTTTGGTATGATTTTGGTTGTCAAATAGGCATGAGATGTCTTGATGATTTTACTTGTAAGTATGACCCATTGGGTGACATTTTGGCCTTGCAAATGGCCTATAATGTCACACTTGTTGTAACACTGGGCGTGCCTAGTGACCGTGGGGCTAAGTCGATAGCTAGCCTAATAGCACATGGCCAAGACACACGGCGTGTCTAGTAGCCGTGTGAGAAAGTCGATATATGGCCTAAAAGTACACGGCCTTAGCACACGGGGTGTCTTTGGGTGGCGTGGGTGTAAAGTCAGATTCGACCACGGCCAAGGCACACGGGCGTGCTTGGTAGCCGTGGATGTGAGGTCGATTCGACCACGGGAGGACACACGGGGTGTCCAAAGAATGGGAGGCACACGGCTTGCATACACGCGTGTAACCCCGAAGCTTAGAAAAGTTTTAAATTTCCGTGAAATTTCGTATGTGTTTCGGTTTAGTCCTGACCCGGTTTATAAGCATGTTTTAGGTCTCGTTGACCGTATTAAGGGACATTATGTTTGAGATTGATGGATGAATGTATAAACTTCTGAAAATATTTCTGATCTGTCCGGTAACGCCTTTAACCCTAATCCGGCGATGGATACGGGTTAAGGGTGTTACAAGAACACTCTCGATGAGATCTACTTATGTGAGTGGAAGTGTGGCCGCTTCTAGGAGCTCAAGGGCTTCTCTCTGACAGCACTCATGAAAAGAGGTTACAGACACATAGCCATAATAGTGTCCATAGATACTGTACATTGATTGGTGTTGAAATCATTGTGTGAGATGTGTTCAGTTAATCAAATGGAATAGTTGGTTCAAAGCATAGTCTACCATCCAATTTCGATTAACTTTAACATATTTTCACTAAGTGAAGGTTCAGTCGTAAGACACCTTCATTTTTGCAATTGATTTCCAAGATTAACAAAATTTAGAATATTTTGAAAATTGGGGGAGATTGTTGGAACATTTTTAAAATATTTATAATGTTCTAATAGTTATAACTGAAAAGTTACAAGTGATCCAAAAATAATGTCACTTGGTAATTAAGGAAGAGTTGTCATTATTCATAGTGATCAGTTATGTCTCTTGTCACCAAAAGTTATATCACTTAATTAGTAACAAAGGGTCATAATTCTTCAAGTTAATACCTATTAAATAATTTTGCTTGTGGTTAAAGATATGACTATCCATTTGGGTAGTATTGTCCCTATGAAGAGATACGAGACTTCCTATAAATAGGAAAGGAATTTCATTTGATGTATACACCCAGAAACATAGAAAAAAAAGTTTATTTTTGATCTCCCACCATACTTTTATATTCTTAGATTGTTCTATAAAGAATTACTGCAAAAATTCTATATAGAAATTGGTATCCTTGTTATGCTCTACTTAATGCTCAGTGGATTAATTCTGTTAGTGCAAAACGTAGACAGTCATTAAGCTTCATTGTATCCTCAAAGTTTATTTGCTAGTAACTCTTTTGCACACCATATATAGGTGGGGACAAATAGAACCTTAAAGAAAATGACATTACTACACGCTTTGAAGCCTTCATTAATTTCTGATAAGTTTATTTTTATCCCCACGCACCAACACGTTAAGTGACATTTATTGCTACATTAATTAAAACCATTACATTTTAGTACTTGATAATACCTATATTTTCCTATTAATCACCTTAGCCAAGATTTTTTCTTATTATTTACCAAACTATTAAGTATTACCTATGCTAGGTACCTTATAGCAATAAGTCAATGAACATTTATAAGTTATAACCCCAAAAGAACCATATATAATTTTTGCATGCTTATATATATCACATATATATTATAATAGGTGGCATTTTTACTTGATATAATAATATATTTAGTCCTTAACACTTATACATTCTATCAAATTAACCCCAATTCTAAATAATTCATTAAATTTAACCCTCACATTTATATATTCTAGCAATTTAGTTCTCAAACACATCTTAAAGAAAAATGGTAGCTGATGAACCTAGCTCTAGCATGGGTTTGACAGCTTTGGGTTACTTGATACTTGTTAAAAACATTTTCTTTACATTTCCTCTAACCGCGAAGACTAATGCAACAAATCCCACAATTTCACTATGGAGAACTTAATCAGCTTCTCTCCTAAGCACATTATACTAATGTCTCATTTGGTTACTAATGTAATAACATAAGGGGAAAATATATTTATTACAAATGTATTACAATAAGGGAAAAACTTATATTATGATGATACGAAAAATTAAGGTTTTTAGGTATCAATAAAAATTTCTCACGTCATGAAATTTTAAAGACATGAAATTATTATTATACACCCATCCATATTCAACCTACTCTTCAACTCTAAGTTTAAAAAAAAAAAACAAAAACAAAAACATAAGTAATTAAAATTTTAAAAAATATCAAATAACATAGAAATTTTAAATTTTACAAAATTCTTATTACCGAAGATTCAATGCAATATAATTTTTACTTTTAAAAAATATATAATATGAAATAGAAAACAATTTAAAAATAAAAAAAATCCGTCTAAAAACTATATTTAAAAAAAAATTTGGTCGCACAACAATAAAAAAAGGTAACTTCTAGAAAAAAAAATGATTAAAACTTATAAAAGAAAAAAAGATGTTTGTTTATAATTTTAAAAATTAATTATTTGAAGTAATTTAATTAAAATTAAATTAAGTTGGAGAAGATATAAACTTCACACGTGCAGTACATGGATTGTTGAAGGCAAAGAGTAGCGAAAGAGAGACAGCGATGGGCTTGATTTGACTAATTAAGTAGAAGCGCTTCCTTCGCAACTAAAAGCGTCGGGGTTGTTAAATCCGCAATCTCATGAAGAGCTTAGTAGCTTCGTTAAAGTTGATAGGGAAGGCGCTCTTGGCTTTAAAGGCAGAGCATACGCAACGAGCTGCATCTTCATCGCTGCAACCCTGAAATTGGGAGCAGCATCCGCAGTTAGGGTCAGGGGCTGCACCAAAGAAGGCCTCCCCGAAAGCGGCTGGGCATGCACTCAGATCTTGAGGACATTTTGGAGTTTGAGAGCTAACCAAACTGAAAAAAACAAGGTTGAGGGAAAGGAGAAAGAAAGTTGATGCTGAAGCCTTTGAACCCATTTTTTTCCAATTAAGAAGCTTTGGAAATCGGAATTGCTTGTTGCATAAGGTGTGAGCGGTAGGGTTGCATGGTGAGAGGGTTCTTATAGAAGGGAGATTGGATGAATTTATACGGGATGTATTGATCGTAGGTTGACACACCATCAGTAAACCACAAGGCATTACTTGTTAAAAAATTATTACAATTATATCTACTTTTAATGATTTCAAAATTTATTTTGAATAAATTACCTAATTATTAATGTATTTTTATAATTACCGAAATATAAAAAATTTTAATTTAATCACTAACATATTATTTATTTTCATTTTAATTAACCTTAAATCTAAATAATTCAACAAATTTAATCTTCCATTTATATTCAATTAATTTGGTTGTGAAATATATCATCATCATGCATCTAAGCCCCACTTCTGTCCCACCCCCATTCTGCATTTACTCTTCTCTTTTCTCTAAAAGGAAAAAAAAAACGAATCTGTTTAAAAAAAATTCAAAATAGTTTTTAAAAAATCAAAGCATTTTCAAGAAAACATATCCGCCACTTCTTCTTCCTCTATCCCTTTTAATCCATTAACTTCTCAACTCTGCAACTTCAAGAAAAAACCCTACTATCACCTTTATGCCAACATTCTCAAAGTGGGTCGTTTTGGACCCACCACCAGCATTATTGCTGCATCTTTGGGTTCTTAATTTTAGTGCAATTATATGTTTTTTTAAAATATATTTTGCAAATTAAAATTTGAGAATTTGGTTAGATTTGTTTAGAATTGAGATATAATTTATACGGAGAATGGCATAGTTTTTACTTAAGAATCTTACGTTAAGTTTAGTAGGAGTATTATACAGATTTTAGTATATGAGTTAATAATAAACTAATTCAAATATAATTTTTAGTCCCTCCTATTACTTATTTTTAGCAAAGAGAATAACTTTTTTTTTAATATCTTATTTTTTATTGGAGTTATTACTCATCTTTCTAATTTTAAGTTTAAATTTGTACTAACTATTCTTTATTTTATGTCTAATTATGGTAAGAGAATAACTTATATTAGGATCATCCTAAAAAGTATTGATGCGGTCGTTGAGAGCACCAAAAATATCCTATCCCTGTAAAATAATGAAAAATAATAGTATAAGGGAAGTAGGGTCAAATCCTCAGGGACCGAATTTGCACAAATGCTTGTTCCTCAAAATCTCGGACAGAATCGTGCCCAAGAAAACTTGGGTACCTGAAAAAAAACAGAATTAAAAGTTTTGATCTGGAAAAAAATAAAATAAAAACAGAATTAAGAGTTTTGATTGAATTGAAATTACGAAAATTAAAATTAAAATAATAGAGATAAATAGAGTTGAGGAAAAAGAGTTCTTGTGGAGAGATTCCAGCCTCCGGTTGTCTCAATCTGCCTTGGGTTCAATCATCGGCTTTTAGGTGATCCTTCTCAAACATGATAAGCCAGTTACAGTGGAAGAGGACGCTTACGACCACCAACTCCAAGAATTTAGACTTACGATTTAGCGGAACCTGACTCTAGCCAACAATCGCTTCTGTGGGACCATCTTATGCTAGATCATCATTTCTCAATGGCGAATGTCACACCATTTTGTCTCTTGGGCTCGCCAACCTCTGACGCAGTAAGCTAACAAACCAACTTTGCAACCTTCTCAAAATATACAAAGCGGTCGTTCCTTGCACACATTAAAAATATCATCTTTTAAGGGACATGGACGGAAGCGTCAGCCCCGTAATACGGAGAAACGATGAATACTCGTCGAGAAGGCCAAGCGCGGATTCTAAGCCTCATGAACCCTTTTTAGGGAACTTTGACAACCTTCGGCTAGATAAATTTAGTGACTCATGGTTTTTGTGGGAAAAAATGAATATAATGGAAATGGAGTTTTTATTGAAAAAATATGAAAAGAACAAAAAGGCTAAACTTTTTGGGGGAGAGTGTTTACAGAAAAAGATGAGTTAAATTTGTGTCACTCCATCCCCTATTTATAGTACTAAAAAACTTAGTCTATTCCTAATTAAATTCTAAAAGATAAATACAAATAAATAAAGATAAATAAAGATAAATGCTAAAATTAAATCTAAATAATAATCCTTAATAATTATCCTAATATAATTAAAAATTAAATAGAGTCTTGTGCTATAAAATCTCTTCTTTTGCATTTTGCTCCCAAAATCTTCCACAGTTTGCATTTTCGGCACCACTCCTCTCCTACTTCGCATGCTGGCCCAATTTATCTTTAAATTAACGCTTTTTGCCTCCAAATTTCCTTTTGCTTTCAATTTAGTCTCTACAAGATAAAAAACCATAAATAGCTCAAATTAGTAGGATCATACTCAAAATAAATGTGTAATTAATACATAAAAATATGTCATTCTAGAGTATTATCAAATTCCCCCCTACTTAGCCCATGCTTGCCCTCAAGTATGGTTCCTATCCACTGTGAAATTTAGAATTTTGCTATGAAAGAAATATCACTCCAAAGTTTTATAAGAAGTAGGCATAATGCATATGAAATAAAGAGAACCCTTAGCTTGCTTTAAGTAAAACTGAAAAAGTATTCCAATTAATACAGACAAAAATCAAAATCGACTTGGATTATTTCATGAAAATAAGGTAATTTACTAAACTTACCAAGACACCCTATTTGTTTCCACATTTAGTCCCCTAACGCAATTTTATTAATACATTTCCTTTTCTTTTTTTTCTTTTTTTTTTGTTTTTATTAATTTTTTTGTGTAAGAATATATTGAACCTTTTGACGCGAAGAGAGATGACAGCCAAGCACCCCACCCCGGTTACTCAGCCCAACATACTCCTAATTTATTATTTTTTTCTTAAGAACATATCGAACATTTTTTTACGCGAAGAGAGATGACAGCCAAGTACCTCACCCCGGTTACTCAGCCCAACACATTCTTAAAAAAATTGTTTAATTCCGGTTAGCGGTATTTTACCTAACACGTCACACAACCTTTTGACGCGAAATAGGATGACAACCCAAGCACCCTACCCCGGTTACTCAGTCTTCACGTTTTTAAGCTTTACTCATAACCATGAAAACACCAAAATTTAATGAAACAGAATTTTAATTAGGAGGACTAGGAAGAACAATCAAGTGCCAAAAATAAGTTTCAGCAACCACCTAATAGTCATGAACATAATTTTAGCATGCAATTGTGTTAAGTGTTCTCTTTGCATTTAGACTTAATCAATTTTATTATAAGCAAGATAGAGTTAATCCTATTAATCATAATTATTTTAGCCTAATAAAAATAAAACAATGGAGACAAAATCCAACTTAGCAAAATCATAACTAACTCATTAGACAAGAATCATGCTCGTAGGTCAAACAGTGGGCAAGTCCTGGTAAAAATCTTGGGCATGAAAAGAGGTAAAATATTCTAAAAAAATAAACATAGGCAGCAACAAGCACAAAGCAGCAGCAACAACAAAAACATCAGATAAAATGACAGAAATAATGAGGAATGTCTCCCCCTACTTAAAACACATTGTCCTCGATGTGGAAGAAAATAAATAAATAGGCGAAAAAAAAGTGTAGAATAACTCCCTATGTATTTATCGTCGTTCGCATAGCTACAAGGAGGAGAAGGTTCGGCATCACGTGGAGGAGAGGAAAGTGGGGAAGGCGTTCATGTTTGGGCACCGAGAATCGACGCCGGCAGCTGTTGACGGCGAAGGAGGGTTCGGCGGCTGGAGGGTTATTTGGGTAAAAAATGAGGAAAAGTTTAGGGTTTGAAGGTGTAAAAGAAAGGGTGTTTGGCTGTAGGGTGGGTGTTTGGATGCAGGTTTTGGGTAAGTATAAAGCAGGGATGCGCTATTCCTACTTGGAATAGGGATAGAATAAAGGATGTTTGTGAAAGCATGCCAATTCCTGAGTTTTTTCCTTATCGGTTTACCTAGACAGAAGAAGAGAAATTTATTAATATCCAAACAAAATAAAGTAATAATTAATAAAATAAAGTAATAAATAATAAAATAAAATAAAAATAAAGAAAAATAAAAATTGGGTTGCCTCCTAACAAGCGCTTGTTTAACGTCGCTAGCTTGACGCCCCAACTAGTATCAAGTACATTCAAATGAATTCTTTCGTTTGTATGGGCTTGAAAATTCTCCCTTTTTATCACATCCACCATATTTGGGTTGAATCATCCCTGTGCCTCTTTCTTTGGTTTCGTACTTTCCTCCAAGAAAATCTTATGTGCGCCTGTGAAGGGGTTAATCCCTTTTAAGTCAGCAAAAGTCTCATCATTCTCAAAAAATACGAGCTTGAGATGCTCGGGAAGTGGTTTTAATTTCAGATCTGGTGCCTGCACAACAGAAGGTAGAAGTTTAGTATCCACAGGAGCTAATAATTCATTAACAGATTCAAAATCATCAAACATCATTTTAGATTTATCTTCATAAGTCGACTCAAAAGTTTCTTCTACTAATGAGTCAATTATGTTGACACAGTTTACGTTCAAGATTTCACTTGGGTGACTAATAGCGTCATAAACGTTAAACTTCACGATCTCTCCGTCAAACTACATCGTGAGGGTTTCGCTACGCACTTCAATCTTAGTATTTGCAGTACTAAGAAAAGGTCGGCCCAGTAAGATGTCTGAAGACCCATGAGCGTTATTCTCTTCCATTTTTATCACATAAAAGTCTGCATGAAAGATAAGTCCGTTGACTTTCACTAATACGTCCTCAAGGACTCCTTCGAGATGCACAATAGACCTATCTGCTAATTGAATGATAACACCTGTTTTCGTCAAAAAACCCACGTTAAGTGATTCATAAATAGAAAAAGGCATGACATTTATAGAGGCCCCTAAATCACACATAGCTTTTTTAATTCCTAAGTGGCCTATTTTGCATGGTATTGTGAACATGCCTCTATCTTTGCATTTCGCTGGCATCTTCCACTGTAACACTGCGGATACATTCTCACCAACGCTTACTCTTTCATTATCAGTTAATTTTCGCTTGTTGGTGCAGAGCTCTTTAAAGAACTTGGCATATCGTGGAATTTGTTTGATTGCATCTAACAGTGGCATGTTGATATTGACATTTCTGAATGTTTCGAGGATCTCATTATCCTCTCTACCTTTCTGACATTGGTTCAATCGTCCTGGAAATGGAGGTTGAATTATGGGCAATAGAGGTTTCGTTCGGACCTGTTCATCGTTCTCGTACTTTTCTTGGGCGAAACTTTGGCCAAGATCTCTGCCAGGAATTGGTTCCAGTACTTTTCCACTTCGCAACGTCACTGCATTTGCATGTTGTCTTGGATTAGGTTCCGTTTGTGACGGCAGCTTCCCTTATGAGTTTATTTTCTCAATTGATATGGTCAACTCACTTATAGACGCCTCAGTTTTCTGTTGAAAATCCTTTGTTTCCTTTTGGAAATCAAGAGTTTGTTGTAGTATTTGCTGTTGGAAATCAACAGTTTACCATTGTATCTGCTGTTGGAAATCAAGCACATTAGCTGCTAATTTATTGACCATGGTTTCTACAGAGGTACCTGAATATTGTGTTTGTTGTGGAAACCGATTTTGGTATGGCTGGTTATACTGCAGGTTTGCCCTATAACTCAAGTTGGGATGGTCTCTCCATCTTGGGTTGTAGGTATTAGTGTAGGGGTTATATCGCCTTTGTGGTGGCCTAAGAAAGCTCCCCACAGCATCCAAATGGGCCATAGTATCATCATACAAACTAAGACATGCATCAGTTGTATGTTTAGGTGTTGCACAAATTCCGCATAGTCAGGCTGGTCTTGCTTTTTCTGCAACAAGATAATTTAAAATATTAGTAAGTCTATCAACTTTATCTTCTAAAGTTGAATTACTTAGCTGGTGAACCCTTCTAGGGGGTTCAGAATTGGCTCGAAATTGCTGAGTATTTGCAGCCATCATGGATATCAAGTCACTTGCTTGTTGGGGAGTCATGTTGACCAATGCTCCTCCACTAGCAGCGTCTACCATATTCATCTCTATGGGCTTTAAGCCTTCATAAAAGTATTGGAGCAGAGATTGTTCCGTTATACTATGTTGTGGGCAACTTGCACACTACTTCTTAAATCACTCCCAATAGTCGTAAAGAGACTCTGATTCTTTTTACCTTATCCCAACTATCTCCCTTCTTAACTCAGCTACACGTGATGCTGGAAAAAATCTGTTGAGAAACAAACGAGAAAGATTAGCCCAAGTTGTAATAGATCTAGGGGGAAGATAAAACAACCATTCCCTAGCAGAATCTGCTAAGGAAAAAGGAAAAGCACGCAATTTGATTTGATCCTCAGTTACCCCCTGAGGTTTCATGCTAAGACAAACCATATGAAACTTTTTCAGATGTTTGTGGGGATTTTCGTTTTGCAACCCACGAAAAGTTGGAAGTAACTGGATTAAACCTGACTTCAGTTCAAAATCAGTATCCGTAGTAGGATACGCAATGCACAATGGTGGTTGTTCTGCCGGAGCTTCGGCCAGTTGCCGAATCGTTTGAGCCATAGGTTGAGGTGCTAGATCCGGGTTTTCGTTAACCCCACGTTAAGCACTTCTTATGGTGAATCGAATTCTACTTTTTCGCTTTCAAGTGTTTGAGTAGGGTTTTCGTTAACCATAGACTCTACATCGTCGTCGATTTCGATTTCTGGTGGTGGGTTACTCTGAGTCCCAACCACTTCTGACTGCTTTTTCTGTAACTTTGTCTCCTTGCAATTAGCTCTCGCAGTCTTCTCTATTTCTGAATCAAACGCAAGAATACCTGGAACAGATCTGGTCATAAGAAACAAATAAACAAGATTAGTACGTTACCAGTCCCCGACAATGACACCAAAGTTTGATGCGATCATTGAGAGCACCAAAAATATCCTATCCCTATAAAATAATGAAAAATAATAGTATAAAGGAAGTAGGGTCAAATCCTCAGGGACCGGATTTGTACAAATGTTTGTTCCTCAAAATCCCGGACAGAATCGTGCCCAAGAAAAATTACGTACCTAAAAAAAAAACAGAATTAAAACTTTTGATCTGGAAAAAATAAAATAAAAACAGAATTAAGAGTTTTGATTGAATTGAAATTACGAAAATTAAAATTAAAATAATAGAGATAAATAGAGTTGAGGAAAAAGAGTTCTTATGGAGAGATTCCAGCCTCTGGTTGTCTCGATCCACCTTGGGTTCAATCCTCGACTTTTAGGTGATCCTTCTTAAACAAAATAAGCCAGTTATAGTGGAAGAGGATGCCTACAACCACCAACTCCAAGAATTTAGACTTACGATTTAGCGGAACCTGACTCTAGCCAACAATCGCTTCTGTGAGACCATCTTATGCTAGATCATCATTTCTCAATGGCGAATGCCACGCCATTTTATCTCTTGGGCTCGCCAACCTCTGACGCAGTAAGCTAACGAACCGACTGTGCAACCTTCTCAAAATATACAAAGCGACCGTTCCTTACACACGTTGAAAAGATTACCTTTTAAGGGACATGGACGGAAGCGTCAGCCCCGTAATACGGAGAAACGATGAATACTCGTCGAGAAGGCTAAGCGCGGATTCTAAGCCTCATGAACCCTTTTTAGGGAACTTTGACAGCCTTCGGCTAGATAAATTTAATGGCTCATGGTTTTTGTGGAAAAAGAAATGAATATAATGGAAATGGATTTTTTATTGAAAAAAATATGAAGAAAAAAAACAAAAAGGCTAAACTTTTTGAGGGAGAGTGTTTACATAAAAAGATGAGTCAAATTTGTGTCACTCCATCCCCTATTTATAGTACTAAGAAACTTAGTCTATTCCTAATTAAATTCTAAAAGATAAATACAAATAAATAAAGATAAATAAGATAAATAAAGATAAATGCTAAAATTAAATCTAAATAATAATCGTTAATAATTACCCTAATATAATTAAAAATTAAATAGAGTCTTGTGCTATAAAATCTCTTCTTTTGCATTTTGCTCCCAAAATCTTCCACACTTTGCATTTTCGGCACCACTTCTCTCCTACTTCGCATGCTGGCCCAATTTATCTTTAAATTAATGCTTTTTGCCCCCAAATTTTCTTTTGCCTTCAATTTAGTCTCTACAAGATAAAAAACCATAAATAGCTCAAATTAGTAGGATCATACTCAAAATAAATGTGTAATTAATACATAAAAATATGTCATTCTAGAGTATTATCAAGTAAAATTTTTAGGCACCAATAAAATAATATAGAATATTTTAAATTGATTCGAGTCACTTATCCAATCTATTGAATTGACACTTGAGTAACGATTTAAATAAATTTCTAATAACCTAAAATTTAAGAATGAAACTTAAAAATCAACATTCAATTAATAAACTATAAACTTAAAAAAGTACGAATTTTTGTGTAATCTTAATACATATCAATTATGTAATAACCTTAATAATAAACTAACACACAATAGTTGTACAATTTAATAAAATGCATACATAAATATATACAAATAAAATATGATTTTCTACTAAATAGTATTTATTTGGGCTGAAAATATTTTTAAAAGAATTGAAATTCGAAATTTCAAAGTCTTAAAATTCAAAAGCTTAATTAATTATCATTTGGTTTTTTTGAATCCATTGAAATCCATAATTCATTTAGTATTTTCATGGTATAAAAATATAAATTTAAAGATTGAATGTAGTACTAAAACATAGAAACTTGTATCATCAAAATCGGTTACCAAAATCCTAAAGTTTTGAAAACCTAAATATAAGAAATGATCATAATCTATACAGATTTTCCGGGTTAACAATTTCAACCAGCCTATTTTAAGATCTCATATCTCTTAACACAAGACTCATATGACCGAATTAATTATACCAAATGAAAGTACACACTTCATACTATGAAAAACATCTAAATTTCCAAATAAATAAGCAACTAAATATGAATTTTTTTAGTGAAACTATCAAAACACATACATCAAAAACTTCAAAAATTATTCTCCTAAATTATTTTACCAAAATAGATGTTACACACATCATTAGAAAAGTCTTGAAGAGACATTTCAATTGACACCAATAATATCGTCAAAACTTCGCATGAAAGTAAAAAAAAAAAAATTTAAAAAGAGGATAGGTTTTACACCCAACCATTCAAAACATAAAAATATCAAATAAATATACACCTTTATTGCTAAAATCAAAATCGATTTGCCATTCCTTTTACCTTTCTTCCTCTTCTCTAAATTAGCTTCTCCAAAATTACCAAAATCACCTTTAAAAAAATGATACGCGAGTTTTTTTTTTTTTTAAATCTCTTCTTTTTATTAAAAAAATACCTATAACCTATCTATTAAAATCGAGGTAGATAAATAATGGACTAACATAACCACGACATAATTAATTGACTATTTTATTTTTTTTAAAAGGTTAATTCATTGAATGGATGAAATCATACAATTCAGGAGAAAAAATAGCAAACACTCGTCGTAGATGGTGGAGGACAAGCTCTATCAACACAACAAAGGCTTTAGCCTCAGCATCAATAGAACATTATGACACGTTGACAATTGGTTTTGTCACGACTCAAGCACGACATATCTGGAGTGATTGCAAGCACTTAATACGATAAGGAAATCAGTCCCGAATGGTTCAAAGCGGCAAGCAAAATCGACAAAAGAATCGAGCGTTCATCAAACTAGAGAGAATGACAACAAAATCATCTCTAAAATCACTTGTAAAACTAAGATTACATGCATAAGCAAGACTAACAAACGTGCTTCAAGAGCAGACAAAAACTTCTAGAACTGAAGACTTATTATTAAACAATAGAAAAACAAACAAAAAACATATAAAACTTAAGACAACACAGATCCAAATCGACTCATGAAATCATGTATTATTCTGAAATTGTTAGAGATGTGACCCAAATTCATGATAAAATAAAATACAAGTGGTAAAATACAAGTGTGCAAGAGAAGTTCGAATAGAAGTATACTTCCTATGTTTAATTTTGATTTGAATAAGGTGTTTTAACCTTATTGCATTACTTCTGCTTTATTTTGATTAGAATATGGTTTTACACACCTATAAATAGACATAGTCTACTCCTCTTGTAATCAATTCAAATTCAACATAGTGAATTCTCCTTTGCCCGTGGTTTTTTCCCGAAAGGGTTTCCACGTAAAAACATGTGTGTTCTTTTTTTTTCTTTCTTTTTCTTTGCGATACATTGTCATTATCGACATTCTATTTATTCACAAATTGGTATCTGAGCTTTTTGGGTTGCTTTTCTCGATCACGGTAATGGCATCGTTGAAGTATGAAATTCTGCTATTGGATCGCAACACCAGATTCGCGTTGTGGTAGATTAAGATGCAGGCAGTTCTCGCGTAAATGGATCTGGAGGATGCCCTGCTAGGACATAGATAAAATGCCTTCGACATTGACGGATGAAGAGAAGAAGCGTAAGGATCAAAAGGCTTTGACGCAATTACATCTACATTTTTCTAACGAAATTTTGCAAGATGTGATGACAGAGAAGACCGTCGCTGCATTATAGAAGAGGCTGGAGCTGCTATGTATGTTGAAAACTCTAACCAGCAAGCTGCATATGAAGCAGTGTCTTTATGCTCATCGTTTGGAGGAAGGTGCGTCTGTGCACGAACACTTAACAGTGTTTAAATAAATTCTCTTAGACCTTGAGGCCATGGAGGTTCAGTATGATAAAGAAGATCTAAGGTTGATTCTGCTTTGTTCATTGCCCCCGTCTTATTCAACCTTTAGAAACACGATTTTGTATAGCCGCGAGTCTCTTACAGTTGATGAGGTTTATGATTTTTTGACCTTGTATGATAAGATGAAACATCTTGTGGTTAAACCCGACTCTCAGGGAGAGGGTCACATTGTTCGTGGCAGACAAGATCGGAATGTTGACGATGATCGTGGAAGGACACAGGAACAAAATCCTCGCTGTAAATCTAAGGGAAGATCGAAGTCTTAAAATAGAGGTAAAACTTGTAACTTCTATAAGAAGAAGGGGCACATTAAATCTGAGTTTTTAAGCTGCAGAACAAGATTAAAAGGGAAGCTGCAAATCAAAAGAGCAAACAACCAAAAAAATTTGATGAAACTGATGTTGTAGAATACTACAACGACGGTGAACTTTAGTCGCTTATGTCAACAATTCTAAAGTGAGCGATGAGTGGATCTTTGATTCGGGTTGCACCTTCCACGTGATTCCCAATCGGGATTGGTTTACAACTTACGAAATACTATCTGAATGTGTTGTTTTGATGAGAAATAATACTTCGTATAAAATCGCTGGTGTTAGAACGATTAAAGTTAAGATGTTTGATGGAGTTGTCAAAACACTTAGTGACGTGCAACATGTTCCAGAATTGAAGAGAAATTTGATTTTGTTGAGTACTTTTGATTCAAAAGTGTACAAATACACAGTTGAAAGTGAGGTTTTGAATATTTTCAAAGGTTCCCTCGTTGTGATGAAAGGGCAGAGAAAGACTGCCAAGTTATCTGTTTTGCAGGGTTCTACGGTTACTGGTGATATCACTTCCTCTTCCTTGTCAGATGATGATATTACTAGACTTTGGCATATGTGCTTAGGGCATATGAGTGAGAATGGCATGGCAGAATTGAGCAAAAGAGGACATCTTATAGGTAAGGAATTTGCAAACTGAAGTTCTGTGAACATTGCATTATTTAGGAAGCAAAAGAGAGTTCGATTCACCAAAGGAATCCATAACACGAAGGGAACATTGGAGTATATTCATTCTAATCTGTGACTGTAACACCCCTCACCCGTATTCACCGTCAGAATAGGGTTACGGAGCATTACTGGACTTTCAACACCTTTAAACATACATTTCATATACAATTCAAATACAATCAATCATAGTGTCCCTTAAACGAGCCTACGAGGCCTTTCACATGCATTGGGATTTTTCCTATACTAACCCTTACTTTTTTTTATTAAAAAGAAAAATTGCCAGCTCTCTCTAGTCTTTTCACTCCATAGGTATAGGCATATGGAGCTTGACTCTTTTTTTTTCCTTTAGTTAATTAAGTAAATATATAAAATTTAATCCAAGTATAATGCATTTTTTATGAAAATAATAATTTTTATTGTTATAAAAGAATAACTAACTATAATAAGTAATTAAAATTGATTATCATTTTATAATAAAAATTTTAAATTGAATATGTAATTAATTAAAATATTTATAATAAAATATTGGAAGAAACATTTTTATATTTTATTAAATAAATTTATAAATTCACATATTTTTAATAATTTCGTAAAAGTAAAATAATTTAAAAAACTTCTATTATATATCATTTCTAATCTAATGTACTTAATAGTCATTTTTTATTATCATCTTACCGCTACAGCTGTGTTTGAATCCAAACACCCACCCACCGCTATTTCTAATCTCATCGCTATAGTATCCAATTTTGAACTTAAAGTAAAATATTATCAATTTATACTTACTAATAACATTATAAAAACTATAAAAGTAAAAACCAAATGGGGTAAAATTAAATAGGCTTAAAGGTGTAAAAAGCCCTCAAATTTTTTCAAAAAAAGCAATTAAACCCCTCCTCTTTTTTTGCACTCAATTGGGCACTTGATCTTTCAAAATGCATCAAAAAAGCCCTCAAACTTCTTCAAAAAAAAAGTAATAAAACTGTTGTTTTTTTTTCATTCAACTGGGTACTTGAACTTTTAAAATGAATCAAAAAGACCCTAAAAATCTTCAAAAAAGCAATTAATGTAATGACCCGATAGTCACGGGTGTCAGAAAATGTATTTCTGAGACTTCGTTCCCGTAAACCGGATTTGTAAATATTTATTAAAAATATTTACAAAGCTAGTTGTGTGGTTAAATGGGTTTTGGTTAGGTGAATTTGCATGAATTAAGAGTAATTAGGTATAAGAACTAAATTGCATATATGGTGAAAGTTGAATTATAGATTAAAGAATAATTAAAGGGATTAAATAAGCAATTATGCCATTGGCATTAAATGAGGCGGCATAAGATTAAAAAATGTGTAAGTTTATTATATATATATTATAATAATAAAAATCTTAATGTTTAAGTATATATATTATATTATAATAATAAAATAAGTAATAAAAAGAAATAGAAAAAGGAAACAAAGTAAAACGAAATAGAAAAGAAAGAAAGAAAGGAAAAAAAAAAAGGGAGAAAGGAGAAAGACGAAGGGCCTTAGGGGTATTAAAATTTCAAGTTTAATTAGTTAGTCAATTTAGTCTCTCTTTTTTTCTTGTAATTTTTATATTTTTGGAATCTCGGTGTAAAATACTACTCAACTCATGTCAAAATTTTAGAAATTATTGAGTTTTTAAGTGTTGTCTATGTTGAATAATTTTAGTATTAGGGATTAAATTGATAGATTTTTAAGTTAGAAATGAAAAAGGATTGAATTGTGGAATAAACTGTAAATTTTGAGTAATAGGGACTAAATTGTGAAAAAATTAAAATTTAGGGATTTAAGTGAAAATATGGAGTTAAATTTAGTCTAAAGTGGAATTTGCATGAAAATAAAGAATTAAATTTGAAGAATAAAAGTTAGTCTCGGTAAAGGGACTAAATTGAAATTTAGACAAATATGGAATAAAAATTGAAATATTAACTGTGAGATTGAATTGTGTTGTTTTGATGATTTTTTTAATTGTTTTAATTCCGTAGCTAACGTTGTACTGGAATCCTCAACTAAAAAGGGGAAAGATAAAGTCGACGAGGAATAGCTCGAAATTTCTGGTTTGTATTTCTATAATCCGAAACTAGTTATTAATTGTTGTAATTTTTATTTAATGTATATAGTAAGTGTTGAGGTGAGTAATTGATATTTTAATAATTGATTGAATGAATTGACTAAGTAAATATATATATATTGAATGAATTGATTTTTGAATTGAAATGAATATATGTGTAATTATGTGATTATATGAAAAATCAATATTGGATATTGATTATATTTGAAATGTGAAATTAAACCCTATTAATTGTATCGGATTGAGTCGGATATAGATGGCATGCCATAGGATTGGAAGAGTTCAGAGATTTCTTCGACTTCGAGTCGATGAGACACTGGGTGTCAATTTACTACTTCGGATTAATTCGATGAGGCACTGGGTGCCAATTTACTTCGGTTTAGCCGATGAGACACTGAGTGTCAAATTATTACTTCGAATTATCCGATGAGGCACTGGGTGCCAAACTAGTGTGTTTTGGTTGGATCTTTATATCCGTCCGAGTCCGAGTCGTGTTAATAGGGGTAAATGAATAATAAAGGTTTCATGATTGATATTGACAAGGCATGGTATGAGAAATGGAAGTGAAATAGTGAATTGAAAATAAATTGTGAAAAGCTATTTATATAGCAAGTACGTGAATTGAGATATTTGTGAAACAAATGAAATATGATATGGTTGTTGTAATAAATAAATATTAATATGTGTTTATATTTCAATTGTATATTGTAAATTCTTATCTTTAAATATTCGGATTATAGAAATACCATTGAGTTTTACTCAGCGTACGGTTTGTTTTCCGTGCGCAAGTTAAGTACTTAATTTTGATTGTCGATTCAGCATCCAACAACGATCCCGATCTCAAATTTGGTGATGTTTATTCTTTTGTGTCGACGTGTACCTAACTATTAATCATTTTGTAGATTGATTGTAAATAAGATTATAAGTTAATATTGGTTGGTTATATACATATAAATATGTGTTTATGTTGAGGTCATATTATGGCATGTTTAAGTTAATGTTTAAATGAACACGAAATAGGCAAAATAGATTGAATTTGGCATGTTTACAAATTAGACTTGAATGATACTTTGATGATATGATTTGATGATATAATTGTGGTACCAATGAGGGTACATTGGTTAGGCACCTAGTGTAATACCCCAAATTTTGGGGGTTAGAAATTCTGATGTTAGTGGTTAGGGCTTGAGGGAAAGGTGTGCTTTTGTGGTTAGTCTTGAGTGTAAGTGACAGAATGGGCTTGCTGGTCTGGTGGTTGTGTGTGTGTTGTGTTTGTCTTTGGGCTCTGGGTTTGAGTCTCTGTGTCTGCGTTTGAGGTAACGTTTTATTTTGGTTTTGTTTTAAGTAAAATATTTAACTATTTATTTTTAATTCTGTTTTTACTTTTTTTTTTATTGTTTTGGACGTTCTCCTCTTCTATTCTGTCTTTTATTTTATTTTTTTTCTTTCTTTTGCTTTTTCTCCTCTTCTCTTTGGTAAACGGTGGTGGTGGTATTGAAGAGCTTCGATTTACTGGTCATCGAATCGGCATCCGAAAGTTTTCGATCACGAATCAAGTTTGGGTTCGAAACTCTTCAACTTTGATTGTGAATTGTTTAGTTTTGTGTCGACAAGTGGTGAAATTGGGGAGTTTGTGTGTGTGGGTTTCGATAATGATGTAAACGTATCGTTGTTTTGATATTAAATTGCTTCGAATTCGGGTTACTATGGTATGGATGAGATTTATTGAAGGTTAAGGTTTGTATGGGATGGAAAATCACGATTTGCAAGCTGCTCAAGGGTGGTTTCATGGCCATCGGGGTTTCCACGGGCGTGTGCAGCTTCACTGCACTACTGTGCCTTTGGGAATTAGGGTTTCCGAGCCAATTTTGGTGCCACACGGCCGTGTGGCCGACTTGGGAATTTTATCGTTTCTCACACGGTCGTGTCCCTCGGGCACACGGCGTATGAGTTTAGGGATTAGGGTTTGAGTGATTTGATGCCACACGGCCTGGCCACACAGCCGTGTGGCTAATTTAGGGATTAAGGATTCCACGCGGGCGTGTGTTTTGGGACACACGGCCGTGTCTGGTGGGCACACGGGCGTGTGAAACCCTCACACGGCCGTGTCAGCCTTGTACTCAAAATTAGTGCAAATGGACAGAGAGTTACACGGCCTGTCCACATGGCCTAGGCATGTCCATACGGCCAGAGTACACGGGCGTGTGGCTCTAGGACACCTAATTTGATTCTGTGTGTTTTTTATCTGAGCATCGGCCTGTGTGTTTTGCATTGGTTGATCTTTAGTCAGGGTGGCTAAGAATTTTGATCTGGGCTTCGGCCTGAGTGTATCTGTGTGACTGTCATGTGAAGTGTTTGAATCTGAATCTGTTCTGTTGGGTGTGTGTGTGCCGTTTCTATCTCGATCGCTCGATATTGTGTCTCTATTCTATGAGGTTGTATGCATACATACATCTGCATAAAATATTTTGGGTTGGGATTGTGAAGAGAAAGGAGACTGATTCTGATCTGATCTGGCAGTTAAGCTGCAATTTACCGGTATAGCGGTTTACCGCATCGCACTGTACCGTATGTACGTTAGCTATGCTACGTACCCTTATCTGATCTGGCGCTTTAATCGCAACATGATATCTGATGGATTACCGCATTGCACCTTTATCAGACGCGTCGCGTCGGCTTTGCTTTGCGTACCATTATCCGATCGGCACATCTTTGCGGTTCACCGCATTACACAGTACAACACATACGCTAGCCCTGCTGCGTATTATTATCTGAGTGGCTTAGTCTACGTATATGGTGTGTAGGGTTGGATGGGCCTTCCGAGGTCCTAATTGGTGTGATTGGTTGGATGGGCTTTAACAACTCTTATGAGGTGTGATCAGGGGACGGAGAGGTGTGTTGGCTGGATGGGTGGGTTATATTTTCTGACTGCATTTCATATGCATATTTGTCTGTGTGTTCTGAGTGTACGAATATCTGTCTGTGTTTTTTTGTCTGAACAACCGTGTGTAAGTGTTCTGTGTATTGGGTGTGCTCTGCTCGATTGCGTTTGGTATCTGTTTCTGCTCATGACTGTAAGTCTGTTACACCACTAAATTAAATTATGAGTTTCTGCCTTTAGTGTTGTTCCGGACTCACACTGAACTCATGTAGCTCACCCCCTCTTAGTGTTTCCTTTGCAGGTACATCTCAGAATTTTGATGCTAGACTCGGTATGCGGAGGTCTCAGACAGTTTCGGTGGTAATAAATTATTATCAATTTATATTTAGCTAAACGATTTCTGAATTGTAAGATTTTATTAAGCTGTGGTACAAATTTTGAGCTAGTTTTTAATCGTTTTATTTCCGCTTACATATACATATACTATCTAAACTGAAATTTTAATAACTGGTTTTAAACGATCTAGTATTATGATTCGACATGAAAATTGTTTTGTAAAAATTTACCTACGATCACTTCGGTGATCAATGTAGCATCCGAGATTCAGTCTAAACATCTAGGCTGGGTTTCGGGTGTTACACCTAGGATGTATGTTTTGATATAATTTGAATGTGTTTGATCGTGTTTTGAATTGGTTAAATGAATGATTTTTGAGTTGCTTATTGTTCAAGCTTGCAGAAAATGGTAAACTTGTTGTTTAAGGTTCATTTTGAGTCCATACGGCCAGACACACGGGCGTGTGACTGGACCGTGTAAGACACACGGGTAGCACACGGGTGTGAGAGGCCATTTTGAAAGGGCACACGGGCTTGTGGCCTGACCGTGTGAACCAAGTCAGAGAGTTACACGGGTATAGACACGGGCTGGGACATGGCCGTGTGTCCTTATTTCGAATACCCACACGGCCTGAGACACGAGCGTGTCTCCTGACCGTGTGAGTCACACGGCCTAACCACACGACCGTGTGAACCCTGCAGCTTTGAAAATTTTATTATTTTAAAAAAAAATCCGAGTTTCCAAATTAGTCCCGGCTTGTTTCTAACACGTATTTTTGGCCTCAAGGGCTCGAATAAAGAACAAATGTATGAGTTTGATTGGTTTTGACTTGAATATTATATAATATGAAATGTTTGAAATTATGTCTGTTTGATCGGTAATGCTCCGAAACCCTATTCCGACGACGGATGTGGGTTAAAGGTGTTACAATTAAGCCATTGCTCTTATTAAAAATTAGAAAAAATTGTAAATAAATAATAAATAAGAAAATTTAGAAAATTTATTTAATTTTAATAAAAATATAAAAAAAATTAAGATTTATTAAAATTAGATTTTTTTTATAAAAATCATAAAAAAATAAAAACAAAGTTGTAAATATTTATAAAAATCATAAAAAAATTATAAAATGCATCAAAAAGTCCCTTTAACAATTAACTTTAACTATTGATCGTTAAAGTTAATGACCCCTAGTGTTTTTTTCAATTAAAGTTATCACATGTCGCAACATAGCATGACATGTGACAGAAAATGATAAAAAAAATAAAAATTAATAAAAGTTATAGAAAAATTATAAAATGTTTCTTTTGGTACGATAATTTTTATAATTTTTTTTACGAATTTTATATTTCTTTACATTTTGTATAATTTTCTTACGACTTTATAAAATTTTATACTTTTTTACATTTCTATATATTTTATATTTTTTTACTATTTTTATAAAATTTTACAATTTTTTATATTTTTTTACGATTTTTATATTTTTTCTAATTTTCGATAAAGTTTTAATATTTAAAATTTTTATTAAAATTTAATAATATTTATACCTTTTTTATTTTAATTTTTTTAATTTTTTGTAATTTTTAATAAAAGCAGTGGTATGATTGCTTTTTTGGAAAAAGTTTAAGGGTCTTTTTGATGCATTTTGAAAGTTTAAGTATCCAATTGAGTGCAAAAAAAGTATGGGCTTAATGGCTTTTTTTAAAAAGGTTTGAAGGTCTTTTTAATGCACTTTGAAAGTTCAAGTATCCAAATAAGTGCAAAAAAAGGGGGGGTTTAATTGCTTTTTTAAAAAAATTTAAGGGCTTTTTGCACCCTTAAGCCTATTAAATAAAAAGATTAAAAATCAAATTGTAGCATAGTATAAGGACTAAAACAATAATTAGACCAAATAGAAAAACCCTAGCTCAACTGAGCTGATATCCCTCAGTTGCCTCCACTCTCACGTATTTCGTCGCCATCGCATCGAATATAAGTAGCGAATATCCTCCTTTTTGTGCCCTTCATTTCCAGAGAGAGAGAAAGAGCGTTCCAACAATCTTCGTCTCTTTCTCTCGCTTGCCGTTTTTCTCTCTTAGGTTTGCTCCTGTTGTTTTTCAATTTTATTAAGATTCGTCTCGTTTAGATCATTGTACCCTCTTTTCTTGTTCATGATCTTAGATTAGATCCTGATTTTGATTTTGGTTTTCTTTTCTGCGATGTCATAGGTTGTAAATCTGTATAGTAGTAAATCATGTAGTTAGTTAGCTCTGAAATATAGTTGAAAGTTTTTTAACATCTCGGTATTGGTTATATCTTATAAATAGCTAATATGATTTTAGATCTCGAAATATTCGTTTTTTTTTATGGTTAAATTCGTGTTTTTGAGATTAAACTTGTTTAGATGTCATTGTGAATGTGTACTTTTTGGAAGACTAGAGCTTATGTATTTTGTTTGCTTGGCAGGTTTTGATTCTTCTTTATAGTTCGAGGTGTTTTAAAGACAAGTCAAGATGGTAAGTTGATTGAACTTTTTTCTTTTTTGCCTTTTTTTCTTTGTTTGGTTTTTATTTAAGATTTTTCTGTGACTTCCTTTTGATTTGATTTGAGTTGATGTTGGATGTATTACAGGTGAAGTTTACAGCTGAGGAGCTTCGTGCCATTATGGACAGGAAGCACAACATCCGTAATATGTCTGTTATTGCTCATGTGGACCACGGTATGCAGGTTTTTCTTTTTTCTTTTTATTATCATTAACTTGAAGTAAAATGATCAAAGCTCATTTAATTGGTGTTTATGGGTATTTTTATGGAATTTCATCTGTGTTTGATTTTTTAAAAGATGGTAATGGTAAAATGAAGATGAAACCTGTATGGAAGTTAAGCTAGATTAGTCTCAAATTGAGAGTCAGTTTACTGCAATTGCCCTTCAATTGTTGATGATTGTCAGGTGTTACTAGTTATTCTGTCCTTTGTGAAGTTTTGGCATTGGTTCTCATTTAGTTTTTGTGATATGCAGGGAAATCAACTCTTACCGATTCTCTTGTGGCTGCTGCTGGAATTATTGCACAAGAAGTTGCTGGTGATGTTCGTATGACAGATACCCGTGCTGATGAGGCTGAGCGTGGTATCACAATCAAGTCTACTGGTATCTCTCTTTATTATGAAATGTCTGATGACTCTTTGAAGAGCTACAAAGGAGAGAGACAAGGGAATGAGTACCTCATCAATCTTATCGATTCCCCTGGGCACGTTGACTTTTCATCCGAGGTCACAGCTGCTCTACGTATTACTGATGGTGCCCTTGTGGTTGTTGACTGTATTGAAGGTGTCTGTGTGCAAACAGAGACTGTTCTCCGTCAGGCTCTTGGAGAAAGAATCAGGCCTGTCTTGACTGTTAACAAGATGGATAGGTGCTTCCTTGAGCTCCAGGTTGATGGAGAGGAGGCTTACCAGACATTCCAGAGAGTGATTGAAAATGCTAATGTCATCATGGCCACCTATGAAGATCCTCTTCTTGGTGATGTTCAAGTCTACCCAGAGAAGGGAACAGTTGCTTTCTCTGCTGGTTTGCATGGTTGGGCTTTTACCTTGACCAACTTTGCTAAAATGTACGCCTCTAAATTCGGAGTTGATGAGGCAAAGATGATGGAAAGACTTTGGGGTGAGAACTTTTTTGATCCAGCTACCAAGAAGTGGACCACCAAGAACACTGGCTCTGGTACCTGCAAGCGTGGATTTGTTCAGTTCTGTTATGAACCCATCAAGCAGATAATCAACACTTGTATGAATGACCAGAAGGATAAGCTCTGGCCCATGCTGCAGAAGCTTGGTGTCACCATGAAGTCTGATGAGAAGGACTTGATGGGGAAGTCCCTAATGAAGCGTGTAATGCAGACGTGGCTTCCTGCTAGCAGTGCTCTCCTGGAAATGATGATCTTCCACCTTCCCTCTCCTAGCAAGGCTCAGAAATATCGTGTTGAGAACTTGTATGAGGGTCCTCTTGATGATGTCTATGCCAATGCTATCAGGAACTGTGATCCTGAGGGTCCTCTTATGCTCTATGTTTCAAAGATGATTCCTGCTTCTGATAAGGGTAGGTTCTTTGCTTTTGGTCGTGTCTTCTCTGGCAAAGTTTCAACTGGCCTGAAGGTCAGGATCATGGGTCCAAACTATGTCCCTGGTGAGAAGAAAGATTTGTATGTCAAGAGCGTACAGAGAACTGTTATTTGGATGGGAAAGAAGCAGGAAACTGTTGAGGATGTTCCTTGTGGTAACACAGTGGCCATGGTTGGTCTGGATCAGTTTATCACCAAGAATGCTACTTTGACTAATGAGAAGGAAGTTGATGCGCACCCAATTCGTGCAATGAAGTTTTCTGTCTCTCCTGTTGTTCGTGTTGCTGTTCAGTGCAAGGTTGCATCTGATCTTCCCAAACTTGTTGAAGGGCTGAAGCGTTTGGCCAAGTCTGATCCTATGGTTGTTTGTTCAATGGAAGAGTCGGGAGAGCACATTGTTGCTGGTGCTGGAGAGCTCCACCTTGAGATCTGTCTTAAGGATTTGCAAGAAGATTTTATGGGTGGTGCTGAGATCATCAAGTCAGACCCGGTTGTCTCATTCCGTGAAACTGTCCTAGAGAGGTCTTGCAGGACTGTGATGAGCAAGTCTCCCAACAAGCACAACCGATTATACATGGAAGCTCGACCCTTGGAGGAAGGTCTGGCTGAAGCCATTGATGAAGGTCGTATTGGTCCAAGAGATGATCCCAAGGTTCGTTCAAAAATTTTGGCTGAGGAGTATGGATGGGACAAAGATCTTGCTAAGAAGATATGGTGTTTTGGCCCTGAAACCACAGGTCCTAACATGGTGGTTGATATGTGTAAAGGAGTTCAGTACCTGAATGAAATTAAGGATTCAGTAGTCGCTGGGTTCCAATGGGCATCAAAGGAAGGTGCAATGGCCGAAGAGAACATGAGGGGTATATGCTTTGAAGTTTGTGATGTGGTTCTTCATACTGATGCTATCCATAGAGGTGGGGGTCAGATCATTCCAACTGCTAGGAGGGTTTTCTATGCTTCTCAGCTGACTGCCAAGCCGAGGCTGCTTGAGCCAGTGTACTTGGTGGAGATTCAAGCCCCAGAGCAAGCACTTGGTGGTATTTACAGTGTTCTTAACCAGAAGCGAGGACATGTGTTTGAGGAGATGCAGAGGCCTGGTACTCCACTATACAACATCAAAGCATACCTTCCTGTTATCGAGTCATTTGGATTCTCGAGCACCCTGAGGGCTGCAACATCAGGACAGGCTTTCCCACAATGCGTGTTTGACCACTGGGATATGATGTCATCAGATCCATTGGAACCTGGTTCCCAGGCAGCCGCCCATGTTGCTGAGATCCGTAAGAGGAAGGGATTGAAGGAGCAGATGACCCCGCTCTCCGATTACGAGGACAAGCTGTAAGCTAAGCTACAAAATAATAATTAATTGAAGAGGTTACGTTACCCATTTTATGCAATGCTGCTAGTTAGTTCCTTCTATATTTTGTTTACTGGTGGACTTTTCAGATGGTTTTTACAATGGACACAATTGTTATGTTTTTTTTTGTATTCAAATAGACAATTGGCTTTGTTAATGTTTTTGACCTCCATAATCTTCATTTTCTGACTTATTTACATTGCTTATATTATATCTTTATTTATATTTTGCTGATTTTCCTTAAATTACTTGTAATATTTTGTAAAAAAATACAAATCTATTTTTTATGTCTAGTGTTTGATATTTTGACCATCAATTTCTTGTTCAAACTTTTTTCTCTTTAACTTTAGAAAAATGCCAACATAATTATTGGCGATGGATCAGATAATTTCTTTTATCAAAAATACTTCCATGGTACTTTTACCATAGTTCTTTTACATATGAGTTCCATTGATTATTAATTTATAGAAGTTACGTTTGCATTTGATTTTAATATCTAAAACATGTTTTATATATTCAAATTAAAATTTACTTTTTAGACTTAGGGGTTGGAATATAATAATAATATTAAAAAAACATATATTTAAAAAAAAAAGACATTGATTTTTTAAAACTGTTTGTAGAATTTAAAAAGAAAATACACTTTGAATGTATCAAATGCTCATCTTTTTATATATCATAATATTAATAAACTTAAGTTTCATTTAAATTAAAATT
The DNA here is from genome assembly GCA_025698515.1 of Gossypium sturtianum. Lineage (NCBI taxonomy): Eukaryota > Viridiplantae > Streptophyta > Magnoliopsida > Malvales > Malvaceae > Gossypium > Gossypium sturtianum. The sequence goes on along the minus strand of CM046955.1, from coordinate 18,383,077 downwards.
ATTTTTTATATTCTAACATCATATTTAAAATTAACGTCTTAACATTTGATAAATGAATATCTAAAGTTAAACATCTTAACTTTTCACAACACTTGGAACAATATTGAACAATTAAAATTCTAAATTACATGCTAATGAAGCTTTCGTTAAATTGGCAAAAATGAAGGTCTTAGTATCCAGGTTCAAAATTCACAATATTTAATTAAAATGTTTAAATGTTTAAATCTCACTATAAGTTGGCATCATAAGTGGATTTTAATTCAGTTAGTTAATTCATGGTTTGGACTATTTTCAGTTTATAATTTTCGTTATAATAGTTTAATTCTTTGTTTTAATTCTTAATCTGTTTATGTTAAAATAATTTAATAATTACTCAAATATGTACTTATTCTTGTAAACTTGATAAAAATTCTGAATCACTTTTCAAACCACTTTCAAGACCAACGTTTTTCCAAATCCAACTTTCCAAAATCACACTTTGCATCTGATTTCTCTTCTTTTTCAAAAGTTCCAAACGTTTAATAAAATTTTATAGTATTACTTGGTTGAGTAAATAAGTGAAAAGAAAACAAATTGAATGTGACTTGTAGAGAAAAAAGTACTTGAAAAAAAAATCATAATACATTAAGACAAATCATTCTAACTTGAAGTGATAAAACATAAAAAATGAGAGAAATCTATTTTCATTTTTTTCTGTTCATTTTTAAACTTTAACAAATAATAATGAAAACAAGATTACTTTTTCTTTCAACTTTTACACTTCTCCAATCACTTATGAAAAAAAAAAAAAAACTATAATTTCCTCTTACTTCTCATGTTTTCAATTTTCTTTCTACTCTATCAAGCAAAGTTCAGTTCCTATTTATTAGGAAAATTGTAAATAACACATGAAATTACTTGGGAGATTCAGAGCCGACAATTTGACATTGCTAAGATCCAATTAAAATAGATAAAGTCAAAACTACAACTCTCATATTACATCATTCACAACTGAAACTAAAATCCATTTCAATAACCCTACTGTTTACGGCTTACGAGGCGGAGAACTATTGCTACTGCTGTTGCTTCTTCCCCTCAATGGCCTGCGCATCAAAATACTATCCCTTAATATTTTTCATCTATTGGATTTGAAAACCACATTACTCTTAAACTCTGCAGTTCCCGAAATGAGGCCATCTCGGCCAGCCACACACAGACAATTTTCATTAACAAGTCCATCCGTTTTAATGACTAGAGGCACAGGTTAATGTGTTTCGCATTAATCATGACTTTCCGAGTCACAGACTAATAGCCCTAGTACTTCCCCCTAGAATTCAGATATCCTAAAATAATCTCTGCTAAAATTCCAGCTTTGAATAAAAGCATATATCATCCAATTACTTGGCCATAATAAATCAATGTTCCATTAGAAAATTATAAACATTTTCAATGCTTGCAAGAGTGTAAGTTGCGCCATAATAAATCAATGTTACATTAGAAAATTACCTTCTAGGACTGCGGCTCCTAGAAATCCTCCTCGGTACCTGTCATAATTGACAATACAAAGGCCATATATTAAATAACACTAATAAATAAAGTAAAGTACTCCTTGAATAAAAAACAATAAGCACAAACCTTCCGGGGGCTAGGTGATCTGGAATAGGATGATGACCTCCCACGTCTTGCTGCTGGTCCTTTACCTCTGTTTTAAAGATAATAACATACAGAAGTAAGATCCCGAGACATGGAAACACAAGGTTCATGTTGTCTTGTTAACACGTATCTTCTTCTACTAAACTCTAGCTTTATAATTAACGAGAAAAAGAATACAGCCAGAAAGGAATATTACTAGTACTAGCAACACTTCTGACCCTGAATACATCATTACTTATAGTCACAAATTCTCAAGCCGCCCAAGTCCAACTAAACATCAATGAGAAGGGGCATGAAAAGGTGCTAGCACAAGCTCAAATTTTAACCAAACTACAAGAACTTTCACCCCATATAACTAAATTTACTAAAACTTTGCTTTCTTTCTTGTAACCAAGTAGAGTGAAATAACAAAAGAAAAAGACAGATAATTTAAAAGCAAATGCACCAGATGGAAAGGTTTTGGTACTAAGGTATATTACCTACGAGGTGAGAATGACCTTGAATGAGAACGAGCAGGTCTACGAATTGGAGAACGGCTCCGTCTACGACCTAGAGGAGACCTTCTTGGAGGACTACGTGCACGTCTAGGAGGTGAACTGTAATAAAACAAGATAGCATAAGATCCAAATTACAGTAAATGGTATAGTTCAAGTAATCCGTCTCAGCTCATCCACAGTTCATACCAACAAAAGATCAACACAAAAGTCTGTGATAACAGCCTACAATATGAATAAGACATAATATGACTACATAACTAACACTTCTTAGTTTGTGTTTGATTCCACTATAGCCTTTTTGATTCCTCAGATTCACTAAGATCTTATGCATTCATTCATTTGTTCACAGGTTGTGATCAGTTCACTTATGCCTTAGGTAATAAAGTTTAAGGCACGGAAAAATAACTATATGTTTTATTACCGGCGCCTTGGAGGAGGAGAACGTCTTCGGATTGGACTACGCATCCTGCGAGGAGATGCCCTGTGAAGATTAAATGGATTAAATTCTTTCAAAAGCAGCGCCAGCTCATAATTACACAAGATATTAGCCTATTACAACTATAAGACCTTGGGGGAGATCTAAGCCGCCTTGGAGGAGACAATGGAGAACGACCTCTGACAGGAGATGTAGGGCGGCGCCTGGGAGGTGTTTCACCATTACGACGAACAGGAGAATCTACTCGACGACGTGGAGACTCGGGTGGTCGTCTGGGAGATCCACCTCTTCGACCAACAGGTGATCTCCGTCTAGGTGAGGGCAGGGATTTCCGTTGAGGTGAAGCTGATATCCATCAATTAACAAGTCGATAAACATGTATGTAATATACACATCAACCATGAATCAAGCAGAACTTTTACTATGTTTAACATACACTCCCGTGGTCGCTTTGGCCCACCCCTCTCAATATCAGCACTGGCATTATCAGATTTAGGAACATCTCCTTTAGCAGCAGAAGAAATTGGCTTTGGGGGTGGTGAAACTTTTGGTCGTGGAGGAAGTGTAAACTTCGCTCTTACAACATTGCCATCAATCTGAGCCTGCATTAGAGCAACAAATAACATCAATTTCACAAAATACTAGTTCTGAATACTGTTAATAATCTTACTTTGGCATCTTAGAAAAACCTACACCATCCATGTAAAGTAGAGCTTTTTCAGCATCTGCTCTTGTCTTGAATTCAACATAGCCATATCCTCGCGGAAGATTAAGCTGTTAATGTGAAGCATGTCAAAATAATTCAGTATTACTAATATCGAACACTAAAATATGACTGATAAGAACTTACAACACGGTCCATGGCTAGATCCACATTTACAACTTCACCAAAATTACCTACAAAGAGATGAAGACGAGTATGAACAGCATTGAGCAGTTGAATTGTCCAATGGTTTAAAAATAAAAAGGAAATAAATTCTCATCCAAACAAAACGTTGACAAAATGACATTTACTTAGAACCAAACCACCATACAAATTATATACAATTATATGAACTTATTGAACATATAATAGGCATGCAAATCAAAAGAATGCATAGAAGATGAATTCCTGTAAGATTGTGCAAATTTGTCAACGCCTAATCTCCACCTATTTTCTGTTGTAACCCTAGATAAAGTCATAAATAAAACAATTATAATAATCTTCAGATAATGCAAAGACAAACTGATAGTCAAAAGCTCTAAATAAGCTCCCCCCTAGAAGCATCAATCCTGAAAAAGAAGCTGCTTTTGTCACCTGATGGTCTCATTGCCACAAAACCAAGGTGGGACCTATTAAACAGGTTTGTGGAGTACAAATTTGGCAGTTATCACAGTGGACCATTTAAGTTAATCATGCTCTCCATGCTTCTACATCTTTGGAACCTTGTAATAACTGTGGGCATATAATTCATAATTGTTTTCCAAAAGCAATTTTTTATATCAAAGAGAGGATAAAGATTTTGGAACACAAGGACAACCTCAAATACAAGATATAATCCCACAACAGAAACATAGTTCAACATACATGATTTGCAGAGACAGAACTAGAGCATATACAATAATTATCAAAGCTTCTTGATAAAGACCAATTGAATGTCATGTAATTTTACAATATATCTGCAGAAATACCATGCCTAAAAGTTAACATGTTATCACATTCTTGGGGATCATATCATGTCACAAAGTATTTAACATGCCAGCCCTTCAATATAGATTTTTTTTGTACCTACGCTCTCAAGAAGTATCATCTAGTCTCAGTCCTGCATTTAACTATTCAAAGGTTAAAGGGTAAAGCATTTACTGAATATTTCTCTTAGATGGCCTTCATTGACATTCCTGCTCAGTGAGTCAACATAGAGAACCAGAGACTCACGGATGGGAGAAGCCTTCCTGAAATCAGTGCAAGCAACAAACTTGAGCATCAACTTCAATCCTTCTCAATTACATATTATTTCGTTGTTTTTGTTAATCTGGAAATATAATCATGCACTTACATTTATATAAAACATTGAAATTCAAATCAGGTCAAAGTTTCTCAGGCAGAATTTGCTCATGATAGAACAAAATAGGAAGAAAATGAAAATTCCCCATAAAAGAAAACAAACATCATTTGTTTCCTGAGAAACTAAATACAAATTAAATAACCATTATCCCATGGAAGCATAACTAACTTAGAAACTCTTAAGCACTGATTCTCTCTACTACTCAATTTCGAAAATATAAAACAGATTAAAAACAAGCTTCATTTTGAAAACATTGTCATTTTATAAATCACGTATTTTAAACCTTCACAAACTCAATTTTCCTAGTTGCTAATATTTTAGAACATATTAAATACATATAGAATAAAATAGAATCTTCCACGGAAATATAAATTGAAAATATTTGGTAAATCTGAACCGAACATTGCTTTACCTTGGGGCTGGAGATGGCTTTTTAGATTGTGGTGGAGGGGAATTACCTCGCCTAGATCCAGGCACAGGACTGCAAAAGGAAAAGAAGAGAAAGATATGAATTTGAAACTTTTAAAAGGACGACAGCCACATTTGAAAAAAAAAAGGTACAAAAGTTAAAGTATCTTAAAATTGGCACATCTATATCAGTAAAGAGGATGGCATTGACAATTGAAGAAGACACTTTGATCCAAAAATCTAAGTTTTATTTCGTTAGATTGACAGCTTTACCACCTATCAACTCGTAATTTTGATCCATATCTCGTACATCATACAAATATATGAGCTTCTAACTAAGCCAGCTGCCATGAAATCTTTGAATTCACACGTACTATTCTACCATGCAACCATATCTGAATAAAGTTAAATTATTGCATAATAGAATTGGAATAACTTGAACCCCATGAACCAACCTTCTGAGTGTTTATTATTATGTAGCCGTAGAGCATTCATTTTCGGCTATTAGCAACAATAAAGTGCAGTAACTTCAACAATGACAACAACACTATAGCAATCAAAGAGTACCTAATCAGCTTATAACTAAATTCTTTCGTATCTTTTTAGCTATTAACAACGTAATCTTAACAAAAAAAAAGTTTCAAAAACTTCAAATTAGTTAAATTCTTGTGAACAATTTCAAATTCGCTAAATTCTTTGGTTTCTTTAAGCGAAAAGAAATGACCTTCGGCGCTTAGGAGGGCTGCGACTTCGAGAGCGACCGCCACGAGAAGGAGAAGAAGAGAAGGAAGATCTGGAGCGAGAGCTAGAAGGAGAAGCGGATCTCGACCTGGACACAGAGCGAGAACGGGAACTAGACTTTGGTTCTGAGCCGGAATAAGAGCGGGAACGAGACTTGGACCGTGACCGAGAACGGGAAGAGGAGCCGGAGATAGAAGGTGAGCGACGGCCTCTCGTCGTCGGCTTCGCCATTGCGGGAATAGAGAGAAAGGAAGAGTCGAAATCCGAAACCCTAGTGGGGCGTGGGTGATGGTAGTAGAGAGTTCGATAGTGTTTGGTTAAGTTTGAGCCCGCGATAGACGTAGAAAGTTTTCTTATTTCCAATATTATTTGTCCACGTAGGCAAAGAGCAGGCTTCATCATTCGCCTATTGAGGATGAGAATTTTATCCCACGGGGCATGCTGTGTCATGTTTCTTTTTAGGTTTTTCTGAAAAAGGGCATTTATATAAAAAGCATGTTCTTGACACCCTTTTTATTTCAATTGGTTGAGCATCGTTCTTAATTTGGGCTGTCTTCATTCCTCCCTTGTCTATTTCGTCGTGAGTTGAATAGCAATATAATTAAGGATAAATTATACCAACAGTCACTCAATTTTGGGGTAACTGACAAAACAGTCACCTAGGTTTCAGTTTAGTCACTTAACTTTCGAAAAGTTACAAAACAGTCACTAATTAACGCTATCTGTTAGGTATTAATTAATTAATGACGATATGGCAAGTTAATCAGCTGATGTGGCAAGTTAACTTGCCACGTTGGTGAAGCAGCTCTATTTTCCTCCTCTTCTTCTTCTTCTTCTTCTCAAAGAAAAACAAGTACCCAAGCACACACCTTTTTCTTCTCCTGCTCTCAAAGATGACAACTTTTCATCATTAAAGCTCAAGGCCTTGCTTTGATAAATGAGTTTCAGTCCCATATCTTGAGCTGTGAAGCAGATTTTCAAATCTGGGTACTTTTCATTTTTTTTACAAAACCCGACAAACATTTGTTTTTGTATGTATTAACCCGACAAACATTTGTTTTTGTATGTATTAACTTGTAGGTTTTTACCGCAGATCTTGCAATGGTCTGAGACTCTTGAGTAAAGCTATTTTTTCTTTTGTTGGGGGGGTCTTTATAAAGGGTAGAAAATGGCTTATAGCTTAGAGCAAAGGTTTTGGTGTCAGCGAGTTTTAAGGTTTGGGTTTGCATTTGTATGTGTGTGTTTGGGTGGTTACATTGTTGGTCCGACATCATCATGTTGTGGCGTTTGAAGGACAAGTCAAGACCTCAGTCTCATGTCTTCCTTGTGTTTGTGATTGCTCCTCCCATACTGATGACTTTTTTTTAACACCAGGTTTGTTTTTATCTGATCATTTGCCTTTCATTTCACTCCACCATGTCCTTCATTTGCATGTTCAGTATATTCATATTTGGATATGGTTATAGGAATGCTATATATGTGTGTGTGATATGAGTTGCTTTGGATTTGTGTCATCCATTACTCAATTTTATAGCATAGTAGGTTGACAAAAATAATTAATCCTAAGTTAATTAGCATTGTTTTGATTGAACTAAGGTATCTCCATATATGCTTTTTTTTCCTGAGGTTTGTGGTTGCCTCTCTCAACAAAGTTGTTTTCAAGTTTTGAACACCTTTCAGGGTTAATTAGCATTTTGGGAACACCTTTACCATTGAGGACTATTGAAATTCTGTATTGAAGGCCTATAGAAAACGCTTCCTCGCTAAGGTCACGAGCTTCTTCTTCCACATTCTTCTTCAATGCTAATGAAGTTCCCTCCTGCTCACAATCAAAAAAAGCCAAAATTATAAAAAATTTCAAACAAATAAAGGATAATCAATTTAACTGCTAAGGTTAATCTTATTCTTCAATCTTTCAGCTAAGAATCCCAAAAATTCAATTTCAAATTCCTTCCACTTTCTACAACTCAGCAAGAGAAATGGAGAAAGAAAAAAACAAGGGAGTGAAGTGGAAAAACATCACCTTAGGGTTGCCACAGGTACAGAGGTCGGCGAGTATACAGTTTAGCGCTTCGAAGCTTCCGCCGGCGGGACCAGATGCGGTCAGTCCATAAAAGCGAAGGCTCTTGAACCCTTCTCCACTGTACCCATTCTCTCTTTAATTAAAGAAGAAGAAGAAGAAGAGGAAAACGGAGCTGCTTTACCAACGTGGCAAGTTAACTTGCCACATTAGCTGGTTAACTTGCCACGTCAGCAATTTCGTTAACACTCTAACAGTAACTGTTAATTAGTGACTGTTTTGTAACTTTTCGAAAGTTGAGTGACTGAAATGAAACCTAGGTGACTGTTTTGTCAGCTACCCCAAAGTTGGGTGACTGTTGGTGTAATTTATCCTATAATTAATTTCATACTCGCGAGAATATATTATATTTAATAATTAAAAAATATTTTATATATCACTTGGCTTACTTAAAGACATTCAAACTCACAATTTACTTGAAATTTAAAGTGTGTAAAAAAATAAATTTAAAGATTAAATGTAATACTAAAACTTACAAACTTGTTTAGCCAAAATCGATTACCAAAAACTTAAGTTTCAACAACCAAAATATAAGAAATCATCACAATTTGTCGAGATTTTCTCAATTGGCAATTTTGACTTGCTTACTTTAGGGTCTTATATCTTTTAATACAGGACTCGTACAAACGAGATAGAAATTCCAAATGAAAGTACACACTTCATACTATAAAAAACATTTAAATTCTAAAACATGAGCCTTTAAAAATATATTTCTAATGTGTTAAAGTTATTTACTCGAAACTATCAAAACTCATACCTTAAAAACTTCAAATGTTATTTTCTCCTAAATTACTAGATCGAAATGGATATCATATATACCATTTGGAAGATCTTGAAATGAAATTCCATCTGGTACCAACAAAGTCGTCGAAACCTAACCAAAAAACCACTAAAATTTGGTACTATTAAATTAACCCAAATAAATACACGAGTTTTATGAAAAATAGATTAAAACACAAAGATTCCAAGAAATCTAAACCAAAACTCACTTTAATTACTAAAATATAAAATCAATTTGTATTTTTGGTTATCTTCCCCAAATTCCCAAAACCACCGTCTAAAAAGAATTCAATAAATAATTATATCTTTATTATTATTCTTCTTATATTCTTTTATATGAAAAAGAACCTTATAAAATATACATAAAATTGTACTTCATCAAAATCGGGCTAATAGATCACATAATTAATTGGGAATTTAAAATAATACCTAATTAAAATTTGTGGGTTGTAACACCCTTCACCCGGTCCGATCACCGGACTCGAGTTTCAGGATGTTTTTATAATTATCGAAACATTTACAAGCAAATCATAACATTGGATTCAATTTAAATCATCAAGTTGTTCTAAATACATACATAATAGAAGTTGTGAACCAAATAGAGGCTAATTCGAGCATACAAACATAGTTTAATAGATTTGAGAATGATTAAGAACCAAATTCAAAATTTCAAAATTTGAAATTAGGTATCGGTACAAAAGGAACAAGTACTGATATTTTTATCAAAGGTATCGATACAAAAATATCAGTATCGATATTGTTTTGACATTTTGCCTTTTTCAAAAAATTGTTCATTTGGTCAAGTATTCATACTTTGGTCCCTAGTATTGATACTTTTACCTAGATGGTCAAAATTACAAGTTTAAAAGTTCATTTCATGCCCAATTCAACTATCATATTAAGAATGCATGCAAACGCACACAAACAACTACATGAACTTATTCAATACATCCCAAACAAACATAATTCATGTAACACCCTTAACCCGTCTCCGTCGCCGGAATAGGGTCACGGGATATTACGACGATTAACATATCCAATAATATTTAACCACAATTCAAAAATCAATTTATAGATCATAAATCAATGTCCAATCAATAATCATAGCATTCATACAAAAATAGAACTTGAATCGAGCCTACAGAACTTAAAAATCAATTTAGAAACAAGTAAGGATTAATCTGAAACAAAATAGAAAAATATGGAAATAATGTAAACAGGGGTCACACGGCCGTGTGACATATAGCCTAGACCATGTGAACATTTGAAGTCTGGACACACGGTCGTGTCCTAGCCCGTGTGTCCATCCGTGTGGGTATTCGAAATAAGACCACACGACTGTGTCGCAGGCTGTGTGCCAAACCGTATGTGCATTCAATGTTAAGTCACACGGTCGTGTCGCAAGCCGTGTCTTAAACCATGTAGCATACTAACTTGAAACACACGCCGTGTGGGGTGACCGTGTGTGGCACACGACCATGTGACAGCCCATGTCCCAGGCCGTGTGCAACATAAGTTGCCCTTAAAACAAGCCAAAACATTAACATTTTCTTGTACAACAAACCATACCATTTCCAATCATTTTCACATGACTAAAACACTTTAAAACATACCAAATCAACCATCCTATGTTGTAACGACTCAAAAATTTACGGGCATCAGAAAAGTGTATTGTCGGGTCTCCATTTTAGCAAAATAGATTCGTAAATATTTATTAGAAATATTTACGAAGTTAGTTGTGTGATAAATTAGGTTTTGGTTAGGTAAATTAGCTTAAAATAAGAGAAATTAGAAAAAAGGACTAAATTGAATAAAGTGTGAAAGTTTAATTATAATTTAAAAAAACTAAAGAGACTAAAGTTGCAATTATATCATTTTCATAATTGAGGCGGTTTACATGCATAAATATCATGAGATTTTTTTACTAAAACTTATTATATTATTATTATATTATTATATTATATTATTATTATATTAAACTAATTAAATAAAAGAAACATAAGAAACAGAATAGCAAATTGGAAACGAAAAAGAGAGAAAAGAAAGAAAAAGAAAATTTGGGAATTTTAAGGGTTCAAATTCAAATTGGTAAGTCTATTTAATTCTTTTTTTTTTGTAATTTTTGAGTTTTTATGATCCTAGAACAAAATACTACTAGGTATATGTTGAAATTTTGAAAGTTAGTAGATTTTTTGATATAGTTTATGTTGAATTAATTGATGAATTAGGGATTGAGTTGATAGAAATTTAAATTAGAATTAGGAAAAGGATTAAATTGTAGAATAAATTATAAGTTTTGTGTAATAGGGATTAAATTGTAAGAAATTTGAAATTAGGGTTTTGTGATGAAAATTTGAGGGTTAAGTTAAGCTATAAGTAGACATTAAGTGAAAATAAGGTATAAATTGTGATAGAAATGAAAAATAATTTTAGTTAGGGATTAAATTGAAATTAAGGTAAAAATTGAATAGAAAGTTTAAATATTTGATGTGAACTGATATTGTATTGATGATTGTAAATTATTTTAGATTTTCGTAGCTAATATTGTGCCGGAGACATCGACCAAGAAAGGAAAGGAAAAGATTGACGAGGAGTAAATCGAGAAAAACTACAGTTTGTATTACTATAATTCGAATTTAGTTATAATTTATTTTTGAATTTTAATTAATGTGTGTGGTAAGTAGAATTGAGGTAAGAAATGATATTGAATTATGAATTATGTGAATATTTGAATGTATATTGATTGGAAATTGAAAGTGATTTGAATTGAATTAAATAAGTTATTGTGATATTGAATTGAAATTATGAGAACTTGAGATTAGTATGAATTTGATTGAAATTGAATGAGAAAGTGAATTGGAAACTCTATTAACTAGTCGGGCTAAGTTGGATATAGATGGCATGCCATAGGATTGGAAGTGTTCAGGGATACTTCGACCTCGAGTCGATGAGGCACTATATGTGTCGTAATATTGCTTCGGATAATTCCGATGAGGCACTATGTGTCGTATTATTGCTTCGGATTAAATCCGATGAGGTACTATGTACCGATTCACTTCGTCAAGGCCGATGAGGTACAAGGTGCCGTAATGGTGTGTTTAGTTGGATCCGTGTATTCGTCAAAGTCCGAGTCAAGTTAATAGGGGTAAATGAACGAATTGGAAATTAGAATTGGCATTGAATTAATTGATAAACTGAATGATTATGTATATGAAATGGATTGAGATATCGGAATGAAAAGTGAGAATGAAATGAATTGAAATTAATGAAATAGTATATGAGTTTAATTGAATACAACTTATGAAATGGTTATTAAAAGATTAATTGTGTTAATTGAATATGCATAATTTACTATATTATTTATAAATTTGAATTATAGTAATACCACTAAGTGTATATACTCAGCGTACGATTTGTTTCCGTGCGCAGGTTAGTTGAAGTCAAAAGTTCCGGTTCAGCATCCAAGCAAATCCCAAACTCAGCAAAGTGATGATGTATATTCTCTTTTGTGAAATGGCATGTACCTAGGTTGATTGTATAGGTCATTTTGAAATATGTTTGTGAATGGTATTATAAATTAACCTTGGATGGTTATATACAATATAAATGAAATGTTAAGATTATGAAATCAATTGAATTGATTTGGATAATACATATGATATATTTATGAAATGTATGTAAACTATCTGTTAAAATTTTGTATTTGATTTGATATGTCAGGTAATACCTTAGAACCCTGTTTCGGCGACGGTTTAGGGTTAGAGGGTGTTACATATGTAACACTCCCTAACATTTATCCGTTGTCGAAACAGGATTACGGAGCATTACCGGACTTTTCAAATCAAATACGAGCATTAAACAAATCTCTTAGCATACACTTCATAATTTAATCATATCATCCCTTTATTGGGCCCTCGAGGCCTTAAATATGTATTAGAAACAATTCAGAACTAATTCGGGTTCTCTGAGAATTTTTTCGCAAAACCTCAAATTTTTTTCCTAGGTGCAGGGCATACACGCCCGTGTGACCCTATGACATGCCCGTGCTTCAGGTCGTGTCCTACCCCATGTAACTCCCTGACTTACCTCACACGGCCAAGTCACACGCCCGTGTGCTAGGCTATGTTTCTCACACGGCTGAGACATACGCCCGTGTAGTAATACCTGAGCATTCTGTTTTGAAAATTTTAGGTTGCAGGGGACACACGGCCAAATCACATGCCCATGTGATAGTCGTGTGTCTCACACGGTCTGGTCACACGCCCGTGTGCCAAGCCGTGTGGACTCAAAATGAGCCTTAAACATCAAGTTTACCAACCCTGCAACTTAAACAACAAGCAACTCAAAAACCAACCATTTAATCAACCCAAAACACATTCAAATACATTTAAAACATGTCAAATTAATCATCCTAAGTGCTCAACCAATATACTCTTATAGGTATTTCACATATAATATCCAAAACAATTTAATTAAACATCATTTAAATTTTAACCAAAACACATCGCTTAATAGCTTAAAACATGACACATATATGTTCATATATATATATATATATATATATATATATTCAATCCATTTAATATTATAACATCATTACAGTCATTTCCCAAAATGACTTACACAAAATAACCTAGGTACATGCCATTACCGAAAAGAAACATACGCCACCACGTGATGAGTTCGAGATCGACTTTGGATGCTGAATCGACAATTTGACTTCAACCTAACCTACGCACGGAAAACAAACTGTACACTGAGTATAAACTCAGTGGTATTTCTATAATCCGAGAACTTTAAATAAATGATAAAACATAAACATTTTAATCATCTAAAATCCTTAATCATTCAATTAATCAATTCATAGATAAATCATTATCATATATTCAATCTTCATCAATAGCTATCTCAATAGCTTTTCTCAACTTGATTTCCACAATCATCTATCAATATCAATAATTTTTCCATGAATCCATGATTCATGTTTTCCATTTGAACAATTCAATTCAATTCAATATCTATTTCAATTTCATGATCAAAATCATTCAATATCATTCATATTGTCAATTTATTTATTCATCCCTATTAACAAGACTCGGACTTTGGCGGATACACGGATCCAACCAAAACACACCAATATGGCACCCAGTGCCTCATCGGATAATTCGAAGTAATAGATTGACACCCAGTTTCTCATCGGCCATGCCCAAGTAAGTTGGTACCCAGTACCTCATCGAATTTATCCGAAGTAATAATTTGACACCTAGTGTCTCATTGACTCGTAGTCGAAGTATCCTTGAACACTTCCAATCCTATGGCATGCCGACTATATCTGACTCAGCCCGATACAGTTAATAGGGTTTTCAAATCACTTTTCAATTTCCAATCAATACACATTTCAAATAATCACATATATTCATAATTCAATTCAATTCAATACCAATACCAATACTCACCTTAATTCCACTTACCATATATTAAATAATACATACAACAATTACTAATTAGTATCGGATTATAGAAATACAAACCGTAATTCTCGAGTTACTCCTCGTTAATCTTGTCTTTTCCTTTCTTAGCCGAGATCTCCGGCTCAACGTTAGCTATAGAATTAAAACAATTAAAAATCATCAATATAACACAATTTAACATTGAATATTTCAATTTATACACAACTTTTGCCCAAATTCCAATTTAATCCTTAATAAAATCTAACCTTATTTTCTTCACAATTTTATTCTTTATTTTCATTCAACTACCACTGAAAACTGAATTTAACTCTCTAATTTCACCATAAATTTCTAAATTTCAAAATTTCCCAATTTAGTCTCCCTATTACTTCAAAACTTATAATTTGTTTTACAATTCAATCCTTTTCTCAATTCTAACTTAAAATTCTATTAATTCAACCCCTAATTTTTCAATTTATTCTTCATGGACATCATATAGAATTCCAATAATTTCCAAAATCTCAACATATATTAAGTAGTATTTGTCACTAGGATTCCAAAAACATAAGAATTTCAAGAAAATGGACTAAATTGCCTTACCAAATTAACTTTGAACCTTAAAACCCTAGTTTTTCCTTTCTTTTTATTTTCTCCGTTTTCTTTCTCCCTTTCTTCTTTGTTTCGTCCTTTCCTTTTTATTCTTTTTGTTTTATTTCTTTTATTTATTCTTTATTTACTTTATATTTTAAGTTATAATTTATATTATAATAATATAATAATATATTAATATAATAATAATTCTTAAATAATAAGTAATGTATATGTACATAAATACTACACATGTCATTGCTTATACCAAACACTTGTAAAATTTTTGGTTTAATTGTTTATTTAGTCCCTTAAATTTTCTCTATTTTATAATTTAACTTTTACTTTATATGCAATCTAATCCTTATACCTAATTATTCTTAATTTCAACTAATTCACCTAGCCAAAACCTAATTAATCACACAATTAACTTCGTAAATATTTTTAATAAATATTTACGAATCTGTGTATCGAAAATGGAGACCCGAAAATACACTTTTCGATACCCGTAAATTTTGGGTCATTACATCCTATAAACCTAACTAATATGCCATCAAAAGGCACCACAATTCATACACCAAATTCAATCCAACCAATATCTCAAGTTCATTAATTAAGCACATATCAAACATACCAAAACCATTTCAAACATACATGTCATTCAACCATGGTTTACCTATCATCACAAGGCATGCATAAGTATTCAACAACCTATCAATTTATACCATTAATTATAATCCATTATTTATAAACATTAAGGCATACATAAGCTTGGCACCACTCAAACATACCAAATCGCCAAACTACAATCAAGCCCTATTACATGCCAAAACATACATATATCATTTAATCTAAATGTTTATCCCATGTACCCTCATTAGTACCACAAGTTAACATCCAAATCAACTCAAACTCAATGCCACAAATTCATACTTTAAACTTACATCACACGTCTACCATTTAACCACTTCATTCACACTTCAATGAACCAAAAGCCATCTAAATCATAAGGCATTCACAAGTGACCAAAACCCATACTTACATATATACTTTTATAAGCCAACATCAAGGGATATAGGCAAATAAACTTAAACCACATCACATTGGAAAATAGCATAAAATAAAGCCATTTATAACTGTTAACCAAAACTACTAATATGACGAATGGATAGTATGATGGTGCTCCGACGAGATTCCAACCGGTCGAGTTTTCAATGATCTACAAAACAAGGAAAAACAACTATATAAGCAACTAGTGCTTAGTAAGTTCGTAAAAAAGAAACTTAAACTTACCGAAACACATTATATTTAAAACAACTAAGTATAATTTCATTAACCATGAGCATAGTATCCCTTCCTATACACACCACATCACAAGGTTAAAAAAAATATATCAATGTACGTGTAATCCAATCAAATCATAAAACATATCATAACAAGCTTTCAATATGTATTTCATTATTCATATATTAAATTGACACTCTTTTCATTTCAAATACATATATCAACATTTTCCCTTTTATCTTTTAATAACTTAAATCATTCCATATACATACATATTCGATTTAAACTTTAATCACCCGTTAAAGCAAATGAAACATATGACTTTATTATGGCATAAAACATTACCAGTACACGTATTTAAAACTCAATTAAACTTTTTATTCACATAATAAACTTCAATCCATTAATTTAATACTCATAAGTTCTTATTCACATACATGACTGTAGAATATTGATATAATAGCCATTCCCTTGCTATCATTTTCAACCTTTCCATTGTTTCAAGGATGCCATGGTATCTTTCAACTAAGGTCTTACACAATCTCGAAATGATGTCATAATATATTTCAATCATGATCTTTCCTTTTCGAATATAATGTCATGATATCTTTCAATCATGGTTTTTCCCTTTTCTCAAATCAAGTAATTTGATGAATCAATCATAAATAGGTAAGCATTAAATTACAGAACATAATCAAATAGCTACGAAATTAACTTACAAACTTACCTAGATTATGCTTTTGGTTGACTTGTAGGGACTAATTCGTGATTTTCTCTTTTCCCCAATTATTCTCTGTACGATTCAATTCTTAATCTATAAAATGATTAAATTCAATATATTAATTTCAAATATACCATCAAACTTATTTCTATGCATATACCCTTAAATTTTCATTATTTACATATTTTCCCTAAACTTTTACATTTCTTTCAATTTAGTCCCTAAACCCAAAATTCCAAATTTATCAAAAATTTCACAATTTCCCATGCTAGACGAATTTCTTCCTATACTAGTATAGTCCATATTCATTCAAAATTCACAATAATTCCACATCAATTTTAATATTTTATCAAATTAGTCCTTTAACTAAAAACTAACAAATATCATTTCACAAACTAGTCTAAATCAACAACCAAGACTACAAAATCATCATTTAACATCAAGAATAACTAAGATTCATTCATGGTAAAATCTAAAATCTTTAACAGTTTTGAAAACAGAGATACGGCTTAGCTGGACCTAATTGCAGCAATCTAAAAAACATAAAAATTACAAAAAAAACGGATGAAAAATGACTTACCATGCAAACAAATTAGCTTGACCGAAACTTCCAAGTTACAGCAATGGTGATTCGGCTATGAGATGAAGAAATGAAACATGCTTTATTTACTTTTTGTTTTATTCATTTTATTAATTATTATATTTAATAATTAAACTAAATATAAACATATAAAATATAACAAATCTTAATGTTCCACTATCCACACTAATTAAAAATGGCCTATTTGCCACATAAATCCTCCCTCATTCACTAATTTAACCATTTGATCATTGAAAGTCAAAAGCGATTAAGTTTAACATCTTTTACAATTTAGTCATTTTTTCTTTAATTAACTATCTAAACAATAAAATTTCTAATCTGAACCTTCACATATCAAAATAATAACTCCATAAATATTTAATAAAAATATTTATGAGCTCGGTTTACAGAAATGAGGTCCTAATACCTTATTTTCCAAAGCCACTTGACTTAAGGAATTAACCACTTAAACTTGACTATACGATAAATTAAAGAAATTTATTAAATCAAAATTTCAATGTAATTCTATATTTGACTCGTAAGTATTAAATAATAATATTTATAGACTCACTAGTCTGATTTGTGGCCCCGAAACCACCATTTTTGACACCACTAAAAAACCGGCTGTTACAATTCAACCATTCAAACACATTCCCTCAATGATACTTACACATACACACTCATCTATACATGCTATACCAAAGTGTTAAACATAAGTTTAATATATATATATATATATATATATTCATCCTTACCAACCAATGAACACCAAACCAGTTCTCTAAAGCATTTCATCATGGACATCTATACTCATATACAAATTTCATCAATTGCAAAACATACACTTCCCAAAATTCAAATGCATGCATGCACCTATCAAGGGCTAAATGCATACTATGTCCCATTCAACAAATATATACATGTCATTCCACCATCAATCCAACTTCCACTTCCGCCTAACAAAATACACACACACACACACATATATATATATGAACATGTCCTTAAACATATTAAAAGTAAATGATTAATTTCATATGGACCAAGACCATTTACATTCAATAGATGTTATTGTTTAACATTCAACCTATATGCATTTATAACTCTTTATACATGCCAAAATATCATATATCTCCCTTTCAAAACAACTAGTTCAACATTTCAACAATTTGGTATTTTCCAATCAGCTAACCAATATGCCTCAATAGTTACTAGAACATACCAAAATCACTTATTCAAACTTAGTATATACTTTCATACTTTTAAACCATTCCACATCAACATATACTATAGTTCAAATATTATCCAAGTGTAAACCAAACTATGCAACCAATGTAAACATATATAAGTACACCTATATACATGCCACAAAATCGAGCTTTAAACGATAGAAAAACTACCAAATCAATACCGAGATAGTGTGATCTTCTTGATGATCCACCTGACATGTTCCACAAGTTAGCGATCTACAGGAGAAGGGGAACAACAAGGTAAGCACATCATATGCTTAATAAGTCCATATGAAAATAACTAAACATACCTTGCCATTTCAACTAGTTAAAGTAATTTGAAATAGAATTGTACAAAACATGGCACTCCTTTGGCATCCTTATGCATATATATACAACTTCACAAATTCACCACAAGGTTAATCTATTTAAAATAAGATCATGTTGTCCAATTCATACACAAGTACAATCATGCTATTCAACTTTGCTCATTTATAAACATATCAATCTCATAACTTGATACAATTTAGCCTGACATAGCATTTTACAATATTAAGATGAGTTCAATGTATAACAGAGTAATATAGCTGTAACACCCCTAACCCTTATCCGTCGCCGAAACAGGGTTACGGAGCAATATCAGACTTTACGGACTAATTACGAATATTTCATTACCTTTATTATACAAATCAAGAATAAGTCATATAACACTCATATTGTCCCTTAGATGGGTCCTCGAGGCCCAAAATACACCTTAGAAGTGAATCGGGACTAAACCGAACACTCAGGGAATTTTTCCCAAAATCTTAAAATTTTTCTTAAGAGCAGGGGATACACGTCCGTGTGGCTCACACGGCCAGGAGACACGGGCCACGGCCAAGAGACACGCCCATGTCTTAGGCCGTGTGGACATTCGATGTGAGGCACACAGCCGTGTCCCAGCCCGTGTCCAAATTAGGGTAGCTACTGACTTGGGTTACACGGCCAACCACACGCCCGTATGTTAGGCCGTGTGTGAAGTGCAGGGGTCACACGGCCAAGCCACACGCCTGTGTGCTAGGCCATGTGTAAAAATCTGGGTATTCTGTTTTGAAATTTTAAGGTGCAGGGGACACACGACCAGACTACACGCCCATGTGTTAGGCCGTGTGTCACACACGACTAAGACACATGCCCGTGTCTCTGCCCGTGTGGACGAAAATAGACCATTTTAAGGCCACATTTCTCACCCTTTTATTATCCACCTGCACACAACATTGAAATACACTAATATATCTCAACCAAGCAACCAATTCAAGCCAAAACATGTATTTAACATAATATGTTAACACAAAAATCAATTGTCTAAATTTTCCAAACTAACTTCATTCATTGATTTACCAAAACCTACTCCTAATTATATACTTACAAGCACACACACACACACATATATATAATTGTCATTCATAATTATACTTCAAGTTTAGCCCTTTTCAATCCATCCCTATACATGCCATATAAACCATAAAATGTACAACAAAATCTACCGGAGTAATCTGGATAGTGTGACCTGATGTGTTGATCCGATCCTCCGAACTTCTTGAAAATCTACAAAGAACATTGAACAAAACAAGTAAGCTTAATGAAGCTTAGTAAGTTCGTTGGCTTTAAATATAAATCTTACCGAACATACTATAACAATTCATTTAAGTAAATCATTCATTACACATTTCCTGCCAATCACAACTTTAATCGATGAATGCGCTTATTTGAGCTCGATATCAATAATAACTTAAATTTTCCACATTAATTTCATATAGCACTTACCACTTCTTGTCAATCAAAGAACGACTTATGGATTTGAGTACATCGTAAACAGAAGCTCGAAGGCTGCACAGAAGCACATAAGTGCTAAACGGAAATCCGTAAGGGTTGAACGGAAGCTCATAGGAGCTAAACGGAAACCCATAAGGGTTAAACAAAAGCTCAAAAAAGCTAAACGGAAACCCATTAGGGTTAAACGGAAACTCATGTGAGTTAACTGAAGTTCATGAGAGCTAAATGGAAAGCAAACATGAGTATTCGCAACAAATGCTGAACCTCGGTTCACTTGGGTAAATTTTGCCGTCAATTCCTTTTTTTGCACAGAACGATTGTACTCAATCCTGCGTTCCGTTCACTTCGAACACTTGATTCAATTTCATAAATTTAATAATAAATTTTATTTTCAAAAAATACTAAAAATAAATACAAAAAACCATTTATCAATTAACATATAACATTAAAATTTAACCACAGGAACTTACCTGGGTTATATGGTGGAATTTGTAGTAGTTTTAGGGACTATTCTGCTATTTTCTCTTTTTCACGTTTGTCAACGGGCTCTTGATCTAAAACGTAAAATTACTCATTCATTAGAACATATTTCAATTCTAATTCACTTCACAATTTTTATACCTTTAAATTTTCAAAATTGCACAACTACCCCAACTTTTACAGTTTTTGCAATTTAGTCCCTCATCAATAAACCCATCAAATGAGCTAATTTTTCTCAATTAACACTTTATCTAATTATTTTAGGCTATTATACATAATTTGATATTCATAATTTCAACACCAAACCCTAATTCTTAACTTTTTCACAAATTGGTCATAAAATCAATATCTATCAAAATTACTTAATAAAATCATCATATAACAAAATTAAAGCTTCAAATCCATGTTAATTCATCATAAAATATCCAGAACTCATCAATGGTAACTTTTAAAATTACCCATAGAATCAAAAACTAATGAAATAGACAATTGGACCTAATTGTAAAAGTCTTAGAAACACAAAAATTACAAGAAAAGAGCAAGAATTGAACTTACATGGTGCAAATATATGAAAAACCATCTTAGAGGGACTCTTCAATGGCGTTTTTGGCTGAGAAATTGTGAAGAAATGTCTAGATTTCTTTTAATTTGTTATTTTATTTACTTAATTTTGTAAAATTTCCAATTTTACCCCTAATTCTCCTAATTTCAGATTTTTTTTTCTTGTTAATGCCGCCCTAGCCATACCCTTTGGGCTAATTTCTCTTTTAATCCTCCCTCATTTAACACTTGAGCTATTTAATCACTTTAGCAAGTTTTGCACCTTTTTCAGTTTAGTCTTTTTTAATTAATTAACTATCAAAACGTTAAAATTTTCTAACGAAACTTTAATACTAACTTATGGACACTCCGTAAATATTTACGGCTCCATTTATGAAATCGAGGTCTCGATACCTCGTTTTCGAGACTAATTAACCTAATAATTCTTTTAAATCACAATTTCACTAGTTCAATAATATTTCTAAAATCACACCTGACTCATAATTATTAAATAATAATATTTTCAAACTCACTCATCAGATTTAGTGATCTCGAATCACTGTTTCCGACACCACTGAAAATTGGGTTGTTACAATAACTTTATAACATGTAATATATTATTCAATATTTTACCATTAGTATCGTTTCTTCATCATATAACCAATTAAGCGTGTGACTCATATCATTTCACCGTCATTTCTCTTTTTCATTATTCCAGTAGCCCGATGAACTATAATAAATATATTCGGATTCACGGGTAACTACACCACACTAGAATGCTCATAAGAGTTCAAATTACAACACACAAGGGCACCAAAGGGCAAAGCTTGTAGGCATCATATAATCAGTATCAATACATCCCTCTACCACACCAGTATAATCGGTAATCCGCAACAAATGTTGGATCCGTTATAATCAGTAATATCTCCATACCAACACATATATCCCATACAACATGCAAATAACCCTATTGGCATGCCAATCGTATCCTATCCTTTAATGCATTCACTTGGCCTTTTACCACATACAATTCATTACGATCCCAACAACCATATACACACTTTTCACTTTTCAAATAGCAATCCATTTACAATTTTAACCTTGTAACATCATCATAAACATACTATCCAATAATATAACAATGTCACATTCATTCAATATAATTTATTTATCCATATTTACCATTTAATTTATATTTTACGATTCAGTCCATTTGATGCCAAAAGACAATAATTACATAACAATTCAAACTATAAGTAAAACAATATAATACGAACATATTGTGAATTAATAAATTAAGTCTTATATGAACTTACCTAACCAAAACAACCACAAACACGACCTCAAGGACTAATCTATAATTTTTCCTTTTTCGCGTTTATCTATCGATTGGTTCAAATCTCGATCTATAATATAATATAATATAATTTATCAATTTCAAACTTCTCAAAATAGCCTATTGTAATTGTATAATAATTAAATTTAATTTTTCAAATGTGCCCTAAAATTTTATATTTTATTCAATTTAGTCCCTAAAACCGAATTTATCATATCTTCCAAATTTGAACTCCAAATTTTAAACCCACTTCAATTATGTTCATATATAGCCTCCTATTATCAAATTTTACAAAAATTTCATACCAATTTCAATATATTCACAATTTAATCCCTAACTCAAAACTAACAAAATTTATTTAATAATTAATCTTATTTAATTTTTAAGCTTCAAAATCTACCATAAACATTCAAAAACTTCAAATAACATTAATGATAGCTTTTTAAATCTTTAACAGTTTTAAAAATAAAGATACAAGTTAACTACACCTAATTGCAACGATATCAAAAATATAAAAATTACGAAAAACGTGTTTGGTTTACTTATCATGCAGGAGGAAATAAGTTGCCGAATGTTAAGAACTCAAACATGGCTTCTTTGCTTTATTTTCTTGTTTCGAACGGTGGGGGGAAGAAATGTGGAAGATGGTGGCCTTATTTTATTTTGTTTTGTTTTCTTTTAATTATTGTAATTATTATTTAATAATACTTTAACATTAAAAGATGACAAAACCATTACCAATCGTCCACTTTAATTAAAAAAGTGGATAATTACCACATAAGTCCTTGAATATTCTTCAATTAAACATTTTAAGTAATAAAAACCAAAAGTGATAAACTTTTATAATTTTTACGATTTAGTCCTTTTACTGTGACTGACTAATTAACATCAAAATTTCCGGACCAAGCTACAATACACCTATAAAATAACTTTGTAAATATTTAATAAAAATATTCACGCACTTGATTTATAGGAACGAGGTCCCGAAACCTCATTTTCCAAAACTACTTGACTTCCGGTACGCACCACTTGTACCTTAACTAACTAACCAATTAATAAAATCTATTAAATCACGATTCACTATTATATTATATTTAACTCATAAATATTAATTAAATATATCTCGCCAAAATTGTTGTCACGAAACCACTGTTTCCGACACCATTGAAAAATAGAGTCTTACAAGGGTATTATAAATACCACTTAATGTACTAAAAACATATAAGCAATGTGCATATGCTAAAAATATGGCATGTCCATAAGCCTCTAGTGATATTATGGCTGCAATCTATTTCACCAATATGGCATCTAAACAAATTACAAAAGGAAAGTATTACATTTAAGTTCTATTATGAAGTGATATTGATTAAAGTAAAAGAACTCAACAATATAAAACACAACTTATCGATTACATTGTGCATTAATTGATGCTCATATCTCTAGCAAGTCGTCCTTCTAATAAGTTGTACAATCTCGATGTCCTAATCACCTATCAAAATATAAATGTTAGTAGAGATATAAAACATTTAGAAAGTAATAGGTTAAGAAGGTAAGAAACAATCCACGAAAATTGAAATCACCCTACGATTGTAAAATCGTAAGACAACCATTTACTTTTTCGTTTCTCATCCTGCACGCATTACATAGTACCTTGAATAAGTAACCTAAAATAGTAGACACTCAACTATATTTATCAATCGGGAAGTGCATGGTATGAACTAAGTAGCTAGACCTTTTTGTCATCAACACACCTTTGCTCAAGCGAAGAATGTACACTCTAGATTGACAATCAATATTATCGAGTGCAAGATTCTTTAAAAGATCCTCAAACTGTGTCTTCAACTATATCATCTTAATTTAATGTCCTTAAAAACCAAGCTTAAGGTTAGTACCTATTTTGAGCACTCAATAAAGGCTTTGCCCTAGAATGTCCTCATAACTTCCTATTACAGGATGTTTATTCACTAGAAAAACCTCGTCAACAATGCTACATCCTCCAACATTTTTGTCGCATAAAACATGAAACACATGAGTCTCGGGTCTTTATCATTCAATAAGAGCAAATAAGAATGACGACACGAAAGTAACTTTCCCAATTTTGCTAGTGATAGAAATAAATTTGCATTAACTTAGAAATGATTTCGTTGTTAGACAAATCTAAATCCATATTATTGTGAACTGAAGCCACAATATGTTACTATAATGTTGCTACATTGTTGACAACATGTCCTTGTTCTAATCTCAATAAGTTGACAACCATTACAATATGCTTGAAAATTGAAATTTTGAGATACTTAGGCATGTAAGCTTCAGTATAATGTAGAAGACGATCTTCTTTGGTTTTATGTGAAAAACTAACAAGTCTGACTATTGACTGCTTATTCATAGATTTTAAATTTTTAGGGTTCTATTAGGGATTTTAAACGAAACCCAACATCCACAAGTATCAATGTTCATTTAATTTTCTGTTAAAATATTTTCAAATTACGTATACGCTTAAAATATTTATAAGTCGATATTAATAGATGTCAAATTCATAATTAAATGTTATCCTCTACTGTTTCAAAATTAAATTATATTGCACAAAGAACTCAACACCCATAATGTTGAGTTTCTATAATCATATCATAATAATTACAATGATTCCAATGAAGCGTATAAAATTTTACGATGTTGATATCTTCACTAAACTCAATACTCATGGATATCAAAAAGAAATATTCTTAAAATAACATTTATATTAAAAATACATTATAATAGATTGTGAAACCTTTAAACTAGTCCAAAAAATCTCGCTAAGATATCAAATAATTATCCTTATGTTAATGAAATAATGAAATAAACAAAAAAGCTTTTTTAGTACACCTCCAGATATTGTGAATTTTTATTTTTTAATTTTAAATAATTTTACGTAAAATATGAATGTATGCCTTATAAAATTTTATAAAACTTACTTTAATCGTAATTGAATATATAACTAAAATTTTAAATTAAATTAAATTAACAAAATAAAACTTTAATCTGAAACTCTTTTTCAGTCGACTCAATCGCTACAAGAAATTTCCTTCGTTATCTCTTCCGGAGGGTTCCCCCCTCTCTCTCTCTCTCTATTTGTCTCAACAAATTTGATCTGAAAGAAAGAAAAAAGAAAACTATTTTCTTACCATGAAATACATACAGATCTTCTCTCTACCAAACATTTTTTCTTTGCTAAGGGTTCTTGCTTTTCAAACCATTTTTTCGCCATTTTTCTTGTAATTCTTTTTCTTGTTAGAGTTCAGATTTTAGATTTTTTAAAAAAGAAACGATTAGATTGTGAGGTTCAGTTAATTATTAGGGTTTTCTGTTTTGGGTTTCCCTGTCGCGTGGTAATTTTGAAGTGCATATAAAATGGATGCTTCTGAGGATCTTAAGCAATTCGGCGATACTGATAAAGGTTGATATTCGATTCATTTTGCTTTAATTTACTTAGTTTATGCATTTTGGGGATAAAATTAGCTTTGTTTTTTTTTTCTCTTTTGGTTGGCTTTAAGCTTAGAGTAAAATTTGAAACCTTTATGGTGGAGGAGTTACCGTTCTTCTGAGATCAAATGTATAACAGGTTAGAAGGAAATGAAATTAGATCCTTAAATATTGTGTTTTCAATGCTAAGGGCAGGCTTTTGTTGCTAAAACAATTGTGGTAACACTGTTTGATTCAGTTAGAAGTCAAATGTCGCTTCCATATGTGAACAATTTCTGGTTTTTAAGTTGCGACTTTATTTCATGTTGGCCTGAACATTTTCCAGATTAGTAATTATAAGTTTGAATTTGGCTACTAAATCACGCCAGTTAATGATTTCAATGTGCTGGTGCTTCAGATTTTCAGTTGAATTGACTTTGGTTTCGAATATTTTTAGTGATGGAAATAAGCACGATTTATTTGAATTATGATTGAATTGGAGAAACTGCTTTTTGTACATTTTGAGAAATATCAGGCCTTTGGATACACAAAGGGTGTTAACTTGCGCCCATCTCAATTACCCCATTCTGCCCATTGAATTGGAGAAAGTGCTTTTTTTTAATGATTCTGTGTTGCTACTGATTTTTAGTGAAATGATATTTTCCTTATGATGTGTTTTCTTCTTTATGAAGAGCTCATTTCAGTAAAGTTAACTTTTCTATTATGCAGGAGGTGCAGTATTTGATGCATCACAATATGCATTTTTTGGAAACGATGTTCTCGAGGAAGTTGAATTGGGGGGGCTAGATGATGATGATGAGGATTTACCTGCAGCTGGACTTGATGAAGAGGAGTTTTTGTTTGATCAAGAGGAGGTTAATATTCTTGTTTCTTTCAGTTTTATTTTTCCTGTTTCGATTGTTCTTGCAAGTTTCTGCAGTATAGCACAATCAGTGACTATTCAATCAGAAAATAAATGTCTCCCTTCCAAGCGTCATGCTAAAAAATAGCCTTTTGGATTATTGTTGGATGTTTTTCTCCATGTTCTTTAACAGATAGATTCCACTGCATTCAATTAGTGGTTGGCATGCGAGTTTTATTTGTGGAATAAAGCTCTATGGGAGTTCATATTATATATTGTTCTATTTTTCTGTGCAAAACATTGTGAACATTGTTCTCTGTATTTATAAGTTGACAATGTAGCCATCTTGGTTGGCTGCTTTCCGAAGTCCATTTATTTGTTTCGTTCTCTTTGGTCTTCACAATGAGAGGTAGCTCTTTTGTACTTTTTTAATAAAATCATATTATACATGCTCTTTTGCAGTGGTCTAGTGGTTTAGTATCTTGTTAATAAAACCATATTGTATATTTGAATAGTTTGGAGATTGTGTTAACTGTATTTGGTGCATCTTGAAGTAATGTTTGTTGTTTCTTATATGCTTCCTGAAGCAAATATGGAGAGAAGGTAGTATATGGAGTTTGTATTTTCAAGTATTTTTCACACAATTGATTTATCTGTTCCCTTCATTGAGGGGAAAACACTGGAATGAATTGACTTATAACTCACTTCTTCCTCAAATACCTTTTGTACCACTTATTTTCATAAAATGATAAGGATCTTTTCAGATTACAACTTCCAGAGTTCTATGTCACCTTCTTGACAATCAGGTTTTTAGGAATCTTTTTACCCATCATGCAGAAGTTTTAGACGAAATCTTGTTCCTGGTTGCTGCTAGATGCATGATACTGCCTCATTTCCTCTGTGGTGGTTCTTCGCTCTCCCCCTTCTTAGTATTTTTGGTTGTTGAGTCTTGGAGGCAGTTGTATTTAGTAATGGCTGGCTTGCTTTTAGGCATTGCTTCTGTATATCTTTGTAGAAAATGAATCTGTATCTATTATTAACACAAATTTGATTAGTTCATACCAATGGATTTTTAAAGTTAAATTAGTTATTGGCGTTAGAAATTTACTCTTATGCCTGGAAGGAGATGTGGCTTACAGATCAACTACTGGAGTTAATTGTGGAAATTTGTTTGATTTGGTTTCTTATAAAATTTTTACCCTGTTCTATTTATGTTGGAGTAGCTGAAATCTGAGGTTGCATTTTTCATTAACAAATAGAAATCCAAAAAGAGAGGAAATTGATATCATCCCCTCCACTTTTTCCTTGGAATTGCGTACTTCAAATGTTCACTAATATGGTTAAAAATTCATGTTTTATTCAAGAATTTTCATCACTCTTAGGTGTTTCTTTTGGCACATCTAACTAACAAACCTCCAAGATTATTCATTATATAGCTGATTTTACTAGACTGGTCATGTGCTAGATGCTTCATCTAATCACTCTCCATATTTGCAGGGTGGAGTTTTGAGAGCCTTATCAGGCATAGATGATCTTGAAAGTACATTTTCAAAGGTTAGCCCACTACATGATTACTGTATTTTGCAACTAGTACGATTGTTAAAGATCTTTTCCCTTTCTAAGGATTAGCTACTAATATAATCTGTTAGCGAATTTCTTTTTTTTTTAGTTTTTCATATTGTCATGGGGCTTAGAACAATTTGATCCTTGTCATTATTCTAACAGTGGATCTGTTGAGCCTTCTATCCTTTAGAGGTTGGTGAAAATGCCCTGGGACCTTGTTGACTCTTAGCTTTAGAACCTATTCGCATACGTGAATTAGAGGGAATGAAATCTAAGTGTCTTACCAAATCACCCCCTATCTTTTGAGTGCATGTCTGTCTGGTTTCTGAAGATACACTAGAAATGTTTTACCATCTCCTTCTCTAACTCTTTGGACAGTGTTCTAAGATGATTGATCCTCCAAACTTTTATTGTAACTCTGCCACAACGGCACTAGTATTAATCTACTTTTAGAGTGAACCTTAATTTTTGCTTGATATTGGCTTAGTTTTTGTATAATTAATTAGGAAAGATAATTTCCTTTTAAATCATGTCTCCTTGTTCGCTGGTGCCAAGATCAAATTTTTGGACTATAAAAAACCATAAAGGACAAAGTTCTTATCTTTTTCTTTAATATTTCTTAAAATGACAATTCACCAGTGGCATTTACCGGAGATGCATGTTTTTTGGTGGTTAGTTCTGGCTGGGCATTGGTGGTGGAGTGTTTGCTGATGGCAGCTTGTGATTTTGTTGCAGTTGAACACAGCTGTTAGTAGACCAAGAGGCTCAGGGATAATTGGTGATAGGGGATCCCGAGAAAGTGAGTTTATTTATCTCATTACTTTCTTCTAGTAGTCAGTGATGATTGATATTTTTTGAGGTCCAATCTTTTTTGGATTTATTTATTGTAGAAGCTTTTCATGTGTTTTATTTAGCATCAGTGCTGATTGTTGAACTTTGACATAAGCATCCCCCTGCCTATTTGAAGTGTGGAGTGTAGCTGTTTGATTCCTATGCTTTAATGGAAAATTATGTTCAAGTTCAGGAAAACTATCAAGTGATATAATAAGAAAATAAGATATCCCTGGATCAAGGGGAATATATATCAACAATTAGATTGAGTTAACCATTGTCATAGAGTTTTGGGTTGTTAATGATTTAACAGCTAGAAAAAAAAAAATGATAGAACACGCATTATTTGTATCAGGATTATGACTTGAGTTATTTGGTGGAAGCTCATTATTTGTAGTATTTGATAAGACTCCAATATGTTTAAGAGTATAAACGCTTAGGTGCAGTGGGCATGCCTTCACTGTGACACAGTCAAGCAGAGACATGCAAGAAGTGCATTACACTTGCTTTGTTTCCCCCCTGCCATCCTTTTTTTTTTCCTGTTTCATATGATAATTAAAACATTAAATTTTGCATAAAGTTAACCTTAAGCATCTCAGTTGTGAAATTCATTGATATGTTTGAAGTTCTGAATACCCTTTGTGCCATGACATGAAGTTCTTGTCACCATATTTATGAGACAGAATAATTGGTCACTGATTGAAGGAAGACGTTTTGTTCTTTGATAGCATATGCTTGTTACATGATTTGTGGAAATCCATTTCTGATGATGCTAACCTCCATTAAAATTCATTTTGATGATGCTAACCTCTGTCAAGCTGTGGAAATTCCATCTGCCACTGTCTTAGAATTTATTATATGCAGCTCTAAGCAAGACATTTGAAGGAATCCGATCCTGGTAGACAAAAAAAAAGTTTAAATATAGCATTGATAACACTCTCTTAGTTCATGGCATCTATGGTACTAATTGGTTAAAATGTTGGATTGTATTATTGTTGTTCACAGAGTTATTAATCAAACCTCTTATAATCTACATTTAATTGTCCATGTGGCATTAGGACTCTCAAAATCTTCTACACTTTTCCCCTGCCCTTTAGCTAACATTTCTCTATCTATCGTTTAGTCTAATTTTAAGTAGTATGATCGGATTGAGTTAGTGAGGTGTCAAATCTGCAAGTTGCAATTTGGTACTTCCATCTTCAGAGTGAAGTGAGGCATTGATTCCCACAAACAGACGGATATACATGTATATTATGATTTTTATGTATATCTAATAAGCTTAAAATATATAAAACTAATGAGTTTGATCCATTCCATTGCCAAATGTGTTCCATAATGATGCATTATCATAATTAATAGTCATCATCTGACCCTAGGGCAATGTTTCCTTTGCGACCATTTATGACAAAAAGTGTCATGATCTGTATTACCATTATTTCTCTTGTTGGAATCAATATCTTAAGCACAAGGACCCTACATCATCAAAGTGAGTTCAACAACTATACAGGCAAACATACTGACATATGTGTCATTATTCTGACCACGTTGTTCCCCTTTAAGGTTCATCTGTTGCTGAGTGGGCACAAGGGGAGGAATTTCCTTACTGGCTCGACCAGCATGCTCTTGAAACTGAAGGTATTCCTGAACGCTGGTCATCACAACCATCAACCAATTTGGACCCAAAGCATCTCCTCAGGACATCCTCATACCCTGAGCCACATCAGCAGCAACCACAACAACGCCACCATCTACATTTCTCTAGCGAACCTATTCTGGTTCCAAAATCTTCCTACACTTCATACCCTCCCCCTTGTGGCAGGTCTCCTCAAGCTTCACCAAATCAGCATCCTGGTCATCTGAATATTCCATATATGGTTGGTGGATCACAGATGACATCTTCTCCAGATTTCTCTTCCTTCTCTAATTCTCAGCCTCAAATGCCAGGTTTGCATCATGGGTCACATTATGGTGGGAATATGAATCATTTGGTTCCTGGTCTGTCTGTCAATAGTCGTGCATCGGATCAATGGGGGAGCCAGCCCAAATTATATGGTGGAGATGGTTCAAGTGTTTTGAGCAATATGTTGCAGCAACAGTTATCTCATCAAAATGATTTGATTCCGCCTCAATTAATGCCCCAGCTACAGGTGCACCAGCAGAGACTGCAACATCCTGTTCAGCCATCATTTAACCATTTGCCAGGGATTCAGTCACAACTGTTTAATCCTCATCTTTCTCTGTCCTCACCTCCAATGAACCAGTTTGAAGCTGTACTTGGTATTGGTGATCTGAGAGATCACAGACCTAAATCAGCTCATAAAGGAAGGCAAAATCCACGACTTTCTCAGCAGGGTTTTGATCTTGGATGGCCTCAATTTAGATCCAAATACATGTCACCTGATGAGATTGAGGGCATTCTTAGAATGCAGCTTGCTGCAACTCACAGTAATGACCCATATGTGGATGATTATTATCACCAGGCTTATCTTGCAAGAAAATCTGCAGGGGCAAAGTTGAGACATCATTTCTGCCCAACTCATCTTAGGGATCTTCCCCCCCGAGCACGTGCAAATGCTGAGCCACATGCTTTTCTCCAGGTTGATGCTCTTGGGAGGGTTCCTTTCTCTTCAATTCGGAGGCCTCGTCCTCTTCTGGAAGTTGACCCTCCAAATTCATCTGCTGTCAACAACAATGATCAGAAAGCTTCTGATATGCCCCTGGAACAAGAACCAATGCTTGCTGCTAGAGTTACAATTGAGGATGGTCTATGCCTTCTTCTTGATGTAGATGATATTGATCGGTTTTTACAGTTTAATCAGTTACAGGATGGTGGAGCACAGCTGAGACAAAGACGGCAGGTTTTGTTGGAAGGGTTGGCTGCATCACTTCAATTGGTTGACCCTCTTGGCAAGAATGGCCACACAGATGAGCTTGCTCAAAAGGACGATCTTGTCTTTTTACGAATAGTGTCCCTTCCCAAAGGCCGGAAGCTGCTTGCAAGGTACCTTCAGCTTCTTTTTCCAGATGGTGAGCTTATGCGGATTGTCTGCATGGCCATTTTTCGTCATTTAAGGTTCTTGTTTGGAGGCCTTCCGTCTGATCCAGGAGCAGCTGAAACTACTAGTAACCTTGCAAGGGTTGTTTCCTCTTGTGTTCATCACATGGATCTTCGTGTGCTTAGTTTCTGTCTTGCAGCTGTGGTTTGTTCCTCAGAGCAGCCTCCTCTTCGTCCTCTTGGAAGTCCCGCCGGAGATGGGGCATCTTTTATTTTGAAATGTGTTCTTGATAGGGCAACAAAACTGGTGACTGATTTTAAAGCTGGTGGGGATTACAATATAAGCAATCAGTCCCTTTGGAAGGCCTCATTTGATGAGTTCTTTAACCTTCTTACCAAGTATTGTGTAAATAAATATGATACGGTAATGCAGTCCTTGCGTATGCAGGTCAAACCAAATATGGTAATTGATGAAGCAGATGCTACCAAAGCAATTAAACGAGAAATGCCAGTTGATCTGTTACATGCGTGTCTACCCCACATTAATGAGCAGCAGAAAAAGCTGATATGGGATCTTTCTCAGCGATCCATGCTTGTAGGACAGTCATGATAAAGAAATGATAGTGGGAGAAGCTTAAATTCATTCATGTTTAGACAGCCACATTGAAGTGATGCCATGTGCTGAAAGGAACACGCTTAGCTTATACCATTTCATCCCAGTGGCTGATGGCCATGATGGAGCACCCAAGATGGGTTCATTTCAGGTGAAGCTCTAGATAAATTAAGGTCCTATTTTAGTTTTACTAGTTGAAGTGTCTTAATCTTTAAAAATAACATGCTTGTGCTTTTTTAGCAAAATATTGAAGTGGGTCTAGCTATGTGTATTTATGATAGAACCTTGCAGAGATTTTCCTTTCCTGGGGTTCTTTTCCATAGATTGGAGCTTATGTTGAAGATCCATTGTGAAATATGTGTTTGGAGATGTAGTTAGTGTGTAGGGGGTTAAGTGCAGAAGATATCCCGCATTCCGACTGTCATTTTTTTTTTTTGTTTGTTTAAAGGAGGTGGGATGGATCGTCTCTTAGTCTGTTGGAAGTGTCTCTGCGCGATATAGCAGATACTGAATAAACAGTCAAATAATGCCAGCATCATGGGAGGGGTTTGATAGCTTCAATTAAAATGCTAAAATTAGCTTTAATATTGGTAATGTCCTTGCGTTTGATTCCTTGTTTTTGTTTCTCTTTTATGGAGGAAAGATTGTTCATATCCTTGTTTGCCCTACACTTGTGGCGTGGGTGTAATGGTGGCATAAATTATTTGGAGCCTTTGAATTGCTCTGAACTGTTACTAGTTAACTTTCAAGTGTTAATGGATTTATGTATTTTGTCACTGTGCAGACTTTTAATATACAACTGGCTTCTACTCACGTTTCGCGTTGGGTTAATTATTTATTTTTTTACTAAATTATAGTGTAAAAATTTAAATGTTATAATTTCATATTTTTTCTTTTTAAATTTAAAAATTCAAGTTTATTGTTAACATTGTTAGAATTATTTTATGTTGGTATGACATTTTGAAAATAAAATAAAATAAACTTGATACCTTGTAACGGATCTAAATTTAGTAAAGTATGGTATTAACAATTCTTAAAAAATTATATTATTATTTTAATTAGAATAAAATATTTAAATGATATTATAAAAATTGAGATATTAAATTATGTCAAAATTAAGATATAGAAATTAAATCTCAAATTTGAACAAAATATAGACATAATTAAAATTTAATCATTCTTTATAATTTGAAAAATCGAGAGGTTCACCCTGGGATGAAAAAAATGGACAATAGATCACTGATGTTAAGACGGTCGTTTGTACGGCAAAAACAAAAGATAAATAACCAGAACCAATGGGTAAAAAAATACCTAATGAGTATATATTTAATGTTTCTTTACCACACGATGTCATCTAAATAAGAAAGTACACATATGGATGATATAATTCTTTAGAGACAAATACAGATCACTCAACCAAAAAATATGCCGAGCTAATCACCAAACGGATCACTTTGGACGCTACTACAAGAATCACATCCTTAATATCACACATTCACTTCCGTCATATCAAAAGTATATCAATTATAACTAAAAACTACTTGCCAAATTCAGAGTTGAACCGTCCTGTTCCATTAGGAACCAGACTGGTCAAACCAGGTTGCCGGGGCTTATGTCGTTTTATAGATCGGCAAAATAGTGTTTGTAAATTCTACATGCAAAGAGAGCCGGTATCTGGTGCCGCATCAGATGATTCTGGCAGTATGAGAAATGGCTTGAAGACTTCTTACCCTAATAACAACGGATTCCGTAATCACCTTCATCTATTATAGATGAGGTGGTATCATCCGGAAAAACCACCACTCCCCTGAGAAAGCCTGACAGAAGCATCACGAACCAGTTCAATTAACAGTTCATCAAGTTGTTCAAGAACACCGGAGTCTCGCAGTTTATGATAAATAGGGGCCATATAATCTGCCGCTACCTCCGCTAGCTTCCACAGAGAGAAGCCAGCTGCAAGTTTCATAACTTCAAGAGCTAATTGTCTATCAGAATCCAAGCAAGATATAATGGTTGTGAAGCAAGCTTCTTGAACATCTTCCAAAATCCAAAACTCAGCCAGCCAGTACACTTCTACATAAGGTTTCAACTCGTATAGCCTTTCCTTGGTGTCCATGTTGTCCCACAAACATCCAAAGGGAGGATCTGGCAGCTTGCGACTATAAATCAATCGAACTAACTTGATTAATGCTTCCCAACTCACAGGAACCTTGATGCTTTGCGAATGGCTGCAACCAAATTGAACCTTTGCAGTGAGCATAAACCAGAGACAGTAATGAAAATACAAAGTAGCAAAACAAGGCACATAAATCATCTCCTGTTTTGAAAAAGAAATTAAACACGATATAAGAATCAAGAAACATCAAAATCAATACACTACCATGCAAAGCAATCAAGGAATGAGCGATTGGAACATCCAAAGTTACAGAGCGATTCCGATTATAAACAGGACAACATTGTTAAAGTGGTCAAAGAATCGCCTACATTCTCCCACAGCAAGATTCCTAAATTCCCTACACCTGAAATTCTTCTAAACTGGCACAACCTGGAAACAGGAATTGCCAAGCTAAATGTTGATGGAAGCTGGAATCAAAGAGAATGAAAGGCATGAACAGGCAGTCTATTCAGAGGAGAATGGGAAAATTGGACGATTGGATACTTGTTTCTTAGGTGATTTTCCACTCGACTTGGCAGAACTTTGGGCAATCTATCATGCAACTAAAGTTGCAAAGAATATGGGATTTGAAAAAGTGGACATTTCAATCTGACTTGTTAAGTTCAATTTAGCCAAGTAAAATAATCAACGGGATTTGCAAAGAATAAATGGGACAACATTTGGTTGAATATCAATCCATTTGTCAAATAATCAACATTAAAGAGGCTAACATATATTCAAACTAGTCCAAGTAAAATAATTAACTATTTAGCCACAGAATTGGAATAGTAAAACATTAACATAAAAGACAATAAAATATTAATGGGCCAATATAGAATAGAGAGATTTACCTAATTTTAGTTAAACCATAAACCAAAAATGTGATAATATTTCTAGGTTTTCAACCTGTCTAATATTTGCCGCCAGCAACAATTAAGGCTACCGTGCTAATGGACAATTCTTATATAAAGAAACACCTAAAATCACTTATCATGACAATGTATGCAAAAAAAAGAAAAGATTTTCAACATACAAAAAAGAAAAGCGAAGTGGTTTCTGCGAACCTTTCCTGCATTCCTGATAGAAACAAGGCTTGTAGATATTTACACCTTGACTGCAGGATGAATTTGTGAGCATGCATGTGCGGCACCAATAGAGAGCAAAAACTGCATGCCGAGGGCATTTTTTCTGTCTCTTCAGCTTCCAAGATTATATCCCTGAAACAAGAAATAACAACTTTGATTCACATTACAGAAACATAAATGATCAGTAGACTGCAAATTAACAGTTCATTAGCATATCCTTTTGCTCGTGTACTTTCAAAATGTTATTTGCAATGGAGCCACTACATCAGATGCAAAAATTGAGATCATAATGGCAGAAAATTATACTGGCGTAATGCAATAAGGGTATCACTAAGGAAAGAGAGAGACAGAGAAAGACACACGCGAACTGGAACCCCAAAGGGCCAAGAGCATCAGTGAAATCAAAGCTTGGAATTGGAGTACCCCACTTAGGTATCTTTCTGCAAAGCATTAGAAATAGAGGTTGCATGTTACAAGACTTAGCTAGAGTTTTCAACTTCCTGGCAAGGTCTTCTCCAGCTTCAACATAACCAAAGTAAACATAGTCCAACAACTTTAGTAGTGCCTGCTGATCAACCCGAGCAGACAAACGAACTTCTTTTTGCAACATTGGGCAGCACTTCCTTGGAACATCTTTCACTAAAAAATTATCAGTTGTTTTTGCACACTGAGGAAATTGC
This sequence comes from Gossypium sturtianum, assembly GCA_025698515.1. Lineage (NCBI taxonomy): Eukaryota > Viridiplantae > Streptophyta > Magnoliopsida > Malvales > Malvaceae > Gossypium > Gossypium sturtianum. The sequence continues at coordinate 18,346,210 of CM046955.1, read as the reverse complement.
TCAGGAGGTAGCAATGATGGACACCGGACTGCAAGAATAATTTTGTGAACACTCACAGACTCACCATTAGCAAAAAGGAGTTGCAGATCAGTATGCTCCTTGTCTTCAAGTGCTCTCCCAAAGCCTTTGTCATGTTTATTGGGAAAACCATAAACTCCAAAATAACTAAGAACATTAGCAGCCAACCATCTTGGTCCAGGAGCTGATACATTATCTAAGACTTCTTGTACTGTCTTTATTAAATTAGATTTGATATGACTATGATCTATATCAGAGGAATGCTGTACCAACTCGGCTAGTCCCCACAAACTGTAAAATAAAAGAGCATCTTTTCCTTCCCACTCTTCAGCAGTCATCCAGCAACATGTCCTCTCATAAAACACATTATGATAAAATTGAAGGGCAAAGCTTCTCCTGCTAGTACAAACTTCATTGCTCAAGCAACGTCTTATGGAAGTCACTAGTGTCCTTATTCCATCGCCTCTAGTAACATTTTTTTGATATTCTGGCAATCCAGAATAACAAATCAAACAAACCAATTCAACAACAGTTTTAGGAATGTTTGCTGAGCCAAAGTTGTTTGCAGATGATCCATAATCTAGTAAATACAGCAAGCGTTTCAGACACTCATTTCCCTTTATCTCTAGAACACCAGAAAGGATGAGCCTTACTTTTGATGCAATATATGTGCTGCTAGAATGCATCATAACTAAAACTGCTCTTGATGATGATTCACTTCTAGAGGTATCATCATTTTCAGAAATTTGGCATCCTTTGCAAATTGCTTCTACAAAAGACAAGCTATCAAAAAATATCAGAATAGGCAAGGAGAATATCTGAGTAAACTAAAAAAACAGAAATAATGAACACAACAGTATAAAAAAGATTATAAATAAAAAAGTATATCAATATAGAATAAAAACATGAAATGCACATAACTGGATAGGCAAAACAAGAGTTTTTGATGAAGAGGAATATCACCATGCACATGTGATAAGCATGTCAATATAGAGCTCATTTCGATCCGCGCTTGGTCTAAAATCTTTTCTACAGTGCACTGCAAGCCATCCAAAAATCTCCCAGATGTATGGCCTTAGTGCAATAAGAAAATTAGTATCAAGGCCTTGCTGAGCAATAGAGATTCGTGCCTGAGGTGTCAAAGGGTGCTCCGATGCTTGTTTGTCAAAATTTTCAAGAAGTAGATCAAGAAGAATTTTGTCAATCCCTTGCTCCCAAAAGTGATTGTGATGTTCTCCTGGCCAGCGAGTAATTAGAGCCAACCGACAGGCCTCATCTAGCAAAGACACCAGATCATTTACACCCTTTCCAGAGCCCAACCTCCATACTCTCATTCCTCCAATAATGGCTTTAATTAGAGGCCCAGAACATAAGCTTGTCATTTTTATGCATCGTTGTTCATCTGCCTAAGTAATGAATGCAAAAAAATTAAACAAACAAAACACACACGCACACATTTGTTGAGGAGGTCCAAAAGAAAACAAATTATAAGCATTACCACCAAATGTTGGGCAAGTCTAAATCCCTCCATTCTGACTGCCAGAGGCTCTGAGACATCCATGCAAGAAACCATCATTGTTAGAATTGTTTCTCCATTTCCCAGAAGCTCCTTGGCTACTTTATTGCATAAAGCTGGAACAAAGAGGTGAGAAAATTGTTCAATCCAGATATTAAGGGATAAAACTAGCAAGTCAATAGATGTTTCATTACCTAAAGCAGAATATAATTTCAACACCGCAACTTTTGTAGATAGATGAGATTTAATGCGAGAATCTTCTAAAACTTTGATCAAAATAGTATCCTTCCACACAAAATAACGAGATGGAGGCCACCGCCACAATATTGTATACAATAGTGAAACCATCTCTTGAAAATTCTCAATTGGCTGGGTGCCACCAGGAAATTCTCGAATAATCCTAATAATTTGAATGAGAGTCTTTGCTTCTTTGACTATCTCCCAAACTTGTTTCTCCCTCTTAACACTTAAATTGGAGAGGACCATGTTCAAAGCAGTGGCACAGGAAGTAGCAACTTCTAAGTTGTTGGAACATAATAATGATGACAAAGGGTTGATGAGATCTGTCAAGTACAATTGCATCATTGAACTGTTACTGCTGACCAACTTCACCACCACATTTACTGCCATGCCTACTATGGCTTCACTTTTACAATGCAGAATCCACACCAATGCCTCAACAATATCAGCTAGAGAATCCTGGATGTCGAAGCAAAACATGAGAACTATTTAAAGGAGGACAAATGGTGTGTGATACTTACTAACAAAGTAGACTCATATTGACCGACTTCTAAGGGTAGAAGTACATATGTCCTACAATCAAACACTGCAGCATAATTGAACACAAATAACCCCTGAAATAACAGTCATCAACTATTCATACATCCAAAGTTCAGGAAAACAAGGAAAAGAACTAAAACAAAATTTTGGGGGGGGGGGGATTTAAGGCAATATAGCCATCTACTTCAGATATGTAATAATTACCTATATATGAGCAAGCCCAATCTCCACAAAAGTGTTTTTGTTTCATAACGAAGTAATGGATTTACTTGCTACTTTTACTATTCTGCCTTTTGGTACTTCTTTCATCCACAAACTATGAACCAAGAAAGCAAATACTTTAAAGGCAAAGTCAAATTTGAATAAAAATTGAGAGCAAATGGCTAAACTTTTCCATTTCTAATTATTCAAAAAAATTCTGTTTTCATATCCTAATAATACAAAAATCACAACCAGGCACTAATTTGCAGCAACATAGTGATTATTCTCAATAATCTAAACAGCCCAGATATCAAAAGATATAAATAATCACATATAGAATTAAATCATAATCCCTTAAAAAGAACAACCTTGAGAAGCCGATGGGTCGAAGCATGCCCCGAAGAAGAATCAAGAAAAGCAGCAAGGGAACGAACCACATGCTTCTGAATTTCTAAATCCGTACACTTCCATTTCCTTTCTTTATCATCACTTACTCTGCCCATCAACGACCCGATTTGATAAATTGATCAGAAACCCCTCAAAAAAATAATTTTATTAATAAATCATGGAAACCATTAAAAAGGGGGGGGGGTAAAATTACCTGGTGGTACCAAGACTTAAAGCATGTTTGAGACGTTGATGAAGGGTATGTAAATGGTCAGTGCTGCTGCCTCCTCTACTGTTATCTGCAGCTCTCCGTTTTGATGATCCCATTAGTTTTGATGATTTCAATTTTCCCAAAAGAAATTTCTAGGAAAAGATTGGTTGGTAATAACAGTTCAATTTCTTCATTTCACAATTTTAATAATAAAACTTTTTCAAGGAAGAAGCTTATTAAAAGGGCGGTTTTAAGAGCTTCTAGAGAATTGCGGGAAGAGAAGGGGGTTCAGGTTTGCTTTGGATATGTATTTTTTTAATTCATTTATCGAATTTGAATTAAATATTATTTTTTATCAAATATTTAAATTTATAAATAACAATTTTTATATTTTTAATCATTTTTTAATATCTAAATTGGTAAAAAAAAAAAAATGAATTCGTGTTTATTAAAAATCTTTTTTAACATATATAAAATTAAAATTATAAGCGCTTTAGAACCGTTGGATTCAGCTATTCAGATCTGTATGTGTATTTACGATTTAGATAATGGATATTTCGAATATCTATTTATATACAAAAATAATAATTTTAATTTTAATCAACAACCTCTACGCAAGTCCTTTGAACCAATAAGACTAGAGTTGCTCTAATGATGTTTTCTTTGTCCGCAAAACCCAAATCCAAAATATTACCAAGAAGCAATTATATTTTATATTTTAATTATTATCATTCTTCTTACAAATTTTTATTTCATTTTGTTAGGCAATTTTTTAGGAAAAATAAGGTGCACCCATTCAAATTAAATTATCTTAAATCTTGTTTTTCCCCTCTAATCTTTTATTTAATTGCACACATTACTGTTAATAATTAGCTATTGTTATCGACCATGTGTGAGTGTATAGATAATACATATTACAATTTAAGTTTAAACTTTGAAAATAAAATAATTTCTTTCAATGAATCGTAAACTGGATATAAAGATACCGTTGTTGAGCTTCGACGCTGATTTAGCTTAGATATGATTATTTAGCATGAATCTGTTGTGATTATACAAACAAGGTTTTCATCAAGTGATGGACTAGTTTTACAAGAATCTGTGGCAGATAATTGAATATGGATATCTCACCATTGGACACATAACATACCTGATATGCTATGATATAGCCAATCTTTTCTTCCTTCGTAATACAATTGAATATTCAGACTTCAGCATAGCTCTCTTCACAGTTGATCTGCCAGCTGAGGAAATTGTTGTAACACCCATGTTACAGCCCTGATGGCACCCTGTAAGGAGATAATAACGATTCCATGTTATCTATCAATAATGGACAATTTACATGCACGTCTACATTTGATTTTGGTTTCCTTCTATTGGGGTATATCCGCAATACGATTATGTGTTTGACACATGCTCCATTGTTTTTTCAAGTTGGTTCATATGTTAGGAGGGTGATTTTCATACCAAAGCTGCCTTCCCAGGTTTGATTGCAGGTTCAACAACGTCTCGCCCATAGCTGTTCAAACGGAGTTTGGACAGAATCTTTAGCCAAAATGTGTGAACACATTGAAGATATCAGTCAAAATGTGTCACATAACACAAAAATGATACAAGTTTGTACAAATAGTTTAAAATTTATGTAATACAAATGGTTAAATATATCAAAAGTTGTAAATAGAATTATGATATGAGAAAATAAAAGGAGCAATGTTGAGTATAATGCATACAAGAAATAATCAGTAATCACGTACAGTATTTGCCTTTTGCCATCCACCATTTGTAGCCGATAAAAGCTGCAACCTTTGCTAAAGGGAAAAGCCTTACCTTTCCATTCTGTTTATATCAAATAGACTATTTAATTAAAGCAAAGTATTATTTAAAGAAAAAAAATAGAAGAAATGGAAAACATTGTAGAATTACCTAAATGCCATGTAACACCAACAGCAGATGAATCCTCGGCAGAGATGTCATCGATAACAAATTGGAGGTCCTTGCTTATTGAATCTATGAAACTTTTGAAGAACCCTAAAATTTCCTATACCCATCATTCTATTTGCTTTAATTTTTCACTTCACTCCAAAAAAAAAAAAAAAAACAACACAACTCTATATACTTCAATGTGGCATTTATATAGTTAAACAGGTGCATGAATCATGATAATGGATTTTTTTTTTAATTATTATACTCGATATATATATTTAAATATGAATATCAACAAGAAAATATATAAGTTTTCCACCAAATTTTTAAAAATAAATTAAGTAAATACTAATAAGAAAAACGTCCAATTTTTAGCTATCAAATATTTACTTTGTAACATTAATATTGCCTTAACTTAATTGAAGTATTAAGAATTTTGTTTTTTTTTTTAATTCAAGTTTGAATATGTATAAATATAATGTGTATCAATTCGAAAAAATAACATTTATTTTGTAATTGAAAAAAAAGAGAGCACTACTTTGTAAATTTTAAGGGGTTACATTTAAAATGCAGTAAATTATTAAAATAGTCACTTTTGTTTAACTCAAGTTATATTTTATTTATTTATATTTGAAATATTACATTTTAGTCACTTACATTAATGTGTTATAACATTTTAATCACTAAGCCGTTAATTGTCGTTAACGGTATAACGGTAAGCTAACATAACACGTTAAATCATCATTTCAAAAAAAAAAAAAAGGTTATTTTATACAATTGGTCCCTATATTTTTTTCGCTTTAAGCAATTTAATTGTTTTCTTTTATATTCTTTTAACTTTCCTTTTTTTTTCCTTTATTTTTCATTCTCTTCTGCTTCTCCCTCTGTTTTTCTCTCTTCTCCATCTCTTTTAAAGTAATTTTTCTATGTTTTTCATTTGTTAAAATTTTTTATATTTATGAGAAAAGAAAAGGTGAAAGCTGAAACCAAAATAAAACTTATTTCGCATGTTTACCCTACAATTATAAACCCTCATCATCCATCACTGCTTTAACGAACCAATTTAGATCTCGCAATGACCTAATCCACAAGCTTGCCTCACTCGAAGACCTCATCAGTCTTAACTTATGGCAGTCCACCTTCAACAAAATCTCCCTATCCTGTTCCCTTAACCTCCTAACTAACTCCCACGACCACCTTATCTATCGTACCTACGACATTCTCACCCTATCAAAACTATATTGTTTCACAGATTCTTCAAATGATCTCTACACTCTCCATGACTAAAACGACCACCATATAAAACTTACACTTAACTTTACCCAAACCAGTTTGGCTCCTTGTTCAGCTTCCAATCAAGCTTGCTTGAGAATATTTAAGAATGCTTAGATAAATTTTATCGTTTGCTTAATTTTATTCGTCAAAAAATAAAAGAAAAGGAAAGGAATAATCTACACGATTCTGTCAGCTTACCGTTAAACCGTTAACGGCAATTAAATCTCAGTGACTAAAATATTACAATATGATAACGTAAGTGACTAGAACATAACATTTTAAATATATAAATGACTAAAATGTAAACTAAGACAAACAAAAATGACTATTTTGATAATTTACCTTATTATTAAAGCAGCAAAACAGAAATATTGAACAGCTAAATAAAATATAGATATTTCTTGAAAGAAATTAAGAAAAAAGTTTAAAATTTTGTGTTTTTACTTATAAGTGCAAACCAAAAAAAATTCATTAATTGTCCAACAATAACCATAATTTATTTATGCAAATAGATTTAGTTTAAGCAAAAAAGAAACTCACGTGACTTGCATGAGCAGAATGGATGGAAAATAAGAGTCATAGTAATAGTTTAGTTACCTCGCGACCAACGAATGGACGGGGGAAGATAAGGTCCTCGTAGACGCATTTCTCGGCTATTAAGGGCTCCACCGACGCCAGATCACGGCGGTTGATTCCATCGTAGAACCTCCTAACAACCTCCGCCGCTGCATCCTCATCCTGTGGTTGTGATGCAACGTCGAAGACCGCCGCCTGATTTTCCGATGATGAAGAGACCTTGATAAGGGTGCGAGATTTGAATGATCCTTTCCCTGGGGCAGTTAGCGTTGTTGAGTACGGAAAAGCTTTGGTAAAGACGTTAGGGAGATTGGGGATTCGAGACTGTACACTACAGAGGGGTGCTATTGTGGAGTTGAGCAACATCGTTGCTGATGCTACTCTGAGTCTCTGATATTCGCTTTATTTTTCTTTTCTGAGGTTTTTTTTTTTCCCTTTTCAAATTTCTTTTCTAAGGATTTTTTTTCATTCATTTAAAATATTTTGTCATGATAGAATATTATGCATCATGAAATTTTAATAACATTTTATTTTGAATCCTAATATAATTATATTTTAATAGTATATAATATTTTCATAATCATTTAATATTAATATTATAGGTGGGTATTTTAAATTATTTTCTATAAAATTTATATAAAAATAAAAACAAAACAAAAATATCTCATAATAATATTTATCACTTTTTAAAAAATGTTTTTTAAATTTTTTTATTAACTGAATTTAAATATATATAATTTATGATACTAATTTAATTAATAAATTAATAATAATATGGATATAATTAAAAATTTAATACTTAACCAAAAATCATATCACTATCACATAAAACTGTTAATTTTGAACGCCACACAAATTGGACAAATTAGAATTGGCCTACCACATAGTGAAAAGAAATATTTTCATATCTATTAAGAATGATCTAAATAAAAGAATTTATTGGTAATTATTAAAAAGTGTTATTAGTTTTTTTAAATTCAAAATTATATTTTATTTAAAAAGTAAAAGACAAATGTTCTTGTGGTTATTTATATTATACATTAAAGTCAATAATTAAATTAGCTCTACGGGTCAATGAGATATTAACTTAGTTTTACATTATTTTGAGAATATATTTAATTTTTTATAAAAAAATAAAAATAAAAAATAAAAAATAAAAAAACTATACACATAATATGATTTAAAACCAAAGACAAATATATTTATTATTTCAACTAAAGTTTTATTTGTTTTTTATATCTTTTTTACATAATTTTATTCTCACCCACATTGTTATAATTTAATATATTTATATTTATTTTGAGTTTACCTATTAGTGTATACTTAACTTATAAACTTAAACTCAAGCAGTTTGCTTATTATGTTTTGTTTTGTTCAGCTGCGGTGCTAGCCTCCGGGTTGGTTATCGCACATTTTTCTTCTCTTATCAATCTTTTCTTTCTTTCTTCTTCTCATTCACTACACATGTTTTCTCTCTTTTCATTTTGCAAATCTATTTTGTAGGTTTCTTTGTTGTCTTCACAAGTTGTGATGAATAGATGACGGTGTTTGTTATTCGCTAAAACTCCACCGGCCACCAGCAGTTTTTCTCGGAAAGTGGGTGGCTCTTCGTCAACTTCTTAATCTGTTTCTGTTTTGAGAGTATTTTAGAATAATAAATGATTTCACGTGTCGATTTGGACCTATGTTGTCTTAAGTTTTATATGTTTTTTGTTTATTTTTCCATTGTTTAATAAGTCTTTAGTTTTAGAAGTTTTTGTTTGCTCTTGTAGCACATTTTTTAGTCTTGCTTATGCATGTAATCTTATTTTTACAAGTGATTTTAGGGATGATTTTGTTGTCGTCCTCTCTAGTTTGGTGAATGCTCGAATCTTTTGTCGATTTTTGCTCGTCACTTTGGACCATCTGGGGTTGATTTATTTATCGTATTAAATGCTTGCAATCATTCTAGATATGTTGTGCTTGAGTTGTGACAAAGTCAGTTGTCAACGTGTCATAATGTTCTATTAATGCTGAGGCTAAAGCCTTTGTTGTGTTGATGGAGGTTGTCCTTTACCATCTATAACGAGTATTTAATATTTTTTTCTCTAAATTGTATAGTTCTATTCATTAAATGAATCAACTTATAAACTTAAACTCAAATTTTAAGTGAATATAGATATAGATAGAATGCAAAATATATGATAAATGAAAAATATCTTAAACAGGGTTTAAATAAAATTTTAAGATGAGAATGAGAAATTAATTTTAGATTTGCAATAGGAATGGAGAAATGAGTTGAGAAGGAGTTTTTCTTTTTTACGATCCAATCCAATAATGTGACCCAAATAATTTTAAAGCATGCCCTCCCTCCAAGGGCCTAGCCTCATTCCTCCTCTTTCTCTTTCATTACCAACCCCACCCAAGTCCATATGCATGTAAGTCATAACCATCCTTCATGATTATGGAAAAATATTTTATGAAGCTTTTAGATTTTATAAGTAAAGTTAAGGATTGAAAAATTGTAACAGCCCGAATTAGACCCTAGTCGGAACAGTGGTTTCGGGACCATAAATCTAAGGTCGAAATAATATTTTAATGTTATTTTTGGTGTTGATTATATGTGATATAGCTTGTGTGAAAATTTTGTGTGGTAATTTTATCGACTGTGTGTCAAATTGTGAGAAAAAGGACTTAATCGCATAAAGTGAAAAATGTTGTGTGCTGATTGTTAAGTGCTTAATTGTTATTGTCTTTATAATGGGGAGGTCTTATGTGGCAATTAGCCCATTTTATAGTTAGTGGGTGGTGGATGGACATTTATAGCCAATTATAATGTATGTTATAATGTTTTAAATGATGGGTAAAATAGTAAATAGGTATTAATATGTGAATTAAATAAAACAAAACCAAATTGTTTCTCATCTTTTATCCATCTTTGCTGAAAATCATAAGAAAAAGAAAAGAATAAGACTACTCTAGGGTTCGGCCATTGTTGTCCTTGATTGAGGTATGCTTTAAGCTCGGTTTTTGATAATTTCTACGTTTTCGTAATCGTTGCTTTGTGCTCTTCCAAACCCATGTTTAAATTTTGTGAATTGATGATGTCTTTGAAATGTACCATTGATGGACATGTGAGTTCTTGAATGTTTGATGGTGGAAAATGAAAACTTAGTGTTGGGTTAACATAGTTTATGTTTGGATTTTTGATGAAATTGAGTAATTTGGGTTAAATTGTGAAAATGATAAATTGAAGGACAAAAATGTGAAATAAATGAAATGTGTGGGCTTGTATAAACAAAAGGAAAATTCGGCTAGGCTTGTGTGAGGAGAAATTATGTAAATTTGATGATTTTATGAATTAAGGACTAAAGTGTCGAAATGTGAAAATATGAGGGCTATTTTGTAAAATGTCCTAAATATGTGTGTTTGGACTAAAATGAATGATTTGGTGATTGAATGGATTGAATTTGAATGTGTATAGACTAAGAAAAGAGAGGCTCGGATCGAGATTGAGATCGAGGCAAAGATAAAGTGCTCGATTGACCGACCGTTGCGATAGTTCAATGTACGAGGTAAGTTCAGACATAATACGAACATCTAGTTATGTTAAATGCTATAAAATGAATGTTATAATGATATTGAAATGTGGATGCTATTTGAGAGTTGAGTTTGAGTTATGTGGCACTAAGTGTGCGTATTCAGAAACACGATCGAAATGATCAGCACTGTGTGTGCGAAATAATATAAGCATCGACTTCGTGGTTGGCACTATGTGTGCGATACCGATTGAAGAATGGTTTGATGTAAATGCACTATGTGTGCGATGATAATTAAGCTTTGGCTCAATATCGGGGCACTAAGTGTGCGATTGAATCAAAGAAGAGACGGAAGTTGATCGAAAGAGAAAAGTGAGTATTGAGTAGCAAATATAATTAACTACTAGGTGTTGGCTAAGGTACGCTCGGAACCTAAGTGGTTGATGAATCTATGAATGAGATTACGAAATGTTAAATGAGCAATTTAATGTTGGATGGTATGATATATATGTATATGTGAAATAATCTATGTAGTGGTTTGTTTGATTTAAATGTGTTATGGTACGAACTTACTAAGCTTTAGAAAGCTTACTGTGTGATTTGTTTCTTTGCTTTGCAGTGTCAGTAAAGTTAGCTCGGATCTGGGGATCGTCAGCATTCTCTATCACACTATCGGCAATCTATTTTGGTACTTTTGGGAAAGATGGACATAGTTGAAATATGGCATGTATAGGCTAGTTTTGTAAGACATGTTTAAGATGTGTAAATAGCCATGTGATGTGGCTAGATAAATGTTGGTAAAATGCATGTGTGGCTTTGATATATGGTGCGTATTTTGGTATAGCTTGTGAGTAAAGAAAATGTCTTATGAATGGTAATCTTAGTGATGGTATGATGCTAGTATGATTTAGTAAATTTGGGGATGAATCATGATTGATATTGAATGTATTCAAGTTGTGTAATTTACTTCCCAAGTTGACATGTTAGAAATGAGATGAAATGAGATGATATGTTGATCATTTGACATGAAAATTGGTTGCCAATTTGTGTGTGGAAGTATGCTTAAATGTGCTTGTAGGTTTGACCCTTGTGTGAGTTGCAAATTGGCCTTGTAAATGGTCTGTTTTATCACACGGTTATGGCACACGGGCATGCCTAGTGACCGTGGGGCTAAGTCAGTAACTAGCCTAATAGCACACAGCCAAGACACACGGGCGTGTCTAGTAGCCGTATGAGAAAGCCAGTATATGGCCTAAGAGTACACGGCCTTAGCACACGGGGTGCTGAGTGGCCGTGGATGTGAGGTCAGATTCAACCACAGCCAAGGCACACGGGCGTGCTTGGTGGCCGTAGATGTGAGGTCAGATTCGACCACGGGGAGAACACACGGGGGTGTCTAATAGCCGTGGGAGGCACACGACCTACCTACACGGGCGTGTAACCCCTGAAACTTAGAAAAGTTTTAAATTTTCGTGAAATTTTGTATGTGTTTCGGTTTAGTCCCGACCCGGTTTATAAGTATGTTTTAGGTCTCGATGACCTATTAAAGGGACATTATGTTTGAGGTTGATATGAAATTGTATGACATTTCGTAAATATTTACGATCCGTCTGCAGTAACGCGATTAACCCTAGTCCCACGACGGATACGGGTTAGGGGTGTTACATTTTATTGATATATCGAGCTACGGTTTAGTCGATTCTCGGACTAACGTAAGCGTGTGTGAGTCTAGCTATACATGCCATATATGAAATTGCGATAGTATGATGAATTCTCGATGCTTATAAATATGTTTTCGTATAGTAATGGATCCCGATCGAGCGATTCTTGACGATGTGAGAAACGCACCGCTTTTGCTCGCTCAGGACAGCGCCGCCACATCTCTCGCCGAATGATAGTAGTGAAAGAGGAGAGGCTAAGCAAGCCTTCTTCCGTATGATGAGTGAGTGGTTTTCAGAGTTTGTTCGAACGAATGTTCGAACGAATCCGGCTGCTCCACAACCTCCACCCCCACAAGTGATAGATTCGATTCGATTGAATAAACCTCCTATGGATAAGATCTAAAAGTATGGGGCTGAAGAGTTCAGGGCCACATCTGGTGACGATGCTGAGTGAGCCGAGTTTTGGCTCGTGAATACAATCCGAGTATTCGATGAGATATCATTAACACCTGATGAATGTATAAAATGTGTTGTTTCGTTGTTGAGGGATACTGCGTATAATTGGTGTAAAACATTGATTTCCGTGGTTCCGAGAGAGAGAATCACCTGAGACTTCTTTCAAATTGAGTTCAAAAAGAAGTATATCAGTCAACGCTTCATTGATCAGAAAAGTAAAGAGTTTTTAGAGCTAAAACAGGGTCGTTTGTCGATTCACGAAGTCTGAGCGAGAATTTGTGAGATCAGGCCGATATGCATGCGGGAATGTGTTTCGACCGAAGTCACTATGTGTAAACGCTTCATAGAAGGGTTGAACGAGGATATTAAGTTATTGGTTGGGATACTTGATATAAATGAATTTGTTGTGTTAGTTGAAAGAGCTTGTAAAGCCGATGAGCTCAGTAAAGTAAAGAAGAAAGCTGATTCTGAAGCTCGTGATAAAAGAAAAAGATCGATAAATAAGTTTTCTCAACCCTCGACAAAGAGATTTAGAGATGCAAGTAATCGTTCAAATGCTTCATTTGGACATCCAAGTAGAGATCGTTCGAGGCAGAGTGCTAGTCCACGAACTCAAGCTCCGATTGAATCAAATGTTGACAGCGTTAAGAGTAACAAACCTGAGTGCAGACAGTGTGGAAGACGACATGTGGGAGAATGCTGGGGCAAGTACAATAATAGAGTTTGTTATAAATGTGGATCCCGAGATCATTTTATTCGAGATTGCCCAAAGATGGTTGAAGAGGAAAATGCTCAGAATGAAAGACTGAGTAATGTGACGGCTAGAGGTAGACCGCCCAGAAACACCAGAAATCTGAGTGGAAGCCAAAGGGGGACTACTGACACGGCTGTGAGGTCAGAGGCGAGAGCACCTGTCCGAGCTTATGCTATACGTGCACGAGAGAAAGCATCATCTCCAGACGTCATCATCGGTACTTTCACTTTATTTGATATTGATGTCATTGCATTGATAAATCCAGGATCTACTCATTCATATGTGTGTGTGAATCTAGTATCAAGTAAGACTCTACCTGTTGAGTCTACTGAATTTGTGATTAGAGTATCGAATCCCTTAGGCAAGTGTGTTTTGGTGGATAAGGTGTGCAAGAATTGCCTATTGATGTTTCGGTATGTTTGTTTTCCGGTTAATTTGATGTTACTACCATTTGATGAGTTTGACATAATTCTGGGTGTGGATTGGCTTACTCTGCATAATGTCATCGTGAATTGTAAAAGGAAGAGTATTGAGTTGAAAAGTTAGAATGGTGAGCTAGTTCGAATAGAATCCAATGATATAATAGGATTACTAGTTGTTGTATCTGCGATGAAAGCTATGAACTATGTGAAAAAAGGTTGTGAAGCTTATTTGGCGTACATGATTGATACAAAAGTGTCGGAAAAGAAAGTTGAATCTGTGCCTGTAGTATGTGAGTTTCCAGATGTGTTTCCTAAAGAATTACCGGGATTACCTCCGATTCGGGAAGTCGAATTTGGTATTGAATTAGTGCCGGGGACCACTCTCATTTCGATAGCCCCGTATAGAATGGCATCAACAAAATTGAAAGAGTTAAAGTCTCAGTTGCAGGAGTTGACTGACAGAGGATTTGCACGACCAAGTTTCTCACCCTGGGGAGCTCTTGTGTTATTCGTGAAAAAGAAATATGGAACTATGAGAATGTGTATTGATTATCGACAGTTGAACAAAGTAACGATAAAGAACAAATATTCATTGCCTCGTATTGATGATTTGTTTGATTAGCTGAGAGGAGCTACAGTGTTTTCAAAGATAGATTTGAGATCGGGTTACTATCAGTTAAGAGTTAAAGAATCTGATGTGCCGAAAACTACTTTCAGAACGAGGTACGGACATTACGAATTCTTAGTGATGCCTTTCGGACTAACAAATGCTTCTGCAGTGTTTATGGATCTAATGAATCGGATATTCAGATCGTATTTGGATCGCTTTGTAGTGGTGTTCATTGATAATATTTTGATCTATTCGTGTGATGAGACGCAGCATGTCGAGCATTTAAGAATCGTACTACAAACTCTGCGTGAGAAATAGTTGTATGCTAAGTTTAGTAAATGTGAATTTTGGTTGCGTGAAGTTGGTTTTCTAGGGCATATTGTGTCAGCTGCCGGGATACGAGTTGATCCTAGTAAAATCTCTGATATATTAGAATAGAAGCCTCCGAAAAATATGTCTGAAGTCCGTAGTTTTCTGGGACTAGCGAGATATTATAGACGGTTTGTGAAAGGCTTCTCGATAATTGCGACTCCGTTGACGAAGTTGCTACAAAAAGATGTTAAATTTGAATGGTCAGAAAAATGCCATCAGAGTTTTGAGCAATTGAAAGTGTTGTTGACAGAAGCACCAGTGTTAGTTCAACCGGAATCGGGAAAAGAATTCATAGTTTACAGTGATGCATCGTTGAACGGTTTGGGCTGTGTGTTGATGCAAGAAGGCAAAGTTATTACTTATGCTTCGAGACAGCTAAAGCCGCATGAAAAGAATTACCCGACGCACGACCTTGAATTGGCCGCGATTGTGTTCGCATTAAAAATATGGCGTCATTATTTATTTGGTGAGAAGTGTCATATCTTTACAGATCACAAGAGTTTGAAGTACTTGATGACTCAGAAAGAATTGAATTTGCGACAGAGAAGATGGTTAGAGTTGTTGAAAGATTATGAACTTGTGATAGATCACCACTCGGGTAAAGCTAATGTTGTAACTGATGCTTTGAGCCGAAAGTCCATATGTGCTTTGCGAGCAATGAATGCTCAGAAAGATCTGTGTGATGATAGTGCAGTTATGGCCGAGTTGAAAATAAAGCCGATGTTTGTACATCAGATTCGTGATGCTCAGAAAAGTGATGTTGAAATGATGGTTAAACGAACTCAATGTGAATCGAATACTGAATCAGAATTTCGAGTTGATAGTGAAGATTATTTGAGATTTAGAGACCGGATTTGTATTCCGAGAAATTCAAAGTTGATTTCGATGATTTTGAATGAAGCTCACAATAGTCATTTGGTTGTACATCCGGGAAGTACGAAAATGTATAATGATCTCAAACGGTTCTATTGGTGGCATGGTATGAAAATGGATATTTCCGACTTTGTGTCGAAGTGTTTAGTTTGTCAGCAAGTTAAGGCTGAACATCAAGTTTCGTCCGATTTGTTACAACCGGTTATGATTCCTGAGTGGAAATAGTAGAGAATTACGATGGACTTTATGTCGGGTTTGCCCTTATCTCCGAGCAAGAAAGATACAATCTGGGTGATAGTGGATAGATTGACGAAATCAGCCCATTTCGTTCCGGTGAGAATCGATTATTCTTTAGATAAGTTAGCTGAATTGTATATTGCTGAGATAGTGAGATTGCACGGAGTACCACTATCTATAGTGTCTGACAGAGATCCGAGGTTTACCTCTCGATTTTGGAGGAAATTACAGGATGCGTTAGGCACAAAATTACATTTTAGTACTGCGTTTCATCCACAAACGGATGGTCAGTCCGAGCGAATCATTCAGATTCTTGAAGATATGTTGAGATGTTGTATACTTGAGTTCGAGACTACATGGGAAAAACATTTATCGTTGATTGAATTCGCGTACAACAACAGTTTTCAATCTAGCATTAAAATGGCACCATATGAGGCTCTCTACGGTCGAAAGTGTTGAACTCCATTGTATTGGTCTGAGCTGAGTGAGAATAAGATTCACGGGATTGATCTTATAAAAGAGACTGAGCAGAAAGTGAAAGTAATTCGTGGCAGTTTGAAAGCGGCCTCAGATCGTCAGAAGTCTTATGCAGATTTGAAACGAAAAGATATTGAATTTGAGGTGGGTGATAAAGTGTTTTTGAAAGTATCCCCGTGGAAGAAGATACTTCGATTTGGCCGGAAGGGCAAGTTGAGTCCAAGGTTCATTGGACCGTATGAGATTATTGAACGAGTTGGCACGGTTACTTATAGATTGATATTGCCACCTGAGTTAGAAAAGATTCATAACGTGTTTCATGTGTCAATGCTTCGACGGTACAGATCAGACCCGTCTCATGTGATTGCTCCTACTGAAGTTGAGATTCAGTCAGACTTATCGTATAGTGAGGAACCGATCCGAATTTTGGCACAAGAGACCAAAGAGTTAAGAAATAAGAAAATCTCTTTAGTGAAAGTATTATGGCACAAGAACGGAATTGAAGAGACTACGTGGGAGCTTGAGAACATTATGAGAGAGCAATATCCACACTTATTCACTGGTAAGATTTTCGGGGACGAAAATCCTTAAAGGGGGGAGAGTTGTGACAGCTCGAATTAGACCCTAGCCGGAACAGTGATTTCGGGACCATAAATCTGAGGTCGGAATAATATTTTAATGTTATTTTTGGTGTTGATTATATGTGATATAGCCTGTGTAAAAATTTTGTGTGGTAATTTTATCGACTGTGTGTCAAATTGTGAGAAAAATGACTTAATCGCATAAAGTGAAAAATGCTGTGTGCTGATTGTTAAGTGCTTAATTGTTATTGTCTTTATAATGGGGAGGCCTTATGTGGCAATTAGCCCATTTTATAGTTAGTGGGTGGTGGATGGACATTTATAGCCAATTATAATGTATGTTATAATGTTTTAAATGATGGGTAAAATAGTAAATAGGCATTAATATGTGAATTAAATAAAACAAAACCAAACTGTTTCTTATCTTTTATCCATCTTTATCGAAAATCATAAGAAAAAGAAAAGAAGAAGACTACTCTAGGGTTCGGCCATTGTTGTCCTTGATTGAGGTATGCTTTAAGCTCGGTTTTTTATAATTTATACATTTTCGTAATCGTTGCTTTGTGCTCTTCCAAACCCATGTTTAAATTTTGTGAATTGATGATGTCTTTGAAATGTACCATTGATGGACATGTGAGTTCTTGAATGTTTGATGGTGGAAAATGAAAACTTAGTGTTGGGTTAACATAGTTTATGTTTGGATTTTTGATGAAATTGAGTAATTTGGGTTAAATTGTGAAAATGATAAATTTAAGGACAAAAATGTAAAATAAATAAAATGTGTGGGCTTGTATAAACACAAGGAAAATTCGGCTAGACTTGTGTGAGGAGAAATTATGTGAATTTGATGATTTTATGAATTAAGGACTAAAGTGTCGAAATGTGAAAATGTGAGGGCTATTTTGTAAAATGCCCTAAATATGTGTGTTTGGACTAAAATGAATGATTTGGTGATTGAATGGATTGAATTTGAATGTGTATAGACCAAGAAATGAGAGGTTCGGATCGAGATCGAGGCAGAGATAAAGTGCTCGATTGACCGACCGTTGCGATAGTTCAACGTCCGAGGTAAGTTCGGACATAATACGAACATCTAGTTATGTTAAATGCTATGAAATGAATGTTATAATGATATTGAAATGTGGATGTTATTTGAGAGTTGAGTTTGAGTTATGTGGCACTAAGTGTGCGTATTCAGAAACACGATCGAAATGATCAGCACTGTGTGTGCGAAATAATATAAGCTTCGACTTCGTGGTTGGCACTGTGTGTGCGATATCGATTGAAGAATGGTTTGATGTAAATGCACTATGTGTGCGATGATAATTAAGCTTTGGCTAAATATCGGGGCACTAAGTGTGCGATTGAATCAAAAAAGAGACGGAAGTTGATCGAAAGAAAAAGTGAGTATTGAGTAGCAAATATAATTAACTACTAGGTGTTGGCTAAGGTACGCTTCGGAACCTAAGTGGTTGATGAATCTATGAATGAGATTACGAAATGTTAAATGAGCAATTTAGTGTTGGATGGTATGATATATATGTATATGTGAAATAATCTATGTAGTGGTTTGTTTGATTTAAATGTGTTATGGTACGAACTTACTAAGCTTTGGAAAGATTATCTTGTGTGATTTGTTTCTCTCGCTGCGATGTCGATAAAGTTAGCTCGGATCCGGGGATCGTCAGCATTCTCTATCACACTATCGGCAATCTATTTTGGTACTTTTGGGAAAGATGTACATAGTTGAAATATGGCATGTATAGGCTAGTTTTGTAAGACATGTTTAAGATGTGTAAATAGCCATGTGATGTGGCTAGATAAATGTTGGTAAAATACATGTGTGGCTTTGATAGATGGTGCATATTTTGGTATAGCTTGTGAGTAAAGAAAATGTCTTATGAATGGTAATCTTAGTGATGGTATGATGCTAGTATGATTTAGTAAATTTGGGGATGAATCATGATTGATATTGAATGTATTCAAGTTGTGTAATTTAGTTCCTAAGTTGACATATTAGAAATGAGATGATATGTTGATCATTTGACATGAAAATTAGTTGTCAATTTGTGTGTGGAAGTATGCTTAAATGTGCTTGTAGGTTTAACCCTTGTGTGGGTGGCAAATTGGCCTTGTAAATGGTCTATTTTATCACACGGTTATGGCACACGGGCGTGCCTAGTACCGTGGGGCTAAGTCCGTAGCTAGCCTAATAGCACACGGCCAAGACACATGGGCGTGTCTAGTAGCCGTGTGAGAAAGTCAGTAAATGGCCTAAGAGTACACGGTCTTAGCACACGGGGTGCTGGGTGGCCGTGGATGTGAGGTCAGATTCGACCACGGCCAAGGCACACGGGCTTGCTTGGTGGCCGTGGATGTGAGGTCAGATTCGACCACGGGGAGAACACACGGGGGTGTCTAATAACCGTGGGAGGCACACGGCCTGCCTACACGGGCATGTAACCCCTGAAACTTAGAAAAGTTTTAAATTTCTGTGAAATTTTGTATGTGTTCCGGTTTAGTCCCGACCCGGTTTATAAGTATGTTTTAGGTCTCGATGACCTATTAAATGGACATTATGTTTGAGGTTGATATGAAATTGTATGACATTTCTATAAATGTTTTCGATCTGTCTGGTAACGCCGTTAACCCTAGTCCGGCGACAAATACGGGTTAGGGGTGTTACAAAAATTTTCTATAGATATATAGTATAATGTTGAAAAACTAAATATTAAAAATATATATAACAATTTTTTAAGATTTCTTGTGAAATAAAAAAAAATACATCGTAAATGTACAAATTATCAAATACTAACCCTATGATAATTCATATATTTTGCTTTTCTTTACTTTTTCCATTAGTTATAATCTATAACTATGTATTAAAATATCGATTGAATCTTAGATCGATTGCCATCAGTATTGTTGCTAGTGAAGGAGGATGTTGGTTTGAGTGCGTTGAAGTGCATTATCCTTCTATTTAAGGGTTGGTGAGGGACTATGAGTAATTCTAAGTATATCAAAAAGAGCAAATATGATAAAAACTTATTATGATATTTATGTTAAAAAATTATATATTAAAGTAGTGTCCAAACCATGCCTCTTTTTGATATGTTAAAAAAATAAAGAAAGCTCTCTTTTCTTGCTATTGAGATTTTAAAATAGTGGTATATTTTTTATTTTAGTCCTTAAAGTATGCTAAAATTGTAAATATATATCTATATACCTCATGTTGGCACGTGGCACACCCACTATGCCTCTTTTCTTTTTTATTTTATAATAATGCTTAATTTTCAATTTTAGTTTTTCTAATACACTTAAAATTGAGATTTAATTCTTATACTTCAAATTTTAACATAATTCGGTCTTTATATTTTTATAATGTTGTTAATTAATTCAAATAATTAATATAGTTAACTTTTCAATTAAAATATTACGCAGTTATATATAATTTGAAATTAGATTTTTTAATCCAAATAATAGAGGGGTTAAATTATTGAAAATAAAAGTAAGAGGACTAAATTCCAAATGTACAAAATGTAGAGACTTGGAGTCATGGTTGTTTGAACCGGACCAGATTGGTCGGGATATCAGTCTGGAGAGAGGCATCAGATCAGTTGAGCCGTGAATTGATACGAACTGATTGAACCAGGCTAAAAATGGATTAAGTCGAGGTTTTTTTTTATGATTTTTAATGATTTATTAAATCGAATCATACAAACCAATAATATGATCAATTTGACCACCAGTCTAGTCCTGAAAACATTGCTGAGAATATATTTTAATATTCAAATCTTAATTCTATAAATTGACAAAAATAAATAATCAACCCAACGCAAAACGTGGGTTAACCATACTAATTATATCTAAAATAAATTCCATTATATTAACTATTTATGTTATATAAATTTTATTATCCTCATCTTATATCATTTTTTTAAAAAAAAATTAGAGGTTTAATAAAATTTTAAAAAATGTTTATGGAATTTAATAAAATTGTCAAAAAAATTTTTTTAAAAAAAAACTTAATTAAAATATTCAAAATTTTATTTAAAAATTTCCAGCCTATTGGAAGGTGAAAGCCTCTTCTGGCCCCAGAATAGTTCCGCCATGGCGTACTATTGCCCATCTTACTTTAAAAATGGAATCATCCATAGACATAATTCCTGGTGTCCCTACTAAACTTACTATCTTTTCTTTCCTACCCTACTTCTTCTTATCATTGCTTTCCTTAAAAATCTTTCCCTTTTTTTACCTTCTATTTCTTTGGTAAATAAGTTTTATTTTTTTAAACCTTTCATATGAGATTTGATATTAATTATATTTTTTTTTGTTTAAAAAAAACGTAGTTTATTCATGAAATATTAAATAAAAATTACCATTCTTTTTAAAAGTTAAAACTACATTAATATTTTTGTCAATATATTGATAAATGTTGAGACCTTGAGACTTTTAGCCTTCATCGTGCTATGTGAAAATTAATGTAAGGCTATTTAATTTTTTTTTTGGCCACAAAAGGCTAATTAATTAGATGAGATAAATTATTAATTTTATAATTGATTATAATGATTAATATAGTTTTTTTTTTCAAGTTACAAAGAATAATTAATTTTCTTCAAATTATCTATTTAATTATATTAAATTTATAAGAGAATCCACACACAATTTGTAGTCTCGGTATTACCAACACAACTAAAACTTTATTGGTAAATTTCATATTAAGATTATTAGATGGAATTAATTATAACATACATATTATTTTATATTGTAAATTTATCCTCACAGTTATATATATATTTTTAAAATTAATAAAAAATCACCTTTATTTATAAAATTATACGCCAATCCTTAGTCATTAGGTTGGAGTCGCTTTCCCTTCAAGAAATTTAATTATGTTTATAGTTGCCTCTATGGTCCTCCCTATGTACCTTTTTTCCCCCCTTTGAGATGTAATCCAAAATCCTGGATGAAATTTTGGGTTTCCTTTGCAAGTGTAAACCAAAAAATTGCAAAGTCGGCCTACGAGTATTATTGGATTTTAACTCCTCCATTTTTATATTAAAAATAATCCATTAAACTAAATATATGTTTTAATTATTTAATTATAAATACAATAGAAAACAGAAATAATAAATATTCAATAAATTATAATTTAGTGATTAAAAATAATAATAATAAAAAGATCAATTCGATTAGTCTAATCAATTAAAGAAAGCTGGATTTTTTTTAAAAAAAGAAAAAGCTTACAGAAGCGAATCTGGTGAAGCAAATGCGTAGTGAAGATAGTAAAAGAAGAAGTAGAAAGAAAAAAAAAAAAAAAAAAGTTGGCGGGGGCGGAGAGGCAAAAGTTGCAGAGCGGAAGGCAGAAAATCACGTTGTTTCATTCATTGATGCCCCAATTCCCAGGCTTTGCAGTCAGTCTGCCTCCTATTATTATTATTTCATTACTTGTTTCCCACTAATATATTCATTTATTTGGCTGCAAGCCTGCGATGCAATCAATGGATTATGCAACTGCATTTCACCATTCTCTCCCCTTCTTTATTTCTCAATTTCCTACTTTCAACAATATAAAGCAAAACCACCTTCCATTGTTGATGTCGGTTTCTTCTTCTTCTCGGACGACTTCTAAAACCTATTATTGTTATATATATATAATATATTTTAGAGAAATTATAAAGAATTTTATGAACTGAAAAATTTCAAGAAATTCCAAATTTGATATCAAATAAACTTAAGCAAATATGTATTTGGATGGAAAAATTAAAGGATTGATTACCAAATAAAATTTCAACAGTTGTGACTTATCTTCTCGGATTGATTTGTTTACATGAAGAGTACAAGTTTTTGGTGCTACTAAAATCAATGCAGTGGTTGATGTCTCAATTTGTAGGCTTTTTATGGCTCCAACCATCCATCTTGTCTTCTTGATGATGATTGTCCTTTATGGATTTGTAAATGGAGACATGTGTTTCTTCATCCATGTTTAGTTCATTGTAATCTCCATGATTTCTACGTAATTACGTATTCTTTATCGTGGGATTGTTCATTGAGGGACTCTCAAATGCTTGATTAAAAGATTTCAAATGAATTAAAAAAAAAATGAAAGATTAGAGAGGATGGGTTCAACAGCGGCAGCCGATGGTTGCGTCGAAAATTGGAAATAACAGTGGATTCTAAAAAATAGGATGAAGATGATGAAATTCGCTACAGCAAAAAAGGAGTAGAAAAAGAATGGCTCAGGAAAAAAAATATTTATATGAAAATTTAAAATGATTTTTAAATATTAACATCAAAATTTTTAAATAAATTGTTAATGAATATATTTAAATAGATTATTAAAATTAAATCGTTTCTTATAATTTTTTATTTTAAAATATTTACGATATTAATATACACCACTAACATTTAAATAGATTAATCATAATTGTTTTATTATAATGGTAAGACATATTGTATTTTCGAAGAGAGACGTTGATTCAAATTTTAAAGTCGATGTTGTTGGGAGAAGTAGTCACAAACTCTAAATATAAATCGTAAAATAAATAATAAAAATTATCAAAAAAAAAATGTTATTTACTTACAGCATGTTTAGTTGGTATGAATAGCTATTCCATTCAGGTCAGATTCAGTGGCGAACAGTAATTCAATAATTTAGTTCATTGAATGAGTTATTCAGTGGAATCCGTTCATCAAATTCATCAAATCAACATTCGGTAGAAGAAGTTAAGAATAGCTATTCAACATCAACACGGAATAGAAAATTTTTGTTTTAGTCAATTTTACCCAGTATTTTTTTTTTCAAACCCACTCTGAGTCATTTTCAAAAACTTCAAAAATAAATTGCAGAACCCATTTCTGTTTCCATCTTGTTTTTACTTTAATCTTACTCCTCATTCTCTTCTACTCTCCATCAATTTCTAGAACATAACAAGAAAAGAAAAAAAAATTCATTTCTCAACACTTTCAACTCTTGATCAATTTCCAGAAGACTAAAAAGATTAAAACTAAAACCCATTTCTTAATAATAGATCTGTAAAATTCTCTTCTACTCTCCATCAAATTCTAGAATATAACAAGAAAGAATAAAAATTCATTTCTCAACAGTTTCAACTCTCAATCAATTTCCAGAAGATAACAAAAAAAACTAAAACTAAAACCCATTTCTTAATAATAGATCTATAAAATGTGATTTGGAGAGGGAAGCTTTCTTACCCATTTTTCTTACAGATAACAGATAAATAAAGGGAGAAAACAAGATGAAAAAAAAAGCTTAAATCAGTGGCTTTTGGAGAAGGTGAAATAGTGGACGATGGCGCCACCGGTGGTCGACTGTCAGTAATTGATTCCAATTCATGTTAAGAGAAAAGATTAGATGAAGAAGATGAGTGGTTAAGACTTAAGAGTGATAATTTAAGTTTTAATTTAAGGTCGCCGGTAGCCTCAAAATAAAAAATTGATAATTTAATTCCTTTAGTATAGATAAAATTATATTTTAATTCTAAAAAAATGAAAAAAATAATAATTCTTTCAAAAATGATGAAGCTATAAATTAGTAAATAAAATTATATTTTAATTTATTAAAAATTTATAATTTAATTTCAATTTAAAATAAATTTTAATTATCTAAACATTTTATCATTTGTAGTATTTTTCCTTCACTTGAACGAAATTTTTATTTGAAAAAATACTCAATACATTTAAAAACTAAATAAATAAAATTAAAATGCTGTAATTAAACTGTGTCGAGAATCATGCATCAGTAACAAATCCGTTGCGTATAAGTTGGTTTTTTCTTTCTTTAAAAATCCGTTGGTTAAACCTTAAAACTAATAATAAAGAAAGAATGAATAAATGAAGGTGGGAAAAGAAAAAGGCGGGAATTGCGATTAGTGAGGAAGAGGAAAAGACAATGAGGTGGTGAGAGGTGAGTTAAGAGATCTCTAATGCGACAGACAAGCAGAGCTGGTCTTGCACTTGGCTCCAAGAGACAAGCAGGTTGACCTCGGTCAAACTAAACATCATCGTTGATATTATTCGAATACTATAGGCTCTCGATTATATCTATTTTTTTAAAGATTGATATTTAGAATTATTCATATTTTTTTTCTAACGCATAAATAGAAAGGTTATGCGTTTTAGCGTACTTAAATTTACGTTATTTTACATTGATAATAATATTCATCTTAATCAACTAAACATTATTATTCATTGCTTATAAATAGGTATAATTTTATAGACTTTTTTATATTATGTATTCTTTTACGGATTTAACCATTTTATTATAATTTTTTTAAAATGTGTATTTCCAATTTGCAAACATTTTTTGAATTTCGTCACGTGTTTTACAGCTTTATTTTTGTAAAACATGCAGTGATGTGATATATGCATATTGTTTTTTTTTTTTTTACTTAGACAAATATTATAATTTTTTTAGAGGTGCAAAATATTTGTGTAAGTGTACAAAAATGTCGTACTTTTATGTCATCACATGTTTTAAAAATAAGATATATAAACAAAACGCTTAGATTCAATCTTAAATAACCCTAACCCTTATAGATATGTCAAATTATTTAATAGAATTAATGAAAAGAATCGACCTTTGGACTCGTAACAAATATTTCAGAAAAAAAGTAAAGAATTAAAAATAATAGAGTGTCTAGAACCGTCAAAAGCTCAAAGTACAAGGACTTCATAAAAGAAATTGACCCTTAGAAATACCTCACGAGAGGGATTTATTCACTATTTTCACATATTTATTCTTTTTCTTGTTTTCAGTGTAGGGAGAAAAAATTATGAGAAACAGTAAGGGAAAAAGGTCTTCATAATTTTTAAACAGCTCAAAGTTTGATGGTTACCAATTTGGAAAACCCCAAAATTTGTTGTTTATATTTACCCTTATTATTACATAATATCTTATTTTTGATGGAATATTGTCACAAAATTGGTAAAAGTAGTATAGAGGTCTTGTATTATGAGTCAGATTGTATTTTGTTCAATTTACTCAAAAAAATGAGTAAACTAGTCATTATATATTAAATCAAAGAGAAAACTAGATATTTTAGTTGAGATTTTCATCTATTTCTATCGTTAAAAAATGGCATGGCTAATAAAATATCCAAAAAATTACACAGACGTGCTACGTATACATCATGTTGACATACATGAATCAGTTTTTAACAATAAAAATGAATAAAAATTTTAACAAAATGACTAATTTACTATTTAATCAAACATAAAAAAACTAATTTATTTATTTTTTTAATAAAAAAACAAAATACTTCAATTTTTAATATAATTTTCATCACAAAATTCCATCTTCAACTCATAGCATAATATGAATGGGAAGGTGGGTGTTAAAAAGTGGGTTATTCTTTATTTGGATAAACTAAGGAAAAGGCCAAAAAAACCAAGTGGGGCCAATGGAACAAATAATAATATGACATTAAGATGGAAACAGAGTTAGCATCTGAATAATTGAAGTATTAGTTGAAGATATCCCACATGTTTGGTTCCTCGTAGCTAAATGTTGATACTCCATGTGGTCCATTTGCCACCCTAACATTTCACAATTTAGGGCAAGCAGGTCGCATATGTGCCCCCCTATTTTGAAAAGAAAATAGATTGTACTAATCAATGAAGATTGTGACGAAATAGAAATAGGAATAGGAAAAAAAATCAGATATTTTTTTTGATTCAAAGATTTATTATTGAGTTAATAATTTTAAAGCAGATTTGAATGTTTTTATATATTTTTCTGATAGGATAATTAAAATTATACATAACTTTTTTTTAACTTTTAAGTTAAAGTATAAATAATTGAGTCTTAATTCGATTGAAATAAGTATTGTTTCCAATATAAAAAGACGTAAGTTTAAGTGTGCTGAATAATGTTGTTTAAAAGAAGTGAAGGGCAAGGCAATATATATTATTTATATGGCTTCCGTGCAAGCATGTCTTTTTTAATTTTACAAATATCATATAAATCAATTTAACCTAAGTCTTTAACAACTGGTTAAATCAAAATAAAGGAACTAACTTTCTAAATTAAAAGAAAAAAATAAAAATATGCAAGCCAACAAGGACCAGAAGTAGAATTCGAGCTTCAAGATTTATAAAAAGGAAGGATAAATTATATTCGAGATCATTAAACTATTAGAAAATTTACATTTTAGTTATTTAACTTTAAAAAATTACAAAAACATTCATTATCTCATTGAACTATTCGAATATTTTCATTTAAGTTATTGAGCTATTTGAAAATTTTTATTTAAGTCACTGGGTTCTTAAATTTTTTTTTAAAAAGTTCGGAGTAGAGACCTCTAATCAACGACGGCGCAATGAATTAGAATCATCGACAAGTATAAAAACATATCTTAAATTCAAATTATTTAAATTTTAATTCGAAAAGTCGTCGCAAAAATAATTTGAAGGACCCAATAATTTATATAAAAATCAAAATGAATGGGTGTATTTTGGCGAAAAGAATATAAAGAAGTTAAAAAATTAGTAGGAAAGCTGGCATCATTTCCCAAGCTCCACACTAAACAACAAAGCTCAAATATATGTACATTTAAATAATGAAGAGACAGATGGTCACTAAGAGACAAATTAGATCATATATTAGATAAGAGGAGTATCACCAAAGACTGGAAAATGAAATCACGATTTCAAATCCAGCGCGTGAAATCCAAAACTCATTGCCCATAGCCAGAGTGAGTGTGTAGTCACAGTCTCAAAACTCATCAACAGGGAAAAACAGAGATTCCATATCTTTCAAATCATCAAATCCAAAATCCATGTCCATATGAAAGAAAAATGGGTACTATTTACGTCTAAAATGTGGGATTAAATTAAAATCTCAAACAAAAAACAAATTGGCTACGTTTTGTTTCTGATGCTGCTGTTATTACATTGACGCGCTTTGCTGTTGTTGTTTGCTCCATTTGCAGTCTTTTGTGGGGAAGATGAGAACAAGTTTCCGAATCCGAAAACGTAGCCTGATTTTGAAGATCCTCGTAATGAACACACGGGGACGTTAAGTACTGGTGTGATCCTTACGTTAGCTGAATATGACCTTTCCATCCCTCTTTGTTTAAACCTGGGACCACCATTGAAACTACTTGGACTGCTTGAACTTCTCTCCAGGCTTTGAAACACTATTTTCCCTGACGAGTTCATTCTTGGACTATCTACTGATACTCCCCTGCTTGTCGATGCATCCCTCCGGCTCCTACTCCGTCCTGTTCGATCCCCACCGGTAGTTTCACACCCTCTCGGTTTAACCATCCTCATCCTGGGTCTGGAAGGAGCGAAAGGGTTGGGGCTGGGCTTATCGGAATCAAGGGACAGCCTTGGGAGATCTTCGTGTTCGTGTTCATGTTCGTGGCTTGATGTTGAAGAAGAAAGGGATAACCTTGATGAAGATATGGAAACGGACTCGCTGTCTGAGTCTTTTAACAGTGGAAGGTTTAATGAAGATGAAGACTTTGAGCTTCTATGGAGGAAATGTTTGAGAGATTTGGAGCATTGGGGCTCTGGTTTATGGGGCTGGTTAGTGTTTTGGGACAATTTTTTAAGACCCAGAAGTTCCCTCCACCTGCTGGAACACCTTGGAGCTCTGGGAGAAAACAAGTAAGGATCCATGTCCATTCCACGGCAAGGCTTGGAAGTTTCCGGCGACTTGATCTCAGACGAAGGATGATGTTGTTGTTTGAGTGATGAGAAATGTAAAGGCAGGAGCTTACCATTAGAGAAAAGCTCATCAGCTGGAAGCATATTAGTGACTGGATCTTCAAGCCTGAACTCAAAGTCACCAGCCGGTGGTGTCTCTTGGATCTGTGGTTCAACAGGATCTGTCGGAACCGACTTAGGTAGCTCCTTTTCTCCGCTCAACGACATCCTACGACTCAACCAACCATATGGTTGGAAACTTTCCGGCGAGACACCCATGTTGTTAACACAAGCTGAAGCCATCAAACCAAAAATAAAAAATAAAAAAACCCAGTTAAAAACAAAGGAAAATTTACATTAAATTCACCACTGGGGTTTAGATCTCAAATGGAGGGAGGGGTTCGGCTTTATTAGGGTTTTGAGGATGAAAAGAACCTGTTAAAAAAGAGGGAAGGGGGGAAATGTAATATATAGGGAGTAAAAAGTTGAAGCTTTTGGCTGGGTTCCAAAATTGTTTATTATAAATTTTTGACCTTTTGTTTGTTTGGGGGAGTGTCTTTTTGAATGTGATTATGGGAAATGTTTAGGGTTGGTTTTGTTTTTGGTGACATGATGTTTCATCTATTGGCTTTTAGTTCTTGTTATGTCGGGAAGTTTATACTTACAAATTATGATTATGCTTTCTTATCCCATTTTCAATGTATTTTCATGATTGAGGGGAAAAAGGGAAATCTTCTTGCTTCTCAAAAGATGCTGTCAATCACTTTATTTAATGATATCCTTGTATTTATATCTTAAACCCTTTTTTTTTACTTTATTAACTTTAAAATTATAATTCATTTGTTGTTAATATACACAACAACAAACTCTTGTGACTTCAAAATAAAATTAAAAGATTCCGGGGCAAACTTTACGGTGGTCGATTCTGTTATACAGCTTTTAAATATTTATTTAAATTTTTCAAAAAAATATTTTGTTATATTTACGGTAGTAATCGATTCTTTCTACCATGAATCTTTTTTAAAGAGGTAAACGATTAATTATAAAATATGTTTTATTCTCAATTATCAAACTCTCATCTCATGAGAAAGATTGTATGAACATGATGCCACGTCATCATATCCTTTTCCAATAGATTTATGCCACATCACCATTTTTATCCTGAATTTCAGCATTTTGATCCTGAAAATGGTGATGTGGCATAAATCTATTGGAAAGGGATACAGATGACGTGGCGTCACTGTTTCATACAATCCTTTCCCCTCATCTCATTGTTAAAGAATAAGGTGAATAATAACCACATCACGTCTTATTATTAATTTCTTTAAAAATGTTAAGTGATTTAATTAAAGTTTTTAGAGGATTAATAAGGAATTTTAAAAATTTCACACGCATAATAAAAAAAAGGAGAAAATTACACCAACAGTCACTTAAGTTTAATATAGCTGATAAAACAGTTACTATGGTTTCAATTTAATTACTCAACTTTCGAAAAATAACAAATCAATCACTAACGTTATCGAAAAGAGACAAATCAATCACCCACTAACATTTTCTATCACAGGCTTAACAAGACAGCTAACGTGGCTAGTTAACTTGTTATGTTGGACGAGGCAAAGTTGAGTGACTATTTTTTTTCATCTTTACTT
Source organism: Gossypium sturtianum (assembly GCA_025698515.1). Classification (NCBI taxonomy): domain Eukaryota; kingdom Viridiplantae; phylum Streptophyta; class Magnoliopsida; order Malvales; family Malvaceae; genus Gossypium; species Gossypium sturtianum. The sequence goes on along the minus strand of CM046955.1, from coordinate 18,316,043 downwards.
TTCTATTTTTTTAATAAACGACCCAATATTTTTATTTTTTTTACGTAAATGACCTAATATGTTTATCCTTCTTCTCCATCCCAACAATCTCGCGTCCGCCGCAACCCGTCATCAAGACCAAGCCATCGCTGTCAAGCCCCATCATCAAGCTTCAGGTGGGAAGAAAAGTTTACATCATCATAAACTCACCATTAATCGCCGAACAAATCCTCACCATGACGCCATCTTTGCCAACCGTGACATTCCGGTGGCGGCCATAAACAAAACATTTGTTGGACTCGACATTGTGTGGAGATCCAACGGCCCAAAATTGCACAAGCTACGTAAGCTCGTTGTACGTGAAATCATGAGCAACAAAGGCCTCGATGCCTGCTACGAATTTCGCCGACGAGAGATCCGACAAATGGTGAAGAATATCCATCGGAAAACTGGGTCGCCCATTAACCTCAGCTAACAAATATTCTTAACAACGCTGAACGTTACAATCAGCATGCTATGAGGTGGTTCGTTGAACGGAGAAGAAGCAAAGCTTGGGCTTGAAATTAAGGATCGATTAGAGGAATTTGTGGGATTGATGGGAGAAACTGACCTTTCTGACATTTTCGATGCTTAGGCCATTCAATTTTCAAGGAATTGAATCTAAAACCAAGAAGCATTTGTCGTGGTTTTATGGGTTTCTCGAATCAGTGATAGAGCAATGAGCAAAGGTCGGAGAGGAACCAAAAATGGCGGACAGTAAGGATTTTATTTTCCCCAACAATTGTTGGAGCTGAACCATTTTTTGTAGCAATTATAATTACCATCTTTTTCCAATTTTTGAAACAAGAAAGGAAGAAATACATGGATAAAAAACATTATTTAGATTGTATATTTTTTCTCTTATTCTTCTTTTTTTTTCTCCTCTTTCTACTGCCCAATTAGCGCTTTAAATGACAGCTAGGATGTCAACGTGGCCAATTAAATGACAAGTCAACTTTTCGTAACGGATTTGAAAATTAAGTGACTGAATTGAAACTGAAATAACTATTTTATCAGTAGTATTAAAATTGAGTGATTATTGGTATAATTTACCCATAAAAAACCCTCTAGCTCCAACGATTGCGCTAAGATAATTTGAGTTAAATAATTAACTTTTTTGGAAGAGCAAAATTGCAATTTTTTCGTTTGGACATAAAAAAATTGAACTGCTAATTCTCAAAATTAAAGTGCAATTGCATCATTTAAATAAGGAGGCTGCCCCTTGCTTCTGTTGGTATTTTTTATAATAATTTACAAATTTTGATGAAAAATGATTAAATTAAAAAAACTAATCAATAAAGAAAAACTAATTTTTAATTTGTTAAGTACAAAAATTAAATCATTTTATCGAAGTACAAAAACCAATAAAATATTCAACCTTTATTAAACTAACCTAAATAAACATATAGAGCTTTAATAAATTGTAAGCTAATATGTGAATGTAAATAAATATTGATGATCATATGTTTAATAAAGGGTAAACAAGTGTTTTGACATCATTAAAATAATGGGTTCTTTGAAGAGATTGTATTTCAGGGTTGATGAGATGAATGAAAATAATATGCATTGAAAGTAAGTAAATTAACAAAATGGTGAAACCCTTGGAATAAATCCCAAAGCCCTTGCTGGTAATATTAAAATCTTGCTCTTCCTACATCATGTTCAAACATGTCATGCAGCCAACATCAAGGGAAAGCAAATCAAAGGTTATATTATAGGGTACTGATTAAGCCTTTAAGCTTAGAAGCAGCAGCCAAGCCACTGAGAATTGCACCTTCAACATTTGGACTCAAACAGAAATCCCCACAGATTGCCAGTTTCTTCTTCTCACTCCACACACATTTCTCTTCCTTGGCTATGCTTGTTGCTGGGAAGGCACTTCCCCTGTAAAATATGCCAATTTTTCAATACCTATGCAATGAGAACAAAGTGCTTGCTTTTTGTGTTGATTTTACGCCTTACCATCTATGAGCTTTCATGAAAAATGGCTGCGGAATACTGAGACCTGTGCTGAGGAACTCTTGGAGCATCTCATTCCCCACTTTCGATAACGTTTCTTTCGAAGGTTTCTCAAGGCCTGATTGAGCAATCACATCCTTGGCATACTCCGTTGTTGAAAGCAATACCCATCGTTCACTGTGCATTCCAGAAGCAAGCCACGTAAGAATGTGCCGAAAACTAATATTAATAATACAAACTTCAATTGCTTGGCTCAGAAATGGGGTCATTATGCAATATATAAAAACTGTGCCTTGTGGAAGAGCGCCCTGGCTTGCTGCTTTCACAGTGTGCCCGGCTTAAAACCTTAGAATTGTTGAATGACAACCCTTTTGCGGGTACCTGAAATGTCAAACAAAAACTACATGTCAAAGACCATATTGGTTAGTTTTGCAGAATAAAATCTCTTTTCTTCCAGTTGGCCAATATCTCACCAAAGACAAAGGTTCATCGAATGCTAGCATTAGAGCAAAACAAGGATAAATGGGAATATCGTGCAGTTTCACTAACTCCGGAGCCAAACTCAAATCTGTATGGAACCCAGCAGACGAAGGTGAGGATAATAACTTGTCAATAGCATATTCCATTCTTCTTTGTGTCTCTTTTTCCTTTAAAATGATAAATAAATATAAAAACAGAAAGATTCCCAAACTATATATTTGTTTAATCTCATAATATATATATATGATGTTTTGTTGGGAGTACAATTAAATAAAATTTTGGAAGCTACTTAATGTGAAGGAGAAAACTTCCCTGTCCAATAGATGCAATGATTTCACCCTGAATTACCTCCTAAGATTATGCTTAAATATTCTTTTACCTCCAGCTTGGTAGAGTTGACTTTTGTGATAACCACAGTTATTGCTGAGTTCTTGTATTACCTTCGTGATAATATATAGTCATGGTTGCATAAAATATTACACATGGTACATAGACCATAAAGGATTAAATAACATGCACAGCTGGATTTGCAAGAACGGGTTACTAAAAACCTAAACATAAACTTTCATACCAAGAGGGGGCGGTTGTCCTGTTATCGCTGTAAACCTTGGTGAAGCAATGTTTTTGTCTGATGCCACCACTCCCTTAAAATGTCCAAGATGCTGTCCGTCCAAACCTATCAATGACCATAGATTCTCGTGTTCTAACCATTCAAACTTCCCGATGCCCATATTAAACTTACTGTCTACTCCTGAAGAACAGATAAAGTGGAAGCATGGAAGTTTAGTTGTAAGTCCAACCTCAATAAGTAGTTGAAAAACAAAGCAGTCATCTTGCTACACACCAGGCTCGTGGCACAACGCTTTGCAAATGGAATTCATTCCAGGCACACCAACATACTTCTTTCTTTCTCTTTCCTAAAAGGGAATTAGTTCAGGAGAAAATTATTTGAGAAGAAAGCTTAATGGTGTTTACCATTTCCTTTTAAGGATGAACATGACAGATGTAATAAGACTCACAAATTTAGTTTTTCAAGCTATTGAAATTAATGTTAATGAACTATCTGATTGCAATCAAGGCTTACAAAAATAATTTTACTTTTTTTTTTTTTTCCCTTTCAAACAATTATCATTTGGCATGAAATTATAGACATATATGCCAAAGCCTACAAGACAGAATGGAATAGTTCCCCCTCCTTTTCCTTACTTCCGCAAAGAGAGGAATTTCCAGTGTATCAAACAGCGAACTAAAGCAATAATACCAAACAGTAGAGTTTATAACATATCACCAGTTTTTATTTGTCTAAAATATGGGCATCTGTGAGAATATATATATATATAATATAAACATCAGAATCAATACTAGAGCTGGACGTTGACCAACTATGCAACACTTTACATAGATATGCTGACCTTTTAATTGAAAACATAATACAATCATAAACAGCCTAAGCTGATGAAGGGTTAAATGAAAGAACCCCTACAAGTGAATCAAGCTGAAGAGTGCATGAACATAAAAAAGAACAATATAGCAAGCAAGCACTTACGAAGCAGCTATAGCAAGGATCATTAACGTTTAACAGTATCCTATTAACTTCTTTTTTTTTTTAAAAAAAAAAGAGAAGTTCCAAGCTTCTAAGAAATCAACAAAAAAGCATCAATTCATGCACATAAGCAATTCAAAAACATCGTTGCCCTCTCCTCATAAGCAAGTTAAGATAAAATTAAGATAAAACCATGCAAATAAACAAATAATAGTACCATTAGGTGGAGCAAAAGAAGTGAAGAACAAATAGTATAATAATAGTTACAAGAACCTGGTGTTCAGTGTTGACAAATTTGTTGGTGAAACAATCAAAAGACCCAAAATTCGATTTCCATTCAGCAACAAGGCCTCTTGATTCCCACTCAGTAACAACACTGAACACATCGGGATTTGTCACTGTGAAATAAGGAGCACCATGATCGAATAACAGCTCTCTCCCATCTTCACTTATCTCTCTAAATTCCCAAAGTTACATATTACCAAAAACAACAATAATTCATTAAACTATGCACTTTAAAATTTTATTTCTGCTTCCCAAAACACCAGCAAATAATAGAATATAAAAAAGGGTAGTCAAAATTCGTCAAAGAAAATGAATTTTAATAAAAAAAATAAATGGAGAGAAACAAAAAAAAGGAACCTTCTTTGAGACATGCGGCCACCAGGACCCCTGGCAGAGTCAAAAAGGGTCACTGAAATTCCATTCCTTGCCAAAGTAGCGGCACAAACAGACCCTGAAACTGTGAATTTCAAGTTTTTAAAGTTAACAAAATAATGATAATAATGAATCTAAAAATAAGATCAGAGGAGTGGGGTTTTAATTTTTGTTTATTAGTGGGTGGAGAAAGAGAAAGTGGGATATTATAGTAGATAGTAAGTATGGATACTTCCGCTTCCCACCACGGCAACCTTGGCGACAGTGTTCTGCATTCTATCCCGGTCGGTGTCGTAAACGGTGATGCTAATCAACTGGGGCTCATGTGAGTGTGAATTGAGCCTTCATTTTTCCTTGAGTAATGATCGGAGAGCAGGGCTGGGGCTTTTTTACTCAGCGTTGCCATGTGAAGCTGCACTGCATCTTACCGATTTCTGGGTAAACTTCTAAGTTAGTCACCCGACTTTTGTAGGTTTACACACCAGTCATTAATAATCAATCACCCTTACTCGTTTTAATAACTAAATTTTAGTAAATTTTCATTTTGATTAATAATTTTTTAATAATTAATTTTAGTTATATAATAAGTAATTTAAAAAAATATAGTATCAAATCTAAAAATTTAAAATTTATTTTTTAGGTTAACTTTTCTAAAATTAATTTATACTCATAGTTTTTTTTCAATTAAAGTCATCATGTGTCGCAACGCAGCGTGACATGTGGCGAAAAAAATAAAAATCAATAAAAGTCATAGAAAAATTATAAAATGCTTCTTTTGGTACGATAATTTTTATAAAAAAAATTTACGAAATTTATATTTCTTTACATTTTATATAATTTTCTTACGACTTTATAAAATTTTATAATTTTTTTATATTTCTATATATTTTATAAATTTTTATGATTTTTATAAAATTTTACAATTTTTTTATATTTTTTCTAATTTTTAATAAAATTTTAATATTTGAATTTTTTATTAAAATTTAATAATATTTATTGCTTTTATTTATTTTAATTTTTTATAAATTTTTTCTAATTTTTAATAAAAGCAAGGGCTTAATTGCTTTTTTTTTTGAAAAAAGTTTGAGGGTCTTTTAGATACATTTTAAAAATTTAAGTACTCAATTGAGTGAAAAAAATATGGGGTTAATTGCTTTTTTAAAAAGGTTTGAGAGCTTTTTTTTATATATTTTGAAAGTTCAAGTACCCAAATGGCCAAAAAAAAAACAGAGACTTAATTGCTTTTTTTTTTTTTTTTAAGTTTGAGATATTTTTGCATCATTAAGCCTATATATTTACATGTGGATGTACAGAAATGTAATGGTGTTCGACAACAAACATTAATGGTTGCCTCCTCAAATCATGCAAAACTATTTGCTATGCATGAGGCTAGTTGTGAAGTGTTTAGTTAAGACTAATGACCCAACATATCATAAAGCTATGTAAAGTGCCAACTATCTTATATAAAGATAATACAGCGTCATCAAAGGAGATATAATGAATCATATTTTCACCAAAACTAATTTTCACTCATGTTCTTTAGAATAAATATAAAATTAAAGTTTAACAAATTCACTAGTGATAATTTAGTAGATCTATTTACCAATGCATTACCAATTACAAAATTTGAAAGACATTTATACAAAATTAGAATACATCAACTCAAAGATGTTAAGTACCATTGTCATCCTGAGGGGAGTTTAAGAGTGAATTTGGATTGGTGACTAGGTATATTTTTATCTCACACTACAATATTATTATATATCTAATTTCACTATCATCAATTTTTTTTTTACACTAACTATATCACACCGTCCATTCAAATTCACCCTAAAACATGTTGTGTTGGATTTTCTTAGTAAGAATCAATTCAAAGTTAATGAAAGAAGAGAGAATAAATTAGAAAAGTATTTACCTAACTACATGAAACTTGGATTTAAGAACCATAATTACTACATTAACTTGAAGTTGGCTTGATTCAATCCAGCTACCCATTCCAATTAAACATACCAAATTTCTAATAAAAGAAAAACATCAAATTTAAAGCTTAGCAAAAGTAGGTTTCCTTTTTTGTTTTTGAGCAGAGATTGCCTCTGTCAGATCTTCAGACAAAAGCATGGAAGAGTTCCAAGTTGCAACATAATCCAACCCTTGTTCCACATTCACATCCCTGCTTCGTATCAACACCGATTTTGTTCCCACCACCGCTAGCGGCGGCTTCCCTCCGATTCCTGCCATCCAAACAACCCCTTTTCATCATTTATGTCTGCAAAAGTACTGAAATTAAATGAGGAAACCAACCACCAACTTACCCTCTGCAATGGTGCGAACGCCTTCTTTCAGTTCCTCCCTCGACCCGAAAACCCGAGAAACCAGGCCCAAATCCTTGGCCTCATCACCCGAGAACCTCCTTCCCGTCAATGACAACTCCATGGCCTTCCCAAACCCTACTATCCCGGGTAGTCTCTGGAGCGTACCGAGATCGGCGGTGATAGCCAAATCCACTTCCTTGACAGAAAAAAATGCATCCTTAGTACAATACCTTATGTCACAAGCCGTCACGATATTGATCCCCAAGCCAAGACACGCGCCGTGTATCGCCGCGATTACCGGCTTCCGGCACCGCTCGATGGTGGTGATCGCATCTTGCATGAGCTTGATTTTTCTCCGTAACCGTTCCCTGGTGCGGCCTTGATCACCCGAGTTATCATCGGCGATAGCTGCGAGGCTTTTAAGGTCGATACCTCCGCAGAAGTGGTTGCCGGATCCGGATAGAACGATGACGGCGACGGTAGGGTTTTGGTCGAGCGCATTAAGAACTTTGGGGAATTCACTAAAGAAATTGAGTCCAAGTGCATTACTGACAGATGGGCGGTTTATGATTAGGTTAAAAACTCCAGAATTTGGCGATTCTTGCTGAATCTTCAGAGTTTCATACTTCTCTTCCATTTTATTCTCTGAAAAAATGTGATAGCTGGCCAAATAAATTGATACAAATTATGCTTCAATTCCCACAGTATTCTACAGCTGCCAAAATCAAGAATAATTCAGAAAAAAAAATGATTTGAGCTCACAATTTCTCTATAAAAATGGAAGCCAAAGACACAGAAACGGCAACAGATAATGTAGCAAAATACCAGATTTAAAACCCAACGAAATACAATCTAAATCTTTCAAAAACTACCAACAACAAGAATTTGATTTGATTTAATAAGTAACCCAGAAAAATAAAAGAAAAAGAATCAGAAAACAAAGAGGCGTGGGGATTGTATTTGCTGGGACTTGGAGGAGAGAAGCCAAAGCTTTGACAGATGAAAATGGAAAGAATATAACTGTTTGGTTGTATTAGAATTTTCATGGGAAATATTATATTAAATTAAATTATATGACATTTCTAAAATATGTAAGGAGTAAAAGGGCTTAGATGACAATTGGACCAAAATTGAAGAAGGGTGTCGTATGTAGATAAGACACGAAAACGAATAGTCATACTTCCATTTTAACCTCACAAAATTTTATATAATTTTGGTTAATATCTGATTTTAATTTTCAATGAATTCTGAATAGATATTTCTGGGTTTCTGAGTTACAATTTTAAATGGAACTGAAGTCTTCCCCTTTATCCCCGAAAAGAAGAAACCTAAAAAAAGTAAAATAAATAAATAAATTACTCGAGTAAGATTACATTTGGGTCATTATTTTTTTAAAAAAATATATATATAAAATGGTTATTTAATTATTTTAAAATTTTTATTTAAATTATTAGATTGTTAAAATTACCAGTATATAGTCTTCTCTGTTTGCATCACCCGCACCAATAGAAAGTTTCATTTCCTTCCTCTTTTACAATTTATTTTTTTCGTGAAACAACTTAAACATTACGAATTTGTGAACCAAAATCTAAATTGGTTGCTTTTTCGATTTTTGACATTGACCATCAGATCAACTTGGATCTAAGGCATGCTCTGCTAATAGATGGGTATTGCCACCATACCAAGTGTCAAATTATTGCTTAGAGCTTGCTAACTAAATTTAAAAAAAAATTTAACAACCTAGTGACTTAAATAAAAATTTCTGAATAGTTTAATGACTTAAATGAAAATATTCGAATAGTCTAGTGACCATTTTATAATTTTTTAAATTTAAATGACAAAAACATAAACTTATTAATAAGTTAATGGGTTATTTTCGGGGGAGAAAGAAAAAAAGAAGAAGAAGTAAGAAATAGATTATTTGTCCTAAAATTACATTATCTAATTTAATCATAATGTATGATATGATTTAATTAAGTGATCGAGAATTTTAATAAAAAATGAAAAAATAATTTTGTATCTTTTAGAAAATATTCGTGACAAAAGAATTATACATAATTGACCACTAAAAAGATGTTTTAAGGCTTGGATCCAAGAGGATGGAAATCAAACTGCAGCCTTCATTATGAAAATTGGTCTTACTTTTGTGCTCAAATTTAACTTACTCCAGGTTTGGGTATTACGCTCTAGATACAAGTGGATCGGTATATTGTATGGAAAATACGGTTAAATTAGTTATATATGTCAAAAATAAAAATTTATTGGCTAAATAGGTCGATTTTTTAAAAATTAAAAAAAGTAGGCCGTTATTGTTAAAGTTATATTTTCTGATTTTTTAAAATTTAATTAGTTTATTTAGTCATATAGTTAAATGTTAGTGATTTTTTCTATAAGACTCAGGTTCGATTCCACTCACATTTATATTTTTTATTTCATTTTGTTTTAAACTTTTTTTTTATTTTTAATTAATGTTTTTAATATATCAGTTCCTTTAGTTAAATGGTTAAATAATAATGATTTCATCCTTAACACTCATGTTTAATTCCCTTTTCCTAAACACATTTGTAATTTTTATTTCATGTTGTTTCAAACCTTTTTTATTTTTAATTAATAAATATTTTTTTATTTTTAATTCATCTTTTTAATTAATAATTCTTTTATTGATAAAATCAAACAATAAATATGTAATTATATAATAAAAATATATATTTTACATATATCATTATGTTAAAAATATTTGAAATTAATAACTCTTTTATATATAATATAAACATCAACTAATTTTTTTTATATATTTTTCATTAGGTATAATATTTATATGTCAAATATTTATTTTCTTCACATATATTATGCGTATGGTAATTTCTAATATTATAAAATGAAATAATTATTTCAAATATAATTATTATTTTTATATGTAAAATATTTCAAATGTCATTGTTTTTTCATCTACATTGTGGGTATGATATTTCAAATGTTTGTATATGTGAAATATTTTAAATACACATACAAAAATATATAATACTAAAATTTACTACACTCAGGATATGGATTGAAAAATAAATATTACACATATAAAATTGATATTTACTATAAATAATCACATTTTTAATAATTATTTGATTTTATGAATAAAAAAGTTATTAATTAAAAAGATGAATTAAAATATTTTTTTTGAAATAATATATTTATTAATTAAAAATAAAAAACTTGAAACAACATGAAATAAAAATTACAAATGTGTTTAGAAGATGGGAATTGAACTTGGGTCTTAATGATAAAATTATTATTATTTAACCATTTGAACTGATATGTTAAAAACATTAATTAAAAAATATAAAAAGCTTAAAACAAAATGAAATAAAAAATATAAATGTGAGTGGGAGAAGAATTGAACCTAAAACTTAGACATAAAACAATTGATAATGGTAACTCCACTGTTTTCTTTATCTTGTCTCATATTTGGCCCTTAATTTCAAGTAAGTCCCTAGTCATTTTTCTTTGATTTTTATAGACATTGAACCATGAAAGTTTGATTTAGCTAGCCCATGTACCAATTTGTAAAACTGTTAAAGTTTTTTAAAGCTGCCATTGTTGAGAATTAGATGAAATTGGTGTGAAATTGTTAGAAATTAAGCTTAGTTTATGAAAATGACTAAATTGTAAAGCTTAATTGTTAGTTTCGTACATTAGGGACCAAATCGAGTTACATGAAAAAACTGTTGTGAAATGTTGGTAGGAATAGAAAATCGAGGGTCCCTAATGAGTTTTGGTGAAATCGGATTTTAATCCAAAGCCTTAAATTGAAAGTTATGCTTGTCTCAATTTTAGGGACTAAATTGAATAATTTGCAAAATAGGTGAAATTTGATATTTGATTTTGATTTGGCTGGAAATTGATAATATGATATGTTTTGTGATCATTTTTAGTTAACGACAACATTGAACCATCGAAAGGGAAAGGAAAAGCGAAAATCGGGGATGAGTGGAGTCGGATCGAGTCGAGTTGAATCAAGTCAAAAAATTTCGAGTTAGTCGAGTTGACAAATCCTATTTTAGCAACCGAACTCAATTTGTTTTTTTTCAAATCGAATCAAATCGAGTCAAAAAATTTCGAGTCAAGTCGAGTCGAGTTAACAAATCCTATTATTTATACTCAATGTTGCGTTTACATGAACCGATTATTTAACTAGTAAACAAAGTATAAAATTATTTAACTACATAAACAATATAATGGTTTTACCTTTTAACTTAATGAGTAAACATTTATCAAAATAACGTAGTTTTGCCTTTTAACTTAATGGTTTTGACTTTTAACTTTAGAAAAGGTAAACATATCAAAATGGCGTAGTTTTGCCTTTTCTTATTCGGATTTTCGGATAACTCGAATTGTGTAGTTCATATTCGAGTTAAACCGAAAAACTTAATTTTTTATTCGAGTTGATCCAAATAACTTGATTAACTCAAATAACTCGAACTATTTAATTCAAGATTTAAAAATTTTATCGAGTTTTTCAAATCAAATCGGATTTTGCTCACCCCTAATGTTAAGTACATGAGGAGGTTGTGAATGATTTTAATTGGTTGTGATATAAATTATCGCATTAGAGGACTAAAATGAAAAAAATGAAAAATGACATGAGATACTTGAATTGTGATATGTGAAATGAGAATTGAAATAAGGTATGTTATATGATATGAAATATATGTTTGGTGATGAAATTAGCTTATCGATATGCATATGAATGCGAATTGGTATATGTATCATGTTGTATAATACTATTGAACATTGGTACCTTATTAACTAGTTGAGCTGAGTCAGGTATAGTTGGCATGCCATAGGATTTGATTGTGTACATGATTATGCGCCAGGATGTGCTCCGTGCGCTAGTAGCACTTTGTGTGTCAGTATGCGTTATGTGCGCCAATATGCAATTTATGTGCCAGTGTACCCTTTCTTCGGTTTATCCAATGAAGCATTTTTTTTGCTAGTTTGGTGTGTTGGATGGATGATTTATGTATCTGTTCGATTCAGAGTCGTGTTAATAGGGTTATGAATGGTGGATCGCGTGTGCGCATGTGCAGAAAACAAACAATTTTATAAAACAATTTAAAAGTGTAGTTTTAACTGCAAGTGGATCCCCTTGCCTTATTTAATAATGTTGAGAAACCTTCAGCACAAATTAAGAAGATGTACAGGATCAACGGATCCCCTTACCTCAGCCCTCTCGATGGCTAAAACCGCTCACCGGCATCTTCTTTAACACCCACTGTATAAGATATTGAGCAAACACACCTCATAATTAGTGTTACCCAATTAGCATGAAATCCCAATTTAACCATCATACCAGTTAGGAAGTCCCACTCCACTCTATCATACACTTTACTCATATTGAGTTTAAGCGCAAAGTTTCTTTTAGAGCTCATTTTCTTCATCTTCAATGAATGTAATACCTAATAGGCAATTAAAACATTGTCTGAAATCTGTCTACCTGGTATAAACTCCCATTAGGCCTCATCAATACAACAATCTAGAATTCCACTCATGTTCCCGACTAAAACTTTTGCAATAATTCTATAAATAACATTGCATAAACTTATGGGTCTAAATTGTGTCATATTTTTTGGCTTATCAACTTTCAGTATCAATACTATATAGGTTTTATTAATTTCACCCATTTCAACCTCTCATCTTAAAATCGATAAGCAATATTGAGAAATATGAGAGCCAACAATGTGCCAATACATTTGGTAAAACAACACTGGGAACTCATCAATCCCCGGGGCTTTAAGAGGAGACATCGACTTGACTGTGATCCATATGTCCTCCTTAGTGAAAGACTTTAGTAATTCTTTATTCATGCTCACTATAATCCACTGCTGAACTAGTCCCAAAATTCTCTCATCATCACTTATCGCAAATGCAATGAATAACTTCATGAAATGCTCCGAGGCAATTTACAACATATCCTCACCATTGGTGACCCAACTACCATCCTCATTCTCTAACCCATGAATTCTATTTCTATGTTGTCGCCCCACCGCAACTTTGTGGAAGAATTTGGTGTTATGATCGCCATTCTTCAGCCAGTTAACACAGGCAAGTTGATCCCAAAACAATTCATTTTTGTTCGCTTCAAGGTTAATACCCAAGTGAATGTCAGTGATTTCTGCCAACACATCATATTCTGGATCGAGATCATAAAGTTCCAATAGTCTTTTCTCCAGTTTCCTTCGACCCGCTACTCTTTCCATTTTGATATGACGACTCCATCTCTATATTTGTCCACCCAACTTTTCTAACTTCACCAGGATATTTTTAGAATAAAACGCCCATCCATGCCTAATTTTCTCTTCACACGATTTTTCTAAGCACCAGCTGGCATCAAAACGAAATTTATGATTCTCTCTCTTCAATTCTTTCTGAGCTCTTCCCATTGTTTCCACTAGTATCGGGTAATGACTTGATATGGTATAACTCAAATGCTTAATCGAATAATATGAGAAAAGACTCCACCAGTCTAAAGTCGCACCACCCCGATCAAGTCTCTCCTTTATATTTTTTGAAGATAACCCTCTTTCCCATATGTACCATCTACCAATGAAGCCCAAGTCACTTAATTCACAATCTTCTAGCGCCGAACGAAACTCAGTCATCTATCTTTCTGACCAAATGCGCCCACCTTTCTTTTCAAATGAAAATGTGATCTTATTAAAGTCCCTTACAACCAACTAGGGGATCGAATGATCTTGACCCAACTGTCTGAGAAGATCCCATGACAATCTTTTTTACCATTCCTCAAGATTCTCGTAAAATCCTGTTAACCTCCATAGATATCTATTGTCGTCATCTTGAATATTAGCATCGATGTGGTATTGGGAAAAACTCCTTAAAGTGACCAGAGAATTACCATTCCATCCCAAAGATAAGCCTCATCTGGATCCTATAGTCCCTACATCAATTCCATTCCCGAAACCACATTTCTTTCGTACAGCTTCCATCCATTTCATATTAAGTTTTGTTTTCATAGGAAACAAAATTAGAGGAGAAATAACTCTCAGTTTGTTCTTGAGGTGATTAGCGATATGTGGTTTCCCCAATCCATGGACGTTCCAACTTAGAATTTTCATTGCTCTCGACTGCGCCGCAAAGCAGAGCTAGCCGATCTCTCACTTGGATCTTTTCTAACATCATGTTTCAACAATCTTGACGAGTCCCCCACCAAACGCTGTCGTTTCTTACCATTCATTGTGTGAAGATGATCGTTATCCCCTTCTAATATCAAATCCATAGGCTCAGGCACATTTGAGGCCCGATTATCGACCCCACAACCCATATTTTGTTTATTAACAAGTTTCTAATTTAGCGCCTCAATTCTAGACCCTAATGGGATTGGGTTGGGATATAATCTCTCTAAATCATCCCTCCAAATCCACCACATATCCCTATCATCTCTCCCATTATGCCCATTATCCCCATTTTCCTTATCCAAGTTTCAGCAAATCGATCCATCCGCCTCACCCAACCAACGACTCACCAGTGTAGTTCTCCTCCTCGTTGCAGCATGAAGTGAAATATCCCATTCGAAGATTACTTTTGACGGATCTATTCTGACCCTAATCGAACAAAAACTCTCCCCATGGCCAAGCTTACCACATATGAAACAAAACAAACTCAAATTTTCATATTGAAATCATGCATAGAAAACTCGATCATTTCCCACAAGAACCTTCTTTTTACGCCTTAGAGGCAGACTCACATCCAATTTCACCTTGATTCACTTGTACCTTTGAAGGCCCATCGTTGGAATTGATGTATCATATTCGAGAAAAACCCCTAAGAAATTACCAAATTATTGAGCCATTACCTCTGACATTAACCATGGAGGCAAGTCATGTACCTGGACCCAAAATCCGGCCGATAGTAACGGAGCTAACATCAGATCTTCCCCCGGTTGAATCTTACGTAGTAGGAGTAAATGGTTGTTAAAAAACCATGGGGTACCAGCCATCACTTGTTCATATCTACTGCATGAAAAAAAAATTGGAAAATACCTTTTCTCACAAATATCTGATATGAATATCCCCC
The DNA here is from genome assembly GCA_025698515.1 of Gossypium sturtianum. Classification (NCBI taxonomy): domain Eukaryota; kingdom Viridiplantae; phylum Streptophyta; class Magnoliopsida; order Malvales; family Malvaceae; genus Gossypium; species Gossypium sturtianum. The sequence goes on along the minus strand of CM046955.1, from coordinate 18,300,986 downwards.
CAATGGGATGCCAGAAGTCAGCCATGGTATTTCGCAAAGAAGGGAAGTGGATCACATTGTCAGTCAAGCAATGCCGCACCATACAAAGTTTATACTCATTCTCCACCACCGGTGCCTCTTCTCGAAATGCCTCTTCCTCCTTATTTATGAGATTCAAATTAGCCAGTTCTTCCTCCATAAACACGTATACACAAAACTCCAAAGAAAAAAAAATCCCTAGCACTTTTCTCTAAAACCGTGTCAAAAGACAGACGAAAACCATGTCAAAAGATAGACATAAAGTAAATTTAGACTTTAATAGATAACTATCTCGATAAAATCCTTTAATAAATGTTATTTTTTAAAATAAAAACGAATGTTAATTGTATTATTTCTTATTTATAACCTAAAAATGACCATTATATTTAAAAAAAAATAAAGCTTTTATTACGAATATAACATAAAATTTTATAAGCAGTTATATTTAATTCAATTATACTTATTTTGTATTTATTATGAATATAACCTATAATTTTAGAACTCCTAACATTTTCATCCTTTTAAAAATCATTGTTGGTCACAATTTTTATCATTCTGTTTTCTAGTGTTTCCATCCCACGAAATTTATAATTTGCTTATTCCAAGCTAGCCGACAATCATACCCCAAGGTAAAGGACTATATCTCTATATTTGGATCATATTTTAATTTTAAAAGCTAATTCCATTGATTTTATATTTCTAAAAATTGTTTATTGTTTGGAGGATCTCTCAATTTCTAATTGGTGTTAAACTTTTTTTATATAAACTTTATCATTAAAACCTATGATATTATTTTTAAAATATAAAAAGAGTTTGGGTACTTTCCTTCTTAAGTGAGTAGATACTTATTGTCATTTTTTGAATGTGTATTTTTGTTGTAAATAATCATACCAATTCACATTTTATAAATTAAAACTTAGGTTCGGAAAAAATTATAAAATAAAATTAGAATTGAAAAATAATAAATAAATTCAATAGTTATCATTTGGTTAGTACTAAAATTTTCAAAATCTAAAAATACATGGACTGAAAATAACTAAATTAAAATATATATACTAAATCCACAATTTACATATAGTATAAGGTCTAATAGCAAAATTTGACCAAATTAAAATTAGGTGTAAATACTTCAATTCTCACCCTCTTGCTTGGGTGAGCAAGATTCGCCAATTACAAGAGCTATCCAACATATCATCCTTATATAATTATAAATAATTACGCCCAAAATAAATTAATTGACATAAAAAAAAAGGAAAATAGCATTAAAGCCAATTTATTAAAATCCATTTAGTGCATCAACAAAATTGGATAAAGTAATAAAGATAAATTGAGACAAATTTAAGATGGAACTTTAAAGACGACGGTCAACATTCCTAAAATAAGTAATTGTTATGGATAATCAAACTTTATATCTTACTTCTAACAGCGGAATCAATTGAATTTCTTTTTAATTTTAATTAATTTTAAAAAAAAAAACATCTCTCAAGAATGAAAGCCCCAAATTGTAGTAGTATTAGCCTATTAGGGTTTTGTAACCATACCAGCAAAACAGAATCAAAATAAACATTTAATCCTTTTCTGATATAATTTTGCTTTTAATCACTTAGCTCAACTCACTTTATCATCTGCTTTGCTTTACTTTACTTATCTCTGTCTTTGGATTTAGTTTTAGATTTTCAGAGTCAAAAAGGGCCATAATTTGCTTCCATCTTTCGGCTTTTTATTTATTTATTTATTTTCATTTTTTAAAATATACTTTTTTGGAAGCTTACATGTGAAGCAAATTTCAGCTTTGAATGAACCAGTGTGATCGAATTTACTCTCTTAACTGCAATTTTTCAAATGGGTATAGTGTTTAAAGTTTTTTTTCTTTCTTTCTGATAAATGGGTAATAGTTGTATTTTATTTCCTTTGAGCTTCAATTCCTGAAACGTTTTTTTTTCCTTGGCAAAAGTTTCATCCATCTTGTGAGGTGAATCCAAGGCTAAAAGGGGTGATGGAGGATATAGGGCTGTATAAGCAAGGTTGGAAATGGTTAAAATCTCAGAAGCATGTTTATTCCAAGGCGAAAACAGCTGTTGGTTGTTGTAGAGATAAAATGGGGTTGTTAATAGAGAAGCATTGGCCTATGGTTTGTAGTGCATTTCTTAATCTCTGGAAGTTCTCAAGGTTGCTTTTGGTTTATTGGAAAGATTGTTTGGTGAGAGGGTTTCAGTCATGTAGCAGATTGGGTTCAGCTTCCTTGCTTGTTATAATGTGGAGTTGTTTCCTCAGCTTGACTTCCATGTCTTGCTTGCTCTATCTACTTCTAAGTATGGTATGTCTCGTTTTATGTTTTTGTTAAAATATGGTATCTTTTTGGGTTATCTGCGTTATTGAACACTTTTCAAGCTGATTGCAGATTTTCTATTGATTTGATTAGTTAGATAGACTTGTTAATTTGACTGGAAGGAGCTAAAACCAAGTTGGGATGATTGATTACTTCGATTTTTATTTTTGTTAACGTTGTTGTAATTTTGAAATTTGTTTGAGAAGAAAAAAATACTGGGTTTTCTATGGTAAAATTTCTCGGCCTGACTGCTTGATGTTGAGTAGTAAAAACAAAAATGAAGTTAAAACATTTTGTTTCCCAATCAATATGTTAGAGGCTAGAGTCTCTTGGCAAGAATGCTTTGATTTAGCTTATAGGTTGTTTTCCCCAAAATCATCTGGCTGTGCTGATTACTGAACTGTTGATTGGAAATTATTTCCTGAAGTCCTTCTGAGAGGTTTCAACATGCTTTTGTTTCTGGTTTTTGATGGAAAGTTCATCGAGCATCATCCTTTGGCTGTTTTGAAGTGCTGGCCCTTGTTTTTTGCCCCACACTATTGTGAGTAAAACCATCTACATAGTGATGTGTGTACAAGTGCCAGTGAATTTTATTTGAACACTTAAATCTCGAATGAGCCAAATTACTTGTTCTCTCAAAATTGTGACTTTGAAGGTTCAAAATATCCCCTAACCTACAAATGTGTTATTCTGTCTGATAGCATTTTGTTTCTACTGGTTCCTTTGGACATGAAATTGAAGGTGCAAAAGTTACTAATAGATGCTAATGGTGGATTTTTTTATTAAGTTAAACAAAACTTGCTGATGTTATGGTTTATTGGGAGTTCTGATGGATTTCACTTTATTAAACAAATATAAGGGTCAGTTTTACTGAGTGGCACCAATCTTATTTAAATAGCCATTAGAAGCTTGAGAATGATATTAAGAGTCTTGTCTCATATGTTTCAGGGAGCTGCTGGAGCTGCCATTCAGAACTTAGGTTACACTCCCGGACTCTTTATTGTAGGATTGTTCAGCATTTTGATACTATGGATGTATGCTAACTTTTGGATGACGGGAACACTGTTTATAGTTGGAGGTATGGTTTGTTTCTTACTCCCTGACTATGAATTTTTCTTGTCTTAAGATGATGTTTTTACTTATTTCATGCGTACTTCTATCACGATACAGGAGATGGGTTTATCAATGTTGTTGATGACTGTGATACATCCTCTGTTTGAGGAATAGTTACAGACATCAAGTATGAGATTATCTGTTTTCTCAAGCAGATGTTATCTACCTTATTCTGTGTCCAAAAGACTTATGCCTCGTTTTTCTAGTTTGTAGATACAAGTTCCAACATGCATGTGCTTGTGCATGGAAAGCTAATTAAAGTAGAAAACTTATAGGAATATATAGGGAGAATGAAGCACCCATATCTTTGTAAGTTCTTTTACAAATTGATCTGGTTTTCTTGGAAGTAAGGGTGGTACTCTGCCAATGGAAACTGAAGGAGAAAGTATTGGTTTGTGACAAGTATCACTAGGATAAGGCCTTGAAATAATCGAAAGGTAGGAATAAGACCAGGAAATAATGAAAGGAGCTTTGCCTCTAAATAATTAAAGGTAGGAATGAAGCACCCATATCTTTGTAAGTTCTTTTACAAATTGATCTGGTTTTCTTGGAAGTAAGGGTGGTACTCTGCCAATGGAAACTGAAGGAGTAAGTATTGGTTTGTGACAAGTATCACTAGGATAAGGCCTTGAAATAATCGAAAGGTAGGAATAAGACCAGGAAATAATGAAAGGAGCTTTGCCTCTAAATTTCTGTGTGAGTCAATAAATTTTTGTTATAAGCTAAGCATTTACCATCTTAGGCTCTCTTTACTTCCTTCTTAAACTGTAGAGAATTTGCATGTCTAGTAAGTGTAGGTGGTTGTGGGATTAGTTTCATCAGACCTTATAAGATTTATTATTAGTAACATAAGAGCCTAAATTCTAAAAGTAAAATCTGTGGGATCATTTGACGGTAATTATGTTATTTACTATTTCAAATTGAAAGTGAGCCAGTTTTGGTTAAATCATGCATTTATTTAGGTTGAGTTTTGTCCATCTATGGTAATTTCCTCGCACCAGTGCTTTGTCTAAGCTGCTGACTGTCCTATCAAATGCTTTGTCCAAGTTGAGTGCCTCCAATCTTTGTTTTAACACCTTGTTGATTAAATGAATTGCTCCTTGATGTTATCAAATCCAAAAAGTAAAAAATTATGTGATCCTTGGCAGTTGTTTCAATATTATAAGCTATCTCAAATTCAAAAGTTTTCTATCTTTGGTTAAGTTATTAGCATATCTTTAGGTTGACTTCGATCTATCTATAGTAATTTTCCTCAATACCAGTTCTAGTCATACTATGCTTTGCTCACTGCTCTATCAAATGCTTTATCCAAATCAAGTGCCTGCAGTTCACACTTTGATGTTATCAGGTCCAGAAGTGATTATAGTATCCTTTGCTGGTACTTGTTTTAGTGTTATTTCCTATTTCAAATTGGCAAGTTTGCTATTTTTCGTTAATCTATTATATGATGTCTTTAGTTAAGTTGAGATCTATCTGTTATAATTTCCCTCAATACCAGTGCTTGTCTAAGCATGCCCATTTTCCTATCAAATGCTTTGTTCAAACCAATGTTTTCAGAACCATACTGGTGGTTGAATTGGTCAGATGATTGGTTCCCAGTCCAGCCGGTCCGCCAAAAAATAAAAAAAGGGAGAAAAAATTTAGAAAAATTGGAAAAATCAGAAAAAAGAATTCTAAAAAAGTTATAAACATAAATAAATAATGATGAGATAAACATCTTTTAAACATTCCAAATTCAATTAAAACGTCAACATTATCATTCCTAAATCATAATTGAAGTATTGAAAACTTGAAACTGAACCACCAAAACAAACATCAACAATATAATTTCAGGTAAACAACATAACTAATCTCTAGGCTTGAGTTAAGATACATACCGAGTTCAATATCATCCAACTAATTAAAATTATTTCAAGCAATAAACACATTAATAAAGCCCACAACTAATTAAACATCGGTGCCCATGCTGTTATCGCATGTATAGACATATAACTCATGAAATAAAAAGACCTTGACAACTTGACACAATTTAATATTAAATGGCAGCAAGCAAAAGTATTTGATCTGAAGGCTCATACATACACCGATACCCATATTAAAAGTTTGCAACTTTTCGAACTATGGCTCATTTAAAGTCCTAATTTTTGTGAAGTTTTTAGATGAACTCTTAAGTCTCCTAACATCTTATAGAGCTTGTTTTATTATACTTGGTATTTATTTTAAGTTGAAAAGATTTATAACTTGGTTCTTTTAATTCAACTTGCTTCGATAAATTTTTAAATCAAATTTGACTGAGAAAATAATTTTTCTCCAATAGATTTATTTAGTGTCTTTTTTTAAATTTATTTATTTTTATTTGGATTTTGGGCCAGATTTTTATTTTTGGATTTTATTTTGTTTTTTGGTTTACCGGTTTGGACTAATAAATATAAGAAGCTGGTTCAATGGGTTATTTTAACCGGTTCAATGGCAATTCCGAGCAATTTGCTCAAAACCTGGTTCAATGTCCTTGTCTAGACTGGTGCACCCACTGGTTCCTGGTTCAACCGGTTGGATCGGCCGGTCCTGTCCAGTTCCAACAACATCGGTTCAAACCGTTCAAACCAAGTGCCTGCAGTTGTTAATCCTTGGTGATTAATTGAATCACTAATTCCGAAAGTAAATTGTAGGGTTCTTTGACTGTATTTTAATGTTATTTACTTCAACTTCATCTATTGTCATTTAGGTTGAGTTCAATCATCAATTGCCATTTTCCTCGATACCAGTGTTTGTGTATGCATGCCCGCTGTCCCATCAAATCTTTTGTCTGAACTGAGTGCATGCAGTCTGTATGCTAACCGTTGGTGATTAATTGAATTGCTCTTTGACTTTATCAGTTTTTTCTCATGCCTTTGGTTATCATTTCTGCCACTACTACTGGCAACAATTAACCTTCCGGAATGAAGTTAAATGATAGATGATTTTTAGGAATATCCTTGACTATCCTTTGAAGCCCTTATCCAGCCTTTGCTGTGTGTAAAAGAGTGGTACTTCACAGAAGTCCTATATATCATCTAAAATATGGCTAGCATGTATATTTACTCTAAAAACTTGTGCATATTTCTTCTATGTTGCCGGTGTTGCATTATTGAATTATTCTTGTGAGAAGCAATTCATCTCTAATTCTGGAATCTGAAACTTTCATAAACTTAATATTTGAATTAAATCTCTTTTACTGCTTCTATTGATTTCATATCTCTGAAGTTCTTATCTCTCTGCACAGGTTATATGTTCTCCTTAAGCCATGCACGGTTGATAGTCTTGATAGCAACTACATACTCTATTTACTTTGTCAAAGTTCGAGTTGGCTGGCTTGGTGTTTTCCTATCAATAAACCTTGCATTTCTCTCGAACGATGTATTGAATTATTTGGTCCAACGTTTTGATAATGTGAGTGAAACCGCACATTATGAAGAGCCAAAGGAATCCAAACCAGTTATGGAAGATGATTTGTCTGGGGAATGTGAATACTCTAATCCTAGTATTGACTCTGAGAAGGTGCAGCCATGCAAGTCATCTAGCAAATCTGCTACTACATCTGTTATTAACCAAAAAGAGGTTTCTGCAAAAAGAGTGGTCAAGGAAGAAACGAGTTCAGCTGATGAAATGGCAAGAATATTGAATTGCACTGATCATTATCAAGCACTGGGGATTCCTCGTCATACAAAAATTGACACTGCAGTCTTGAAGAAGGAATATAAAAAGAAGGTAGATTCTGTCCTGGCAAAAGGGCATACATATTTCAATTATCTAAATATCTAGTCTATGCACCCAGTACTTAATTCAACAAAAAGTTAGACTTGAGATAGGTTTCTCCTTTTCTATGCTAGTGATATCGGGCCATGTTTAGCCTTTGTTTCTTATGGGTTATTTCCTAATTTGTTGTTAAGAAAACGGAAAGGATTTTAGGATTTGCATAAAGGAACTTGATGGGTTGGAATCTAGGAGAAACATGGTTAGGAGGGAATGCTTGTGGATGAGACGGACGATATCCTTCTTTGTTTTGCTTCTCATTAGGTTTCTTTAAAGCCTTCTTATGTTTTCCATTGATTTTTGGGTATACCTACTTGTTTTATTGATTTATTTTCTCTCAATTCTACTTACAACAGGCAATGCTTGTACATCCTGATAAAAATATGGGGAGTCCTTTAGCTAGTGAATCATTTAAGAAACTTCAATGTGCTTACGAGGTGAGCAACTATGTTCTTCTTGTTATATTTTAGTCTTAATTTAATTTCTTATTTTGAGTTCCTGTTTTATGTACATATAAAATGAAAGCTGAAGAATGTCATCAGCTCTGGAAGTGTCGGCTCTGGCCTTAAGCAGATTTGGCGTGTATTTTGTAGGTTCTTTCTGATTCCATGAAAAAGAGGGACTATGATGAGCAATTAAGGAAGGAGGAATCCAGGACTCGGAGTGTCTGTCAAGAGTCCCATAGCTCTTCACGGCAGGTAGTTTTGATTTCTATTGCACCTTTTCATTTTTGTTGCTTCTATTTATTTTCTTGCGGTTGTTTTTTCAATGGAATTTATAGCCAAGAGGAATGAAAATGCAAAAATGCTTGGCACAAGGGAGATAATATATGTAACTTCTTAGAATTCAAAAATCTAGCTTCGGGGTTCTTTTCACTTGGTTTTGCTCTGTCCAGGAGTTTCTTTATATGGATATATTCTATAGATTTTTTGGAAAATGGAAAAAAAATTGTCAGTCTATAGTAACTTTGTCCTCTTGAGCAAAAACCAATTTATGAGTCACGGTGACAGAGGTTACCTGGTCTGACAATCGACTAATTAAGGGTTGTTCAACATGACAGCAGTGTTTACCTCTGGCATTCACTATCGAGTATTTTATGTTGTTATGGTTAGTGCCTGCTGGCTGCATGCAAAGCTTGTTTTGCATTGCTGATTCATGTGATTCTGAGTTAGTCATACATGTTGTATGATAATGTAAAATTAATACCTTTCAACCATTATTTATTTCAGCAGCCCAGTCCAGACTATTGCTCTGAAGAATCAAGGCGTATACAGTGCACTAAGTGTGGTAATTCACATATATGGGTATGCACAAATAGGAACAAGGCCAAGGCTAGATGGTGCCAGGTCGGACTTTTTTCTTTTTCAAATCCTCTGTTTCAAAAAGTTCAGCATTTTACTAGTTATGAAATATGGCTTAATCATGAATGAAACTTTGAGGCATAAGCCTTTTGAAACTAAAGTTATAATAAATATCTTTAAAATTTAAACATTAAAAAGTTTGAAAACAATAATAAAATAAAAGTTCAAACAAAAATGTACCTCAATCCAATGCTTGCAGATTTTAAGAAAGCAAAAGGTACTCGTCAAACAAAAAGTAATAATTGATGCAAACCACTTAAGAACATTAAAAATGTAGGAGACAAACAAAAGAGAAATTCTTCGAAGTTGTGCCCTAGGTGATTTTATAGCACCTTGTATGTAGATAGCATCTCTTTAGGAATGAAGCACTAATCAAGTTTGTTCTCTTGCATACGACACACTTGTTTTTCATGTGGGCCCAAAATTTACAAGCACATGTATGCCTGTGTAAGTACACGCACAAAAACATGCATGTATACACATCACACACTCAATACAGTGATCTATATTCTCCTCAACTTATTTCATAAAATTTTGAGATTAATTCTGCATTCAGGATTGCTGTCAATATCATCAAGCCAAGGATGGAGATGGGTGGGTTGAGTACAAAGGTTCCTTGGTGTTTGATAGGCCTCAAAAGGTGGGTTCCTTCTTACAAAATTGATCATTTCAACTGAATTTGGTATGACTTGAAATTGCGAGTGTTTTCTGTCTACAGTGTTTATTATCAAATTGGCAATTTGCTTAGCTTTACCAATCATTCTTGATGTGGTGTTTTAAGTTAAAAGCAGAAAATAGCTTACCTGATACTAAATTTAGGATTGGAGCTGGAATGAGGTAACAGATCTGAGTTTTGCATTACTAATTTTTTATTTTGGAATAAGGAAGGTGTTTACAATGAGGCTAAAGAATTATTTAGATTATAAAAGCTATTTAATTCTAGCATTTGAGTACACCAAAACTTGCATACTAGTTAAATGATTACTTAAATGGTAGTGTCTTGAGAAGGGCATGTTGGTTCTTTTACAGAAGCAACTTCACTTACTGTTTTTTAAGCAGCTCCTGACCCTGAGCATTAAGTGCACTTGGGTGTTTAAAACTCCAGATGGCCAATTTCAGGGATAAAAGCTATTTAATTCTAGCATTTGAGTACACCAAAACTTGCATAATGCTTACTTAAATGGTAGTGTCTTGAGAAGGACATGTTGGTTCTTTTACAGAAGCAACTTCACTTGCTGGTTCTTAAGCAACTTCTGACCCTGAGCATTAAGTGCACTTGGGTGTTTAAAATTCCAGATGGCCAATTTCAGGGATTCCCATTTGTCATCCCTGTGTTTTATGACTGGACAAGTGCTAACCAAAATGAATCACAATTGCTTGATAAAAAAATGTGGGGAAACATAACAGAGATAATATTCGAAGATTGATAACGAGGATATGGCTCCAGGGCATTCTGCATGATTAGATTATCCACGGTAATGGAGAACATAATGATGTGTATGTGACTAAAATACCTTTTTAAGGATGTAAGCATTTGATGCAATCTCCTTATGTGCACTTTGCTGTTTAACAGACAATAGTATTCATTACACTTCACAGTTTGCTCTCGTCTTTCTTTTAGGTGGAAATACCACGTGCTTTTGTTTGTGCCGAGAGCAAGATCTTTGATGTTTCAGAATGGGCTATTTGTCAGGTTAGTTCTTGTTTTGTAGGTACATGTACATATATCTGGTGGATGTGTATTTTAACTTTATTGGTTAATTTGATCTTATTTAGAAGTTACGAAAGGGGAAAGAAAGAAGTTATAGCATAATATTAAATACTTAAATGATCAAACAATTGGTTATATATATACTGCTTGGTTCACACTGCAAAACAAAGTGGATAAAATTTGGTTTCGGTAAATAGTTTTCAACTCAGTTCGGTATCCAGATTACATAATTATTGTTTGTTGGTTTCCTTTTGATCATAATGATTTGGCAAAATTTCAAAAAGCGGTTGCCTTTCATGAATCTTACCTAGAAAAATTAACTTCAAGTGGAATGAGAAAAATATGATTCACATAGCTGACCATTTAGAGATGGAAATGGCTTTCTTTCTTGTTATCATTGTCAATTTACTTTTGTCTAAAGTCCAAATCAAAACCGTAGTTGTAAGCCAAAGATATGGTGTGTATTTGTGTGTGGTATGTACAAATATTGTTCTGTGTGTAAAATTCATGTGTCGTTATCTATTATCTAGGTTTCCTCTTATAGTTGGCTTAAATTTGAAATCTGACTTTTGGATTTGGATGCAAATACTGGGTTAAATTGTGTTATGGTTATGAAATAGATGTTCAAATTGAATTATAAACCAAGCTAAATTAATCGGATACAGACTTGAACTTGATATCAAAATTCCTTTTAATCAAACTGAATTGAGTCATACTCTCCTCTGCAATGGAATGGGTAATGCAATTATTTGTTATTGTCCTAACTGATAAATTGCGTCTTTGCTCAAATGAAACTTCTGGGCATCTGCATGCACCCTAGTCCCCTGTCCTCCCCCCCCCCCCCCCAAAAAAAAAAAAAAAAAAAAAAAAAAAAACCACATACAACCCAATTTGATTATTGATTCTTTATAGACATCTCATGTGTCTTGTAACTAAGTCCCTTATGCATGCTATTTTCCTACTAATTCAGTGTGTCTAAGGATGGAGTCCCCTGTCCTCCCCACCCCCAAAAAAAAAAAAAAAAAAAAACATACAACCCAATTTGATTATTGATTCTTTATAGACATCTCATGTGTCTTGTAACTAAGTCCCTTATGCATGCTATTTTCCTACTAATTCAGTGTGTCTAAGGATGGATGGATCTAGGGTGGGGGCAACTGTCTCCACTCAAATTCTAGAAGTATACTAATATTAATGTAGGGGGTTAAAATGTTTTTACATGAAATCCTTTCTTTCCTCTATATATTTTTGAAATGTAGATAAAAAGCAGTGGCTGGATAGTATTTTGCAAAGCTGCAAGTAATGAGTATATTTATTTTATTGTATGATGAAGTATGAAATTCAACCATCTGTGCTAAATTTCTTTTAAGAATGAAAAGATGTTGGATATAATCAAAACAAAAGACCAGATGAGGATGAAGAGTTTGGTTGGTGCTGGGATTTGAAATTCTAAAATGTAAAATATGCCTTTTGGTCAAGAAACTGTCCAGAGTGTTAATGTGAGGGAAAAATATTGCCTGGTTAAAGTGATTGTTAATTTGCCTGAAAATGGTTTTTGCAGGGAATGGCATGTAGACCAAACACCCATCGACCTAGCTTCCATGTAAACATGGTTGGATTGGAGAAGACACAAAGGTCCAACACAAGCAGATATCCTTGGGATTTGGATGCTGAAATGATTGATGAAGATGAAGAATTCGAGTTATGGCTTCAGCAGGCCTTAGCCTCTGGCCTCTTTTGCGAAACTTCTAAACGTAGAAAGAGTTGGAGTCCGTTTAAATTGCCTCAGAAGAAAAGTAAAAGGCAGTGGCGAAGATCTTCAACCTGAATACTTGATTCGAGGCATTTTGCAAAGAATTTTTCTTTCCCGCCAAAGAGACATACAACTAAGGACAAGACAGTTTATGAAGGGGGAAGCGAATGAAAAAGGAATAAGAAAAAGAGGGGGGAAATCTTAAAAAAGGATGAAAAGAAAAGCAAAGAAAAGATGGGTTTTTTATAAGAGAGATGCCATACATTGCCTACTACCATCTCATCGAATTTCAGGATTTAGGCAAGGAAAAGAAAGTGTGGAGTTGCATGCATCCATCCATACATGCATACAGGTGTGACTTTGCCTTTTTATGGCAAATATAAGATCGAAGGCATTTCCTGGTACAAATCTGTTTTCTTAAATCTCCTTTGCTTGGCAATTCTCATTTCAATGTCAGGGATCAAAATTGATCTTTTTGTATATTTATACTACTACAACTGCTGCTCTGTAGTTGTAATGAAATTAGCTGCCACTTCTTTCGGGCTCCCTCAGTCTTTGTTAGTTTTGCTCCATTCATTTTCTCTAATTCTACATCTGGTTTTCTTCTGATATATATATATTTGTTGAGGGGATGACCCCTTCAGGGGAAGTCTTATAAAAATCATTTGTTGGACAGCTGGCTGATCCCCCAATAATTTTAGGTATTGTTATCATGTTGGGGTTGTCCCCCTCTTCTGTTGAAAGTCTTGAAGGGTTCTCTTGTGAGCCATGCAGGTTGTGTCTCCACCAATTGAGGTGTTATCCTTCTGTGAAGTTCTTGGCAGAGGAGGGAGACCAAACCTTGACATGGGTGCAATACCTACAATTGTTGGGGCTGTGGTCGCGGTTGATACTTCGAAGACTTCTCTCAACAGATTCTAGCAGCGTGGTTATTTGGATTTTCAATAATATTCTAGCAGCAAAGTTGTTTGGATTTGGAAGTGTTGGACATGATGTGGTTTTATTCAATTTGTTTTAAAATATTTTCATATATTTAGAGAATCATGTCACAAAATGAACCGATCAATGAGTACTAAAATTCTTTTGCGGATTTTCCGGGTGGGATCACAACTCGTTAATCAAGTTGTAGTTTGAGCAGCCGAACATTAAAGAATGGTTATGGCTGAGCTGGGATTTAAAGCTGTGTTATTATGCAGCGATGGTGATGATGATGAGAATGATCATGCATACTGTTTCTGCTTTTCACCATCTTCTTTAAGCACCAATTTAGTAACGGTTATGGTGTCGACTGGCGATACCGTTTAAAGGAGGATAGTAATCTTGGTGAGCAAAATGTTTATTGGGTTTAAATAGATTTATTCGATTAATTATGGGTTTTGATTTTTCCAAATGCTTACGTGGATCACCATAAGAGGCTAGTGCTTTCACCGGTTGTGATCTTTAAAGGCTTCAAAGTGCTCATCATTCTTGCGTTCACAATTGGGATGATAATCTTGAGATTATGATGTCTCAAAAGGTACGGTTGTCAATATTTTTTCTTTTTGCTATTTATTTATCTAGGAACTCCATGTCTAAAAAAGCGTATAAGTAAAGCCAAAAACTCTTAAAAAGCTTCACCATAAACCATCATTTTCCTTATTATCTTTATTCTTTCTATCAATAAAAAGCACAAATTCAGTCGCCGTTCTCAGAAGGTTGAATCCTCATATAATCCAAATATTTTTTTCCATAGACCTTGAGGGTGGAGAACTGTTTGAAGTAGTCCTCCATTCCCACCCTTCTGAACAATGGAGGGTTTTCTGCATTTATAAGACTCAATGAAGGCCCTACCTCCGCCTCAAAATTAGGACTCAAGTTGAAGGTAACTGTTATTCTTTCTCTCTCTTTATTGCAAGTAACCTTGTGTTCAACGCTGTGATAAACCCCGTTGCTAAATATCTGCATTAACATTTACACATTTCTTATATACATGCATACATAGGAATGTGTTTTGTAATATGGAAAAAATTATATAATGCCTAGTTGTGGGTTTAAGTGTATTTTGGGATGCAATAACAAAAAATAAATAAATGTATCATTAATCACACTCTCAATCCGCTTGTGGAGTTTAAAAATCTCTATTAGCGGTATATCAAATAATTACCGATTATAGTATATTCGAATTTTACCAAAAAAATTAGGTGGAGTACACCATTATTCACAAAACTTTTGGATAAATTTTTATTTTGGCCACTTAACTAAAAAAAAGTTACAATTTCTTTACTAAATTATTTAAAAGTTTTCATTGAAGTCACCGGGTTATTAAAATCGATGTTATGACTTTCTCTATTTATATTGTCTACATCAATCGAAAGTTTTCTTTCCCTTTCTTTTTTACAATTCATGTATTTTTTTTTATGAAATAGCTTTAAATGTCATGAATTTGCAAATCAAAATTGAAATAAATTTTTTTCCCGATCTTCAACATTGACTGTCAGATTGACTTTAATCTAAGGTATGTCATCGATGAGAATTGATTCATCATACCAATCGTTAAATCATTACTTGAAGTTCGTTAGAGAAACATTTTTTTTTAAAAATTGACCCAGTGACTTAAATAAAAACTTTTAATTAGTTCAATTATTTAAATGAAAATTTTTGAATAATTTAATGAACAAAATGAAAATTTATAATTTAGTGACGAATGATATAATTTACCAAAAAAAAGTTTGTACCTGGAAAATGTCTCCAGCATTAACCACAAAAGCATCTGGGTTGACGTTGAAAGGGAACCAAAGGCCATTTTTTTTAATTTCAAGGCCATCCACTCCATTAAGTTGGTGTAGGATAGTGAGGAGAGTCATATCAGAGTGTGGAATAAGACCCATCACCGACTCTGGATGTGGACATGGAGGATAATATGCCATCTTCACCGCTTGCAACCCATCATCAAACAACTCCATCATCTCCTTTTCTTTAATTTTCAATGCTTTTCCCATGAAACCAATAAGTTTTGTGGCAAGCTTTTGGAGTTCCGATAAGTAACACTCCATCGTACTTCTGCATCATGATGATGACATCCGTTAAATATTAAGTAAACATCACTTTCTGAGAAGCTTAAAGCAAAGAGGGAAAGAACCTTAAAGGAGGAGGGAGTTGTGGGAAGACATGAGAGCTGCGCCTATGGAGTGGGTTAGTGATAATATTCAAAGTGTCAACCCAATCATATTTGCCATCTGCTCTCATCCTCCTTCCATACCCTTCCCACCCTCTTTCCCCTATTTTGTATTTCAGTTTCTCTTCCAATGGCAGCCTATAAAATTCCTCCACCTCGTGCTTCAGTTTCTCCAGCAGTGATGAGCTAACCCCATGGTTCACCAACTGCCCCAGTACCACCATATCCATTCATTAACTACACTCAATCATACATGCATACATATATATAATTTAGTTCTGGAGAGCAAGGCTGGCATAGGCCTCGGCCCCTAAAATGTAAAATTACTATTTACGCTCTTAAATTTTTTAAAAATTTTAAATTAGTAAGATAAAATTGTACTTTGACACCCCTAAAATTATAAAAATTTAATTTAATTATTTATAAATTATAAAAATATAAACTATAAAAAATTAAAATTTCATCCACACCCTTAAAAAATTATTTTGACTTCGCCCTTGCTGGAGAGTGAAACAGACAAACCTGAAAGATGCCCCAATCTTGGCAAGTAGAGTGCAACTTGTGGAGCTCAAGGTTCTGGTCGTCATCTTCCAAAAGCAAACGAGACATGTCGATGGTTGGTGGCAAAGGAGTGGTGACAGACAAGGAAGGAGGTTGTTGGTTTATACGAACAAATGGTTGTGGGATTGAGAAATCCGGTGCTGCTAATTTAACAAGTTCCTGGACGCTAAATGTTGAAGGATCGAAGGCAGAGGTGCTGAAATCATCTTCAGTGTATGATGATGATGATCCCATATTGTTAAGTAAGGAGTCAGCCTCTTCAATCTACAACATACAACCTACTGTTAGAGATATTTGAAGGGGAAAACATTAGGTTACAGCTGTTTTTGGATGAGGTAAGAAAACAGATAGGTACAAAAGAAGATATTGACATGGCAACATGATAATTTTAATAAAAAAATGGAAATAGGGTATGACAGAATATGATAATAGATTTTTTTATAAATATTTCATAAAAAATTATTGATACTTTTTTTTTCATTAAATGCTTATTTTTATTTATCAAATAAACAAATTTAATTTATGACCTATTTTACCTATCTAACTCAAAAAATTTGATATTTACAAAAATGACATTGATTCAAAAACATTCATCAAAATGACCTGAAATGAATAATAAATTTAGGTTTTGAAAACCCAATGGCCGGCACCACCTTGTGTTTTGGCCCCACCATTACCTGATGATTGTATCAAGCTTTAAAAAAACGAATTTTTTGAGTTTGGGACATGAATGGCCGGCATCAGGGTATTTTTTTTAAATCGTATCATATTGGTATACAAAAATACCAGTATTTGAATTTTTTTTTAGTTCTGGCCATGTAATGGCCGGCACCAGAGGCATTTAAAAAAAAAAATTTTGGGTGCTGGCCAATAGATGGTCAGCACCAAGTACATTTTTCGGCTCCCAAGACACTTTTTTTTATTACTTTGGGACACTGATGGCCGACACCAGTGTCATTTAAAAAAAAAAATTTTAGGTGTTGGCCAGTAGATGGCCGGCACCAAGTACATTTTTTGGCTCCCAATGCATTTCTTTTTCTTACTTTGGGACACTGATGGCCGACACTAGTGTCATTAATTTTTTTTTTGGGTGTTAGCCAGTAGATTGCTGACACTAAGTACATTTTCAGCTCCCAAGGCACTTATTTTTTTACTTTGGGACACTAATGGCCGTCATCACCTTTTTCGGGTCCCGAAAATATTTTTTTTTTGATTTTGGGACACCGATGGCTAGCACCAACTTTATCAGACTAAAAAATTATTTTTCTTATTTTGGAACACTAATAGTCGGCACCAAGTATTAAAAAATTAGTTTTCTTAATTTTGGGAATCAGATGGCCGACACCAAATTTATCAGATATATATATATATATAGGTGTTTTGTCTTCCATTTGAGTTTTTGTTTGCTTTATTAGTTGAAAATCGAGATTAAAAATATCAGGTTTTTCTTTGTTGAGAAGGAAGCAAAATTTTTTTAAGATGAGTTCCCAGATTTTGTTTGCTTATGTTCATTTCGATGGAGAAATGATAATACAACTGAAAAAGACTGTGTATTTCAAAGTCGGAAAAAAAAAGGAATGAGATTCAACAAGCGTGTTTCGTTGGCGGATTTAAAATGAAAAATCAGTACAAAGATAGCAACTCGTTGCGGAAAGCAAATGTTGATACTGTTTTACAAATTTTCGGTTTCAACATATCAGCTCAAGTTATCATAAACGGAGCTTGAAGATGATGATGATCTAGGGATAATGATGGCAATTTATTGCCCCCCTAAGATGGAAAATCCCAGCCCGGTTGAGTTGTTCGTGGAGATAGCTGAACCGGATCCCATTCAAGTTGTAATTTCAGCAAGCCAGCATTTTGGAATTGATTTTAATCTTAACGTCTCTTGGGAAGATTAGTCGGGTTGTGGACGGTCAATGCCAACTCCCGAAAATCCAAACACCGGTTGATGTTCATATAACATCCCAAACTCGTGTACTCGTCTAGAGATCCATCTAGAGGTGTTGGCCACCATAGAAGATGGTGATGAAGGGTCTGATAATAATGATCAGTCCCACCGTGATCCCAACGATAATTTCAGTGACCCCGATTTGGATGACATCTCTGAAGACATAGACGAGGAAGGCCCAGTGGAGGTTGAAAATGCAAACCCCCATTCGGCCAGGAACACGGGCCTTGGTATAGTTATAAGAAATAATCCAGGGTACTTCATGACCGACGTGGATCCTGATGCGGCTCTTGCACACGAGTTCCTAGAATATACAAACATTAGCCGGCTCACCTACTTGATGATGAATTCGATAATGAAGAGTTGTTTGTAGGACAACAATTCGATAACAAGAAAGACTGTTAACATGCTATAAAACAACTTAGCCTGAAGTTAGGTGTGGATTATAAAGTAACGAAGTCGACACAGTCTTTATACGTAGGAGAATGTTGGAAAGCCTCAAGTGGGTGTAACTGGTGTGTTCGAGCCGCGTTAATGCAGCGGGCACAGATGTGGATGATAAGGAAACTAGAAGGTCCACACACATGCATGTCTGCTTGTATGTCGTAAGACCATTGAAAGTTAGATGCAAAAACTATATGTAGCTACATCATCCCTTTGGTGAAAGAGTTGCCCACCATTTAGGTGTCGGTCCTTATTGTGGACATGCAAGCTCGATTCAAGTATAAAGTGTCGTACCGAAAGGCATGGTGGGCAAAGCAAATGGCGATGCGAGAGTTGTATGGTGACTGGGATGCGTCATACAATGAGCTTCAAGGGTGGATAGTCGGGATGCGGGAGTACGTGCCCGGGATAGTGGCTGATTTGTAAACACTGTCGTATAAAGGCCCAGACAGAGAGATACAATTAGGGAAACGAGTTTTTCACCGATTGTTTTGGATGTTCGAGCCGTGTGTTAGGGCCTTCCCTCACTGCAAGCTGATGGTAGGTGGACAGGACCTGGTTGTACGGAAAATACACTCAAATACTCCTGATTTCTGTTGCACAAGATGGCAACCGAAATGTACTTTTGATCACTTTCGCCATCGTGAAGTGTGAGTGCTTCGAGTCTTGGGAATTTTTCCTCAGAAATCTGCGGAGGCACGTTGTCAGTGAAGACAACATTTGCCTTATATCAGATAGATCGAAAGGATTACTTGCTGCGGTAAGGCGATCTAGGGTTCCGTGGAGGTCTGTTTATTGCATCCGGCACATCGCGACAAACTTCCACAGAGATTATAAGAATAAAGATTGGAAAAAAGAACTCGTGAACATGGGTAAAAAATATTGTTTGTATTTATTTCAAAAATTCATTTTCAAGTTTTTTCAGCTTGTAAGTTTTTAAAATACTGATTCCAAATTGCATATGCAGTTCATGAGTTAGAACCGCAAAGATTCAGGCAGAGAGGTTCACGAGGCTTGAATCTCAGATGTCATCTTTACCAACAGATCTCCGGACATGGTTGGGTAGTATGAAGAACTGGCAATGGACTCAAAGTTACGATGAGAGGTTTCGGTATGGGCAGATAACGACCAACCTGGTAGAGGCGGTCAACTTTGTATTGAGGCGCACACGTCATCTGTCGATTTCTGCTGTTTTCTCGGCAACATTCTATAGGTTGGCCACATTGATGCTTAGGATGGGGTTGAGACAAGTTAAGCAGATCGAGGCCGAGCACGTGTACGTTGAGGTCGTCTGAAAGGCCATGGCGGTAAATAGTCGAATGGCGCAAACAATGAACGCAAAATTGTATTCGCGCAACTTGGAGACTTTCCGGGTTCAAGAGTACATTGGCCTTCGTTCGGATCTTCCACCTAGGTCGTACGCAGTTGATCTGCGAAACAGGCGTTGCGAGTGCAAGATATTTCAGGCTCTTCGATATTCGTGTGCGCATGTTCATGTAGCTTGTGCGAGAGCAAACTTAAATGTTGAACAATTCATAAACGAGATCTACACGTTGCAACGCACATTGTATATATGGGGGAACAAATTTCTTGTAATCCCCGATGTCTTAAACTGGGAAGTTCTATTGCCTGCTTTCGAGATGGTGCCTGACTGTAGTCTCCGTAGACATCCTAAAGGTCAACCACAATCAACGAGAATTCGAAATGACATGGACGTCAGGGAGATGGGCGAACCCCAACTGTGCACTGTGTGTCGAACATCCGAACACAACCAATCAACTTGCCCACATCGTGTCTATGTTCCCGGTCAATCTTCTCGTAATGCCGGACTCGAAGATGACGAATGATATATTATTGAGCGCATATTCTTGTAAAAACATTGTAAAAATATGAAAAATTATAGAAATGATATACTTTATTCAAATTATACAATTGATTAAATATAATTATTAATACATATTGTCGAAACCATTTTTTTATTTGGAAAACGGGCTGACTTTAAAAAGGAAAATGGAGTCGCCACCAATCTTTTTTTGAAGTGCGATTGGGTCACCTTATAAAACATTTTGGTCTACGAGTATTAAGAAAATAGGTCCGGGAGTCGGTTACGCACGAGGAAGGATTAGCACCCTCGCAACGCCCAAAATTGGTACCTTATTGATTGATTAATGTCCTAATATCAAAAATTGGAAGAGATTTTAAAATACGTATCTTTTAGAAAATGTTTGGATAATTCGAATTGGATATCAAAATTCTCTTGTTCCGAAAGAATGAAATATCACATCCAGCACGTTAGGATACGATGTTTCAAACCCTTGACACCAAGATCATTTCATGATTTCCAAAATTCATGCATTGCAATTTTAAAAGGGTATTCCGTTATTTGGCCAAACGAAAAAAAATCGGAACCCAACACGTTAGGGCACGATTCCTCGAATTTCCAAACATGAAATATTGCCTTATTTTTGAAGTTAAGAAAATACGGTCAAAATCTTAAAAGGATATTTAGTTGTTTGGACGAACAGAAAACCGAAACCCAGCACGTTAGGGCACAATTTCTCGAAACTTCCAAACACGAAACATTGCCTTGTTTTCAAAAGCTCTTAAATAAGCGATTATGAAATTGACCGAGAATGCATTTATTCGATTTGTTTGGGATAAAAGTGAAATGACCAATATCGGCCAAAACGTTGGAGTTTAAACCGTAATGTAATAATAAGAACCACACAATCATAATATCGAGCATGAAATAAAAATACATGGTACTAGTACTACACAGAAAAAAAAATACATATCAATCCACATAAACAACGTACATGAAATGAAAAAAAAAACTTATTATAAAAAAATATATACAAGTAACAATATATAAAAAATGTTTGAAATAAACAAAACTATATAATAAAATAAGGACTTTAAAAGAAAAAATTATATAATAGGTTTAAAGAATATATGTACATAAATAGATTTAGAAGAAAATATATACACAAAATAACATGAAATCAGTAATATATATATATAGAATAAAAAAAACTATTTAGTATGGATAACATATATAAAAAAAAAGATAATAATAAAATAATACTAATAATACTAATGAATATAGTAATAATAATAAAGTAAAATAAAAAAGGTAATAATAATATTAAAATATTAATTATAATAGTAGAATAATAATAAGAATAAAAATAATAAAAATAGTCATAAATATAATAATAATAGTACGTATAATAATAGTACTAATAATAATAGTAAAAATAATAGTAAGGAAAAAATAGTAATGAAATAATAATAATAAAAATAGGAATAATAATGTTAAAAGTAATGATAATAATAATGTTGATAATAGTAAAATAATAGTGGTACTAACAACATAAAAATAATAGTAAAACTAAAATAATAATAATAATAATAATAATAATAATAATAATAATAATAATAATAATAATAATAATAATAATATAAAAATGTAAAAAAATAATAATGTTAAAACAATAACAAAATAACAAAAATAAAATAAAATAAAAAACAGGACCAATTTAAACTTAAAAATGAAATTTCGGGGTAAATTGAGAATAAAAAAAGGAAAAAGGACCCCATTGCAATGCGCGAATAACATGGAGGGACTAAAAGGGAGAATATTCCCTCCCTCCAAAACGCACAGCATCAGGGGGGACCCAATTGAAAGACGAGATAAATTATCGGGCAAAATTGAAAATAAAATAAATTTAATTGTAAAACAGTAAAAAAACGGAGGGGTTAAATATGCAATTAGCCCCTCCATAAAAAACGCGCGGATCCTGGGACTGGGTCGGGTCAAGGCGCAGGTCAGCCCCCAAAACGACGTCGTTTTAGGCGTTAAGGGGGCTGCCCAAAACGGCGCCGTTTTAATAGGCTATAAAAGCCAAATTTTTTTAAAAAAATTTCATTTGCCCATTCCAGCAAAAAAAAAAAAAAAGGAGCTCTCTCCTCTTTCCCCTCGCTCGGCGATTTCCGGCGAGCCGTGATGCTCGGTGCCGTCGCGCCGCCATCGCTTGCCGCCACCCACCGTACACTGGTGGCGAATCGAAAAGTAAGTTTTCCTTTTTTTTTATATATATTTTCTCTTAAAACTTTTATGTATAAAAAAACCTTTTTTTAAAAAAAAAAAACAGATTCGGGGAAAAAAATAAAAGATTAAAAAAAAAGACCTTTTTTCTTTGCTGATTTGCTCTTGTATTCGTGAAAAAAAATTGTAATCTGTATTCTTTTTCTGTAAAAAAGAAACATATTTTGTTTTCGGCTTTTATAGCCTAAAATCTCAACAATAAAATACAATTCGTTTTGCTGTGTTTTTTTCCTTCTTTTCCGCAGGTACGACGACGTGGAGGAGCGCACGACGCGGAGAGGCGAGACGTGCGGTGTTGGGGCTGCTGGCGCGGCGCGAGGCTGCTGCTAGGATTTCTGCTTGTATTTTTTGTTTTGGGTTGTTTGGGCCCTAAGTTAATTGGGCCTTTGTAAATTACCAGACCTTTTCATTTTGTTTTTCTGGTTTTGGTTAATGGGCTCAGGTAAAAAAATTGGGCCCTACACATATTTTTTCTTATTCCTAATTTAAAACACATTAAATTATAATATAATATACATACATATTTATTTTAAAACACATTAAATTATATTAATTCAACTGAAAATCAAATAAAGTAAAAAGTGAAATGAAAATAAAATTAAAATAGGGGAATGAAATGAAATGAAATTCAAATTTAATAGAAATTAAAGAAGAAAAGAGAGATTGATTTGAGGTGAACTGTCAACAAGATGAAATATATGAATTAATATGGAAAAAAACATAAATTAAAATGGAAAAAAAGATAATTTAAATGAAATGAGAAAAAATAAATTTAAATGGAAAAGAAGATAATTTAAATAAAATGGAAATAGAAATTAAATGAAATGGAAATAGAAATGAAATGAAAAAAAAGTTCAAAGCACAGGTCAGGCCAGTGTCAGGCTTGCGGCAGGCTTGGCAAATGGGCTCTCAGTGGCCGGCACCAGCAGACGACCTGCAGGCACTAGGCCTGCTACGATGTGACCCAATAGGTTAGGCCTAAAAAAACCCCAAAAAAGAAGAAGAGAAAATTTCATTTAAATTTAAAATTTTGAAATGGAATGATATTTAAATTGTGAAAAAATTTAAATAAAATGTAATTGAGACTACTTCTAATTAATATGAAATGAATTGAAAAAAATTGAATTGAAAAAAGATAAATTGAAATGAGACTACTTGTGGTTAATATAAAAAAAAATTGTATATTAGGAAAAAAATAATTTTAAATGGAAATGAAATGAAATGTTAAATGAATATGAAATGAAATGTAATTTGTAATGAATATGAAATGAAATGAATTTGTAATGATTATGAAATGGAATGAAGTTTAAATGAAAATAAATTATATATGAAAAAAAAATTGAAATGAGAAAAAAATTAAATTTAAATGGAAAAAAGATAATTTAAATGAAATGGAAATGGAAATGAAATGAAAAAAAAAAGTTGAAAGGACGGGTCAGGGCCTATGTCAGGTATGCGTCAACGTCAGGCCAGTCAACAATGGCCAGGAATTGGCCAGCACCAAGCCCATTGGCTGGCACGAGCAGGTCTGGTGCGACGTGACCCAACGGGTTAGAAAGTGAAACAAGTTTTTTTTTCCAATTTTACCCCTGCTCAGCCACTATGGTCCTCCACTATAAATGGGGTACTTCAACCCAAAACCCGATCACCACCGTCGATAACTGCTGCTCAAAGTTGACCGCCGCCGTTAACTGCCGACCGTCACCGTCCTCCACTGATCGCTGACTGCCGATCACATCCAAACACCTCCGACAACCGTCATTCACAGCCGACCACCGCCGATCACTCGATGGATCCTAATCCTAATCCTAATATTCTTTTAAATTACAACAACCACATTGCTAAAAATGTGAACAAGGTAAACGAGAAGAAAAATGTCCCGTTTAATTTTAAATATTCATTTAAATTCTTTTTTAAACGAGAAATATAACATTCTATATTTACTATAAACGCAGGATCAATATCGAATTGTGAGGCCCCGGTTGCATGATCCCGGTTATTTTCTCGATCGAAGAGTTTTGTCGTATTTGAATGTCGCGGGTTTTGGGGTAGCCGCGTACATTCAGATATCTGAGCTGCGGGCCAATTTAATATCGAC
This sequence comes from Gossypium sturtianum, assembly GCA_025698515.1. Taxonomy (NCBI): domain Eukaryota; kingdom Viridiplantae; phylum Streptophyta; class Magnoliopsida; order Malvales; family Malvaceae; genus Gossypium; species Gossypium sturtianum. The sequence goes on along the minus strand of CM046955.1, from coordinate 18,276,593 downwards.
CTTAGTTGAAAGATGGCACCCGGAGACACATACGTTCCACCTCTCGTGTGGGGAGGTAACTATTACATTGGAAGACGTAGCAGTCCAATTGGGGCTATTTATAAACGGCGAAGCAGTGACCGGGTTTGGAAAAGTGCTCGATCCGTGGGGTACTTGCGAGCGGTTACTTGGAAGAGTGCCCCCCAACAATGAGGAATAACAATTAACTAGTATTAAATTTACCTGGTTAAGAGAAAATGAAACACCCCAAACCCGGCCCACGAGCCTTGACCGGATCTGGTTTGTTCCTCGAGCGAAGCAATTCAAAAACCTCTTAATTATCTTTGGAAAATTCGGATGGGTTGAAAGAAATGTTACTTAGGAAAATTCGTGTGGTTTCGAAGAAGGATTTGCTTGTGTTGGGTTCAATTGAAAACCTTGTTCTTATACTGGAAACTATTTGTGTTTAGGTGTCAAAATATTTAACGTTTATTTGAAAAACATTTTAGGTAACCTTTGTTTTAATAATAATAATATCGTGATAAAAAAAATAAAATAAATAAAAGCAAGCATAAAACAGTCTCATACTAAGGCCTCATTACATCAAAACAAAACTCAAAATAAATCCAAAAATACTTAGAAATGAAAAGTCCAAAATAAAAAAATTAAGCTGATCATGGCCACCACTGAGCTCCTGCCGACCCGGTCCATCACTGAGTGTCACCTGAAAAAGATCCCACAACGGGGTGAGTCAAACAGACTCAATGTGTAACCAACGCTAAATCCCAACAGTTTAGGCATATCAGTTCATACATGTACATATAATTAAATAATACAATGATGCAAACCCGAACCCAAACCTAGTTACCATCCGCTACACATCACCCGTACCAACCTGCACACCGTGGGGACTACTAAATCAATCCACCCATCCGCTACACATCATCGGCGATCGATCATTTGAGACGACATGCTCATCGCCCTTATAAATTCGTGGCAGAGCCACCAGATAGTATATTTTGTGTCATGAGACACCACATTCAGATAATGTGACCGAAGTCACCACATTCAGATAACGGGGTATAAAACCACCAATCACTTCCCCTTTCATATTCACCCATATGCCCCATGTCATACAAATATGCATCAACCATATTACATACCTTGTTCACATTCTTATAGTTCACATATGCCACAACAATTCAGTATCATACCCATAGTAGGAGTAGGAAAACGCATGCACGAGTACTTTGTACCATTGCATGGTACCTTAGCCACATTTTACATATTCTTTTTACACATTTATTAACACATAACCATAAATCTATTGAGGCTTAGAGTGGGGTACACACGATATACTTAGCGAGTTTATAGAAATCCAAAACCCGATCTAATGCCTTAGATCTCCAAATCCTTGTTTGTCGATTTGACTACTAATCAAATTCCGAAAACTTTGTGATGACTCTCCTTGCAATCGGTTAGACACTAAATCATTGAACTAGTTAGTTTTCGGCTTTTGAAAAAAACATAAGAAATAGATTTGAACCACCACATATGGCTTGGCCGATAAGTATTCACTTACCTTGGCAGATCTAAAATCCTGAATGATTCTCCTTATAGTCGACTACGCTAGAAATCCCGAAATTCTCCTTCAAAGATTCGGCCAAAGATCATTAATGGTATTAGAGTTTTGATTTCGGCTTTAAGGAAAAGAAATAATACGACAACAATCGAATCCTTACCCTTACTGTTGTAGTCGACGGCACCTATACCAAAACCCACAGAGATATTCGGCTAGGACTACTTGTTGAGCACTCAAATTCTGGCTTTTTGGGGTTTCAATGAACCAATCGGCTATGGTCTAAAAAAACACCTTTCGGCTTTTGGAAGATTGAGAGAAAAGAGAAGAAGAAGAGAAGAAAGGTGAAGAAATCGGCTAGGCTCTGCTTGAATTTTCTGGCTTTGGCAAAATAAAAGAGAAGAGGAGGTTCACTAGGGAATTCAAGAGAGAGGAAAAGAGAAAAGAAAGAATGAAGAATAGCCACCCTTTTCCCCTTTTTGCCGAAATTACTCTACCTAGAGACCCCTATTCGGCCAACTCTTCCCTATTCTGATAACTTTATCTCTCAATTATCACCTTATTCAAATTAATAAAATTAATCCATCATTTATCTTCCACCTTAGCCGAATTTCTTTGAAAGAATAACACCTAATCTTAAAATCCTCCCATAGACTCCCTATGCCGTCCATTACTTCCCTTGTTGCCGCAAAAATAAAAGCTTTAATTAGCTTCCTATATATGCGACTCGAACCTTGGCCCATTTGCACCTGTTTGTGGCGTCATTTACAGAGGCCTTAAGTGGCGCCTCCAAGCCACTTAACCAAGCCTATTTGTGTGTCATATTTCCCCTACATTTTCTCTTAAGGCCTATCAGGCCTAGCTCCCTCTTTTAAACTTAAAATCTGATAATTTCTAGAGCACTCTCCTATCTTCTAAAGTTCACAAAAATTCATACAACACATTCATAACATACAAAGGCATGCCCTTTCATATTATTAAGCAAAATGCACAAGCCCATTTTCTGGATATTACAGTTCTACCCCCTTAAAATAATTTCGTCCTCGAAATTACCTGGCTACAATAAGTGAGGGTATTGCTGTCGCATTGCTTCTTCTGGCTCCCACGAAGCCTCCTCCGCTCCATGATTACGCCATAACACTTTGACTAGGGGTACTGACTTCCTCCGTAACACTTTCACATCTCGTTCCAAGATCTGAATCGGCTCCTCCTCGTAGGACAAATCTGGCCTTAGCTCCACCTCTTCAACCGAAACTACATGAGATGGATCCGATCGATAACGACGTAGCATAGAAACATGGAATACGTCGTGCATCTGCTTCAATTCCAAAGGCAACTCTAACTGGTATGCCACTGGTCTAATTCGCTTCAACACTCGATAAGGTCCTATAAACCTTGGACTTAACTTCCCTTTGCGACCAAATCTCATCACCTTCTTCCAAGGCGAAACTTTAAGAAACACTTGATCCCCCACATCAAATTCTATTTCTTTCCTCTTAAGATCTGCGTACGACTTCTGCCTGTCAGATGCTTCCTTCAACCGTGCGCGAATTATCTCAACCTTCTCCTCGAACTCAGCCACAATCTCTGGCCCTAAAACCTGACGTTCCCCCAATTCGGTCCAACATGTCGGAGTGCGACACTTCCGTCCATACAACGCTTCATACGGTGCCATCCGAATCACGGCCTCGATAGCTGCTGTTGTTGTAGGCAAACTCTGCTAAAGGTAAATATTCCTCCCAACTTCCTCTGAAGTCCATCACACAGCCCCTCAACATATCCTCTAACACTTGGATTACTCGTTCAAACTGCCCGTCCGACTGGGGATGAAAAGCCGTAGTGAAATCCAACTTGGTGCCCAAAGCCTGATGTAGAGCCTTCCAAAATCGAGATGTAAACCTTGGATCCCTGTCTGAGATAATTGATAGCGGCACTCCATGCAACCTCACAATTTCCGCCACATATAGCTTTGCCAACTTCTGCAAAGAATAATCAACTCTTACCGGAATGAAGTGCGCGGACTTGGTCAATCGGTCCACTATCACCCATACCGCGTCCTTCTTAGTAGGCGTAAGGGGAAGCCCACTAACGAAGTCCATGGTAATTCTCTCCCACTTCCATTGCGGAATCTTGATTGGTCAAGCAATCTCGACGGAACTTGGTGTTCACCTTAAGTTCTTGACACGTTAAGCATTTGCCGACAAATTACAGAAACTTCCTCTTCAGACCAGGCCACCAAAATTGTTCCCTTAGATCTCTGTATAACTTAGTACCTCCAGGATGCATAGCATATGGGCTACTATGCAATTCCTGAAGAATCCTCTGTCTTAACTCCTTGTTCCTAGGCATACAGACCTTACCCTTGAAACACAACACTCCTTCGTTATTAATACCATAATCTTTTAACTCTCCACTCTGCACTTGCTGCAACTTAGCAATTAAGTCCTCATCCACTAGCTGACTTTCCTTCACCTCATTCAGCCACGTCGGCTTAACTTGCAATTCTGCCAGCAAACTTCCATCGTCATACAAGCTCAGATGTGCAAACATTGCCCTCAAATCCGACACTACTTTTCGACTTAGGGCATCTGCTACCACATTCGCCTTGCCCGGGTGATACTCTATAGAACAGTCATAATCCTTCAATAATTCCACCCACCTTCGCTGTCTCAGGTTCAGCTCTTTTTGAGTCAACAGGTACTTAAGGCTCTTGTGGTCCGTGTAAATCACTGACTTTTCTCCATAAAGGTAGTGCCTCCACACCTTAAGAGCAAAGACCACTGCCGCCAGTTCCAAGTCATGCGTCGGGTAGTTAACTTCGTGAGGCCTTAGTTGTCGAGATGCATAAGCTACAACCTTCCTGTCTTGCATCGATCGCAACCCAAGCTTTGTATGGGAAGCGTCACAATACACCACGAAATCCTTTCCTGCCTCTGGCTGAATCAAGACCGGAGCTTCCGTCAACACCCTTTTAAGCTTCTCAAAGCTCTCCTGTTGCTTATCTGTCCAAACGAAAGGTACCTCTTTCCTCAACAACTTTGTCAACGGTGCGGCTATTGAAGAAAATCCTTCAACAAACCTTCTGTAGTAGCCTGCCAATCCCAAGAAACTTCGAATCTCAGCCACAGACTTAGGTGGTTTCCAATCTAGTACTGCCTCAATCTTCCTAGGATCCACCCTTATTCCTTCTGCGGACACTACATGCCCTAAGAATGCAACCTCCTTAAGCCAAAGTTCGCACTTGCTGAATTTGGCGTAGAGCTTCTTCTCCCTCAATACTTGCAACACTATCCGGAGATGCTCATCATGTTCTTCCTCATACTTGGAGTATACCAGGATGTCGTCGATGAACACAACGACGAACCGATCCAAGTAGGGTTGAAAAACTCGGTTCATCATATCCATGAACGCGGCTGGGGCGTTTGTCAACCCAAACGGCATTACTACGAACTCATAGTGTCCGTATCTTGTCCGGAAAGCCGTCTTATGGATGTCTGCCTCCTTCACCTTAAGTTGATGATATCCAGACCTTAGGTCTATCTTTGAGAATACCGCTGCCCCCTTAAGCTGATCGAACAAGTCGTCTATCCTTGGCAACGGGTACTTGTTCTTGATGGTCAGCTTATTCAACTAACGATAATCTATGCACATGCGCATAGTTCCGTCCTTCTTCTTCACAAACAGGACCGGTGCTCCCCATGGAGACACACTGGGTTGGATAAACCCATGATCAAGTAACTCTTGGATTTGAGCCTTGAGATCAACCAATTCCTTCGGTACCATTCTATACGGAGCGATAGATACTGGCGCCGTTCCAGGCAGCAAGTCAATTCCAAACTCTACCTCCTCCGTCCGGGTATTCCGACAATTCCTCCGAAAGACATCCGCAAATTCCTTTACTGGTTCTAACTTCACTAACTCCCCTTCTTTTTGCATTCAATGCACTAACGAAGGTCAAGAAAGCCTTGCATCCCTTCCGAACCATCTTTTCAGCTTTCAGTGCTGAAACTACATTAGACAAGTAGTTTCTTCTTTCTCCTATCATAGTTACCGCCTCCTCCTCCGGGGTCCTTAACTCCATTCGTTTAGCTGCACAATCTAATACCGCCCGATGTTCCACTAGCCAGTCCATACCAAGTATCAGATCGAATTCTCCGAAGAGTAGTTCCATTAAGTCGGCAGAGAATACCATTCCTTGAATCTCTAACGGTACTCTCCAAAAGATCTTATTCACCACTACAGTTTGACCTAATGGGCTTACTACAGTCATCTCCCTATCCGAAAGTTCAGAGGCTATGCCTAGAGTTTCAACTACTCTACATGCAACATAAGAATGGGTCGAGCCCACATCAATCAGAGCAAAATAAGGCTTGCCAAATATAAGGAACGTACCGGTTATGACGTTCGGTGCGTCTCCGTCCTCCCTTCGACGAACCGCATACACTAGCCCCGGCTGTCTTGCCTCGGTATTACCAACACCTCAGCCCGGTGTTCCTCGTCCTCTTCCAGCACCGTTACCTCTACCATTCGGACCACGACCTCGGCCGAGGTCATTTTTCACCTCTACCACCTGATTAACATTCTCGTCTCCGCTGGTGGCCCCGTCTATCCCGATAGGACAATCCTTGATCACGTGTTCCTTAGACCCACACTTAAAGCATCCTCCCGCTTTCTTCCAACACTCTCCTAGGTGCTTTTTCCCACACTCAAAGACAAGTACGGTCTCGCCCTCCCGTGACCGGCTTGCGACCTCATGATCCATCAACTCTAGGCCTCTTTTGGCGTTCCCACCGACCTGCGATCCAAACCCTCTTTTCGCCTATTCCGATCAGAGTTCTGCCTTACAGAGTCTTTAACTCCTTCGGCCACTTTAGCCTTCTCCACTAGTACGGTAAATTTCTGCTCCTGCTGCGGAGCTATCAATAACCTCAGATCATCTCTCAGTCCATCCTCAAACCGGACACATCGCTCATGCTCCGTAGCCACTATCCCTCGAGCATACCGACTCAGCCTTAAGAACTCAGCCTCGTATTCCGCTACGGACTTATTCCCTTGAACTAGCCCCAGAAATGCCTTCCTCTGCGCATCAACATAATGAGTACCAACATACTTCTTCTGGTATGCCGCATTAACATAGTCCCAAGTGAGTTCCTCAGCCGTAGCACCATCCCTAACTGTGAGCCACCACTGGTATGACTCATCACGAAGAAGCGAAACCATTCCTTTCAGCTTCTCATCAGCAGTTAAATCGAGCTCATCCATAATTCGCTCGGCCGCCTCCAACCAGTACTCAGCTGTACTGGGTGCCACGCCGGATACACCACGAAACACCTCAGCCCCATTGGCTCGGAGTCACTCGGGTACAGATTTCCGAGCTCTCATATTTCCTCCTGCTCCAGCCACCATCTCAAGAACTCGCAAAGACGCCGCTGCGATCACTGCGTCATCCCCATGCGATCTTGCGCTCACCACCAACAACAAAGTGGTGGGGTGGTGGTACCTCATTCTCAGACCCTTGACCCGATCTAACGGGTTCCGATACGACCATTCTGCCTCTACCACGTCCTCGCATAATACGACCACGTCCCCTAGAGCTCATTTCTACGATTGCGTTTAATTTGATTAAGAAATTTTATGAATTAGTCCTTGTTTCACTAATTATCCGCGAAGAAATTTTATGAAAGAAGTTCGAAAATAGTTCTTTCGATCGATCAAAGTTTCAAGTCTTCTATCCTAATTTAGAGGAGAACATTCATTCAAACACATATTCATATTCAAACATCTTTGTCTTATTCCTATCCCAGGGGTATTTTCGTCATTTCACCTACAGGGGTATTTTGGTAATAATTCAGTAGTCAATTTAAAAATCTTAGTAAATCAAGGGTATTTCAAAATTTTCAAAACTTGGGGTTATTTTTGAGAATTTGTTTTCCCAAATCGGTGTTGTTCTGAAATTTTAGAAATCGGGGTCATTTTGGTAATTTTGTAAATCGTGGGTATTTTAGTAAATTTTCCCAAATCGAGGTATTTTGATATTTGCAAAATGGAGTTTTTGGATATTCTTGTAGAATAAGTAGATCTTAGTAAAAAAATCGAGGGTAGTATGGTAATTTAACATTTTTCAAACCAAGGGCATTTTAGTAATTTTACAACCAGGGGTACTTTGGTGATTTTTGTAAATCGGAACTAATTTGCAAAATTTTTTTTTAACTAAATTCTGCTACGTTTTAAAAGGGTAATTTGGTGATTTTAAAAAAAACTAGGATTTATAAAGCAAGATGGCTAGTCCTTTCGGGTTTAATCATTGAATTCACTGTGGATCGAGTCCTCTTGGTTAGGGTGAACCGTAGCTACGCACTGCAGGATTCAAGCGAAGAGAAGGTGAGTCACTAGGGTGCTTAAGTACCAGTGCTCTTCCGATCCAATCCTAGACATGCGCACGATGGTTGCCACACCCTAACTCGACTTAGTCGGAGGTTGGTTTGATTAGGCATTAAGTTTTATGTAATTGTTGGGGTATACTAGTCCTAGGGTTCAAGTACTTAATATACTATTCTACGTTCCATTCGTACCCTTCTACATACTATAAATCACACAAATGGTTAGGGGTACTTACCTGGTGGACTTCGGGTCGGAGACTTAGGTGCCATGCCAGAAAACCTGCTCATTTCATAAAAATTTTCACAAAATTCTTTTGGGCTAAATTTTGGAAAAATCATGGGCCTTAAACCCAAGGCCGAGAGTTTTAAAACTGGGCTCTGATACCAAGCTGAAACACCCTAAACCCGGCCCACGAGCCTTGACCGGATCTGGTTTGTTCCTCGAGCGAAGCAATTCAAAAACCTCTTAATTATCTTTGGAAAATTCGGATGGGTTGAAAGAAATGTTACTTAGGAAAATTCGTGTGGTTTCGAAGAAGGATTTGCTTGTGTTGGGTTCAATTGAAAACCTTGTTCTTATATTGGAAACTATTTGTGTTTAGGTGTCAAAACATTTAACGTTTATTTGAAAAACATTTTAGGTAACCTTTGTTTTAATAATAATAATATCGTGATCAAAAAAAATAAATAAAAGCAAGCATAAAACAGTCTCATACTAAGGCCTCATTACATCAAAACAAAACTCAAAATAAATCCAAAAATACTTAGAAATGAAAAGTCCAAAATAAAATAAAATTAAGCTGATCATGGCCACCACTGAGCTCCTGCCGACCCAGTCCATCACTGAGTGTCACCTGAAAAAGATCCCACAACGGGGTGAGTCAAACAGACTCAATGTGTAACCAACGCTAAATCCCAACAGTTTAGGCATATCAGTTCATACATGTACATATAATTAAATAATAAAATGATGCAAACCCGAACCCAAACCTAGTTACCATCCGCTACACATCACCCGTACCAACCTGCACACCGTGGGGACTACTAAGTCAATCCACCCATCCGCTACACATCATCGAAGGCAGTCGCTGCAGACGACATGCTCATCGCCCTTATAAATTCGTGGCAGAGCCACCAGATAGTATATTTTGTGTCATGAGACACCACATTCAGATAACGTGACCGAAGTCACCACATTCAGATATTGTGACCGAAGTCACCACATTCAGATAATGGGGTATAAAACCACCAATCACTTCCCCTTTCATATTCACCCATATGCCCCATGTCATACAAATATGCATCAACCATATTACATACCTTGTTCACATTCTTATAGTTCACATATGCCACAACAGTTCGTATCATACCCATAGTAGGAGTAGGAAAACGTACCTGAGTACTTTGTACCATTGCATGGTACCTTAGCCACATTTTACATATTCTTTTTACACATTTATTAACACATAACCATAAATCTATTGAGGCTTAGAGTGGGGTACACACATGATATACTTAGCGAGTTTATAGAAATCCCGAAAACCCGATCTAATGCCTTAGATCTCCAAATCCTTGTTTGCCGATTTGACTACTAATCAAATCCCAAAAACTTTGTGATGACTCTCCTTGCAATCGGTTAGACACTAAATCATTGAACTAGTTAGTTTTCGGCTTTTGAAAAAAACATAAGAAATAGATTTGAACCACCATATATGGCTTGGCCGATAAGTATTCACTTACCTTGGCAGATCTAAAATCCCGAATGATTCTCCTTATAGTCGACTACGCTAGAAATCCCGAAATTCTCCTTCAAAGATTCGGCCAAAGATCATTAATGGTATTAGAGTTTTGATTTCGGCTTTAAGGAAAAGAAATAATACGACAACAATTGAATCTTTACCCTTACTGTTGTAGTCGACGGCACCTATACCAAAACCCACAGAGATATTCGGCTAGGACTACTTGTTGAGCACTCAAATTCTGGCTTTTTGGGGTTTCAATGAACCAATCGGCTATGGTCTAAAAAAACCTGCTTTCGGCTTTTGGAAGATTGAGAGAAAAAGAGAAGAAGAAGAGAAGAAAGGTGAAGAAATCGGCTAGGCTCTGCTTGAATTTTCGGCTTTGGCAAAATAAAAGAGAAGAGGAGGTTCACTAGGGAATTTGGCAGAGGAAAAAGAGAAAAGAAAGAATGAAGAATAGCCACCCTTTTCCCTTTTTGCCGAAATTACTCTACCTAGAGACCCTATTCGCCAACTCTTCCCTATTCTCGATAACTTTATCTCTCAATTATCACCTTATTCAAATTAATAAAATTAATCCATCATTTATCTTCCACCTTAGCCGAATTTCTTTGAAAGAATAACACCTCATCTTAAACTCCTCCCATAGACTCCCTATGCCGTCCATTACTTCCCTTGTTGCCGCAAAAATAAAAGCTTTAATTAGCTTCCTATATATGCGACTCGAACCTTGGCCCATTTGCACCTGTTTGTGGCGTCATTTACAGAGGCCTTAAGTGGCGCCTCCAAGCCACTTAACCAAGCCTATTTGTGTGTCATATTTCCCCTACATTTTCTCTTAAGGCCTATCAGGCCTAGCTCCCTCTTTTAAACTTAAAATCTGATAATTTCTAGAGCACTCTCCTATCTTCTAAAGTTCACAAAAATTCATACAACACATTCATAACATACAAAGGCATGCCCTTTCATATTATTAAGCAAAATGCACAAGCCTATTTTTTGGATATTACAGAAAACTTCCAGCATCTTCCGAGTAGTCCAACGCAGATGGACATTATCTACGCTGCAAGAGCGTTCATTCTGCAACTTATGGGTGGGATACTATTGCCAGACGTTAATCAAAATAAAGTCAACATCATGTATCTCCCATTATTAGAGGATCTCGAGCTTGCTTGAAGATTTAGTTGGGGCTCTGTAGTATTGGCATGCTTATACCGCGAGCTTTGTCAAGCGAAAAAGTAGTCTACAAAAATAATGGGCGGTTGCTGCGCTCTACTGCAGTCTTGAGCATTATACCGAATGTCATTTCTGGCATCAGTGAGCCACCAACCGTATGTGTGGCCACTCGTGAACTGGTAAATATATAGTTCAATTTTGCCATTTGTTTTTTAATTGTATAGTATAGTATACTCATTTTTGCATGGAAAAAATATCTGATAATTTATTCTTTTTTTAGATGGGCAACTGTACCGGGAATCGGGCAATCGTTCACCGTACCTGTGTACCCTATGATGATTGAGACTCATTCCGGGGATGGCGTAAAATACGCTTCCGAATATTTCTTTTTTAAATACAATAATTGCACAAAAAAAAATTAACTAATAACATGTTGTCTATATTATGCATTTTTATGGATGCCATATGTCGAGGAAGGGATCGCGACGCTCATACCATCATGGGTTACCGAGTAGCAACAGCTGTTTGTGTCAAATGTTTTGTTGATTCATTCCCATATGGTGGAGTGGCATGATAGAGGTTGGGTATTGAGGTAGTTCAGTTGCGTACAACCTATCCCGAACCCTCCCATCGACATCAAAGAAGTCCACGGATTGGACAAAAAGGGTTCAGGTCGGGACGCTTTAAATTGGGTGGAAAAACATGAACCGTATATCTTTCTTGTGGAATGATTGGCATTCGAGGAGCCCTCCCTTGTATGTCTTAGAGGGAGGGTTCTCTCCCACGTGCTAGTATGCAGAATGGTATATGGCACACGGAAAGCCCTTTATATTCCAAGGTCGTTATATGCTGATCTCGGAAGACACGCAACCAGAATATTCTTGATGGCAGCAGAGGAACACACGACCGCGACGTAACCGAGTTCCACCATTCGGGAACATCGAAACTGATTCTGCCTCGAACCCCGGTCCCGAGCCCCAATATGAAGTATCCAGCTCGTCATCATACCACATTGAGCCCGAGCTCGAGCCCTAGTTTCCTCCATCGTTCGAGGATATTTTTTGTGTCGACCCCGAGCCTCAACATTGGACACAGTCTGGATTGTCCTCATACCACCCGGAGCTCGACCGGGAAGCACGTACACCTACTACTGAGGATATTCTTCCATTGGTACCTCCGGTCACGCAATACCTCTTAACTCTTGATTATGGTGTATATGATTATACTACTTTTCTAAGTACACCGGACGGGACACTGCAGGTCAGACCGAGCAACTATCAAACGCCTCAGCAAGATACGACATTCTTGTCGACGAGGCAAATGACGATCGTTACCACGGTAGCGGGACGTCACCGAGATCATGACAATTTTGATTTTTATCTGTAAATATTTACTTTATTTTGTAATTATTCTGTTTTTAATACTAATTTAATTTTTGTAAAATAATTATTTGTTTGAATAAATGACTTCGAAATATTTAATAAAAAATATATATAATTCGAATAAGTAAAAGTACACAACAAATTAAATTTACAGATACAATAAAATACAAACATTCTAGAATATTAATACACAAAAATATAAAATTCAAACAAAAATAATACGCACTAAATTAAATTTAAACACCCAACAAACTACAAACAGATGGGTAAAATTAATACACAAAAATTTTAAATTCAAACTACATATAACATAGACTAAATTGAATTTAAAGATACAAAAAAAAAATACAAACATTCTAAGAAATTAATACACAAAAATATAAAAATGAAACCTTAAATCCTAAACAACTACATTAAATTTATAGATATAAAAAAATACAAACATTCTAAAGAAATAATACAATTATTTTGAATAGTAGTTTATTCACAATTAGTCGTTTTCTGCTTGAATCAGGTCTACGTTGCATCAGTATCCCACTTATAAGTTGCGGAATAAACACTCTTGCACCATAAATAATGTCCATCTACGTTGGACATCTCGGTTAGCCATTTATGGCGCAATAAGTCATCCTACCCTTAATGGCATAACCTTTAAGGTTGACATGACAATATATAATTCAACTCCGTTAAAACATGACAGTATATAATTCAACCCCGAAATTCGGTTGTACACTATAAAAAACTCCCATCTGCAATCCACTACAAAAAACTCATTTGATGATACACTACAAAACACTCTCATTTTGATGGCTCTCTCAAAAAAAAAAAAATTTCTTATCCATTTACACTATCAGAACCCAAACCACCCCCTATATATAAAGTGAGGGGAGGTTTCGGCCATCTGATTCCCAAAATTAGGAAAATTAATTTTTTTAATACTTGGTGCCGACCATCAGTGTTCCAAAATAAGAAAAAAATGTTTTTTTAATCTGATAAAGTTATTGCCGGTCATCGGTGTCCCAAAACAAAAAAAAATATTTTCAGGACCCGAAAAAGGTGATGCCGACCATCAGTGTCCCAAAATAAAAATAAAAAAGTAGATTGGGAGCCGAAAAATATACTTGGTGCCGGCCATCTATTGGCCAGCACCCAAAATTTTTTTTAAATGACATTGGTGCCGGCCATCAGTGTCCCAAAGTAAAAAAAAAAAGAAAGTGCCTTGGGAGCTGAAAAATGTACTTGGTGCCGGCCATCTATTGGCCAGCACCCAAAATTGTTTTTTTTTAAATTCCTCTGGTGCCCTTTTTTCAAATACTGGTATTTTTGTATACCAGTATGATACGATTTAAAAAAAAATACCTTGGTGCCGGCCATTCATGTCCCAAACTCAAAAAATTTATTTTTTAGAGCTTGACACAATCATCAGGTAATGATGGGGCCAAAACACAAGGTGGTGCCGGCCATTGGGTTCCCAAAACCCAAATTTACTGTTCATTTCAGGTCATTTTGGTGAATGTTTTTGAACTAGGGTCATTTTTATAAATATTAAAATTGCTGGGTTAGATGAGTAAAATAGCCTAATATATGAATAAAGTTTGTGGGTGGACATATAATCAAAACGAGATCAATGTAATATTAGCCGTACTCAAAAGAGAAATATTTAACGCACTAACTTACATTCATGATCTAAAAGGGATAAATATCAATTTTACATTACAAGTTATAATTTTTGTCCGGATAAAATTACAAGGCTTTCTCACAAATATTATGACTCAACAAGGTATAACTTTTGCACGGATAAAATTAGAAATCCTCCTCACAAATATTTTAGTTCATTCGTAAAGTTTTACTTGGCAAATTAATTTTGATATAACAAATATTATATTTTGAATAAAATTCATTTTAAACATAACTTAACAAGAATTTCATTTTAAATGATATCTAAAAAAAAATGGTTGAACTCATACTTTAAAAATATTTTTGAAGCCAAGTTAGTCAAACAAACTTTAACATTCTTCAGACATATTAAAGTTGCTCCTGGCCAAAAAGTATCAACAAGTATCGATAAATTTAAATAAGTATCAATAGATTCACAAATTTATCGATACATTTTTCAGTACCGATACGAAAATGACATTTTGTTTTCAAAAATGTTTACCAAGTATCGGTCCGGTATCAATACCTTTTTTTGGGTATCGATAAATTTCTTCAAGTATCGATAATGATATACTTTTATCAGTACATTTATCGATATCGATACGAAATTGACATTCTGACTTCCAAATGTTTTATCAAGTATCAATACGGTATCGATACCTCATATTTGGTATCGATAGAATTTCCTAGGTATCGATAGTATTGGTTCCAACGGTCACTAAATTAGGCATTAAATGCTATTGGCATCGATACTCGTAGAAAAAGTATAGATACCTGTCTTGTAGAAAAAGTATAGATACCTGTTGTTGTAGGTGACATTTATGCACTGATATTTTCATCCCCAACAACTCTATTCAATAACCCAACAACCACAACGGTTGGAAAACAATTGAAGGGTATAAATATCAACTTCTAAAGGTCTTACAACAACAAAAGAGATTATTGAAGCCTAAAGATCAATCAAACAACCTTTGTGCTTAATATTTCCATACTTTTCTTACAGACACTTGTGAGTTTCATTGTTTTTCTATCAGCTCAAGTGTTTTTCTTTGTAATTGTGCTTAATTGAAAAACACTTTGATCTTATAAGAGTTATTTATTAGTTTGCTTGTTTGTTTCTCTTTGAGAGGGTTTGAGTCTTAAGATTTGTGTAGAAATCTTAAGAGAGTTGTAAGGTTAAACCTTATCCTCAAAGGTTGATCATATTAGTGAATTTGAGAAAATCCTTAGTTGTGGAAAGCTAAGTTAGTGGAGTAGGTGATTGGGGCCAAACAACTCTAAATCATTGTGTTCACTTTTTCCATCCTTTCTCTCAAGATTCCACAAAATTTCTAAAATCCAATTCACCTCCTCTTAGCATTTCCAGATTGATTTATCGAGCTAACAATTGATATTAAAGCTAGTAACTAAAAGATAGATTGACAAATAAGAGAAGATTATCGGGAAAACTCTTCCAATCATCAACTCAATTCACAAAGAATGACGTCTACTTCTAGGTCAGTTTTCTATGAAGAATCTCAATCTATCTCCAAGCCTCATTATTTCAATGGTGCAAATTATTCTTATTTGAAGACGAGGATGATGCTATTCATTCAAGCCAATACCTTTTGGCATGGGATATCATCATGGATGGTCCCCCTATTCCACTCAAACAAGAAGGAGAGCTTCTAGTTCCAAAGAGTAAGAAAGAATGAAATGAGAAAGATAGAATGAGCATTCAACTTAATGCCAAGGTTATGCACACTCTATTTTGTACAATTGGTTCCGAAGAGTATAGTAGAGTGTCATCATGTGCCAACCCCAAAGAGATATGAAACAATCTTGAAGTCACTCATGAAGATACAAATCAAGTGAAGAAGTCCAAAGTTGGAATTTTTACTCTCAACTACAAAACCTTCAAAATGAAGCCCGAGGAGGACATCAAGGTAATGTTCAATCGATTTACTATGATGAGTTACAAGATGCCTATGATGAACTAGGCTTGGAGTTTAAAATTATGATTTCAAAACATAAGAAAAACATTTCAAAATTAAAAGATGAAAAGAGTTCATTCTCCAAGGCTAATTATGAACTTGAAAATAAAATAAATGACATGCAAGCTATTATAAATGATTTTGTGAAAAAGAATTGACTTGTATAATTTGTTTTCCAAATTTCATGATGATCACGAAAAGCAACTTGAGTTGTTAAAGATTGAAAAAATTCACTCTAACAAAGTTCTACCAAAACGATTTGAGAAAGGAGAAAGTTTAAAACAAAACTTTGTTAAACTAGTTTTAATTTCTATAAACATAGAATTCCCTTAAGATTCTACAAGGCAAAACTTGTTGAAAGTGTATGGGTCCCTAAAGTTAGTGCTACTCAAGACAAGGAAGCTCTTTCAAAATGGATACATAAAGGGAGTAAGATTTTAGGAACTAATGCTTATAGACCCAAAAGAATTTGGGTACCAAAAATCAAAGTTTAATTCTATGTTTGTAAGGAAAGGAGCATTGCTTCAAGGTGGAAAATTCAAGACAAACTCATGGTACATAGTGGATGCTCAGGACACAACCTGTGGCAAGAGTCATTTTATCAAATTGAAGCCAAAAAGTGGAGGAGAAGTTACGTTTGGTGACAACTCCAAAGGAATTATTGAAGGAATTGACTCTATTGATAAAAACTCTTCAATATTTATTGAAAATATCTTATATGTTAACGGTCTTAAGCATAATCTATTAAGTATTAGTCAATTGTGCGAAAAAGGTCTCAATGTCATCTTTGAATCTAATGGTTGTAAAGTAATTGACATTGTATTTAATAAGATTGTGCTTGTAGGACATAAAATAGAAAATATATACATGATGCATTTAGATGAAATGCATGAATTAAACATATTCCTTATTGCTAAAAATGAAAATAATTCTTTTTTGTAGCATAAGAAATTAGGACATGCTAGTGTCACGGGACTACATCTTCCGTCTCGCGATCCGTGTGACCTTAGGCGATCCATTCGTCCAAACTCGCCTAAGTCAGCCTTTACTCAAGTGAGGATTCCTTTAGAAGTCCTCCAAGGCACCAATTTTAGAGCGAAAGCGATTTATGTCAAAAGAAGCTTACAAAGAACAACAGAAAGAGTGCACACAAGGTGTTTGAGTAAATGCTCTCAATATTCTCTTATTCACAAAGAATATTGAAACAATGAATGGAGTGAGTACAAATGAGGGGGAGGCTCTCTATTTATAGTTGAGCTCCCCCAAAACCGACGGTCAAGATTACAATACATTGACAGACGAGATTAACTATATCCCTTAAATCATGAGATTTACAAGATATGCCATATCAAATCTAATCTAATCTTTACAAGATATGATTCTATCGATCTTCTAAGATTAGTTACCAAAATAGCCTAAGTTGCCATATCTTCATTATCGGGGCAGGCAGGCTTCAATCTGACAGGCTTCTCCAACAGGTTATCGAATCGGGCCAGTTTTTGCGTGCCAAATGATCCCCATATACACAATAGATCTCTATCGGATGCATTTGGTGCAATAGTCTAATATTTAAACTGAATTGAGAAAGTTACAATACTAGTCGAATTAATTCTGAGACTAAATAAATTTGACTTGTAATGATAGGACTACATGATGTTATAATTTTATGATTAATTATCGTTTATTATGCCAAGAAAATCAATAGCCATATGCGGTTGGATTGATCATAATCATAGTAACATAAACCTAAAATATATCATTTCATTGCGTCTTATTCAAGGCATGTATTTTATTTATTTATGCTTCAATTTAAACGCGCTTAATTATCTTTTTATTCAAAAGCCGTTACATTTATTTTATAATTAAATAAAGTCAAATCACATTTTCAATTGTGACCATTCATTCGATTGTGCCATTCAGCTTATGACTGCTGTACCTAATTATTTAACTCAATATGAAATAATATTTTATTAAAATAATTTTAATCATTAAACAAACGGATTCTTCGAAAGTAAGTGTCGTTAATAAATCAAAGTTGTGGTAACGATTTTCGAGGAGAAACACTCATATTCTTCAAGTATCATAGTTACTTAAAACTGTATTTCTTTAATAAAATTTTAAAATTAAATTAAAATTTATAAGAAAACACTTTTTTATCTATGAAGTGAAAATTCAGCTCTAACATATCAAAACAGTATGTCTTGTCTTTCATTTTGAATTAGTGTATTTAAATTTTATATCTTTTTCTTCTAAAATCAATTTATTTTCAAAAGAAAATTTTCAGTAATACCTTGATGATTATTATGTAAAATTTGAAAGTTGAATGATTGAAACGTAATTTTATACAAAATTTAGGGGCTGTTAATATAGTTTACCTAAATTATATATAATTATTTTATCATGTATTTAGTTACTATCATTTATACAAATTATTGAAGATCCAGAATTTTTTTAATAATTTTTATTTAAAAAATCAATCTAAAACTGAAAATTTAGTGACTTACTTTTTTTTTCTATGGTAGTGACTTAATTGTTAGTTAACCTGTTATATTTTAATTGAAAATAATGAATATTTTTTTATATATGTAATTTATTAAATTAAATTAAATTAATAAGATTACATACTTAAATGAAGAAATTTTAATTAATTTTATATTTAAATAATTTAATAAAATTATATATTTAAATAAGATAATTGATCAGCTTTAAAAAAATTAAAAATATCTATTTTATAGCTTTAAAGTTCAATAAAATACGTATATATTATATTTTAATTGGTTTAAAGGAATGTTAGCATAATTTGAGTTTGTATAAGTGAATTTGATTTGCCTTAGTGTAAATTTATGGCTAATTGATTTGAATGATGTAAATTAGTTAAAATGAAATGTTTAGGTATGTTTTGAAATAGTTTATGCAGGATATAGGTGTGCATTATGCATCAATTGTGTTAATGGTTTTGGCTTGGCATGAAATATGTATCAAATGTCTTAAAATGTATAAAAAATAGAGTCCACATCGAGACGATAAACTCGCCTCGTCGCAACGCTGGCCGGCAGTTTGTGGCTTCCCGACATCGAGTGGTCAAACATCGCAACGTGCACTACACCAAAACAGACTTTTAGCGGCGCTTTTCAAAAAAACGCCGCTAAAGGTAGGGCTTTTAGCGGCGCTTTTAACAAAAACGCCGCAGAATGTATGGACTTTTAGCGGCGCTTTTCAAAAAACGCCGCAAAAGGTATGGGCTTTTAGCGGCGCTTTAAAAAAAAACGCCGCAAAAGGTGTGGACTTTTAGCGGCGCTTCTTAAAAACGCCGCTGAAGGTATGGACTTTTAGCGGCGCTTCTTGAAAAAAACGCCGCTAAAGGTAAGGACTTGTAGCGGCGCTTTTAACACAAACGCCGCTAATTTGCACAGATTTGCAATGCTCATTTTCTCCAATATCCTACCCTCCCTGCATTAAAACAAACAAAAACAGCAACAATTGCATATAATTTCAACTCAATACAAAGAAATAAAACATTTAAATCTCACTAAAAGCATTAAATCTAAACGATACTTCAAATTTAATAAAAGATATATGATATACATTAATAAATGAAGTATAATTCAAACAATTCTTACAATAATGTTAAATGTCATAATGTTAAAAATCATCTTACAACAAGAAAACAAATGTCTAAGAAGGCGGCTCTCATGCATTTCTGAAACATCTTCATCATAGCCTTGTTTCAGAGCTGGAGTTCTTCATACTTTATGTTCTGCTCTGCCTCCCTCGCCTGCTTGCCTCGCTCTAAGTTGAGAAATTTGCTCAGCTGTGCTAGCTTCCATCTGAGCTATCTGGTCTTTTAGTCTCTGAACTTCAGCACGAGATTGACTCCCGGAAGGCATGTACTGCTGGGAGCCGGATCCAAAATATTGGGTCGGGGTAACCCCAGATCCTTGACATCGAACCCGACCATACCTTTTAAGACCCAAAACATTAGTGATAATTTAGTTATAAATATACTTAAGATTAACGTAACTATCAATTCAAGCGATCATACCTCTCGGGACCCAAAACATCGCAATAATTCTGTTATCAATCTCCTCGAGATTAACAGAACTATCACTCGAAGCAACCGTTTCATACTCCGCCTTCTTCTCCTTTAGTTTATCCTAATAAATCAACGAAAGAGTTAGAAACGAAATATATAATAAAAAGGAATGCAACATAACTTAAAATTATAAAATTAAAACTACAAACGATGAATTAAAATACTATAATTAAACATTATAAATATTTATAATAAATCAATTATTAAGTAAATATACCAAAATTTCTGCAACCGTATGTCATCCGGAGATCCGTCCTTCTTCCTATGCGTAATGTCAAAAAGTCAAGGCGTCCAACTTTTGACCAGATTTAAGCTTCCTACATTATAGCGAGAAAAATATAATTTAGTAGTATAAAGTCATTAATATTTGAAAGAAATAATAAATTATAATACCTCGGCCTCAGCTACACAAGCAAAACTTCTGGAACCTGCCGTGTGCGTAAATTTTTTTTTCTGTCTGCTGCTTGTTCCAACTCGCTCACGGTCCTAAATAATGGAATTTGAATTATGTATATAGCAAATACGATAAACCAAAAATTTTATAAGACTTTACAAGTACGTAATACCTCTCCTTTCTTTGAATTCCAGAATCTAACTTGATCTTCCCATTGGTACCTCAACATTCCCGGCGGGACATTTCGCAATTTTTCGTCGAGGCTTATGTCTTTCTTAAAATATTGTTTTGTAGCGTGCTTTTATTATCTCTCCATTTTTTACCCAAGGTCTTCTTAACATAGTCATCGGAGACCTCTAAACTAAATCTACCCTGAAGAAAAAAAGTTTAAAAAGTTAATATAAATGAAAGTTAAATTAAAATATTATAAATTACATTCACGTTTTGTTACCTTAATATTATCGAGCACGATTTTTGTTGGCATCGGGCATGTGATGCCATGATTAAGTAGTTAATGGGCAACATATTGGCATTTCGTGTTATAATGCCCAAATAGCCTCGCTAACAATCGAGCTTGGATCCAATAGGCTGGCCATGATTGTTTCTCCTTACTTTAACACGATCGGTAGGCTCTAAGTCGTATAAATCTTTAAGTAATGTACGTCCCCCCTCTGCTGTGCGTCCACCACCTTCATTTGAAAAATGATATATTATTATATTAAAATTGAAAAATGAATCAATAATAAAATTCAACATGCATGTAAAATAAACTTAACATTACTTTCAAATTCTCCAGGCTCATCATCTATGTCCGGCAGACTAGAAGATCCAACAACTGTTTGTTGTTCACTATTTGCTTCTTCTAAATTTGGAGTAGTGTGGACAATGTTTGAGTCTCGTAATCGTCTTCTAGGCATTTTTCCTGCAATACACATGAAATAGTTCAACATTTTAGTAACAAATAACAATAATAATAGTACATTTAAAATAGTTAAATTATATAACATGCCCAACATTAAAATTATAAGATTACATATAAATAATAAATCGTAAAATCTTACTAAATCATATTTCGTAAATATCTTCGTCCACATCCTGACGAACCCATTGAAATTGTTGACTAGTACTAGGGATATTTTCATTTAAGTTTTGTTCTTGAAAAGGCAATGTTTCTGATCTTTCGACTATGTCATCTCTACTTCCACTGCCAATGTCGAAGAAGTCTCTAGGGTGTTTCAAGTACAACGTACCAACCCTCATCGCTTGGATCTTCCGAGTAAAAACTTGTTTAACTTGAGAAGAAAACACATACGGCTCGTCTATCGCTTGTTCTCCGGTGTGAATCAATCGAGAGAAATTTACCATTGTAAAGCCATATTGATCGTTTTTAATTCCGCGAGCCGTATTCACATCAGCCCAATCACCTCGAAATAAGACAACTTTGCATTTTTCGTAATAATCCAACTCAATGATGTCGATAATAAGTCCGTAATACTCGATTCCCCTCGACGGGATTATCGCCTAGCACTAGCATAACTTGTAATTGAAGAATTAACAACGATTCCACAATTTTGGGTTCTCCTCAATCTCTCGTGATACCTTGTATGAAATCGGTATCCATTGATGAGGAAGGCACTATATGTTTTCACTATTCTATTTGGACCTTGTGAAAGCCATTTAACTTCGTCATTAACTTCATTCTAACTCCAAACCTATTGAATCGAAAGTAAATCGAGTAATTATAAATGTTATGAGAAAACATTATTACTTGTCAACGAAAACTTAAATTGCATACCATTTGGCTTAACCATTCATAGAATGATTCTGTGAACAACTTATTAATTTCTCGCCGATTTAATCTTCAGGATCGTGAACGAGCTCTCAATATTTGTTTGTACTCACTACGTTTAAAAAAGGTTTACTTTGTTAGAAGACAAACATATTATAATTGATGAGTATTTATCAAATTCTAGAACTTAATTCCGAAATGGTTCCATTGAATCGTGATGAAAAAGAACGTATCGATGTGCTTGGACCCACGATCTATCGTCTAATTCTGCGATTTCGACTTTGCCGATCGGTTTTCCGAAACTTTGAAATAAATAAGTTTCAGCCAAGTTATGATCTGTGAGCCCAGCATTTCTACTTGGTCTGTTCATTCTTGTTTCAACATCTTCCAAATACCTCGAACAGAAAGTCATACATTCCTCTGCCAAGTAGCCCTCAGCAATTGATCCTTCCTGATAACGCTTATTGCGGCGATGAAGACTTCAATTTGGATAGGAACCTAAACACGATATATAACATTATCAAAAGTTGCAACTAAAGGCATTGAGGTGAATGAAGGAATAATTTGCAAATAAAGTAAGACCTTTCAATGGGATACATCCATCGATAGAAAACGGGTCCACCAAGTATTGCTTCACGCGGGAGATGAATTAACAAGTGCACCATAATAGTGAAGAAGGAATGCGGAAAGATCTTCTCCAGATTGTATAAAGTCAATGCGGCTCGATCTTGTAGTGTCTCAAGTTCTTGAACATTCAAAACTTTACCACAAATGGCTTTCATTATATTTGACAGTTCAATTACACAAGATGTCACCCTTTTCGACATACAACACCGCATAGCAACTGGCAGTAAGTTTTGCATCAAGATGTGATAGTCATGCGATTTTAAGCCATATAGTCTTCGATCCTTAAGACTCACACATCGAGATATATTTGATGCATAAGCATCCGGGACCTTTATATCCTTCAACACCATACAGAACACTTCTTTCTCCGTCTTCAACATTGAAAAAATAGCAGGCGGCAACCGATATTTTATATTCGGAAGTGCTTGGGGATGAAGCTCACGCCGAATTCCCACGTGGACTAAATCAAGTCGACTCTGAAGATTGTCTTTCGATTTTCCATCGACATTCAAAATAGTCCCAATGATGTTCTCATAGACATTTTTCTCAATATGCATGACATCAAGATTATGGCGTAAAATCTGATGCTCCCAATAAGGCAACTCAAAAAAAATACTTCTTTTTTTCCACAAGTCCGCCTCATTAGGATCGTCCTCTTCATCAGATTCATCATCAGAATCATCCCTAGATCTTCTATTTCTTCGCGGGTTGGCCGGTTGATTCATCTTCCCATAAATGAAATTCATATCTTTCAACATTAACAATATTTCGGATCCACTTGGTCTGCGAAGGAGCTTCTCACGAACTCTTGATGCATCACAAACGAGCACTCTGAAATCTAAATCTATGATTTTCCGGTAACCACCGACGATGCCCCATGTAGGAGAACTTCTTCCCATTATATAACCATTGCGAACATGTCTGCAAGCAAAGACAACACGGACAAGCATAACATCCCCAGTACTCCAACCGATAAATTAGCATAAGCCGGGAAGTCATTAATAGTCCACATCAAAGCTGCACGTAAATTAAAGTTCTATTTTCTCATTGCATCGTATGTCTCAACACCAGCCCATAGTTGTTTTAACTCTTCAACAAGTGGTCTGCAAATAGACGTCAATATCATTCCCGGCCCTTTCTCTCCGGTATAATCATAGACAAGATAAAGGATGATTGTTTCATGCAAACCCATGGAGGCAAATTGTAGGGAACAAGCACCATAGGCCAAGTACTATACGCTGTGCTCATGAGTTTGTAAGGGTTAAATCCATCGGATGCTAGCCCAAGCCTCACACTCCGAGGATCGCTTGCAAAGCTTGGAAATTTGGAGTCAAAAGATTTCCAAGCTAAAGAATCTGCAGGATGCCTTAACAATCCATCATCGGTTCGTCCATCACGGTGCCACGTTATTGACTCGGCTGTCTTCGACGACATGAAAAGCCGTTGAAGCCTTGGTATTAGAGGAAAATACCGTAAAATCTTAACTGGCTGCTTCCTTGACTGTGTATCGTGATCTTCCTCGTTACCATCCTCTGTATTTCTATTAATCCAATGGGATTGACCGCATACATGACAGCACGGTTGGTTTATCCGGTCGTCCCAATACAACATGTAGTCATTTGGGCAACTATGAATTTTGTTGTAGCCAAGGCCCAAATTCTTTATCAGTTTTTTCATGTCTTTGGAAGATTGAGGAATTTTCGCAAACGGGAACATTTCTTGTAGAAACTCTAACAGCATTGTCAACGAGTTTCCGGTCCATCCTCCCAAACATTTCAAGTGAAAAAGACGAATACAGAAAGACAGTTTGGAAAATTTTGATCCCTCATACAGTTCTTCATTCATTTCACCAAGTAACGTGTAGAACCTCGCCGCTTCTTCATTTGGCTGTTCATCAGGTACACTTCTACCCCCTTCAGTGAAAGTATTTCCACCAAAATTATAATCATCGGTTGCACCCAATTCAGGTGGAAATGACCCGAAACCATCACTGCGCATATTAAAAGCATCCCGCAACATGCCTTCCATGTTATCATCTCTAACATTCTGATTGTAAGCACTATGAGGATAACCCAGATTCATCGATGAAGATGCTCCACTAGATGTACACTCTCCATGAAAAAACCATTTTTTGTACCCCCGGACAAAGCCATCAACAACAAGATGTTCGTAGACAACTTCACGATAATGCCAATTGATATTGTAACACTTCTTACACGGATAAAGAATCATATTCTCTTGGCTTGCATTCTGAAATGCGAAATTCAGAAAAGTTTCTACTCCATTTCGATAGCCGTTGCTTACCCTTGACAATTTCATCCAACTCCTATCCATTTCGTAGTTGTTGAAGTCTAAAGTTGACAGTAAATTACAGGGCTAAATTGTTAATTTATAATTTATGTAAATACTGATATGATCACATATATAACTGAGTACTATGTAAGTTATGTAGATTATGTAAGTAATGAAGTTTGATCTTAAAATTATGAAAGTTATGAAGTTTGACCTTAAAATTATGTAAGTTATGAAATTTGATCATAAAATTAAGTAAGTTATGTATTCTTTAAGATTCATCATACGTGGCATTGTTACACCTAGGAGGATCCATTATATCTAACGAAGAGATATAAGGCAACCCGTCAGTTTCCAAACCTATATACTTTGAATCTTTTTTTTTTTTATCTATACAAGTATTATGTAAGTTATGTAAGTTAAATTAAAATTTGATCTTAAAATTATGAAAGTTATGAAGTTTGACCTTAAAATTATGTAAGTTATGAAATTTGATCTTAAAATTAAGTAAGTTATGTATTCTTTAAGATTCATCATACGTGGCATTGTTACACCTAGGGAGGATCCATTATATCTAACAGTGAGATATAAGGCAACCCGTCAGGTTTCCAGCCTATATACTTTGAATCTTTTTTTATCTATACAAGTATTATGTAAGTTATGTAAGTTAAATTAAAATTTGATCTTAAAATTATGAAAGTTATGAAGTTTGACCTTAAAATTATGTAAGTTATGAAATTTGATCTTAAAATTAAGTAAGTTATGTATTCTTTAAGATTCATCATACGTGGCATTGTTACACCTAGGAGGATCCATTATATCTAATGATGAGATATAAGGCAACCCGTCAAGTTTCAAAATTTATATACTTTGAATCTTTTTTTGGACAGCAGTATAATAAACAACATAGATACCAACCAAGCAGGATAATAAACAACAATTTGGACAGCAATTTGGACAGCAATTTGGACAAATTCATCATGATATAACTGTTACTGATCAGAATTTTGAACTAAAACGTACCTTAAAATGTACCTGTTAAGTTATTACCACCAAATCCAATCCAACAGATTCTGCAGAGCGATGGGATGCAAGATGGCGAAAATACAAACAACATATGAATTAACAAATGCTATTGATTAATTACAAAATGCTATTTACTATAAACTAATACTCACATTCTTTGACTGAAAGAATAATAGTCAATTCAGTAGTCGATCTAAGTCCTCTTAAATTCTACTCACTTTCAAAGTACGGATACCTTTCTCAATACAAATCTATAACAAATACATATGAATATATACAAGGTTAGTTGTTAAACATAAATTGAAAACAATTGCTACATAAATTGTTACATAGAATGTTACATAAATAAGATGATACATGTTAGATATAGAGAGTAATTACTAATGTAAATAACTGGACTTTCACAAAAATACATGTATTTAAAACAAATAAAAGATAATCTCCCTTCAAATAGAGGAAGGAACCTAATGCATTGTAAAACCCTAGTGTATGACTTGGGTGAAGTGGGATGGAGTTTTGGGTGCAATTTGCAATTTAAGTACCAAAGTGAATCATGAACCAAACTCAAGAACCAAATTAAGAAAAAAAAATTCAGGTATCAAATTGAAAAAAAGAAACCAAACTCAGGTTTGTATATTAACCCACTATTACTTCTAAGTTTATATCAAACGGCTGCGGATAAAATAGTTAACTTCACTGCCAAGTATTAACGTCTTAGTCTCAGATTTCTTTAGATTTAAAAAAAAAAAAATTCAAAGAGCAAATCATCATCTCATAATCAATATAAGTTGGGTGAAGTCAGAAAAATATTTTAGGGGTCAAAATTAAATTGGACAAAATATAATTTTATCTATTTTAAATATTTTAAAAATGTCAAATTAAAAAAAATCATTTTAAGAAAACCGGACCTACTAGCCCCTATATTCGCCCCTACTCGATCAACATAAGCTGTAAACAGAGACGAACCAAAAATGAAAGGCACCCACCCAACATTGCTGCTATATTGTAATGCGTGCATCATATTTTCTTTAAAGAATAAAAATGAAGTTGAAAAAGTAAGTTTAGTGGGAAAATTCAAAATGAAAGGCACCCACCCAACATTAAACACTGCTTCAGATTTTCTTCAAAACCCTCGCACAACACCACCCTTCAAAGAAGATCCAGCAAGTAAAAATATTACTTGACAAAGTAAAACAAATCAAATCCAACAAAATTGAAAAGAAAATCCAAATTGAAAAGAAAAGAAAAACAAAAATTAAATAGCTAATTTAAAAACCCCATAACTCTAATACTACCCACTACTTATCAGGTATCTAACAACTTATCCCCAACACGCATCCAATCGCTAACCACCAGAGTAAATGAGATTACTTTACAAAGTAAAACAAATCAAATCCAACAAAATTATCCAAAGATGAAAAGTAAGGGTAAACCTGACAAATGGAAAGTTATAACAGAATCAAGTATAACTGAGTGTGATAATGAAGTTTCAGATCTCTCAAGTGAATTAATTATGCTAGTTTTCAAAATAATTAATTAATTGGCTATATGGAATGATAAATCTGGTAGTTACATATTTTTATTTTTGTATATAGGCATAATTGTTTTCAAAGATAAAATAAAATTTTAAAGAAAAATATTGAACAAACCCATGTGCAGTAGCTTACTATCCATGTGCAAACCCATGTGCAGAAAGTAAAATATTGCTTTTAAAATAGAGTTATCATTAAATAAGCAAATAATAATCTTTTCTTACAACCCCATGTGCAGTTATAACTAAAATCAACCTAATATGTAGACATGCTCAGGCTAACATGAATGGAAGAAATAATGCTCCTAACACTGGAATATTTGTAACCCATGGTTTTCTTCAGGTCATGAGTCAAGAGCCATGTATCCTAGTCATTCAAGTTGTGATAAACACATATAAATATGCCTACCTTACAATCTAATTTCCTCAAACTTCAGGGCTAGATACCATATACATCAAAATGAGCAATCTACATTTTTTTTGCAAAAAACGTACGACCATGATAGGTATTTCATGTATGTGTCAACAGCACATACTGATCCAACTTACAATAGAATTCTAGTAATGATAACAATAAAATAACACACACTATCCACCAAATGAATTTTACAAATTTAACCTTAGAAAAAAAGGGCATTATGTGCTATATAACAACAACATAAACTTCATTACTTTTCAATTTCCATGATCTGTAAATGGCATAGAATCCAGACCTTAATGGCATACAACAATAGAACTACGTTCTATTAGCAGAAAGCAGATTATAAAATAACATTCAACATACCAGTCGGCAAAATCACCCCAAAAGAAATAATATATTTCTCTCCCAACGTCCCCAAAGAAATTTTTTTTTATAACTCTCAGTGACAGCATCAATAAGCATAAAAATACTCGATTTTACAAGGCCAATCCGAAATTTATATGATAGATGGAAAACATACAAATCTCCCTATATATGCCTATATCAAAACACTTGAAGTAAAGAGATGAAAACAGAAAAAAGAAAAGCCTTGATAACCTTTGATGATAAGAAAGAAAATTAGGAAGATGGTCCACTGCCGCTTCTTCAAGCTTTGTTTTTGTTAGAAATGGGGAGTCGGAATTGAATTACAGTGTATCATCAAATTGATGATCCAACACAAAAACAAAATGAAGAGGAAGCCTTAGAAGAAACCCCTCCGTGTTAAACTGAAAAAGGAAAGTTTACTGATTAGGATGATGCCAATCTTCTTAGGAACATGACATTGTGATGATTTCAAAAGAAAAATTAACCCCGGGGGGACAGAGAGAGAGAGGTACCTGGAGACCGGCATGAGATGAGCGAGAGATGGCTTTCGCTTTCTTCTTAATTGAGGAGAAATTAGGGATTCCTTCTGCTATTTTTGGGGAAAGGAGGGGATGGCTAGTTTTGTTGAAACGGTGAATGAAATTTGCGAAAGAAAAACGACGCCGTTTTATTAAAAAAAATTGGCCTTTTGTGGCGTTTTCAAAAAACGCCACTAAAATCCCCTAAAAAATGACGTTGTTTAAATATAATGGTTCTTTTATTTGCGGCGTTTAACAGAAAGCGCCACTAACAGTCTATAGAAAACGGCGCCGTTTCAATTAAAAATAATATTTTTGCGGCGTTTTGAAAAAAAAAACGCCACTAATACTACTCATTCGCGGCGTTATTGCTAGCGCCGCTAAAGCCCCATGTAAACGGCGTCGTTTTGTTTAGTAATGTGCTTGTTGCGGCGTTTTTGCTAAAAAACGTCGCTAATACCTTCAATATTATTAAATTTTTTTAGTTTAATTATTAATTAGATTCCTTTAAATTAATTTTGTTTTGTTTCTTACAATATGTTTAATTTGTACAGTTTTATAATTTAATTTCTCAACCCTAAATTATACACCTTAACTCATATATATATTACATTGCAGAAGTAATTAAAGAAATAATCTAATTGCTTACCTAAACCGTAAAATAATATGATTTTTATCTATTTTATCAAAATCCCTAATACTTAAATCCCTAAACACTAAGACTCTAACTTTATTATTCGATATGGTTTAAGCACTAAACCCAAAACCCCATAACTCTAAAATAATAAAAACTAAACTATAAACCCGACCTAAACCCTAACCTAACCCTTAATCTTAAATCCTAAACCCTAAACCCTGAACCATAAATACTAGACCCTAAACTATAAAGATTGTTCCACAAACTATATACCCTAAATTAAACCATAAACCCCAAATTCTCATGAGAATTAATTCAATATTTTAAAATTAATACTATATCTCTTTTACGATTATATGAGAAATTATTTAATAATTTTTTTCATTTTTAACAAATATTTTTCTATATTCATTTAAAAATAAATTGTATTTTAATTAACATTACTAGTTAGGGTTTAAGGGTTTCGATAAAGCAAAACTTCTTAATGGTTTAGTTATCAATTTGTAACGTACTTTTCATAATTAAGTCAGTTAATTTCAAATAGCAAAATAAAATTAAATTCAAAACAAAAATAAGAAAAAATGAAAATTAAATTAAATAAAATTGAAATGAGTGTCGATTACCCTAAATGAAAATAGAATTATTGCTCAACATTTAGTGGCGTTTAAGGTTAGTGTTTGTAGTTTGGGGGTTTATGGTCGAGTGTTTAGAGTTATGATTTAGGGTTTAGAATCTAGATCTATTATTTATAGTTTAGGGTTTAAACTATTTAAGGTTTAGGGTTTAGAGTTTAAGGATAAATAGATGTACAATCAGATTTCGTTAGGGGCTGAAATTAATTTGTAAGTAAAAAATGCAATCTCACCATTTTATAACATATATTTTTATATTTTTTTAATGATTAAATCAAATTTGATATTCTGTCTTCATACCCTAAACCCTAAACCCTAAACCCGTGAACCTTAAACCATACACCCACAAACCCATAAACTCATAAACTCTAGCCATAACCCTAATCCTAAGACTAATCGTAAACTCTAAATAGTACACTAAATCTTGAAATGCTGAACTCGAAACCCTAGTCAGCCCATACAAACGCTAAATCCTAAACCTTAATGCTCAGACCTTTAGCGGCGTTTTCTCGAAAGCGCCGCTAATGCTCACCTTTAGCGGCGTTTTTTCAAAAGCGCCGCTAATAATCATAACTTTAGCGGCGTTTTTTCGAAAGCGCCACTAATGATCATACCTTTAGCGGCGTTTTTTCGAAAGCGCCGCTAATGCTCAGACCTTTAGCGACGTTTTTTTGAAGGCGCCGCTAATGCTCAGACCTTTAGCGGCGTTTTTTCAAAAGCGCCGCTAATTCTCAGACCTTTAGCGGCGTTTTTTGAAAAGCGCCGCTAATGCTCAGACCTTTTGCGGCGTTTTTAAAAAGCGCCGCTAATGCTCTGATTTACAGCGGCGTTTGAGGTAAAAACACCGCTATTTATCCTTTTTAGCGGCATTTTGAAGAAAAACGCCGCTATTGCTCATTTTTTTACAGCGTTTTCCTTCAAACGCCGCTATTGGATAATATTTGGGGCGTTTTTCTTTAAAACGCCACTAAAAACGCCGCTAAAAGTCTGTTTTGTTGTAGTGGTGGCAAACTGTTTGGCAACGTCATGACATGGAGGAGGCCGGCATCATTTTTAAAACTTTACAATTTGGTCCTAATTCTTGCTCGGGTCAACAAAAGAGCTTTTGTGAGCTCCATTAAGGCTCAAATTTAGTTGGGAATCATATTATGAATGTGTTTAAGTCATAAATATTTGTTTGGTTGTTATATTTACTGTATTCTATTAGAAGTTGCTTTGGTAACGGATGTGACATCTCGTAACTCAGATTCGACGATTGGGTCAGGTGAAGGGTGTTACAAATACTTCCATACCAAAGGCATCATGGATGATGTTACTAAGGTAAATACTGTTGTCATTTATTCTACTAATGTCGCTTTGTTATAGTGGCGTTGTAGGTCTAGAGATGAGAAATGAGGTGGAGCTACCATTGGGACTTGAGAGGGATTTCAGAGTAAATTCAATGGGCAATTTTACCTAGAGTATGTTGAGGATGAGGCTTGGGCTAAGTTGCGTCGGCTTATGCAACAACATACAATAGGGAATATGTAAAGAAGTTTAGTGAGCTGATGCTCCAAATTTTCAATTTGGGTGAGAAGAAGGCATTTTTCTCCTTTACGGATGGGCTAAAGTTGTGGGAAAAGCAAAATTTGCAATGCTAAGGCGTAAAAGAACTTCCCAAAGCTATGGCCGTAGCAGAGTCCTTAATCGAGCTTGTTCCGAGGAAAGACAACTTCGAGTCTTCCAAGGCTAAAGAGAAGGGAAATGGTAGGGAAGATGAATGACAAGTTGAAAATAGTAACGATAATAGTGGTAATGAGAAACCAGATTACGGGAAGTGGAAGCCTAACTACAAACCAAAGAGGCCAATGAAATGCTTCCTTTGTGACGATCCACATATGGTAAAGAACTGTCCGAAACGATTCGTGCTTTTTTCCATCAAAGGGGACGATGAGTCAAACAAAGCATCGATGAAGTTTGGTTCAATTTTGAGTCCTGTCGATACTAAGCGAGGAAAAGAGAATAAGAAGAAGCCAGTGAAGTGGTTATTATGTTGTGGTACGTATAGGATACAAGACTATCCAAAGCGACCTAATTTGTTTGCAATCACTAAAGAAGATGAAATAGAGCTAGAGAATGAGGCTTTAAAGCTTGGGTCAATGATACTCAATTCTGGTAAGGCGAAGAGAGATCGCAAACAAAAAGGGTTGATGTTTGTAGACATCAACATCGTAGGCCGAAGAAGGAGTGCTCTTGTTGATAATGGAGCATTTGACTTGTTTATACCGGAAAAAGCCGTGGGTAAACTTAGTCTCTCAGTTAGCAAATCGATCAAGAAGATCAAGATAGTTAATTCCAAAGAGGTTCCAACCATGTGAGTAGCATAATGAGTTGAGCTATAAATCGACGAGTGGAAAGGCAATGAAGACATTGATGTAATTCATTTAGATGATTATGAATTCGTGCTTGGATTGAATTTCCTTACCCAAATTAATGCTTTTTTTGGATTCTTTTTTCGATTGTGTAACACCCTATTACCGACCCAATCGCCGAGTTTGAGTTACCAAGTGTCACATTTGTTGCCAGAGCAACTACAATCAACTACATTCCATTTATACTATTAAATGACTAATTTTAACCAATACATGCATACAATACGATATATAGTTGTTTCTATGTTTTAAACGAGCTTACGAAAACTCTAAAGCTAACTCAAGGTTAAATTAGTACCAAATTTAAAAAATCTCAAAACATCTAATTGACGTCGCGATGTTAAGGGGTTCCTCGTCATGATGCAATCTACTGAGTGGGCCTCACTGCAACAATCAATACCGGACGTCACGTTGTGGCATGGCAAGTTGTTCTCGTCGCAAAAACAAATGTTAAACATCGCAACATGACATACTGATTTCAAATGGTCAGGCCTTAGTCTTTGGCCTCTTCTATGAAACTCTAAACATAGAAAGAGTTAGAGTCCGTTTAAATTGCCTTAGAAGAAAAGTAAAAGGCAATGGCGAAGATTTTCAACCTGAATACATGATTCAAGCCATTTTGCAAAGAATTTTGCTTTCCAGCTAAAGGGAGATACAACTAAGGATAAGACAATTTATGAAGGGGGAAGCAAAAGAAAAAAGGAAAAAGAAAAAGGAATATGAAAAAGAGGGGGGAAATCTTTAAAAAGGATGAAAAGAAAAAAAAAAATAGGTTTTGAGTTATAAGAGAGATGCCATACAGTACCTGCTACCATCTCATTGAATTGCAAGATTTAGGCAAGGAAAAGAAAGTGTGGAGTTGCATGCATCCATCCATACATGCATACATGTGTAACTTTGCCTTTTTATGGAAAATATAAGATCAAAGACATTTCCTGGTACAAATCTATTTTCTTAAGCTCCTTTGCTTGGCAATTCTCATTTCAATGTCAGGGATTGTGTTGGGGGTCGACTCAATTAAGCAACGAACAAGTAAAAAAAAATTGAAAAAATTGAAAAATTGAACATACAAATTTAACCCCTCCAAAGAGGATAAAAAAACCACGTGCAAAGATAAGATAATTTTACTATAATGGAAAAGAACGAAGAGTACAAAAGGTGGAGATAAAACTAAACCTCGAAACCCGAAAACAAAGAACCTTCAAAACATAAACACAAAATTCTCAAAAAAAAGTGTTATGAGTTTTAATATCTAATGAATGTATTTTCTAATGCTGTAAAAGAGCCTATTTATAGGCTAAATTCATAAGTCAAATAATAAAATAATCTAGACTAATCAGAGTTTGATTGAAACAAATAAATAGAGCTTAATTGGAAGATTATTTCTCAAATTTAACTGAAATATGACTCATACTCAACAAATTAAAATTTATCTTTTTGTATATTTATACTACTACTACAACTGCTGCTCTGTAGTTGTAATGAAATTAGCTGCCACTTCTTTCAAGCTCCGTCAGTCTTTGTTAGTTTTGCTTCATTCATTTTCTCTAATTCTACATCGGACTTTCTTCTCATATATATATATATATATATATATTTGTTGATGGGATGATCCCTTCTAGAGAAGTTTTATAAGTACAGTATGTTGGACAGCTGGCTAAACTCTCAATAATTGTAGGTATTGTTACCATGTTAAGGTTCTCTCTTTCTTCTATTGAAAGTACTGAGGGTTCTCTTGTGAACCATGTAGGTTGTGTCTTCACCAAGTGAGGTGTTCTCTTTCTGAGAAGTTCTCGGTAGAAGAGAGAGACCAAACCTTGACATAGGTGCAATACCTACCATTGTTGGGATGTAATCGACGGATTCTAGCAGCGTGGTTATTCCGATTTTCAGTAACATTCTAGCAGCAAAGTTATTCAGATTTGGAAGTGTTGGACACGATGATGTGGTTTTATTCAATTTGTTTTAAAATATTTTCGTATATTTAGAAAATCATGTCACAAAATGAACCGATCATTGACTACTTTTTTATTCTTTTACGGATTTTCCGGGTGGGATCTCAACTCGTTAATCAAGTTATAGTTTGAGCAGCCAAACATTGAAGAATGTTTATGGCTGAGTTGGGATCAGGGTTTCAAATAGCGCTCCGATATCGGAATAGCGGCTGCTATATAGCGGTAGCGATGCCGTCTGAAACCGCTATTGCTGAAAATAGCGGTGTGAAGCGGAGTCACACCGATAGCGGTCGGTCGCGACTGTAATTTAACGGGTAATGGCCAATTGCGGCAATAACGGGCCGCTATTCCCGTTATTTTCCGTTACATTAAATTTAAAAAAATACATATATCCTAAATAGAAATCAACGAAGCGAGTAAAAACAAAAGGGAATATATTCCTGCTGCAAAATCGAAATTTTTAATCAAAAAAGTAAGAGGAATGTAAATAAATGAGAAAAAAGCAATCACATTCAAAAATCAAAACTTAAAAGCAAAAGAAAATATGAAAATGAAAGTCTATTTCTCATTCTCGGCAAACAAGTGAAGATTGAAGAACACACACACCACCGGGTGGCGAGATTCTCTGATTATTTTCAAGTAAGTAGTAGAGTTACACAAATTTTGTCTTCTTGAACTCTTGATTCTTGCTTCGCTTGCTTGCATGTCTTGAATATGCAAAGCGATGTAGAATCTATAGATATTTTCTTTAAACGATGAAAGCGAGGGTTGGGGACTTAGGGATGAAAACTCGTCGAGAGTCTTGATTTCTCCCATGAAGGGAGAACGGGAGATTGGAGAAGGCGAGAGAGCGAACGATTTTGCTTCGCGCTTTAGGGATTTGGGAACCAAAAAACCTTTAGCCTTTAGGGACTTTTTTTAGAACAGAAAGGCAGAACGATTCTGCTTCTGCCGTTTTATTTTATTTTTTTTATTTTTTCATTAACGTTATAACTTATAAAAGAGTAAAACAGAATCCTAACATCTATTGGCCACTCAATCGGTGCCTTGAAAATTGGAAAGAAAACAAACAATAAATTAACAGTCCATTACTTGTTTTTAAATGTTTTATTATAATTAAATTAAATTAGGTGCCTTGAAAATTGGAAAGAAAACAAGCAATAAATTAACAATCCATTACTTGTTTTTAAATATTTTATTATAATTAAATTAAATTAGATAATATATTAAATATGGATAAGTGTATAATATTAATTTTTATGTCAGTAAAATTTAAAATTATCCTTTTATTAGGAAACAATTTATTAGACATCATATACTAAACAATTTATTAGACATCATATAATAAATAAATTAATAATTTTATGAATGTTGTGTATTTATTTGGGCTTGGGTATGGATATGGATTAGGTAATAAAGTAATAATAAAATGATTTTTTCTTAACCCATTTGTAATTAAATTGGCCTGATTTTAGTTTAGTCCCTTTATTATGATTAGATTTAAAATATATATATATATGATATAATATTGAATGATGGGGTCATACAATTTAAATTTGTGTCAAATGAGTGTCTCTCAATAATTTTAATCACTTAATACAGATCAAGGCTTAAGATATGATTATTATGCTTTAGTTTAACATAATTTAATCATGTTTTTTTTTTTTTGCAATATTATTAGTAAGTGCAAATCGATAACATTGTAAATTGGCATTAAAGTTATAAGGTGAAATTTTTTTAAGAGTTTATATTAGATATGATGATATTAAAAAATCTCCTTTTAATCACTCAATAATAATATACCACATCATATTTTTTTAGAGTGCATGAATAATATAATAAATTAAAAAACATTAAATTAACTCTTATTACTATTTTCAAGTCTAAAATAAATCTAATTTTTATATAAAATTCTTAGATTTTAGAATTTTATATTATCTAAAATAATTTTTTATATTGTCATTCATTTATAAAATATACTGCAATGAGAGTGTTTATATATATATATATAATAAAAGCTATAAGGAAACAATTTAAATCTAAAATACTTCAACTAAAATTATAAAACTTCTAAAATTAGGGGTGGATTCAATAATTTTAGTTTGCATAATATGAAAAACTTGAATTTTTAAATTTGATCCAATTTGAATTTAAATTTTATTAAGATGGAATGGAACAAAACAAACTATTTATACCAAAAACTTTGGAACCAAGTAATAATGGGTTATGGTGTATCGTTGTTTTTTAAAAAATAAAATATGTATGGATTATGCAATAAATTTAAATTTTTCATGTTAATGATGTTTACTTTTTTTTTGTATTATATTGTTGATAATATAAGTAATGAGTTGCTTATATTTCTAAATATAATTTTATGTTTCTTATATATAAATAAAAATAAAGCATGCCACCACGTGAAGAGTTTCTGACTAAAGGATTGGAGGGTGCACCAAGTAATGATATAGGTTGGCACTTTGGAACTCCAGTGCCAAATGCGAGAGGAAATATCATGTGTAAACTTTGTGGTAAAGTTGTGAAAGGAGGAATAACACGATTTAAAGAGCACATTGCTCATAAAACCGGCAATGTTGCACCATGCCCTAATGTTACTGGTATGTGATACTTCATTATTATTTTTAAATTTTATTGTAAATTTATCAATAAAGATTATATAATATTGATAATAATATAAAGTGTGAATTTTTTTATTTTATTAACAGGTGTCATTAGAGAAAGTATGATGAATATACTGAAGGAAAGCAACACAAAGAAAATAGACAAAAAGAGGAGAAAAGATGAATTCTTATCTCAATTAATAGAAGAGGAGGATGAACACGAGGAATTCATTGATGAGGTTTCTGCTATAAGGCAAGCAACTCGAGAAAGTATCCAATCACAACACGAGTGGCATAGAAGGGAAGAATTCAGACGAAGTACTGGTGGTTGTGATAACATTTATGAAGAAGGGCGATCTTCTCATGGATCAGCTAGAGAATATCATAGAGAAAGAACAAGTAAATCCATCCCAAGTGAGTCTGAGTTTACCTTAAGGGCAGCTATACCTGAATTGGTTAGAAGCAAAAGTTCAAAGCAACCAAAGGTCAATGACTCTTTTTTAAAGAGTTTTCGAAGGAAGATAGGTGAAGCGGTATCTAAATTTTTAATATATGAAAGACTTCCTTTTCAATTAGCAAGCTCTCCATGGTTGTATAACTTAATTCAAGTGTCAACAGAAGTTGGACAAGGTGTAAAGCTCCCAACACCTTATGAGGTTTCAGATGTATATTTGGAGTTAGAGTATCAACGAGTTCATGATTGGGTAAATGGACTAAAGACTCATTGGAAAGAATTGGGTGCAACTCTAATGTGTGATGGTTGGACCAACAGTTTGAATCAAATGCACATCATTAATTTCCTTGTTTATTGCAGTAAAGGAACCATTTTTTGAAAATCGGTAGATGCCTCAAGTGTTCGTAGTAGAGATGCTGAATTCTACTACAGTTTGTTAGATTCAGTTGTAGAAGAAGTTGGAGAAAATTACATTGTCCAAATAGTGACTGATAATGAGGCAGCAATGAAAGCTGCTGGAAAAAAATTAATGTTGAAAAGAAAACACCTATATTGGACCTCATGTGCAGCTCATTGTTTAGATTTATGCCTTGAAGATATTGGGAAAAAGCCCAGTGTAGCAAAAGTGTTAGATGAGGCAAAGAAAGTGACTTGTTTTATATACAATCACATTTGGACAGTTGATTTGATGAAGAAGTATACACAAGGGAAACAAATACTTCGACCCGCTCTTACTCGATTTGCAACTCATTTCATTCAACTTGAAGAGATAACAAGACAAAAGCAAGCTCTGAGAAAAATGTTTAATTCAAAGGTTAGTATTTTATAATTAGTTAATATAATTACTTAAATATAGCAACCTTTAATGATTTTATTAGTTCCAAATAATTTAAATTATATTATTTTAAAATTTTTCTTATGAATATATAGGTTTCAAAGAATCAAAATGGGGACAGCAAAAGTCAGGGCCTGCTTATGAAGCCAAAAAAATTGTTTTGGGAAAAGATTTTTGGAAAAAAGTCAATGACCTCATAAAAGTTTACGAGCCCCTAGTAAAAGTATTGAGACTTGTGGATAGCGATGAAAAACCAACAATGGGCTTTATTTATGAGGCTGTTGATAGAGCTAAACGAGCAATTCAACAAGATTGTCGATATTTCACTGAGTACGAAAAGATTATTGACAATAGATGGAATTTTATGCATTCGACTTGCATTCAGCTGGTAAGATAAAATGTTTCATATAATTAAGAAATATTTTTATATTTTATTATTTTAAGCTTTAGATTATTATTATTTGATGATATTCTTATAAATTATACTTAGGTTTTTTTTTCAATCCTCAATTTCAATTTGGGGTGGAGTATTCTGAGAATGTACTAATAGAAACATTAGAAGGTACACGTTCAGTAATTGAAAGATTAGAACCTTCTCTTGATAATCAAGTCAGAATGGTTAATCAGGTTAGATTCAAGTACCATTATTTGTAACTTAGTTACATAATTTGAAATATAATTATTTTTTTTATTTTTACACTATCTTTTATTTATGCAGTTGTTACTATTTAGAGATAAACATGAGACATTCGGTACTCTACAAGCACAAAGAGCTTGGAAGCAAATGAATCCGAAATAACAGATTAATTAAATTATTTAATTTAATTTATATTATTTAATTATATTGTACATTTTGAAGTTATTTTGAAATTTAAATAATATTATGCAGTTGAGTGGTGGATAATATACGACACATGTGTTCCCGAATTACAAAAATTAGCAATTAAAGTGCTTAGTCAAACAACTTCAGCATCAAATTGCAAACGAAATTGGAGCACATTTAGTTATATTCACACCAAGGCAAGAAATAGGTTAAAGTATAAAAACTTGAGAAACTAGTGTTTACCTATTATAATATGAGGCTTAAGATAAGGCATCAAAAAGAATGAGCAACGATGATATAAACGCTAGTTTTAATCCTATCAGCCTTGATCATATCTTTGAAGATGTTGATCCACTATCGAGAATGGCTTCATAGAAAAGAGAATCCATTATTAGATGGTGAAAATGTCGGTGTGTTGCTGTGGATACCTCTGATTATGAAATGGATGTTAATCAATCTCAACAACAAAATTTGTCTCATTCAAGTTCTAGTTCAACACCAAGTTAGAGTGGCGATGGACCCGATGGTGGTGGTTTAAGTCCAATTGATGAGGATGATGGATATAGTGGTGATAGAGGTGAAATTAGATCTTCTAGCCAGTATGGAGGAGAATATGGAGTTGGTACCACTAGTGGACATTTTCGTAATAGATCAGAGTCTGATGGAAATATGTTTCCTGAACCTAGGAGAGATAAAAGTGAACCTAGAGCTCCATCAAAAGGAAAAGGCAAAAAGCATACTTCTAGAGGCTCTTCATCTGATAGGAGATCGAGTTCTAGTAACCTTGGGTATAGTGATTCATCTACTAGCACTCAAGGTTTTTATCCACCAGAACAACCTTCATATTTTTAACCTTCACATGGTTATCCACAACCATATGGTTTGTAACACCCCAAACCCGGCCTAAACGCTACAACCGGATCTGGTATGTCACTTAAGAGATTTTACATAACATGTCGCATTTTGGAAAACAATTACTAGGTTTACACCTTTATTTCGAAAGCTTAATAATTCATTAAAGTATAAAATATTAAGTAATCAATTATCTTGGTAGATTTGAAATAAAAACCGAAATTTCATGCAGGTCTTAACTTAATTGAAAATGTAAAACTTAAAACCCAGTAATAAAAGCCCAACAAAATCCCAAGACATAAATGGTAGTCTAGTGGCCCATGACCTTATTACAAAGAAATTTGAACCCATTAATTAAATGAAAATCAAATATTAGACTAAGTCTTTTGCTTGAATTCTCAAAGCTCATCGCATGGCCACCTTGCTCTCCTCTCTCCACTGGTCCGATGCCCTAAGTGTCACCCGAGATGGTTAAAATTAAAGGGCGAGTCGCGAGACTCGGTGTGTGCAACCCTCATGCACCATTAGATTTGGGCTTTTAGCCCCATAAAACAGAATAATCAAAATATAAGTAACAAAAATAATATGCAAAGCCCAACCCATATCCTAGGTGTCCATCCGCTACACGCCCCGTACCACCATTCACACCATTGGGGATTTCTACAATCAACCCACACCGCTACACGCCTTGATGGCGATCGTGCTTTGCTCATCATCGAGATCATGGCCGTAGCCACTACAACAGAATCACGGCAGGCTTACTACAACGCATCACGGTAAGGAACCGCTACAAAATGCATCACGGTAAAAACCGCTACAATATATAACTTCCTCCTTTCATCAAACCCAACCCATGCAATCACATAAAATCAGTATACTTATAACATTTAATCGGATCATTTACTAACCTCGGTGATTTGCTTTACCCTCTTTGGGTTCCGTCAATATGCTTGGGTTTGGCATTTAACAAAACATATAATACTTATTTTCATATATTAATCAAACAGATCTAGATGGTGTGAGAATTACACACCGATATTGTGAAATCCAATATTCTTAGTCGATGTCCTTGCTATCTGGATCTATTATCCTCAATCTATAGCCTTGCTTAAAAGCCGGAACAATTGCGAAAATAGGCCTCTCCTTGAAATCCCAAAATTGGAGACTTATGATTTTCGGCTTTTAGATCTAGTCGACTAAGCTTCTTTCAAATCCCGAATTGCCGCCCATCATAAAACCATTAAACTATTAGCTTTTGGCTTTTGCCTTTCAAAACCGGAATAGATCATGAGAACTAATAAAAATCAACACTTACCTTAGCATAGGAGATTCGGCTAGCAGAGAGAGAGGATTCGGCAATGCCCATGGAAGATTTAAATGCCTAAGTATAGAACTAATTCTCAAATAGGATGAATAGAAGAAAAGACTATGGATGCTTCTCACTTCCTAGAGAAATCGGCACAAGAAGGAAAAAGTGGAGAAGAGTTTCGGCTTTTAAAGAAATTGGAGAAAAGAAATCGGAGAGGGAGAGGCTAGGGAATTTCGGCACAATGGGAGAGAAATTTAGGGTTTTCAGTGTCAGAATCAAGGAGCTAGCCCCTATTTATAGATATTTTGGCACCTCTTGCTAAAAACCGAAAACGCACTTAAAATTCAAGCTAAAGAGAGGAGAAATTCGGCACCCTCCTTGCCATGCAGTAAGCTGAATTTTACACTCCTCTAGGTGGTGGATTTTCACCAACACTTCCCTTGAAGATAAGCTCCTAACTTTTCTCCTTTTTATCTATGATATTATCACTTAAAAATCCACATAAATTCTCCTATTTTATAGCCTTGTAGCCAGTCCACATTGCACTAATCCCTAATGCCAAATTTAACTCACTTAAATTAAAATATTTGGGCCTCATCAAACTTAATACTTGGGCCCCTAATTCCTTGTGTGTGGCGTCACCCTCTCTTCATTTAAAGTGCCGAATTTGGCCTAAAACATGGGCTCCTTGCAACCCAAAACTTGTTCCTTTTTAACTATTAATGATGCCACTTTAATCTGGGCCTTTTTGCCTAATTCTAAGCCCAAATTTAGACCCCTATCAATTAAATTAACATAGTAAATCTATCCCTACACTAAATGTATAGGCCCATAAATTTAGGATGTTACAGTTCTACCCCCTTAAAGAAATTTCGTCCTCGAAATTTCAAACTAACTATTAATCGTACTACCCAAGTCTCACCACTATGCTTTCACAAGCACTCAGATTCTAAAGCCAAAAGAAACACTTAGTATACTATGGTAGAGTACGCACCAGTGTTAGCAACTAGAACGTCCTCGTCCCCTTGTACTCATTTTACCGATTCGCGTTTATCTGTTTAGAAATTTTTATGAATTATTAGTTTTCTTCCGCTGATTAACCACGAGCAGTTTATGAACAATAGTTTAAGAGTAGTTCTTTCAATTCGCATTCACAATACTGATCTCAAGTTTGTAACCTCTAACTAAAATAAAACACATACATCATACAAATAACATCCAAGCACTTACATTCTTCACGTAAAGGTGTTTTCGTTGATTCACTACTCAGGGGTATTTTCGTAATTTTATCCTACAGGGGTATTTTCGTAATTTTTCATAATAAAGTTCCTTGTTGATTTCATGAAGTAAGGGTATTCTGGAAATTTTACAATCCGGGGGTATTTTGGTAATTTTGAAATCCGGGGGTATTTCGGTAATTTTGAAATCCGGGGGTATTTCGGTAATTTTACAATCAGGGGCAATTTAGTAATTTTGCAAATCAGGGGTAATTTGGTAATTGTACAAACCAGGGGTATTTTGGTCATTTGACAAAACGGGGGTAGGTTGGGAATTTTTTCTAACCAGGGATATTTCGATGTTGTTGTTGTTTTTTTTTTCAAACAGTACTACTTTGGGAAAAATCTAGTTTCATGGTCCGGTTACTCTTATAAACATGAGATTTTCTGGGTAAATTTTCAAAATATAGGTATTTTACAAATTCATGGCTGGTTGGTAGTTTTCACAAATCAAACGTATTTTGAAAATTTTGCAAAACTTGAGAAATTTTCTTTCTATTTTTTTCAAACTAGGGTGGCTGGTCCCTTTCGGGTTTTAATTATAAGGTTTAGCCCATCAACAAGTCCTCGTAAACTAGGGTGAATAGTCACCACGCACTGTAGATTCTAGTGAAGAGGAGGTGAGTCGCTAGGATCGCTTAAGTACCAAGCTCTCCCCGAATCCACTCCTAGACATGCGTATGCCCATTGCCACACCCTAACTTGGCTAAGGTGAGCAGTCCTACGCACTGTGGTAGGATTCCAGCGAAGAGGAGGTGAGTCACTAGGATCGCTTAAATACCGTGCTCTTCCGGATCCAATCATAGACATGCGTATGCCTGTTACCACACCCTAGTCTTGCGGCTCGTTCACGGGTTTGTTTAGTGAAGTTAAGTCTAATGAGATTTTAAGAGTTGTTTCAGCTAGGCCTAAAGTCCATCAAGTTCTAATCTAACTAATCTACGTCCCATAAAGCCCATCAAGCCCACATATATTATATCACACAATGGTTCGAATACTTACAGCGGACTTGGGCCGAGACGCAGTGCCATCTTTGAGCTAACAGGACTGTGTATAAATATGCATGTTTCAAAACCCAACTTTAGAAAACGTTTTGAGCCCAAAAAACCCCCAGAGCCGAGTTTTGAACCGGGCTTTGATATCAATTTGTAACACCCCAAACCCGGCCCAAACGCTACAACCGGATCTGGTATGTCACTTAAGAGATTTTACATAACATGTCGCATTTTGGAAAACAATTACTAGGTTTACACCTTTATTTAGAAAGCTTAATAATTCATTAAAGTATAAAATATTAAGTAACCAATTATCTTGGTAGATTTTAAATAAAAACAAAATTTCATGCAGTGTCTTAACTTAATTGAAAACGTAAAACTTAAAACCAGTAATAAAAGCCCAAAAAATCCCAAGACATAAATGGTAGTCTAGTGGCCCATGGCCTTATTACAAAGAAATTTGAACCCATTAATTAAATGAAAATCAAATATTAGACTAAGTCTTTTTCTTTGAATTCTCAAAGCTGTCGCATGGCCACCTTGCTCTCCTCTCTAGCCCTACCCGATGCCCAAGTGTCACCTGAGATGGTTAAAATTAAAGGGTGAGTCGCGAGACTCGGTGTGCAACCCTCATGCACCATTAGATTTGGGCTTTTAGCCCCATAAAACAGAATAATCAAAATATAAGTAACAAAAATAATATGCAAAACCCAACCCATATCCTAGGTGTCCATCCGCTACACGCCCCCGTACCAGCCATTCACACCATTGGGGATTTCTACAATCAACCCACACCGCTACATGCCTTGATAGTAGTCGTGCCGCTCATCATCGAGATCATGGCGTGCCACTACAACGAATCACGGCGGCCGCTACAATGAATCACGGAAAGGAACCGCTACAACGGATCACGGTAAAAACCGCTACAACATATAACTTCCTCCTTTCATCAAACCCAACCCATGCAATCACATAAAATCAGTATACTTATAACATTTAATCAGATCATTTACTA
This sequence comes from Gossypium sturtianum, assembly GCA_025698515.1. Classification (NCBI taxonomy): domain Eukaryota; kingdom Viridiplantae; phylum Streptophyta; class Magnoliopsida; order Malvales; family Malvaceae; genus Gossypium; species Gossypium sturtianum. The sequence goes on along the minus strand of CM046955.1, from coordinate 18,231,862 downwards.
ACCTGGTGATTTGCTTTACCCTCTTTGGGTTCCCGCCAATATGCCGGGGTTTCGGCATTTAACAAAACATGTAATACTTATTTTCATATATTAATCAAACAGATCTAGATGGTGTGGAGAATTACACACCTGATATTGCGAAATCCAATATTCTTAGTCGATGTCCTTGCTATCTGGATCTATTATCCTCAATCTATAGCCTTGCTTAAAAGCCGGAACAATTGCAAAAATAGGCCTCTCCTTGAAATCCCGAAATTGGAGACTTATAATTTTCGGCTTTTAGATCTAGTCGACTAAGCTTCCTTTAAATCCCGAATTACCGCCCATCATAAAACCATTAAACTATTAGCTTTTGGCTTTTGCCTTTCAAAAACCGGGAATAGATCATGAGAACTAATAAAAAATCAACACTTACCTTAGCATAGGAGATTCGGTTAGCACTAGAGAGAGGATTCGACAATGCCCATGGAAGATTTAAATGCCTAAGTATAGAACTAATTCTCAAATAGGATGAATAGAAGAAAAGACTATGGATGCTTGACTTCCTAGAGAAATCGGCACAAGAAGGAAAAAGTGGAGAAGAGTTTCTGCTTTTAAAGAAATTGGAGAAAAGAAATTGGAGAGGGAGAGGCTAGGGAATTTCGGCACAATGGGAGAGAAATTTAGGGTTTTCATGTCGTAATCAAAGAGCTAGCCCCTATTTATAGATATTTTGGCACCTCTTTGCTAAAAATCGAAAACGCCTTAAAATTCAAGCTAAAGAGAGGAGAAATTCGGCACCCTCCTTGCCATGCAATGGCCAAATTTTACACTCCTCTAGGTGGTGGATTTTCGGCCAACACTTCCCTTGAAGATAAGCTCCTAACTTTTCTCCTTTTTATCTATGATATTATCACTTAAAAATCCACATAAATTCTCCTATTTTATAGCCTTGTAGCCGTCCACCTCTACTAATCCCTAATGCCAAATTTAACTCACTTAAATTAAAATATTTGGGCCTCATTAAACTTAATACTTGGGCCCCTAATTCCTTGTGTGTGGCATCACCCTCTCTTCATTTAAAGTGCCGAATTTGGCCTAAAACATGGGCTCCTTGCGACCCAAAACTTGTTCCTTTTAATCATTAATGATGCCACTTTAATCTGGGCCTTTTTGCCTAATTCTAAGCCCAAATTTAGACCCCTATCAATTAAATTAACATAGTAAACCTATCCCTACACTAAATGTATAGGCCCATAAATTTAGGATGTTACAATTCTACCCCCTTAAAGAAATTTCGTCCTCGAAATTTCCAACTAACTATTAATCGTACTACCCAAGTCTCACCACTATGCTTTCATTGCAAGACTCCGATTCTAAAGCCAAAAGAAACACTTAGTATACTATGGTAGAGTACGCACCAGTGTTAGCAACTAGAACGTCCTCGTCCCCTTGTACTCATTTTACTGATTCGCGTTTATCTGTTTAGAAATTTTTATGAATTATTAGTTTTCTTTCGCTGATTAACCACGAATAGTTTTATGAACAATAGTTTAAGAGTAGTTCTTTCGAATTCGCATTCACAATACAGTCTCAAGGTTGTAACCTCTAACTAAAATAAAACACATACATCATACAAATAACATCCAAGCACTTACATTCTTCACGTAAAGGTGTTTTCGTTGATTCACTACCCAGGGGTATTTTCGTAATTTTATCCTACAGGGGTATTTTCATAATTTTTCATAATAAAGTTCCTTGTTGATTTCGTGAAGTAAGGGTATTCTGGTAATTTTATAATCTGGGGGTATTTTGGTAATTTTGAAATCCAAGGGTATTTCGGTAATTTTGAAATCCAGGGGTATTTCGGTAATTTTGCAATCAGGGGCAATTTAGTAAATTTGCAAATCAGGGGTAATTTGGTAATTGTACAAACTAGTGGCATTTTGGTCATTTGACAAAACGGGGGTAGGTTGGGAATTTTTTCTAACCAGGGATATTTCGATGTTGTTGTTGTTTTTTTTTTCAAACAGGGTACTTTGGGGAAAAAATCTAGTTTTATGGTCCGGGTTACTCTTATAAACATGAGATTTTCGGGTAAATTTTCAAAATATAGGTATTTTACAAATTCATGGCTGGTTGGTAGTTTTCACAAATCAAACGTATTTTGAAAATTTTGCAAAACTTGAGAAATTTTCTTTCTTTTTTTTTCAAGCTAGGGTGACTGGTCCCTTTCGGGTTTTAATTATAAGGTTTAGCCCATCAACAAGTCCTCGTAACTAGGGTGAATAGTCACTACGCACCAGGTAGGATTCTAGTGAAGAGGAGGTGAGTCGCTAGGACTGCTTAAGTACCAAGCTCTCCCTGAATCCACTCCTAGACATGCGTATGCCCATTGCCACACCCTAACTTGGCTAAGGTGAACAGTTACTACGCACCAGGTAGGATTCCAGCGAAGAGGAGGTGAGTCACTAGGACTGCTTAAATACCAGGCTCTTCCGGATCCAATCCTAGACATGCGTATGCCTGTTACCACACCCTAGTCTTGCGGCTCGTTCACGGGTTTGTTTAGTGAAGTTAAGTCTTATGAGATTTTAAGAGTTGTTTCAGCTAGGCCTAAAGTCCATCAAGTTCTAATCTAACTAATCTACGTCCCATAAAGCCCATCAAGCCCACATATATTATATCACACAATGGTTCAGAATACTTACCTGGCGGACTTGGGTCGGAGACGCAGGTGCCATGCTGAGCTAACAGACCTGTATAAATATGCATGTTTCGAAAACCCAACTTTAGAAAATTTTTTGAGCCCAAAAAACCCCCAGAGCCGAGTTTTGAACCGGGCTCTGATATCAATTTGTAACACCCCAAACCCGGCCCAAACGCTACAACCGGATCTGGTATGTCACTTAAGAGATTTTACATAACATGTCGCATTTTGGAAAACAATTACTAGGTTTACACCTTTATTTCAAAGCTTAATAATTCATTAAAGTATAAAATATTAAGTAACCAATTATCTTGGTAGATTTTAAATAAAAACCAAATTTCATGCAGTCTTAACTTAATTGAAAACGTAAAACTTAAAACCCAGTAATAAAGCCCAACAAAATCCCAAGACATAAATGGTAGTCTAGTGGCCCATGGCCTTATTACAAAGAAATTTGAACCCATTAATTAAATGAAAATCAAATATTAGACTAAGTCTTTTTGTCGAATTCTCAAAGCTCACGCATGGCCACCTTGCTCTCCTCTCCACCGTCCGATGCCCTAAGTCTCACCTGAGATGGTTAAAATTAAAGGGTGAGTCGCGAGACTCGATGTGCAACCTCATGCACCATTAGATTTGGGCTTTTAGCCCCATAAAACATAATAATCAAAATATAAGTAACAAAAATAATATGCAAAGCCCAACCCATATCCTAGGTGTCCATCCGCTACACGCCCCGTACTCACCATTCACACCATTGGGGATTTCTACAATCAACCCACACCGCTTCTGCGCCTTGATGGCGGTCGTGTTTGCTCATCATCGAGATCATGGTCGTAGCCACTACAACGAGATCACGGCAAAAGCCGCTACAACAGATCACGGTAAGGAACCGCTACAATAGATCGCGGTAAAAACCGCTACAACATATAACTTCCTCCTTTCATCAAACCCAACCCATGCAATCACATAAAATCAGTATACTTATAACATTTAATCAGATCATTTACTAACCTGGTGATTTGCTTTACCCTCTTTTGGGTTCCCGCCAATTTGCTTGGGTTTCACATTTAACAAAACATGTAATACTTATTTTCATATATTAATCAAATGATCTAGATGGTGTGGAGAATTACACACACGATATTGCGAAATCCAATATTCTTAGTCGATGTCTTTGCTATCTGGATCTATTATCCTCAATCTATAGCCTTGCTTAAAAGCCGGAACAATTGCGAAAATAGGCCTCTCCTTGAAATCCCGAAATTGGAGACTTATGATTTTCGGCTTTTAGATCTAGTCGACTAAGCTTCCTTCAAATCCCGAATTGCTGCCCATCATAAAACCATTAAACTATTAGCTTTTGGCTTTTGCCTTTCAAAAACCGGGAATAGATCATGAGAACTAATCAAAAATCAACACTTACCTTAGCATAGGAGATTCGGCTAGCACTAGAGAGAGGATTCGACAATGCCCATGGAAGATTTAAATGTCGGAAGTATAGAACTAATTCTCAAATAGGATGAATAGAAGAAAAGACTATGGATGCTTCGGCTTCCTAGAGAAATCGGCACAAGAAGGAAAAAGTGGAGAAGAGTTTCGGCTTTTAAAGAAATTGGAGAAAAGAAATTGGAGAAGGAGAGGCTAGGGAATTTCGGCACAATGGGAGAGAAATTTAGGGTTTTCAGTGTCAGAATCAATGAGCTAGCCCCCCTATTTATAGATATTTTGGCACCTACTGCTAAAAACTGAAAACGCCCTTAAAATTCAAGCTAAAAGAGAGGAGAAATTCGGTACCCTCCTTGCCATGCAGTAGCTGAATTTTACACTCCTCTAGGTGGTGGATTTTCAGCCAACACTTCCCTTGAAGATAAGCTCCTAACTTTTCTCCTTTTTATCTATGATATTATCACTTAAAAATCCACATAAATTCTCCTATTTTATAGCCTTGTAGCCGCCCACCTCTACTAATCCCTAATGCCAAATTTAACTCACTTAAATTAAAATATTTGGGCCTCATTAAACTTAATACTTGGGCCCCTAATTCCTTGTGTGTGGCGTCACCCTCTCTTCATTTAAAGTGCCGAATTTGGCCTAAAACATGGGCTCCTTGCGACCCAAAACTTGTTCCTTTTTAACTGTTAATGATGCCACTTTAATCTGGGCCTTTTTGCCTAATTCTAAGCCCAAATTTAGACCCCCTATCAATTAAATTAACATAGTAAACCTATCCTTACACTAAATGTATAGACCCGTAAATTTAGGATGTTACATGGTTATTATCCACCATTTCCTATTTATGGTGTGCCATACCAGCCTCAAATGCATCCTCCACCACCAATGTATCACCCACCTCCACCTCTCATGTATCCTCCTCCTCAAATATATCCTCCATATCAATTATATGAAAACCAAGGTGAAAATGTTACTTTTTTTTTATATATTTTTGGACAAGGCCAAGAGAATCAAGTTAAGAACGCTCTCAAAGTGAAGGTGAAGGATCTGATCTTCCTCGTCATTCCACTAATTGGTGAAAACTAAATCGTACCACTACCATTATTTGTAAGGTATGTTTTTTTGTTTTTTAAGAAAACTTTTGTTAATGTTCTTAATTTTGATGATATTAAAACATTTAAAATATATCTTTGCATAAATGAATGGAGTATATTTTATGAAAATATAATTAAGAATTGAAGCATGTTAAACTATATATGAAAGTAGAATGAGAGTGAGAATAAGTGATAGGAAATAGAAATGATTAATGAGAATCTATACATTTATCTATTCCTTTTTTCCTTTTGCAGCATAGAATGTTTATATCTTCACCATCTTCAAAGCTGTCAAGAAATATTGTAGACATCTCTCAAGTATGAATTTTCAATTATTTTATCTATAAAAACTTTCAAACTTATTAAATATGATAAATGTTTAATATTTCCTCTTTTTTTTACTTTGTTATTAGTTAATATAACATTCTTAGAAAATTCGTATATAAATGTAAGAATATTTAATGATTATAAAAGTTGTGTTCTCATATCATATTAATAAAAGTTCATAAGTGTTAGAAAACACTCTAAAAATCATTAAAAGTGACTTTTTATAATTATAATTATAATTATTATGTTTTATAATAAGTTGTGCAATTTTAAAAAAATTCACGACCGCGATACCCGCAGTGACCGCAATAGTATTCGCTATGTCCGCAACCGCGATTTAAATCCTTGGTTGGGATTTAAAGCTGTGTTATTATGCAGCGAAGGTGATGATGATGAGACTGTTTCTTCTTTTCACCATCTTTAAGGACCAATTTACTAACAGTTATAGTGTTGTTTGGCGATACCGTTTAAAGGAGGTAGTAAGGATAGTGTTGTTGGCGAGCAAAATGTTTATTGGGTTGAAATAGTTTTATTGGATTAATTATGGGGTTCGATTTTTCCAAATGCTTACGTGGATCACCATCAAAGACCAGTGCTTTCACCGGTCGTCATCTTTGATGGTTTCAAAGTGCTCATCCTTCTTGCGTTCACAATTGGAATGATAATCTTGTGATTATGATGTCTCCAAAGGCATGGTTGTCACCCAAATAAAATTTGCACCAATCTGGTTTTTTATTCTTTTATCACTTGTCAATTCGTTCTTTTTCTGCTATTTATTTAGGTTAATTTTTGCTATTAGTTCCTGCACTTTATGAAAATTGTGGATTTAATCCTTATACTTTAATTTGGTAATTTTTATTTTTTATACTTTGTTAAATTTTAAAATTTCAGTCATCACCAAATTATAACAATTAGATTCATTAAGTTCTACCATCTTCAAAATCTAATGCCACAAACATATTACTGTCATTTGTGTTAAGAATAAAATTTCAAATTTTGAAAAGTATAAGGACTTCGAATGATCCAATCAGAGAATATAAACTAAATCTATAACTATACGCATAGTATATAACAAGTAATTAAATTTAACCCAACGAATTCAACTGCTACTGCTTGGATCAAAACTACAATTTAAAATTTTAAAAAGTACATGGACTAAAATTGATAAAATAAATTATAAGGACTAAATTCACAACTTTTGCAAAGTACATGGACTAATTGCACTTTTATTTACATTATTTGATACAATAGTTATACACGCCATATAAGGGTAAGGCTTAACAATCCCAATAACCTAGGACCAGTAGCCATATCTAGGGGAATGACATCAACTTGACTACAAACTCCATGTATAAAAAAGCGTAAAAGTAAATCCAAAAACCCTTAAAAAGCTTCACCTTACACTATCATTTTCCTTATTATCTTTATTCTTTCTATCAATAAAAAGCATAAACTCAGTCGCCATTTTCAGAAGGTTGAATCCTCATATAATCCAAATAACATTTTCCATTGATCTTGAGGGTGAAGAACTGTTTGAAGTATTCCTCCATTCCCACCCTTCTAAACAATGGAGGGTTTTCTGCATTTATAAGACTCAATGAAGGCCCTACCTCCGCCTCAAAATTAGGACTCAAGTTGAAGGTAACTGTTATTCTTTCTCTCTCTTTATTGCAAGTAACCTTGTGTTCAATGCTGTGATAAACCCCGTTGCTAAATATCTGCATTTAACATTTACACATTTCTTATATACATGCATACATAGGAATGTGTTTTGTAATAGTAATGTGAAAAACTGGGTAGAGTGTACCATTATTCACTAAATTATGGGTAAGTTTTTTATTTTAGTCATTTAATTAAAAAAGTTATAATTTAATTACTAAATTATTAAAAAGTTTTTACTTAAGTCACTGTGCTATTAAAATCGATGTTATGACTTTTTTTGTTCGCATTGTTTGCACCAATAAAAAACTATTTTTTCCTTTCTCTTTTATGAAACAACTTTAGAGGTCACGAATTTGTGAATTAAAATTCAAATAGATTTGTTTCTTATCTTTTACATTGGCAGTCAGATTTGTTCTACTCATCGATGAGTATTGAACCATTGTATCAATCGTCAAATCATTACTTGGAGTTCGTTAGAAGAGTTTAAAAAAAAAAACTTAATAACCCAGTGACCTAAATAAATTTTTTTAAATAGTTCAATAATCAAATTGTAACTTTTTCTAGTTAAGTGATCAAAATGAAAACTTATTTATAGTTTAGTGACCAATGATAGTGATCAAAATGAAAACTTATTTATAGTTTAGTGACTAATGGTAGAATTTAAAAAAAAAAAAAAACTTTGGACCTGGAAAATGTCTCCAACATTGACCACAAAAGCATCTGGGTTGACGTTGAAAGGGAACCAAAGGCCATTTTTTTTAACCTCAAGGCCATCCACTCCATTAAGTTGGTGTAGGATAGTGAGGAGAGTCATATCAGAGTGTGGAAAAAGACCCATCACCGACTCTGGTTGTGGACATGGAGGATAATATGCCATCCTCACCGCTTGCAACCCATCATCAAGCAACTCCATCATCTCCTTTTCTTTAATTTTCAATGCTTTTCCCATGAAACCAATAAGTTTTGTGGCAAGCTTTTGGAGTTCCGATAAGTAACACTCCATCGTACTTCTGCATCATGATGATGATGACATCCGTTAAATATTAAGTCAACATCACTTTATGAGAAGCTTAAAACAAAGAGAGAAAGAACCTTAAAGAAGGAGGTAGTTGTGGGAAGAGATGAGGGATACGCCTATGGAGTGGGTTAGTGATAATATTGAAAGTGTCAACCCAATCATATTTGCCATCTCCTCTCATCCTCCTTCCATACCCTTCCAACTCTCCTTCCCTTATTTTATATTTCAGTTTCTCTTCTAATGGCAGCCTATAAAATTCCTCCACCTCGTGCTTCAGTTTCTCCAGCAGTGATGAGCTAACCCCATGGTTCACCAACTGCACCGGTACCACCATATCCATTCATTAACTACACTCAATCATACATGCATACATATATAAAATTTAGTTTTGGAGAGTGAAGCAGAAAAACCTGAAAGATGCCCCAGTCTTGGCAAGTAGAGTGCAATTTGTGGAGCTCAAGGTTTTGGTGGTCATCTTCCAAAAGCAAACGAGACATGTCGATGGTTGGTGGCAAAGGAGTGGTGACAGACAAGGAAGGAGATTGTTGGTTTATACGAACAAATGGTTGTGGGATTGAGAAATCCGGTGCTGCTAATTTAACAAGTTCCTGGACGCTAAATGTTGAAGGATCGAAGGCAGAGGTGCTAAAATCATCTTCGGTGTATGATGATGATGACCCCATAGTGTTAAGGAAGAAGTCAGCCTCTTCAATCTACAACATACAGCCTAGTGTTGGAGATATTTAAAGGGGAAAACAAAGGTTACAGCTGTTTTCGTATGAGGTAAGAATACAGATAGGTATAAAAGAAGATATTGGCATAGAAACATGATAATTTTAATGAAAAAAAAAATGGAAATAGGGTATGACAATAGATTTTTTTATAAATTTTTACAAAAAAATATTGATATATATTTTTTCATTAAAGGTTTAATTTCTATTATAATCAAATTAAATGTATGATTAAAGTTTATGGGTGCATCAATCTAATTATGACTCAATAAAATATATCCTTATAGTTCACCTGTAACTTTTGCACATATAAAATAATTCTCGCCTAGATTCAAAAAAAATTCATTAAAATAAAATTAGTTTATTTGAAATCTCCACTTCCAATTGATATCTCGTTATCACAAATCTTTTCTTAGATGTCTCTAATCTACTAAATGTAATTTATAATTATGAATAAAAACATAATCAATATGAGATGAACATAAGTTATAATACACAAAAGAGAGGATATTAAACTTGGTTTGACTCCTGGGATAAGAAAAAAGGATAAAGATATCTACACTAATACAAACATTATGACTTATAACTTTACCAATAAAGCTACAAACCCCTCTCAAATATTTTGATAGAATTACAAGGCCTTGCAAAAACATCCTATCCGTAAGTGCTAAACCCTACTTTTTACTTATAGATAGAGATGTTCATAGATCGAATCAGTTTCAGGTTGGCTTAAATATGATATTAATACATCTAAGCTTGATCCAACAAAAAATATAGGCATAAAATTTTATCCATATTCGTTCATATTTATAAATAGTTAACCCAAACCATTTTAAGTCCACCTATATTATTTTTTAATTTTTAAAAATTATTTATATTTTTTATTTGTTAATATTATATATGTAAGATGTTAACATTTAAAAAAAGAAAGAAAATTATAACTCAAGAACGCTCATACTTAGCAGAGTATTTCATACTAGTAGACCCGAAAACATCCAATAAAAAAATCTTCTTCATACACCTAAGATACTAGAACAAAACACACAACCTTAGACTAGATTTGAATTTACATTTTTTTTAATATTTACATTATACTATTATATATTATTATATATTTAATTTTTATGTGCTATAAATTACATAATATAATATAAACATAGAAAACGAGTTGGGTTGGGCTTGAGCCTTGAATGATTGAGCCCAAGCCTAACCCATAGTTTAAATGGACTTTTTTTTTTGTCCAAGTCCGTTTTTGAGCCTAATATTTTTACCTAGACCTTCTCGAATTTCAAATGTATCATCAAATTTTAACGAATAACTCAACCCATGAACAAATGTATTTATAGAGTACTTAATCATTACGGCTTCCTTTCTATTAAAAGTACTTATTTCATTAATATATTTAATTGTCTAGCACCTTCCATTCAATAAAATCAAATCAGAGTTGAAATTAAATCTTACCCATTAAAATATCTAATATCCATAACATTTACATATTTAATTAAAAGTTTAAATAATATACTAGATTTATGGTGTGAAAAAAAAATTACGTAACAAATATGTTGATTAAAAATTCACATAAAAATTAATTGATGCTTTAGTTACAATGATAAAATTAATTGTTTATCGTGTATGGTGTTTTAATTTGGGTTTAAATCTTGTTATGATCAAATTTTTATTGATTTATTATATAAAAAGACAAACACTCTCGTAAAAGAGAATATTTTAATGATTTCATAATTAAATTTATACTCCATTAATCCATTACACCAATTTAAAAAAAAAGTTTTAAAATATTAATCCTAATAAATACATAGATGTGTTTTGTGATAAGTTCCCTTTTCCAAGCCTCATCTCCCCATATTTTCTACCCTCTAAACTTAGCCATCTCTTTCCTAGCAAGTCAGGCTGTTCCCCCAACTCCCTTCCCCTTTTCTTTCTTGCTCTTTTGCTCCTATCCTGTTCTCCATTCCTTCTTTTTTTGCCTAAATCTGAAGGCACCTCTAAAATTAAGATTATTTTTAAAAAATATTATGCTAAAAAAGTTTGAACAAAAAAAAAAATTAGACATATTTAAAAAAGTTTTAATATCATATATGTACGAGACAATTTAACTTATCAACATATCTATTGATATAATTTTTTATACAAATATTTAAAACTATTCATAATCTCTTATCAACTCTTAAATAAAATAATAAACGTACTTCAACATGCTTGAACTTATCGACAATTATACTAATATTAATTAAATTAAAATTTAGTCGACATATATGAATAAAAAAAGTTTGACTCGTACATATATGAGTGCATGATGTTATAATTTTATGATAAATGATCGTTTATTATGCCAAGAAAAATGGTAGCCATATGCGGTTGGATTGATAAAAAGTCATAGTCACAGGTTGACATAAACCTAAAATATGTCATTTCATTGCGTCTTATTCAAGCCATGTATTTATTTTTGCTCCAATTTAAACGTGCTTAATTATCTTTTTATTCAAAAGTTGTTACATTTTGATGTGACATTATTACTTTTTAATTTTATAATTAAATAAAGTTTAATGGTTAAAGTCTAATCACGTTTTCAATTCTGACCATTCATGCACCATATTAAAGATTACGATTAGAGTCATCTCTTTTGTCGCATGGCCATTCATTTTATTCTTGGAAAGGATTTTTTTTCGGATAAATAATTATTGACTAATTAAAATGTGTAAATTTTTAAAGTTGAATAATTAAAACATAATTTTATATAAAATTTAAAGACTGTTGGTATAATTTATCTAAATTTTATATATATATATATATAATTATTGTGTTTAGTTACTATCAAGTTATACATAAATTACTGAAGATCCAGAAACTTTTAAATAGTTTTTTATTTGAAAATAATGAATACATGTAATTTATTAAAATTTAAATAAATTAATAAAATTACATACTTAATTGGAGAAAGTTCAATTAATTTTATATTTAAATAAGTTAATAAAATTATATATTTAAATAAGATAATTTATTCACTTTAAAAAAATTAAAAATATTTATTTTATAGCTTTAAAATTCACACAAAAAAATATGTATATATTATATATTAGATTTTGACACGCTCATAATATAGGTGAAAACAATTATACAATAAATGTATAAAATTTTGATTAAAAAAAGATTAAATATTGTTTTGGTTGAGATGGTAAGAGATGGAGCGAAAGTCATATATTTTGGGTTTGAATCCCTTTATATGCATGTATTTTTAAATTTTATTTAAAAAGATAAAAAATACTTCAAAATAATATATTTGGAACACGTAGATTTATAATAAGGACACTCCAATTGTGATTTTAACTTAGATTATCTTTAGTAAAAGTGAACATCCGACCAATTGGTCACAACTTTAAGTTCTTTCCTTTTCATTTCTTACCGATATGGTTGCGCGTTGAGTTGATTATTTATGTGTCAAACTATAGAGTAAAATTTTGAAGGTTAAAATATGCTCAATGCCTCTATACACTTTGTACATTTAGAATTAGTCTCCTATTTTTATTTTTATGAAATTAGCCCCTCTGCTTTTTGAATATAAAAATTAACATATATATATATATATATAGATTCACTTTATAGTTATGTAACAATAAAAATAATGTTGAAATATTGCTTAAGATTAAAAAAAAAAAAACACATGTTCAAATTTGTCATGATAAAATAATTTTATTTGTAGTATTTTTTTTGTAAAATTTGACGCCAACGTTGTGATTGAAATAATTAACAATATTAATTATTTAGACTAACTACATAAATTGGATTATATAAAAAATTAAAGCATATAGATTAACTCTCAAGTTTTAGTTTAATATTTGAGCCAAAACTAAAATTTGATCATTCTTTTATAATATAAAAGAAAAAGTTGATACTCAAAAGAAATGTTAAGGCATTCAAATTATATACGATCACTTATATTTTAATAAAAAAGTTGATGATATTCACTTTTTGCTCTAATCAATAACATTATAAAAATATAGAAATCAAATTACATTAAAAATTAAAATATAGAAATTAAATCGTAAATTTAGATATAATAGAGGGTCAAAATTAAAATTTAACAAAAAAAAAGCACCATAACATGAGATAACACTTGTCAACAGATGAAAGGTCTCTTTTATATATAGTTTATAGATCTCTTTGAATAAAATAAAAAATTTCGGCATCATTAATTAATTTACTTCTCTCAAAAAAAAAAAAAAAAACCAAATTTAGTAAAATTAAATATATATATATATATATATATACACACTAAATTGACTCCCAAAATTTAAAAAAAAATAAAAGAAGAAGAAGTAAATATTCCTTAAGGAGTACAAAAGAACTCAGTCATGCAAACAACTGTACAGAAATAAAACAATTCACAGGCCAACCAACACTATGAAAATGAACTCTCTATTAAGGCTAGCTTCTACCTGAACTATTTGTCAAGCTGAAATAGCTTACTTGGTCAGTGGTCCCACATATGTTACCTATCGTTGCCTAGACACGAAGAACTCATAATCGGGGTGTCTGTTTACTGATGTCCGATTTCCCTTGATGACAACCGCCCTTGCCATAAGTGATGCAGTCTCCTCCAATGTCCTTGATCGCTCCTTCAGTATTCTAGAAGGGCTAAGGCCCAGGTTTTCATAGGTAATGTTCGTTGTAGTGTGTCTCGGTCGGAACCAGCATTCCCCCTGTTCCAAGTGATGTGCATTTACATCATAGCATCCTCAGATATTAGCAAAGTAAATAACAGTACATAATAGCATTGAGTAATTTAATTATGGGTACCTGAGCATTGTAGCTCTTTAGACCCACAACAGGAGAGACAATACATGCATCCACGGTACTAGCATAATCAAACTTGGAACTTCTACGAACGAAATGACTGAGTGAATGGTAAGTCAGAAATGCAGCACGAAAATTTCCGTCTGGAATTCTATAAATAGGATACCATGCAACAGAATACCTGTAATAAAGAAGCAACCGAACATTAAAACGAGTCTTGGTCTATTTCATAGTAAACCGAAACATTTTTTCTTCACTAACCAAGATCGAGGATGCAAATCAAGCATGTTTATGGAGTTGAGATGAACTGGATCCCCATACATGTTGCATCGAGGAGATACATCATCATTAACCAGTTGTTGTATCCTGTAACAAACGGAACCAGGGTTATGTTTATATGTCAACTTTGATGAGTATCAAAGACATATAAGAGAATTGGTACTTACGTTTCGTATAATGCTCGTCTTTGATGAGGCTGTTCAGATTCAAAATATTCAAAAACTAGTTCCATGTCAACAGATTTCATATCATTTACTTGCGACTGATCGTTTGGATCCGTATCACAAGCCTCTGAACCTCTAGGGGTGGAATAAGTTTTAGTGTTCCTAAAGAGTTGAACTGCTGACAAGAAAGGCACAAAGTAGGCACGGAACTCGACCTGATCGATGCCCAAATGCTTTGGGTTTTTGTAATCTTCTGCCTTTATTTCTAATCCATAGCTTCCATGTTTCTCATACCATGGCCATAAACATCCCAATGGGATGTTTGGTGTCTCATGTCTGCATAATAAAGCTCTAGGAACCTTGTCTAGTAAGCAACGTTGACACCTTACTGAACTGTATGAATGGCAAATGACTGGAGAACAAAAGTGAAGAAGCCTTTCAAACTCAGCAATGGGGCCACCACTGGTCATCTGAACAGCTTCAGATGCCATTTGTGCCTTATAGCCATCATTCAATGCCTTTGCTATCTTGTTTAAATCATTTGCACCTGCTGATAAATTTTCTTCTTTAGTTTTATTCCTAATGCTGTTACTCATTCTTCCAACATTCATTGAAGGAGAAAGATTCTTAGAACATGAAGCAAATTTATCTTCAAAGCTATTATTCTTACTAGTTCTGTCTTCTACATCTGGTCCCAGTCCATTACCATGTTCGAATGATGAATTGGCAGATCTAGAAGATGTAAATCCACAATCCTTTATCCCAATAGGTATCCATTTCCAGAGAACAGACCCCAAGTTATGACTTTGCTTGCCATTTTCAGCAACAGAACTTTTTTCTGTTCGAGCAACACCATTCACCATCAGATGAGGGAGGTAAACCGGAGTTTCCGCCTCAACTAAAGTCGACTGGTCTGAAGGGACATGCGAGTTTTTCTCTATGCTGTCTTGAATATTGAAACCAGAAGCAGCATCACAGACATTTTCACATGGTTCCATGCTGCTTAGACCAACTTCAAAGTCACTAACTGATTCAGAATTCAGGGTATCAACCCTTGCATAACCAGGCTGAGAACTAGACCTTGAATGATTTTTAATTACTCCATTGTCATCCATCGAAGACAAGTCATCAAATATTCCACCTTTTGGGATGCTAGTCTTTGCATTAGCATTCAAGTTTACCTTGTTGGGAAGAGACTCTTTCCTGGAATAAATGCCGCTTTCTTGTTTCGGAGGAGGACTAACTTTTCTCTTCAGCTTCTTAGGAACCTTATTCTTTAGCTTCCTTTTGTCATCGGTAATAGGTAAGGTTGTTAGACTGGAAGCATTATTACAATTTCTTTTCTGCAATGGAGCATCCTTTAGAGCGACATCAAACTGTGAGCAGACGGGTTTTGTTTTCTTCAACTCGGTGTTGCATTTCTCTACACTGTTCTTTTGAACCCTTTGCCAAACAGAATAACCGTTCTCGATTCCTGTTCGAGTGTGCAAGTTCCCTGTGCTTCCAAGTTTCCCAGGAACAGATTTAAACTGCTTATCCCTCTTGCTTGGTGCAACCTTTCGGCCATCAAAGCTTTTCCGAGCCATACCATGCTTGGTTTCCTCAGTATAATCACAAGTTCTTGAAATGCTACACGATGAGTTTTCTCGATACAAAGACCTCTTGTAGGTACTTGAACCTGATACCTCTAATTGACTGATTTCATGGTTGTAGTCATTAAATGGATTGACAATATGACCACCACTTATCCCTTCTTCACTGTTTGAACCAACAGAAATTGAGTCCAACACTAGAGAATCATGCATGTCTGAGAAAACCTTGTGATGTGAAGGATGTCTCCTCTCTATATCTCCTTGACACCTAGAAAGCTGCTGATCCTTGCTACCGATTTCGGAGCTATCCGTATGATGCTCCCCTGAAAACTTGTGAGCTTGAGAAGGTGCAATAGACTCTGATGTTTCGACTTCATCAATGTCACCTCTGCATATATTTTGTGACTGAGAACTTGTAACAACACCACTGCTACTCTCTGCATAATGATCAATTATAGTAAGCAAACCGTTAGATGGTGAAACTTGTAGCGAAGTTGAATTAATAATATCATTGTTAGTTACCACAGATCTCAGATGTTGAACTTCCACATGTGTACTCCGCACAAACCTCTGATTCCATGGAGCCAACATCGCACAAATGTTTCTTTTTATGCTTCCCTTTCTTTCTTCCCTTCTTTTGCGAATTTCTCTTGGCAGACTTGTCTTCCTCGGGACAATCAATGAACATAGTAGCATTGGATCCTTTGGACGTAACGGCAGAGGAATCGTTGGAACTATGAGGGGAAGAAGTGTAGGACAATTGAGTAGTGTTATTGGGAAGGGGCTTGTTTCGAAATTGTTGTTGCACATTGGAACCAGGCAAGCTTCTGGTTCTAAAAGGCATGGCAGCATAAGGAATGTGATCAGGTTGAGGCCCTTTTTGAGTGTCACGACCATCAAGCTTGAAGGAATTAATGGAGGGAGAGGAGAGGAGATGGAGGCCATTCATGTTCACCTGAGTTCCAGTTCCGAAACGGTTAGTGTGATCAAAATATTGCAAGGGTAATGCAACAATTCTCCACTGCCCATCACACTCAAGTGTTGGGAATGTCAATATGGCACACCTAAAAAAGATTAACAACAGATAAACCCAGTCAATAACCCACACCAACTATGTAAAACCAGCTCAATAAGCAACTCAAGCACACATAAAAAATGGCCTCTCTTGATTAGATGGGACAATTTCAATTTTAGCCCCTCCTAATAATTAATTATTCAATCTAAGTCTTCTTAACAAAAAGTCATAGCTTCGCCCATACAAATGTTATCTAAAGTAGAAAACATTTTCTATGTTTGAGAGGAAGAATTAAGGTGAAACGATTAAATATTTTCTACACACAAAAAAGAAGAAGATAAAATTATATTTTTGTGCTCCAAAAAATTCAATAATATTTTTAAGGCTTGGTCCCTACATTTGGTGAATCAGTTTTAAACGGAAGGAGATGTAAGTACATTGGATTACCTCTGATCAATGTTCCTACAATTGAAAGAAGAAATTCTGGAATCCTGAATAATATTAAAAATTAATTAAAGCTATTTTTCATAAAGTAAAAGAGTAATTTTAATTGAAAGTAATGTAATAGGAAATTAAAGATAAATAACCTGGGGTGATCTTCTATAACCATTGAGCTGCAACCTATTACCCTTCCCCACTTCTGTCACTTTCGAATTATTATTATGAAGATGGTTTCCTCGAACGCCACAAGACATTTTTTATTGTATCTATCCAAAATTAAATACCATACACACATATAAATATAATATATATATATATATATAATTATAAAAAAAATTAAACATGTTATATAGTACAAAACATAAAAAAAGAAAAAGAAAAATGAGGTTGAATTAAACTCACCAGAAATCATGCAATCATCTGAAGGAACGAAATTGGGAAATTGAGAAAGAAAAAAAGAACAAGGAAATTGCAGTTTATAATAAAAGTTTGAAAAAAAGAGTGAGAACTGACAATTCTAAAAACAATAAATTAAATTAAAAAATAAAAAGGAGAATCCCCAATTTTTTTCCCGACAATCTATGAGGAAACAATCTAAGGATAAGGGCTAAGAAAATAAAGGGATGTTCCCCAAATATAGGTTTTGAGGTTCAGAATCAGAATCAATTAGCTAAAAAAAAAAAAGTATATAACTAAAATCGTCTTCCAATTTTCCACTTATTTTAAATATAGAAAATCAAATTAAGAAATTAATTATTGGAAAACTAAAGAATTAGATACAACGAAAGGGAGCGACACAAACCATGAATATAGATAGAGCTTTGAATTTGTTTAGGTTGTCTCAGACTTGACTCTCACTTCTCTGTTGGACTAAGTTTTTCAGTTCAGCTTTATTTATTTTTTCAATGATAATTTTGGGGCTTTGCAAGGTTCCCAAGGTAATAAATAATATTAATTACAAGTTTACCTGGGCTCAATCTTCATTTTTCCTCCTCTTCTTCTTTTTTTCAATTAAGATATTACTAAATATAGTCCAAATATATAATATTAATTTTTAATCATTTTCAATCCATTACATTAAAAATATTAAAGGTCGATACTTTAGAGATAATATTATTAAAAGAGACAATTATAGATCTAAAAAATTAATTTTCAATAAAACGGATTTTGTAAAATAAGAAAAATATGTGTATTGGAAAAAATCAATTTTAAAGCATATCATGTAAAGTAAATAATATAATAAACATTGATTTAAATGAAAAAAAAAGAAAGAAAAAGAATGGTAATATTACCCAATCTGTCTAATTTTGATAAAATATTAAACATTTTAGTAAAGAGTTTGATATCCTTAAGTAAGGTGTAGGACTCAAATTTTGTGAATATAGTGTATTTAGTTGGAACTCCTTGTAACTATGAGATACCAAAAGCATTGGCAATAAATAATAATAAAATGGTGCTTCAAACATATACCCAATATCATTAGCAAAGATAGTATGAAGCTAACTATACCTGATATAGTGCAGAGGTTTCTTTATGAAGTCCTCGCAAAACCATGCCCCCTAAAAGATTAAAGAGTTAATAGAGGAAAGCAGCGCAGCTTGAAGTGATTGAATTATTCCAACTCTAACCAAAGAAATTCTCTGTTGGGTTCATTAATGCATTGTAGAATCCGATAAATGTGAGTAGCGGCAACATATGATCTATCTACAGCAAGAAATTCATGAACGCTACCATTCACCTCAATCCAACTACACCCAGGTCTTTTCCTTATCTTCTTATTTCTCATCTTCTTCCTAATCTTCAAACCATCTTCGTGCCTATTTGAACTACAATACATATGTGACACAAGTGCATACACCCCATCATCATCTGGTTCTAGTTTCATAAGCTTCTCTCCTGCCATCTCTGCTAAATCCAATTCCCCATGGATTAAACAACCACAAAGGAATGACCTCCAAATAGCAACATCTGGCGACATTGGCATTTGTTTAATTAATATTTTTGCTTCTTCCAATAGCCCAGCTCGGCCAAGAAGGTCCACTACACATCCATAATGCTCAATCATGGGCTTTAAACCATAGCATTGAACCATATTCCTAAACAATTCCTGCCCCTCAACGAACAATCCTTCATAGGTACAAGCTGATAGAGCAGACAAAAAGGTCACCTCATTTGGTGCAACGCCTGATTCTAACATGTCAGAAAGTAGCTGCAAAGCTTGTTTTCCTTTCCCATGAAATGCACATCCAGTTATCATTATAGTCCAAGAAAACACATCTCTTTCCACCATTTCATTAAAAATTATCACAGAAACATCATGGTATCCGCATTTTGAATACATATCCATCAAAGCATTGTTCAAAACAATATTCTTTTCGCCCAAATTCACTTTCTTAGCATAACCATGAACACTCCCACCAAAATAAAGACCCCCATTATCAGCACAGCCAGCAAGAACCGCTACAATGGTAACAATTGTAGGATTAACTTCCCCTTGACTTCTCATTTCCTTAAAAAGCTTCATTCCAACCAACGGTTCCTTCCCTTTTACATACCCAGATATCAAAGCCGACCAAGAAACTGCATTTCTCACAGGCATTTTATCAAATACCCGGTGAGAAGCCTCCAAATCGTTGCATAAAATAAAACCATTCAACAAACTGTTCCAAGAAGCAACATCTCTAACCAACATCCAATCAAACACAAGTTCAGCCACCATAATTTCACCATTTCTACTATACATATCAATAAGAGCATTGCCAACAATTTGATTCTTAAAACCCAAGTTATATTTCAAAACAAGTCCATGAATTAACATTCCACTAATCAAATCTCTGTTTTTACCACAAGCTGACAAGGCAGCGACGACAGAATAACTGTCGGGTCTTCAACCGGCACGTATTAACTGCGAAAAGGCTAAGACAGATTTGAAGGGATTTTTGTGTCGTGAGAGAAGGGTAATGAGACAAGTCCATGAAACTATGTCTGGGTTGTGGATTTGGTTGAAGACTTTGGTTGCATCATTTGGATAGTTGAGATTGGCGTAGGTGGTGAGTATTTTGCAGGACAAGGCTTGGTTATGGTGTTGCAGTAGCCCCAAAGTTGTTGCCTGGGCATGGATTTTCTTCAGTTTTTTAAGATTTGGATATATTCCTAGGACCGAAAGCAGCAACTTCTTGCGGTCCATTTATTATAAAAATTTGTTTATTTTTTGTCTCATCTCATTCTAAAATGAACTCCTGCAGTCAATGCTTTACGGGGGAAAATGGAGTGAAAGATAAGGAATTACAAAATGATGAAAACGATGAAAATGGCAAAAGTGCCAAAAAGTTCTCTCACCTGTTGTGAAAGGATTATATTTATAGTGTTTTAATAATAGAAATTACAAAGCTACTAATTAATATTAATAATGTAATTAATTATTAGTTATAATTGCATTAATGATTAAGAAAGGATAATGAAAAGTTTTGTTAGTGATGGTTAATAGTGAAGAAGAATTCACTACATTTTTAAAAGGAGAAAAAATCATTCAATATTACATTATAGGAAAAGGCTAAGTCTTAACTATCTCTATATTTGATCCACTAAGTTAAACTCTTCGGAACATCTTAAAAGTGAAAATATTCTAAGAACCTTATGAGGTTATTTCTTCTTCTACTTTGGCTAAACAGTACCACGTGAAACATCTTTCGCAAAACATCTCTTAAAATTGTTCTTGAATAATGTTATTTTAACTTGTTCCAAATGTGAGTTATTCTCAACATAGTTGGTCTCAATGTAGATGTTGTTTCGAATAAGAGTAATTCTATGGCGAAGCTTATTTTGTTGAAGCTTGTTTTGCATAATGGTTATTTCGAAAAAACACAATTGTTCTAAATACAAATTGTTTCGAACAATGGTTGTTCTAAATATAGTTATTCCTGAAACGTTATTATTCTAAACAAAAATTGTTTCGAACTTTAGTTGTTCTCAGCAAGAGTTGTTCTCAAATAACAACTACTTTAGATGACAACTATTCTAACTTAAGCCCTATTCTGAGCATAGTTATTCGGGCAAAGCTCCCATATATACCAAAAAAAATAAAAATTACCGGAAAATACCACTTTCAGAAAAATTTACCGGAATGTACCACTTTCCCCAAAAACGCGTACGTCGGTAGCGTTTTTGGGAAAAAATGGTTAAGCGCGCCCGGGAGAGGCGCGCTTTTACCTCAAAGAAAAACGCGTCCATGTAGGCGCTTTTTTTCGAGGTGGCTGCTGCCTACGCTCTCTCGGGCAGCGCTTGCCGCAACAGTCAAATTTTTTTGACCGTTGGGCTAACCAGTGAAAAAAAAAAAGTATAAAACCCCCCACCCTTTATTTTTTTCACATTTCAATCCTTTCTCAATCCTTTCTTAATTTTCTCTCAAAGTCCTTGAAATTTACGCTCAAATTTCAAAATAATCCTTTACTATTTACTGAAAGAGCCCATTATAATTTTTTTAAATATATATTTTTGGAAAATTTTAAAATTTTTATCGAATTACAATGGCCGGGAATTACTTCGCCTAGACAACAAGCACATCTCAAGTCGAGCAAATGAATATGGTAAGTTTTAATTTTTAATTTTTCAATATTATTAAATTTTTTTTCAATTATGCAATTTTAATTAATTTTTAATTTTATAATTTTTAAACAATCAGATAGATCGGGTGTTGGAATGTTATATTCGCAACATGCACAGTCCCCATCGCCGTTGATCGAGAATTACTGCGGGAAGCGGGTTTTTGGCACGTGGCCACGATAGGCCGGGGTTCAAGTTGGAGCCGCCTTTGATCGGTAGCGTTGATAGAGAGGTGGAGACCCGAGATGCACACTTTCCATCCGCCATGCGGAGAGTGTACCATCACCCTAGAAGATGTGCGATTGCGGTTGGGATTACTGGTGGGCGGGTTCGGTAGTCACCGGTCCGCAACATCTATTGATTGGATGGCCGTATGCTACGAGCTTACGGGTGCCATTCCGGATAGAATTCAAGGAGCTCGGATCGATATGGCTCGTTACGAGATGCATTCCCGCAAACGACGAGGGTTCGACCAAGAAGAAAGAATACGGTATGCTCGGGCATACATTCTTGAATAATTGGAGGCTATCGATGCCGGACCTCTCTAGAAACCTCGTCCACCGAGATGGCTCCACGAAACTTGTTGATTTCAGAGCAGCCGGTGAATTGAGTTGGGGTCTGCCGTGCTATATCGAGGTTGTACTGCAAGGGAGATGTGCGGAGCGACGCGGCGAGTAAAGTAAAAATCGGAGGTTGCCTATCACTCTGCGGTAATGGGCATGGTTTCGATTTCCATTTTTACGTCCTCGACTCGACCACCATATTCATTCCCACCGATAACGAGGTAAATTTAATATTATATTTTACAATTATTTCGTAGATTTATAGTATAATTGCATGCTAAAAGGTTATTTAATTAGGTGGTCCCATCCGTGAGTCATGTTGGAATACCTAACTCGCTTGAGGATATACGGCTCCTATTGGAATAACAGTCGAAATCACAAGTAAGTTTCAATTTCGTTATTATAATTCGATTATTTCGTATGTAGTGTCTAGTATTATGTATATAACTAATATTTTGGTAATATTAATATAGTTTCAATGGACACCGCATTTGAGGATCCCAAAATTAATTCGGTAAATTCCGAGGAGTTCTTCCAAAATCCGAACACGTTGGCACGTTAAGGTCCCAATAATCACCTACGCGACCGTGGAGATGCACCCGATCGGATCGGGTCTTTGCGGCAATTTGGATTTCGGCAACGATTCCCGTGCCACCCGAGGTGCTCGATGATGAGCACCGAGTGGACTTCTGGCGGCCGCTGCGGATTGGCCAAGATTTTGGTCAAGTCATATCGAGGCGTGGGAGAACCGGTATGACTTTTTACCTAACCGGAACCGGTCATCGTTCTGAGTTAGCGCGTGCGTGCGGAGTACATGCCATGGTTTAGAATCCATGGCAAGCCGTATCTGTTATCCGGATGAAGAGAGGCGACGGCAAATTCGCGGCGAAGGGAACGTCGGGCCCATTACATCCAAGGAGAAGGGGTGATGAGGCGGGGCCATCAACAGCGCCTACTCGATCACGGGGCGGCAACAATGCGTGCCACGATCATCCGGGCCCGATGCTCGAGCGCCTACATAGTCACCGGGCCCATCAGTTCAGCCGACAACACCGACATCACAGCGTCCACCGTTTATGCCAGGTGCGTACCCAACCCCTTATATGTATCCTCCTAACCCATATATGTTTCCTTTTCCCAGTCCTACCCTAGGTTGGAATGCATGGCGAGTTCGAGCCTGCTCCCAACTACTCGATAGCCAGCCGATCGTGAGACCGACGTCGCATGTGGGATTAGAGGAGGCGCCGTCGGTGAGCACTTCTTTCTACCAGACTCTTTCGCCGTACGGGATGCAGTCACCCTCGCCGTGGTTTATGCAAACACCTCCGGGGTCATTATTTTATCAAGGTGGGTCATCATCGCAACACCTGAGACCAGACCCCACTGCCGGAGGAACCCGATTCCCGCCCGAGGTTCCACGACCCCGCGCGGAAGCTAGAAGAAGGAGGAATCCAGTAGCAGTAACATCACGACCGCCCCGTGTGTACTTTGGTTCCCACCCCAGACATCGATCCTAAACCGTAATTTAGTTTTGTAATTTTTATTTGTAATTTAATTATGTTTATATTTGATCAAATAGAAATGATCTATTTTTTTGCAATTTAATTTTTTTTATATTGAATAAATTTTGAGTTTAATTTTATTTCCTTTGTAATTTAATTTTTTTAATTTAATATTAATATCTTTGATAAAATAGAAATGGTTTAATTTTTATTTTTTGCAATTTAATTTTGTTATTTTAATATTAATATCTTTGATAAAATAGAAATAGTTTAATTTTTAGTTTTTGCAATTTAATTCTTTTTATATTTAATAAAATTTGAGTTTAATTTTATTTCTTTTGTAATTTATTTTTTAAATTTAATATTAATATCTTTGATAAAATAGAAATGGTTTAATTTTTAGTTTTTGCAATTTAATTCTTTTTATATTTAATAAAATTTGAGTTTAATTTTATTTCTTTTGTAATTTAATTTTTTTAATTTAATATTAATATCTTTGATAAAATAGACATGGTTTAATTTTTAGTTGTTGCAATTTAAATTTTTTTTATATTTCATAAAATTTGAGTTATTGTACAAAAGTTCACGGTTTTCCTCCAAAAAAATAGAAATTACATAGCCAGCAGGAGACAAACAAGCTAAGAACACGGTCAACTATTCCGATTTGGACACGAGCGAGATGTATGGCCCGGGTTCCTACACCATCCGCACCGCCGACTTTGGTTGGTCGATTCTCGGATATCCATATTGTTGCGTATTCTAGTCAAGCAAGGTCGACCTCTTGGTTTGCGCCTCAATTGTCTATCCGGCAACAGCTTATATGGTGCAAGCGATACCGATGGCCACTTACGTTCATCTGAGATTGGTGGGAATACGTATCTCCACACGTTGTACATGTTTTCTAATTTGTACACTTCGTCGACATAGCTCATGGGATCAAGGCGGAGATTATTACAAGCCGCAAGTACATGAGCACATGGGTAACGAAGTGCATCAAATATCCACGATCGCATGTCCTATTTGTCAAGTGAACACGATAATGCCCGCCAACAATACCTTGGTTCGGTCTGTCAAACTCCGTGACACGAAACCATAGCTGTCGCGATCGTGACACACTGCGGTGCATGGTGTTCGCCCGTGCCTTCCCACGTTTAATTTCTTGCAAGACCTTCGGCTCCATACATGACCTCCTTGCATTTGCCCTCGATAACTCATTTGCTCTCTTGGAAATAGTGCCGCTAAACGAAAATATGTCTCCCTTTGCTTGTATATGTCGGCGGATGACGGGTTCCTTTTAGCACAGAATTTATGCATTCGGCCAGGTTTGTGGTCATATGACCATATCGTAGGCCGCCGTCATATGCTTGTGTCCACTGTTCAAAAGGAATATTGCACAGGTACTCTGCGCCTTCGGCGTTATCTGCGCGCAAGCTGGCCAACATCTCCTGAAAACGGTCTTGATTGATCTCGTACCCTGCCAATATACGTTGATAGCGAATATTACATACCACTCATCAATTGCAAATAAATTGAATTTTTCAAAAGAAATTATATTAATAGATATTTCATACCCATATCGGTCACTTGCCGTTTCTGTCTTTTAGATCGATGTTGCCCATAGTAGTTGGATGAAACATGCCTCAGGCAATATCGATGGTGTGTGCGATGCCACATGCTTCCCTGGCGTTCTATTGCCGCAAGTATTCCAGGGCCCCGATCCGATATAACGCATATGTCAAGTTGATGGCAGACATGCCTCCTTAACCTAGATAGGAAGAAGTCCCAGTCATCAGCTGACTCCCCTGGTGTTATTGCGAATGCAATAAGAAGGATTCTCCCACGTACCGTCTTGTGCCACGACTAGCAATAAGCCGTCGTATATCTACCATACATGAAGGTACCGTCAATTTGTACCAATGGCTTGCGGTATGTAAAAGCATCTCGGCATTGCTTATATGTCGAAACGACGCTTGAACACTGCGCATCCACGGAGCGGGCGATCGTTGTAGTACGCCGATTCTGTTTCAAGGTGCATTGTGATGCCCGGGACATACCTCTCGAAGATCGACACCACCGCCACACTTCATTATATGGGCGTCCCACCGACCGCAACTTTTCCAACACCTTCGCGCTTGGCTATCCAAGCCTTTACGTAGAGGGCGTGTACCCCAATTGGCTCACGAATATTGCCAATTAAGGCCGGCCTTTGTAGTTTTGGGATCGGCCTTCACCGCCGGGATTATTAAATCGGCCAACATGTCTCAATCCATCCTAGGATGATCTTGTGTTACACATCATCAACGAAGTCACGTTAAATAATGTAACATTACATAATATTAGTGTTATTCGAAATCATTAAACATATTGTCGTATTATCTTTAGGTAAGACATATATGCGGACCTTTGTACTTTTTCACCTCCACAACCTGTCCTTTTCCTCAACGCGCCATGATTTTCCATGAACATGTGTCGTCTTGAATCGCACACTTCGCCTCGTACTTATCCGGCTGGATTTAACCACATTGTAGTTAACCCCGTTGTTTGATCTTTGTATTGTTTTAATGCGGCAAGAAAAGTATTCTTGTCGGAAAACTGGTTACCAACTTCTAATTGGTCCGATTCAACGAAGAATTTGTGCGGTCCACGCGTCCGGTGTGATAGTTCAGAAAACTCCAATGCATCATCTTGAGATAGATCGGCATTATGCATGTGGGCCGGAGAGTGAGTATGCCACGAATAGCGGATCTTCTTCTTCTTAAATGCGAACCGCCCTCAACGCGTCTTCAAGTACAATTGGAGCGGGCTCCGGTTGAGAAAATAATCCAACTTATGCCGTCGATTTCTAGCTCCCGAGGTGGATCCACTTGGATTCATCGTCCGACTCTCCATAACTCGCAACAAGCGAGGGCCTCATTTGGTGGATGTCGTCGGGAGTACATCATCCTCATTAAACATCTTTCGTAAAGATCCCAATCATATGTGGATTGCCAACCACTAGAAGTTGATGACGTCCCCCAAAATGTATTTACGTCATCGACGTCGATCGACGGATATGCATGTCCCATCCACCGACCGAGTGTCGTGCGGGTTATGTTTTCCATACTACTACCGCACACGGGCATTCGTGTTTTGCATCCCACTTACAGTGTCGGCTTGGGGTCGTATTCCCCTCGAACGATACTAGATGTTGAGGTCGCAGAAGATCACTTGGAGATGAAAATTCTACATATACCTCGATATAGGGTGAACCACCGGCAAGATGAGTCTCCACCATTGCCTCAAGGCTCAGAGGACCTTTGATGTCGAATGAGTCATATCTCACCGGATCTACCGAAGCGCAAAATCTATACTTAATAGACACAACTTTCATTAGCGTTGTTCCGAATATTTTACGCCTAATTCTTTTGCGAAGTTCTACCAAATCAACGTTCTGATTAAAACTCAATAGCGCTGTGTTCTCCGATAAGAAAACAACACCATTTTCGGTGTCACGAACTTCACCATTGTAGTAAATAACGGCATTAATACGTTCACTCAT
Source organism: Gossypium sturtianum (assembly GCA_025698515.1). Taxonomy (NCBI): domain Eukaryota; kingdom Viridiplantae; phylum Streptophyta; class Magnoliopsida; order Malvales; family Malvaceae; genus Gossypium; species Gossypium sturtianum. The sequence continues at coordinate 18,204,378 of CM046955.1, read as the reverse complement.
TTTCAATTTTTTCTTTTTGCACGAATTTGCCTTCGCAACTTGAGAATGAAATTTGCTGATTTATAGCCTAAGTTTGCGGATACCATCAGAGCAAAAGAGCGTCCACGTGGGGCGCTTTTGATACTCTGCTCACGGTGCACCTGCTGAAGCGTTTTTGTACTTGCTTGTTCGAAACGTCTCCTCAAAATAATTTTGTCGAGTCCACTCAGTAGCAAAAGAGTGTCCACGCGGCGGCGTTTTTATGCTTGTTTGTTGAAACATCTCCTCAAAATTATTTTGCCGAGACTCTTGCCAAAATCTCAATTCATTTTCACATTACAAGTGGACGGAAGGAACCCCAAACGCGGCCACGTCAGTAGCGTTTTTTAAAGGGCTAAAGTGGCCCAGAGCGGCCGCTTAGTTATTTTTCCCAAAAACGCTAACTGATGTGGCCGCGTTTTTTTGAAAAGTGGTACATTCCGGTAAATTTTTCTGAAAGTGGTATTTTCCGGTAATTTTTGTTTTTTTTGGGTATATATGGGAGCTTTGCCCTAGTTATTCTAGACATAAGTATTTTTGAACTACAATTGTTTTGAACAATAACTATTCTAAACAAGAATTATTGTTTTTGAAGAGATACATTTGGTTGCACAATTTCCTGAATTATAATATTCTTTATCTCAATAAAAAAATTAATAATAGAAGTGGGTATCTACATTCTTATAATAAATAAACTTTTGCCTAATTAGCAACAAAAACCACAATAACAATAAAAGTTGTTTTATTTCTTCGACCAACATAACAGAGGAATGCATGGGAATGGGACAAAGAAACACAACAAAGGCTAAAACCTTGTTTACTGAACCTAATTAAGGATATATATCTTTTATTCTTTGGTGTAATAAGGCTTTGTTTGCCTTGATATTATGTTCTAAATAGCACCAACAACCAAAAATACATATAGCTTACTCTAAAAATGAAAAACATGTAGATTGAACCCCAAATAATTTATACCAATCCAAGTCTCTTCTTGAGCCCCATCACATACTCATAAATCTGGAGTGGATGAGGGAGTGCCTCTGACACACTTCGATAATTTTCTTTACACCTTTTGGCCCATGCAACAAGCTTGGGGCACCCTGCCTCTATGCTGAAATTCCCACATGTCTCGTAACTGTAAAACCAAGTGGTGAAAGGTACAAGTGCAACATCCACTACCCCAATGTTTTGTCCCCCAAAATAGAGCTTGTCTCCCAGCTCTCTTTCCAAGGTCTTCAAGCATTGCATTAACTCTTCCTTCGCTTCCTCTTGGTCTTCTTTTCCCATCCATACTCTCCTCCCAATGCCATATATCTATAGTATTTTTATATGCAAGGAAGAATTCAACATTTATGTTTAAACATTTGAAATCAATTTGGAAAGTATATGCTTTGGAGTGTCTCACTTCTTTAATGATAGATGTATTGTTTTTGGAATGTTTATGTTTGGTTTTAGCCTTGAGTTTTTGTTTTCTACTCCAAAGAAAGCTCAGAGGGGTTTACAAAATTTTGGCAAGAGCACATAGAACCATCAAGATCAAAATGATAAAATATTTTCTTGGTGGACCTAGGCACTCTGTCAAAATTCTGTGAACCCCTCTAAGCTCTCTTCGGAGTAGGGAGACAAAAACCAGAAGCTAAAACCGAGCATAGACACCCCGAGAACAATACATCCATCGTTGAGGAAGTGAGACACTCTAAAATAAATACTCGCTCTCAACAAAGCCAAATATAAAATGATTACTATAATATGCACCAACAATAACATAAAATAAAAAACTTCACAAATAGCAAACACTAACCTTTTTATCAATATAGTCGGCCCAAAACAAGGCTTGTGAACGTTGGTAAGGATAAGAAGGAAGCAAAGGGGATTTGTGATTCCAAACTTGGTCAATGTATTGGAGGATGATGAGGGATTCAGATATGGGTTTTCCATTATGAATGAGAACAGGGATTTTTTTGTGGATTGGGTTCATTTCAAGGAGTAGAGGGCTCTTGTTAAACAAATCCTCTTGCTTGCACTTATATTTGATCCCTTTCTCACCCAAGGCTATTTTAACCCGCATTGCAAAAGAGCTTGGCCAAAAATCAAGTAGAACCACTTCATCTTCCATTTCAAAATATATAAGTTTCTTCTAAATTCAATCAAATATGATTATTGGTGATGATGGTGTAGTTCATTAGTGAAATGATATTCGGCTATTTATACTAGAATGTCTTCTCCAACTTTATAATAGAAAAAAAAAATGAGGGTCAAAATTCAATTGGAAAAAGCTAATAAAAATGGTATCAAACCCATTTCACACTGAGAGTTTCACTTTAACAGGTCCTTTTTCTTATGCCGTAAAGGGAAGTTGCCAGGAACATGCAGAAAGCAAAGCCAAGTAGAAATTTTGTCCTTTGCAAAGGTTTTAATTTATCCCATTGCAAGTGAATGCATAGGGGAACACAAATGTTAAATAAATAATAGTATCTTTGGCTGATATGATGAGCCAACGCAATCAATTTAAGATAAAAGATGTGGGGAATAAATAAATGAAGAATTTTATTATGTAAAAGGTTAAATTTTGCTATTACTTCTTATATTTTATGAAAGTTATGGATTTAGTCCCTATATTTTAATTTAATCAATTTTAGTCCCTATTCTTTTTTATTTATTCAATTTTAGTCTTTGTACTTTTCAAATTTTGAAATTCTAGTCCTGTTTCAAATAGTAGCAGTTAAACTCGTTTGATTAAATTCAATTACTAGTCTTGTGCTACACATACAGTGGTAGATTTAGTTCATAATTTTTCAATTGGATCACTATAAGTCCCTATACTTTTGGATTTTTAAATTTTCAATCTTGACGCAAATGATAATAGTTAATCCATTAACTAGACTTTTAATGAGTAATATATGGAAATGACAAGCTGACATGGTATTACATAAATAATAATATGTTTGCTACATTAGATTTTGGAGATAACAGAATTGGACTTAGTAAATTTAACGGTTATCATTTGATGATGATGAAATTTTAAAATTTAAAAAGTATAGTGACTAAAAATGACTAAATTAATGTATAGGGGCTAAATCCATACCTGCCATAAAGTAGAGGGACTAATAGTAGAAATTTAACTTTATGTAAATAATCATAGGAGATAGAGAGCTAGTTTTACACGGTATCATCGTATGAAACAAATAATAATGGAATATTATGTGTACCAAAAAGTAAAAGAACACAATGGGATATTGTGTATCAGTTTGGAATTTTCTTTTCAGAAAATTGTTTAGTTTGACCTTACGAGTTAGAATTTTTCTTTTTAAAAAAGTATTAAAATATTGTTTATTAATATAATTGTTATATTTCAAATTTATATATATATTTTTTGAACATTCAAACTTGGGGCACAAGTCTTTTCTATTAGACTGGTTTTCTTTAGATTACTGTGGGTTAGACCTGTCTATGGGCCGAGTTATTCGGTCTAGTTGGACTACTCGGGTAAGGTTTTTTTTTTTGCCCGAGCTTGGCCTGAATATTCAAAATAAAAAAAATGTTATTTTTTTTTTGTTTTCTTGCGGTTTTTATTATTATTTTGTTTCTATTTTCTTCTCTCTTTTTTCACTATTTTGTTAACATTTCACAATTATGTTGCTACTATATTATTGTTATTGTAAGGCCCAATTATTGCCCGGGCCCAATATATTCAAATCAGACAACCAATAAATAATAAAAACCCCATTACAGCCCAACTTTTAACAACCCAAATAAATTAGAAACCCTAAGGGCCCGATAAGCCCACTACCTAAACTAGTTTCAAAGCAAAGCAAAACCCTATCACCTCTTGCTGCATTTGCGCTCCCCCCACGTGAGATGTCAGCGCTTCCATTGCCCATGCCAGCCCTCTGCCACCGCTCTTAGTCACCCGCAACACGCGAAAAGGACAACAATAGCAGAAAAGAAGGAAATCTATTGTATTTTTATTTATTATTTTTTTTTCTTTCTTCAATATCGGTTATAAAACCGAAGAGAAAACAAATGTTGAGAGGAGCTTCTCTCTTTTACGAACCATCAGAAATCAAAAAGCAAAAAAGAAGGTTGATTTTAATCCTTCCGATTTTATTTTCTGTCATACAACACTGTTTTTCTTTTATCTTTTTTTTATTTTATTTATTTTTGTCTTTTTTGAAACCTTTTTACAAATAATAATAAACGGTGCGGGAACTTACCGGATTCGCACCGCGCGTCCGTCGCCGGAACCGTCCCCTTTTGTCGTCGAAATCGGCTTAAGGGACGGTTAAGAGGCCTCCTTCTTTTCGGCTTTTAAGGCTAAGAAGGCCTTGCCTTCGGTTTCCTTTTCGAAAGGGGTTTAAAAGGGGCCCATTTTCATATTGCGAACACCGACCACGGTGGTCCGATGGCAGAACCAAGGCCGGCCTAGGGAGGAGCAGAGGGGGTCGAGAGATTTTGAGGGTTTCAAATTTTTTTTTTTAAGAAATAAGGGTCTGAAATGAGGAAAAAAAGGGTGAAACTAGGGTTTAAATACCCCCCAGAAACGGCACCGTTTCATGGGGTTCCCCCCAGGTGCCAAAACGACATCGTTTTGGGGGAACCCGTGCGACCCGACCCGTATAGTAGGGGATCCGCGCGTTTTTACCCTGAATGGGCAAATTGCGCGTTTGGTCCTCCCATGTTGCGCCACTATTCAATCGTACCTAGTTTCATTCTTTTTAAATTTTAATTTTTGCCCCGAACATTACGCGCCACTTCAATTCAGTCCGAGCTGAAACGCTGCGCTTTAGGGACTGGGGTTATTCACCCATTTGGTCCTCACGAGTTTATGCGTATGGTGTGGTGGTCCTTGTTCGCCCCTTTCTGATTTATTGCAATTTTAACCCTTTGACCCTTATTCTGTCTTCAATACAGTCCTTGATTTGCTTAATAAGTTTATTCTTTTATTTGTTTTCTTTAAAAAGCAAACCATACTATTATTATTATTACCATTATTACTATTATTATATTACTATTTATATATATATATATTATTTCGTTTATTAACTACTTTTAATCTTATTATTGACATTATGTGTATTATTTATGTTATTACTATTATATTTATCATTATTGGTATTAATTTTAGTTTATACTATTATTATTTTAATGTTATTATATTATATTCAATAATTTTTTTAAATATTATTCTTAACATTATTTTTACTATTTTATTATTTATCACATTTATTTTTGCTATTGTTATTATTTTACTCATCATTATTATTTACTCTATTTCTAATATCATTATTGCATTTTATTTGTTTTATACGTTTTTATTATATTTATTATTTCTTATTGTTATTACTATTATTATTTTCATTATTGTAGTTTTTATTATTCTATTTTATCACTAATATTATATATATTGTTCACATTAATATAGTATTATTATTGTTTTGTAATTATTGTTTTTTTATACTATTATTATTATTACTATTATTTGATATTATTATTATTATTATTAGTTTTATTATATTTACTATATCTACATCTATATTTATTTTTTAGTTTAATACTATATTATTAAATAATAATACATTTTGTAAAATTACTATATTTCACCTAAAGGATTTTAAAACAAGGCAATGTTTCGTGTTTGGAGGTTCGAATCGTGTTCCCAATCGTGGCTGGGTTTCGATTTTTCGTTCGTCCAAATGACTAAATAACCTCTTGAGATTTTGACCATAAGGCAATATTTCATGTTTGGAAATTCGAGGAATCGTGCCCAATCGAGCTGGGTTTCGGTTTTTGGTTTGTCCGAATAGTGGAATACCCTTTTGAAATTACAATGTATGAATTTTGGAAATCATGAAATGATCTTGGTATCGAGGGTTGAAACATCGTGTTCTAACGTGCTGGATGTGGTATTTCATCTTTTCGGAACAAGGGAATTTCGATATCCAATTCGAATTACCCAAACATTTTCTAAAAGATTTGTATTTTAAAATCTTTCCCAATTTTCGACATTAGGACATTATTAATCAATTTGGTATCAATTTTGGGCGTGACGAGGGTGCTAATCCTTCCTCGCACGTAACCGACTCCCGAACCCGATTTTTTTTTAATCCCGTAGACCAAAACACCGTTTTAGTAAACCAAAACGTTTTATTAAAACAAAGGTGACCCGATCACACCTAATAAAGATCAGTGGCGACTCCCATTTTTATTTTCGTTTTCAAAACCAAAGTCGATCTTGTTTTCCAAACATAAAAAAAAATGGTTTCGACAGCTTAGCGACTCTACTGGGGAAATAAAGAGAGTCAGGCCGTAAATTGATTATTTTCTGTCCTTTGTCGAAAATTTGAAAATTCGATTTGAAAATTTTATTTATTACGATCCTTTTGTTGCATTCGTTTGTGTCATTGTATATGATTGTTATTTTCTTGCGCAAATTGCATTGCATGACTGTTGTGGTCACACTCTTAAGTGGGAGTAAGAAACTACGCCTTCGTGAGGTTTTCACCTCCGCATGGGCTAGTGGACTGCCTCCGGGATACATCCGTACCTATGTGCTTCGTGAGATTTTCATCTCCGCATGGCCATAGGGAAATGTATTCCCCTGAACCGAACTCGATCCATATGAGCCTATAATGGGTGAGGATTGAGGAATCTGCTGGTTCAAGTACCCATTACTTAGAACCAAACCGCATATAGTGAACCCTAAGAGCTAACCCTAGGTAGAGCCACACCAAACCCTAGTGGTCACATGATTATGTACTTTATTCTGTTGTTTATTTCTCTTATGCTAACGTATTTCTTTTGTTTTCATTGCATTACATCGCATCATCTTAGAAAGGAGGTGTTGATTCATATTCGATTGCTAAATAGAAGAGTTTGTCATAAGGAAATGGGTTACTTGATAAAGTGGATTATAATACGGTCGTCCGAGTAGGGTCCAAGTAAACACAACGAAAGAAGACTGATAGTCCGCGAAGGAAAACAAGACTTTGCTTCATTGCCCGAGGATTCAAGCCAACAAGGATTATTCGAGAGCCGTCACGTCTCAACTCTTTTAAAAAGAGTTAATGAGCATTGCGGGGATGAGTAAGCAATGAGTCGCAGTCCATATCAATCAAAATGAGCTAGTGAAAGCATCCATTAGAGAATTCGCGAGATTCGATCTTAGCACTCCCAGATATGAAGAAAAGGGTCAATGTCTTCACTTTGAGCACTTACAAACTGGATGTTTTCCCTAAAGCACTGGGCACATGGACAAGGCAGTTTCAGACTTGTTCGACAGAAGGGTCACGCCCGTCCTTGTAATTCTGGCCGAGACATTTCGATCTTTGAATACATGCCGATGAGCAGGTGAAGGAAGATTCATTTGGATGTGCGGAACTCTTGTTGGCGTGGTTCTATAGCCGCTTTTGGAGAGTGAAAAGGGTTTCTTATCAAGTATTCTCTGAAAACTACTCTCCATTAAAAGAATTAATTGCTCAAATAGAAGAGGTGGCCAATGATTGACAAACCATAGCAGTTCAAGCTGACGTGCTAAGTTTGAAGTGAATTTGAATCAAATTAGGGTTAGGAGTTAACCTGGCTTCTATGGAAAGTTAAGGCTTCGAGCATTAGGGCATGGTCGTATATGTAATCTGTTTTGTGTGAAGAAATTTGTTTTCTAGAAAAGTTCTTCTAGTGGAATTGAATTCAGAATCAACACATCTCTTTCTTTTTTGCATTCATTCCATGCATTTGCATTGCATTTCATGCATTTGTATTACATCATATCACATGCATTAAAATTTGTAGAGAGACCCTAATTAGATGAAATTATTTCAGTTAACCTAGAAGACATGGAACAAAGGTTGGAGAGATTAGAGTAAAGGCAAATACATATGCAGGAGCAATTGACCGAAATCCAACAGGATATGCGAGATCAAATGAATGTGATGAGCCAATTAACCCAGTTACTAGCTGGAAGGCTTAAAAAAAAGGGTGACCCAGTGGTCGACAGTATGGATGATGATGAAGACATCGTTTATTCTCCAATAAGTGTCTCGGCCCAACCAGACGTGCCTCCGCAAGGGGAACCTGTCATTATCAAACCCCAATGTTAGATTAATACCTCGACACTGTTGAACTTTTCGATGGGCTCAGGTTTTAACCCGGAGGATGATCGAGCCAAACCGGTTGTACTGACAGAAACAAAAGAAAAAGGAAAGTGGACTTTTAAAGCCCCGAAGAAAAAGAAAAATAAAGCGAATAGTACGAGAAGGTATAACAAGAGCTATTCGTAACTGACATTCTGATGCTACCAAGGATCAGAACGACCACTATATCGTGTCTCCCCAAGACAAGAGCCCAATCCAAAATCAAACTCGGAAAAACTCCAGTTCGCGCCCATTCCAATCTCGTATAGGGAATTGTACCAAATTTTATTTGAAGAACATGTTGTATCCCATTTTTACGTGGAACCAATACAGCCTCCATACCCTAAATGGTACGATGTGAACGCCCAATGCGAATACCATGCAGGAATTACAGGGCATTCGATCGAGAATTACGCCACTTTCAAAAAGATAATCGAAAGACTCATCAAAATAGATATTGTAAAATACCCAACCTTTCTGTTAAAGGGGTAAATATTGTGAGGGCCACGATGGATAGCGGCATGAGATCCAAGAGTACGTCGAGTTCAGTGCTCTAGTGCAAGATCTGATATTGGGGAATCTAAGTATTAACGACGTATCCAAAAAGGAAACCGGGGAATAGAATTTTTTGAGCATCTACCCTTACATACTTAGGAGTGTTTTAAACAATGAGACTGCGGAAAAGATCCCTGTATTTTTAGAGCTAATTCAGAGTAATGTCCAAAACACGCTTATTGCTCTAAGCCTAGGAGTAATAAGAATCTTTTTGTGAAATAGACTTATGTTCAAAATATATATTTTCAATGAAAATGCATTTTTGTGCCTCACTTTGAGCAAATATTCTTTTATTCATTTATTTCATTCATGCTCATACCACACAAACAATTATTCTTGGATTCATTTGTTCTTTGAATATTTCTTCAAACCTACAACAGGTCCCTAGATATTAATGACATGAGCGACGCTGCTACTGACTTAGAATCCACTTCTGAGTAAGATGTGTGTCTAGAGGAATTTTAGGATTTTGAAGACGACAGAGACGATAACTTATCTCCTGATTTGTTAAGGATGGTAGAATAAGATGAAACAGATCCTACCCTATAAAGAATCAATGGAAATTTTGAGCCTGTGAGAATAGAGAGAGGTGAAAATCGGATCCTGTATCTCCACAAAGACATAGCGAGACGTCATTGAGTCATTCTAAGAGTTCAAAGATGTTTTCGCATAATCGTATCAGGATATGCCCTGGCTGCCGAGACATGTGGATGTTGTTAAGGCTAAGAAAATCTTAGAAGAGGGACACATGCTAATGGCTTTGCAATAGCCAGGCAAATCATGAAGTTCGGGTACTGCTGGTCCACCATGGAAGGGGATTGCATCAGTTATACCAAAAAATAGCAGACAAGATTCTTGTGCCTCCTTCATCTCTTCATAAGACATCTTTATGGCCTTTCTATAAGTGGGGCATGGATGACAGTGGGCCAATCATGCCAAAAAGCTTCTGACGGGTATCGATTCACCTCTGTGGTCGTCGATTACTTCACCAAGTGGGCAGAAGCTACTTCATATGCCGATGTCACAAAGCCGACAGTTAGCAAATTCTATGTCGGTATGGAATCCCAAAAGAGATCATACTTGACGATGCATTAAATTTGAACAACAGCACGACATCAGAAGTTTGCAGTTTGTTCAAGATTTAACACCGTATCATCCCAAAATGAATGGTAAAAAAAAAGAAAAAAAAGAGAAAAAAGAAAAAAGATCGTCAGGAAAATGATTGAGACTCATGAAGATTGGCATCTGTGCTTGTCGAACCTCTGTTAAGACCCCCCATCGGGGCAACGCTTTTCTCATTAGTTTATGGATGGAGGCGATTTTGGCCATTGAAGTCGAATGAAGCAGAATGGCTCCAATCCCAATATGATTAGCTGAACTTGATCAGAGAAGAGAGGCTAAGGGCTATCCTCATGGTCAATTGTACTGAAAGCAAATGATGCGGACCTATAACAAGAAGGTTCGCCCTAGAGAATTCCATGAAGGAGACCTAGTTTTGAAAAAAATGATCATTCCCATACAAAAAGACTTCTGAGGAAAATGGATGCCAAACTGGGAAGGACCGTATGGGGTAAAGAAGGCCTTCTCTGGAAAAGCGTTGATCTTGACCGAGAGGGATAACAAGGACCTGCCTAATCCCATGGGTTCAAATCAAGAAATATTTCAGTAAAAGAAAAAAGAAAAAGAAAAAACAGAAGAAAACAAAAAGAAAAAGAGAAAAGAAGAAGTAAAAAAAGGAGAAAATGAAAAGAAGAATGAGAGGCCAAGGTAAAAACCCGCAAAGGGTGCTTTGAGACCAAATGGGTTTTGATTTGAAAACCCGTAAAGGGCAATTCAAATTTTAGTCAAAATAGGGCATGCGGTAGCCTCACTTCCCCCATATTAACAAGAAGGAGAGATGTTACGTCTTGGGGCATCAACAGAGTACTCTAGATCCCCTAAACACATATTGAGCTTAAAATGGTCCTCAAGAAGTTTGAATAGAGAAGCTCATGCTGCGATATCTGGGGCACCTAGTTTTCATCTTACTCAGATTGAATTTACTATCTTCGATTACTTTATTCTTTTCAAGATACACTCCTAATAAATTTCACTTGTTATCTTGATTAATTCATTCTCATTTTGTGCTTTTTCGAAATTTGATATCTTGATTAATTTATTCATTTTGAGCTTTGCTCTCAATAAATTTTCGTTTCGTCCATCATTATGATCTTTTTCAAGCATTTTACATTGAAATGACGATTAGTGGACTAATAACACTTCAATAAAAGGAGTTTCGCATATTACTTTGGAAGTTTCTAAGTGATACGAGAACCTGACACAAATCTATTGTTTAGAGCTCACTAAGCCTAAGGGTGAAGATATTTGAGAAGAAAGAGTCTAAATTGAGACTATCTCCTCGGAGTTTCTGCCAAAACTAACGATTGAACACAAAAAAAGCAAGATATTACGTCGGTGATAGAATCCTGACGGAAAATGAGCAATGCCAACCCAAACGAAGAAGGGATCATTCTCGAGAGGAAAATGATATTCTACATTCATCGAACATATATATTTGGCTATGGCATTCGAGGAATTGTAACAGACCAAATTGATGGGAAAGGATTCAGATCCTATACCCCTGAATTGCAGTGAGAGGGTCTGAAGATGGTATAAGCCTTCAAGTCCCATAGGTACCATAGAATGGACCTTGAAGTTACATTGGGGCAAGTCATTTGAGCAAAATATGATTGTTTCCTTGAGTTTTTTGGCAAAGGTACCCGCAGGGCGAGATAGCAGCGTAATACGTCAGCAATAAAACTCTGATGGACGACGAGCAGTGACAACCCTAAACATTAAAAAGGGATCATTCTCATGCATTCATGTAAATATCATTTATACACATCCAATTAAGAGCATTTGATTCGTTCCGATCATTGCATCCTAATCATTATACATTTAAAAAAGGGATCATTCTCATGACATTCTGTATTCATGCAAATGTCATCCCTAATATCATGTAGTTAGGAGCATTAGATTCATTCCGATCATTGCACCCTAATCATTATACATTTAAAAAATGGATCATTCTCATGACATTCTGTATTCATGCAAATTTCATCCATAATACATTTAGTTAGGAGTATTAGATTCATTCCGATCATAGCATCCTAATTATTTGGCATAAACATAAACATATAAAACCGATTTTACAGGACAGCCCCCCAGAAGACGGTGTCGCAACATTGGTGAATTCACAGATCTTGCCTTCCTAAGTGAAGTGGGTCGAAGATACCAGTCTGGCATTCTTGAAGTTGCAGGAGCAGATTGAAGATAGCAGATCTGGCATTCTTGAAGTTACAGGAGCAGATTGAAGATAGCAGATCTGTCATTCCTGAAGTTGCAAGAGCAGGTCGAATACATCAAATCTTGGCATCCCTGAGTTTGCAGTTGAGCAGATTGAAGATAGCAGATCTTACCTTCCTAAGAGTGCAGTGAAGCGGATCGAGGATACCAGTCTGGTATCCTTGAGTTTGCAGTGGAGCAGATTGAAGATAGCAGATCTTGCCTTCCTGAGAGTGCAGTAAAGCGGATCGAAGATACCAGTCTGGCATCCCTGAGTTTGTAGTGGAGCAGATTGAAGATAGCAGATCTTGCCTTCCTGAGAGTGCAGTGAAGCGGATCGAAGATACCACCGCATCCTTGAGTTTGCAAAGTGAAGCGATTGAAGATAGCAGATCTTGCCTTCCCGAGAGTGCAGTGAAAGCGGATCGAAGATACCAGTCTGGTATCCCTGAGTTTGCAGTGGAGCAGATTGAAGATAGCAGATCTTGCATTCCTGAGCGAAGCTGGTCGAAGATACAAATCCTATCTCCCTGACCAGCAGTGGAATAGGTTGAAGATTGTAGATCTTGTCACCCTAAGCAGTAGTGGACCGAGGTCGAACGGAAAATCTTGTCTCCCTAAGCAGTAGTGGAACAGATTTAAGCCGTATTTCCTATCTCCCCGACCAGTAGTGGAATATGTCGAAGATTGTAGACTTTATCTCCCTGAAGATGCAGTGGAGCAGACTAAAGATAACAAATTTCATTTCCCTGAAGTTGCAGTAGAACAGATGGAAACTATAAATTACAGCGAACCTTATCTTTCTAAAGATACAGTGAAGCAGATTGAAGCCACCAGCCTTATCTTCCTGAAGTTGCAGAGAAGCAGGTTGAAATTTCCAATTCCTATACTTTTGAAATTGCAGTGGGTCAAAGCGAAGTTACTTGAAGAAGAAGAAAAGAAATGCCGAGACTCAGCAAAACCGGGCAAAATTGGTCCTTTTAAATTCTTTGCTCCATTCTCGTTACACGACAATGAGCAAAGAGGGGCAGCTGTAAGACCCAATTATTGCTCGGGCCCAATATATTCAAATCGGACAACCAATAAATAATAAAAACCCAATTACATTTCAACTTTTAATGAATTTCAAATAAATTAGAAACCCTAAGGGCCCGATAAGCCCACTACCTAAACTAGTTTCAACAAAGTGAAACCCTAATGACTGCTGCGCCACGCCGCTCCCACGTGAGATGTCAACGCTTCCACTGCCCATGCCAGCCCTCTGCCACCGCCCCTAGTCACCTGCAACACGCGGAAAGGACAACAATAGCAGAAAAGAAGGAAATCTATTGTTTTTTTATTTTTTTATTATTTTTTCTTTCTTTCTTCAATATCGGTTATAAAACCGAAGAGAAAACAAATGTTGAGAGGAGCTTCTCTCTTTTACGAACCATCAGAAATCAAAAAGCAAAAAAGAAGGTTGATTTTAATCCTTCCGATTTTATTTTCTGTCATACAACACTGTTTTTTTATCTTTTTTTTTATTTTTTTATTTGCTGTCTTTTTGAAACCTTTTTTACAAATAATAATAATAAAAAATGAAAAGGGTAAACTTACCAGATTCGCACCGCGCGTCCGTCGCCGGAATCGTCCCCTTTTATCGTCGAAATCAACTTAAGGGACGGTTAAGAGGCCTCATTCTTTTCGGCTTTTAAGGATAAGAAGGCCTTGCCTTCGGTTTCCTTTTCGAAAGGGGTTTAAAAGGGGCCCATTTTCATATTCCGATCACCGACCACGGTGGTCCGATGACAGAACCAAGGCCGGCCTAGGGAGGAGCTGAGGGGGTCGAGAGATTTTGAGGGTTTCAAATTTTTTTTTAAGAAATAAGGGTCTGAAATGAGGAAAAAAAGGGTGAAACTAGGGTTTAAATACTCCCCAGAAACGGCACCGTTTCATGGGGTTCCCCCCAGGCGCCAAAACGGCGTCGTTTTGGGAGAACCCGTGCGACCCGACCCGTAAAGCAGGGGATCCGCGTGTTTTTACCCTGAATGGGCAAATTACGCGTTTGGTCCTCCCATGTTGCGCCACTATTCAATCGTACCTGGTTTCATTCTTTTTAAATTTTAATTTTGCCCCGAACATTACGCGCCACTTCAATTCAGTCCGAGCTGAAACGCCGCGCTTTAGGGACTGGGGTTATTCACCCATTTGGTCCTCACGAGTTTATGCGCGTGGTGTGGTGGTCCTTGTTCGCCCTTTTTTGATTTATTGCAATTTTAACCCCTTGACCCTTATTCTGTCTTCAATACAGTCATTGATTTGCTTAATAAGTTTATTCTTTTATTTGTTTTCTTTAAAAAGCAAACCATACTATTATTATTATTACTGTAAGTACCCAATTTTGCCCGGGCTTAAAACAAATAAACCAGAATAAAAATAAAATGTCCAGGTTTATTTTTTACAGTCCAATTAAATAAACCAACCCACTAGCCCAAAACCCATTTACAACCAGACCCAAAACACACCAAAAACAGACCCAACTGACCTACGGGGCCCAAAAGGCCCAATACAAAGCCAAACCACATAAACCTAGGGTTTCTGGGAAACCCTTGCGCCGCAGCCCCAACATCAGCAGCCTTGGTCACGCCGCAATCCGCGCGAGTTGCGCCCAGTCACCGCCGGAATCCTCGTCGATCACCTGCAAGAAGGAAAGAAAAGACAACAATAATGGCAGAAAACGAGCATAATAGATTTTATATTTATTTTTCTTCTATTTTCTTTGGGCTATAAAGTTGTAAACAGAACACAAAAATAGGGACACGAACGCACAGAAGTTCGAAATATAGAAATATACACAAAAAACTTCAGAGTCAATACAAAATCAACAAGGTTTTTTATTTTTCTTTTTTTTCTTTCCGAATACTTTTACATTATATTTTGTTTTATTTTTTGTTATTTTTTTAAAACCATACATATATATAATATAAAAAAAAACTTACATTTTTAAAATCCCAGCCACCGTACACGGTGGCCGGCGACGGTGGCAGGCGGCGGTGATCGATGCCGGAGGGTCTGCCGGAAATCGCCCGAAGTTGAGAGAGGGAGAGGGAGGATTTCTGATTTTTTTTTTTTGAAAATGGGTAAAAATATTTTATTTTTGAAGGATATGAGGCTTTTATAGGGTGCCAAAACGGCACCGTTTTGGGCTTATGTCCCAACGCTAAAACGACGTCGTTTTCTGGCGACCCGTGTAACCCGACCCAACTGAGCCAGGATCCACGTGTTTTTTCTGTGAAATGGGGAATTTGCAAGTTCAGCCCCTCCACAGTTTTATATGTTTCAATTCAACCCAATTGGAAATTTTATTTTTTATAAAATTGGCCCCAGATTTGCATTCTGTTTTAATTAAGTCCCTTAAACTGTTTTAAAGGCCAAAATCGGAACGACACCGTTTTGAAATTTGACATAATTGCCATTTGGTCCTTGTATTTTAACGCGCATTTTAATTTAAGTCCTTTATATCTGTTTTAATTATTATTTAACCCTTGTTTTTTGTTGTTGTTGTTTTTATACTTTTATTTTATTATTTTAATATTATATTAAATTATTTTACTATATTAAATAGTCTATATTATTTTCTTTATTATTCATATATTAATACATTAATAGTATAACTTTATATATATATTTTTATGTAATATATTATATGTTAAACGATTATTATTTATTTTTTAGCTTAAAATTATTTTCATTATATATTAATTTTATAAATTAATTACTATTTATATGTTTTCAAAATTTTTATATTATATAGTATTATATTATGTTTTTATATAAAATCTATTTATATGATAACTTATTTTACTTACATTATTTATTACATATATAATTTTATGATTAATATTATATATATATATATATGTTTCTATATAAAATTGTTATATATTATTTGTTAATTATTATTTTTATATATATTAAATTATTAAATTATATATATTTATTAAGTTTTTTTTACTTCTAATTTTTGTTATTATATACATATACATATATTAAATCATTTTTAAAATCATCACATTCTTTTTATTCAATGTATAAATATGTTTCATTTTTTTTTGTCTAATTTTTGTTATTTCGTAACAATTTCAATTATTGCTATTTATTACATGTTTATTTATTTATATTCTTAGATTGTTTATTATTATTTAGCATAATTCTTTATATATTCATTTGTGTAATATTATTCTTTTATTATTTATTGTTAATATAAATTTGTAGAATTGCAATTGATATATGTATTACAATGTCTTACTCATACCATTTTTTAATAAAAATACCTTTTAAATTAAAGATTTTTTTTTGCAAAATATTTTTTAACGGTGATATCCGATATTTGGAATCTTCGAGAAGAGTCGTGCCCTAACTTATTGGGTGGTGATTTTTCTCGTAAAATTTAAAGTATTAGATTTCTCTCCATTTTCAAAGTTCAAGGTTACCAAATTCAAACAAAAAACTTATTCTTGAGAATTCAAAATGTTGTATCCTAACTTATTGGGTGTGATGTTTTGTGTCTTGAGGTAAGAATTTTCTAAAATAAAGATGCACCTAGCTTGAAGTTATAAGATCTTTGTATCCTAACTTATTGGGTGTGGTATTTTTATTTCTTTGAAATAGGTAAGTCTTGGTTTTCTTTCTAATAAGGGATCTTATTTTAAATTTTTTTAAATTTCAAACATTTGGACATGATTCTATCAATTAGGTACCAATTTTTGGGCGTTATGAGGGTGTTAACCCTTCCTCATACGTAACCGACTCCCGAACCCGTTTTCTCGTTTTTCGTAGACCGAAATCAAATGTTTTAAAATGAAACGCTTTACAAGGTGATCCAATCACACCTAAATAAAAAGGGGTTGGTGGCGACTCCCATTTTTTGTTTTAAAAGTCGATCCCCATCATTTTTTAAAACCGATTTTTAAATGGTTTCGACAATTACTATTATTACTATTATTATATTACTATTTATATATATATATATATTATTTCGTTTATTAACTACTTTTAATCTTATTATTGACATTATGTGTATTATTTATGTTATTACTATTATATTTATCATTATTGGTATTAATTTTAGTTTATACTATTATTATTTTAATGTTATTATATTATATTCAATAATTGTTTTAAATATTATTCTTAACATTATTTTTACTATTTTATTATTTATCACATTTATTTTTGCTATTGTTATTATTATACTCATCATTATTATTTACTCTATTTCTAATATCATTATTGCATTTTATTTGTTTTATACGTTATTATTATTATATTTCTTATTTCTTATTGTTATTACTATT
This sequence comes from Gossypium sturtianum, assembly GCA_025698515.1. Taxonomy (NCBI): domain Eukaryota; kingdom Viridiplantae; phylum Streptophyta; class Magnoliopsida; order Malvales; family Malvaceae; genus Gossypium; species Gossypium sturtianum. Next base: position 18,187,016 of record CM046955.1, on the reverse strand, counting down.
ATTATTTTCATTATTGTAGTTTTTATTATTCTATTTTATCACTAATATTATATATATATTGTTCACATTAATATAGTATTATTATTGTTTTGTAATTATTGTTTTTATACTATTATTATTATTACTATTATTTGATATTATTATTATTATTATTAGTTTTATTATATTTACTATATCTACATCTATATTTATTTTTTTAGTTTAATACTATATTATTAAATAATAATACATTTCGTAAAATTACTATATTTCACCTAAAGGATTTTAAAACAAGGCAATGTTTCGTGTTTGGAGGTTCGAGGAATCGTACCCAATCGTGCTGGGTTTCGATTTTTCGTTCATCCAAATGACTAAATAACCTCTTGAGATTTTGACCATAAGGCAATATTTCATGTTTGAAAATTCGAGGAATCGTGCGCAATCGTGCTGGATTTCGATTTTTGGTTTGTCCGAGTAGTGGAATACCCTTTTGAAATTACAATGTATGAATTTTGGAAATCATGAAATGATCTTGGTATCGAGGGTTGAAACATCGTGTCCTAACGTGCTGGATGTGGTATTTCATCTTTTCGGAACAAGGGAATTTCGATATCCAATTCGAATTACCCAAACATTTTCTAAAAGATTTGTATCTTAAAATCTTTCTCAATTTTCAACATTAGGACATTATTAATCAATTTGGTACCAATTTTGGGCGTGACGAGGGTGCTAATCCTTCCTCGCACGTAACCGACTCCCGAACCCGATTTTTTTTTTAATCTCGTAGACCAAAAACACCGTTTTAGTAAACCAAAACGTTTTATTAAAACAAAGGTGACCCGATCACACCTAATAAAGGTCGGTGGCGACTCCCATTTTTATTTTCGTTTTCAAAACCAAAGTCGACCCTATTTTCCAAACATAAAAAAAATGGTTTCGACAGTTATTATTTGGATATTATATAACTCTTGTTTTATTGTTAGTTTTATTACTATTTTAGAGGCATTTATTTGTTAAATTGCACTTATCTTAGTGTTATTTACGTATACATATCTTTTACATTTATTTTCAATTTGTTGAGAAACATTTATTTTACTGTTTTTAGTATTTTTGATTCATTATATATTTTAAAAAAATTATATAAAAATAAAATAGAAAAATTACTACGGGCGGACTAGGCCCAAGATTAAGCATCTTTATCTGGATCGGGCTTGGACAAAATTTTAATCCCATTTTTCGAGTTGAGCCTAGCAAACGGACCTAAAAAATTTTGGTTGGGCCGGGCCTAAACCCGGCCTGACCCATGGACACTTCTAACTATGAGTAACGTGTGAATATATATGTATAATTGTTTTTATTATTTAATAAATATTGTTATTTTGTGTAATTAATATAAGTATTTATTATTTTAGAAGAATTTAAATTGTAATTAAAGTAATCGTAAAATATTAAAATACATATAATATTTAAAGTATGCACATGTTGCAAATGTGGTTTTTATTCAGTAATGTTGGATGTTTTAATTTGGAATAAATATTAATTTTATACATAAATTTTGATTTAATTTGTAAATTGATATATAAATTTTAATTTCTTGTAATTATATATATATATATATATAATTTTGATCGTGGTTCATATGTATACATGAATCTTTGATATAAACGTTTAAAGAAATAAATACATCTATTTATTTTTAAATTAAATTAATATAATTGTTTATGTATGCAATATATAAACATAAAATGATGTTACATCGATAATGTTGTTGGTGGTTTGTGAACATATCAAATCAAAATTTTATGTATAAAATTACACAAAATCAAAATCCATATATGAAATTACACATTTGACTAAAATTTACATATAATTTCGATATTTATTCCTTTTAATTTTTACAAAACTTACATAAATAAGCTAGTAATATTATCAATGCACTAATTGTTTATTTGATCTAAAAGAAATAGTTCATATGTATCTTTCTTATAATAACATGTTTATATACCACATATAAAAATATTTCTTAAATAAAATAATAGGAATAATATATGATAAAAACTAATTAATTAATTTCTTTTTTGATTTACCTAAATATTTTGTCAATAGCACGATAAATTATAATTTGCAATTAATTATCAAATTAATTATTAATCATTAACTTTAATGTCGAAACATTACTATTTAAACAATTATTGATAAAAACTCATAATTAAATTTAAAAAATAGAGTTAAACTTAATTAAAATTTGAGAATATATATGATTGTATTCCAAAAAGATGCAAAATTAAAAAACAAATCCAACTTCCCAAAAACAACTAAAACAAAATTATATTAAGACAAATAAATAAATGTTGTTTCCTAAAAGCAATTAAAGTAAAATAATATTTTAAATAATTATTAATAATATTATAAAAATATTTAAATGTTCTCGTTCTGTCACTCTTACATTATATTCGATTAATATGTGTTTTTGTTTATTAATCTCTTTAACTTATAATGCAATTAGTTGTCTTTTTACCAATAAGTGTTGAGTGCAATAGTAAGACATATGTTTAAACCTTAAGGACGACAATATTGGGAGGGATAACCACGAACGCTGAACATAAACTGTAAAACGAATATAAAAAGTACAAAAAATGCATTTTTTAACTTTCATTCATTCATTCAACTTCACAATAAAATAAATTAGTAATATTATTAATACATTAATGCTTTTTTAATCTAAAACTATTGAGGCAAGTTATGAAGCAACATTCTACGTAACACTCAATAGTGTTCACTATCATCCATCACTGCGATAGTGAAGCAAAACTTGCCATATTTGGTGTTGAAATTTTATTGAAATGAAATATTTAGGCTATTAACTATGATGATATTTTGAAGATATGGAAGCCCACTTATGAAAACCAATCTGTTACCTTTGAAGATTGGATTAGAGTGGATTGAATTTATACAATCCTTGAATTATGGAGACTTGTTCAGATTGAGTTGTTGTTTTGCTAGAAGACTAAATCTCCCTCATATTGTGTTTTATTGGACTTTATTAGTATATTATATTTGCTATTTTATAGCTGCTAATTTCAAGGAGTTGCTTTGTATTCAATCTCTAGTATGTTAGCAAACTTAATCGAATATATATGTTTCGAGGCTTGTATAGGTTTTGTATGAGAGAATATTGAAAGCACTTTATTAGTTCATTATGGAGCTTATTGTGTAAGTGTAATTGAAGAGAAAACTTTTAGGTGTTTTCAGTCTAAATTCTCATGGGGAGGATTTAGAAGTGAGTGTTCTACTATTTAGGAAAAAGGTGAGATCTTTATACTTGGGGAGTGATAGGGTGATATTCACTTGTTGTATTATGGATTAAAGATAATGAAATTACTTACTGAGTTAGGCTCTACAAACGTAAGGAAACTGAACTGTGTAAATAAACCTTGGTGTTTTTCATTATTTTGTTTACACAGTTTTCGTAGTGCCAAACTGTAGTGGCCAAGCACTTCCATTCTAAGTTGATAGTTCAAGTAATTAACAACTTAAGGTCCCAACAATTGGTATAAGAGCTTGAGCTATGACATGAGAAGTTTGGTCATGTTCATTATAAAGGGCTGTAAAGATTGGTTCAATATGAGACTGTCAAAGGCATTCCAAAGCTTAGTGGATAATAAAACATTTGTAGAGTAATCTCTCACCGTATAGGTAATGTCGTCAAATCTTCAAAGCGAAAACAATTGCGGTCATTCTAAATCATTCGGGTAATTTCTCTCTTGTGGTTTAAGCTGTTGAGAAGTATAAGCTATAACTTTTTCGTCCTATATTAGTACACAACCTAACGTATTGAGTGAAGCATCACTGTAAACAACATATTCTTTCCCGATTCAGACTGAATCAACATTGAAGCTTCTGTTAATAAAGCTTTTAACTAATCAAAATTCCACTGGCATTTATCTGACCAAACAAAATCAACATTTTTCTACAATAGCTTTTTCATTCGTAGAGCAATTATCGAGGAACTCTTAACAAAATGTCGGTAATAACCAGTTAGGCCCAAAAAACTACGCACCTCAGAGACATTCTTTGGAGCTTTTAAATTTATAATTGTAGAAATCTTACTCGGATCAACCCAGATACCATCCGCAGAAATCACATGCCCAAGGATACCAACCTCTCTAAGCCAAAATTCACATTTACTGAACTTTGCATACAATTGTTTCTCATTTAAAGTTTGTAGTACGGTTTTCAAATGCTGAGCATGCTCAGATTCGGTTTTGGAATAGATCAGTATATCATTAATGAACACAACTACAAATATATCTAGGTGTGGTTGAAAAACTCAATTCATTAAGTTCATAAACGCGACAAAGGCATTGGTTAATCTGAAACCATCATTATCTTTAACTCGCAACTGCTAGTAGCCAGATTTGAAATCTATTTTCAAAAATAATGTAGCTCCTTTCAACTGGTCGAACAAGTCGTCAATATGGGGCAGAGGGTATTTATTCTTTATAGTAACTTTATTCAATTGGTTGTAATCGATACACAGTCTCATTGACCTATCTTTCTTTTTAAAATATGATACTGGTGCACCCCAAGAAGATACGCTCGGTCATATAAAACCTTTGTCAGACAATTCTTGCAATTGTGTCTTAAGTTCTTTTAATTCAGCTAGTGTCATTCGGTATGGAGTAATAGATATCGGAGCAGTTCTTGGCACCAAATCAATCACAAACTCAACTTCCCGATCAGGCAGTAACCCATGCAATTCTTCTGGAAACACATCCGTAAACTCGTTAACAATTGGTACCTGATCAATCTTCGATTCCAGTTCTCAATTATCAAGTATATATGCCAAAAATGCTTCATACCCTTTTCTGATAAATTTTTAAGTGGAGATTGCTTAAATGACTTTAGTAGCACAACCCAATCTACAGACTCAACTGTAATTATCTCACCATTCTGACATCTCAAATCAATCCATTTTAATTTATAGTTCACCATGGCATCATGTAAAGTCAACCAATCCATTCCCAAAATAATATCAAATTCGTGAAATGGTAGTAACATCAGATCAGCAGGAAAGTCACAGCCTTGAATTCTTAGCTAACACTTTCGACATATTAAGTTAACTATCACACTTTGACCTAGTGTATTCGTAACTCTGACATCAAATTTAGTTGACTTAACAGGTAAATTCTTATTCGTTACTAATGCTGTGCAAATATATTTAGTTGACTCCAGTATTATTGCTCTGACCAGAACGTCTACCTTTATGAGAAGTGGATTGTGGCTTCACACTCCAATCATCAGTATCACCCTTCTTTCTCGAGCAATTTCTCATTAAATGCTTTGTTGAACCATATCTAAAACAAGCATCCATTTTGGTTCTGCATTCACCAATATGTAACTTTCCACAATGTTCACAAATAGGTTTAGGAACATTACGGATACTGCCAACACTGTCTACAGGCACAGTCTAAAATCTTGAGTCATTTGGTCTCGTTTTATTTCTTCCCGATAACCTTGATGGTGAAGTGAAGCGACTGAAGGCTTCTCTCAATTTCTTTGATGGAGGAGCTGAAAACGGTCTAGATAAACTTCGTTTACTGAAATCTCAAACTCTTCTGTTATTTTGTTTCTTACTATTACAGATTTCTTCTATCTTTTGTGTTCGATCAGATAAAACTACAAATTATCGTAATTCCATTGCACCTATTAACATATTGATCTCATCATTCAACCCATCTTCAAAACGAATATACATTTCCTCTTCAGTCGGTACAATTTCACAAGCGTATTTACTAAGTTGTACAAACTCTCGCTCGTATTCAACTATAGATTTATTTCATTGCTTCAATTCAAGAAATTCTTTCTTCTTTCTATCAATATTTCATTTACTGACATATTTCTTTTTAAACTCAGTTATGAAAATGTCCAGTTAACCCTATCTTTTGATACTATAGCTATCAATATCGACCACCAATGATAGGCTTCTTATTTAAGCAATGATACAACACATCTTAAGTAATCATTAGGTGAACATGTTATTTCATCGAACACTTTTTGAATATTTTCAAGCAAGTACTCAGCCCTAGTTGGGTTATCTTCTGTCTTACCTCTGAACTTTTCGGTACCACACTTTTTAATTTTATCAATAGGGGGCCATCGTATAATTTCAGCATTTTGAGGACACGGGGATGCCACAGGAGGCACAATAGGGAATGGAGGTTGTAGAGCCACAAGATTGGCTCATATGAACTCTAAGAACCACTGACCCATCATGTTGAAAAGGTATTTTTCATTTCATTTTTTGACATTTGCGAAACTGGAAGACTGTGACTCGCTTCTTGTTCGGAAGCCGGAACATTATTGTCTACTTCATCATCAACTACATGATTTGACTCTGTTGACATCTTTGAATCTATAAGAAAACAAGGTCAGATCAGATCAAATAACTTCACACTATCACAAGTTTATATGACATGTAATTTCTAAACCCAATACATGCTACATTCAGTCCTAAAATCGAATAAATCGTGACTCTGATACCACTAACTGTAACACATCTCACCCGGTTCGGTCGCTAGACCTGAGCTATAGAATGCTACAACAGTGAACAATATTTGTTACATATAATTTCGGATTTAAACATTTATTTAAAAAGTAAAACATTCCATAATCTAAGTATAACATGAATTACAAACAAAAAGTGAGTCTCAAACGAGCTTACGAAAGCTCTCAAACCAACCTAGAATCAAATAGGGGTTTAATTGAAAACTTAACAAAAAGTAGGAAAATTTAAAAAAATAAGGGTCGCACGGCTGTGTGTCCAAGTCGCGCGACAGATTGTGACTGTTGTGCTTGAGTCACACGGTCGTGTCGTCAAGCCGTGTAACTAACTGAAACTGTATGGACCTAGATGCAAAATTTCCAACTTAAAGTCACACGGTCGTGTTCTTGGATTGTGTAACAAACTGAGACCATGTGCTAAAATAAAGACCATATGAATAGTACCACACGAGCATGTGGTCAGCCCATGTAACTTTTTGTAATCGTGTTGTGCAAAAATCAACTTTCTTCATTGGTCACACGACAATGTCACCAACCCGTGTGGTACGACCGTATGCTAAACCGTGTGTAACAAAATGACTTTTCATACAAGTTACCTAATTCAAGCAATTCCAAACACATACCAATGATTATATTCAAATATATACTTATTCAAATCATGTCAAAATACACATTAAAACATGGCTTAATCTTCTAACCAATATGCTTCAAGACACCATCACAACCAAAAGTTAATACCAAAGTTCATCTCATTTCATACCAACAATGTGAACGGCTAACATATACCTTAAATACAAACATATGCCAACTTCCATACACTTATTTTTGACTAAAACATCACATACACAACATATAAGATAAATGTCTAAACTCATTCACATATCATACTTAAAACATTCAGTTTTATCATCAAGCCTTCATACCATAATTTTCAACACCCATTTCAACCATTACACAACATAATTAACCATACCAACCATTCATATGAATCTATCATTTTTTTTCCATGCTTTGCAACCACAATCAAGATTTACCATTTCAAATCCTGATCAAGCATACCAAAAGGTCATCAAGCACACATTCATTATATAATATCATTCACATTTTACTATTACAAGACACTTATATACAAAATAACCCCTATTACATGTCACATAATCGAATTGAACATTCAAAAGGTCTACCAAAAAGTGGTTGGATAGTGTGATCTTCAAATTGATCTAATTGCCAAGTTTCTCAAAATGATAACTACAGGAAACATAAAATGAAACAGAGTAAGCTTCAATTAAGCTTAGTAAGTTCATAAGTTGGAAACAATATAACATACCTCAATTTCCACGTTTAAATAACAAAACAGTTAACTGAACATTTTACCCTATCACCAAAATTCATATCAATAGGTGAGTTCATCACATTAAAGTTGTAGAAAGCCCATTTCGCCCAGGCCCGTCAGATTAAACACAAAAACAAAATGAAAACCAATTAAATTACAGTCCAAGTTACAAACCAAATAAACCCGTTTCTAAATTATATTAACCCAAAACCTACAGGCCCAACAGAGCCCAATACCCGAGCCCAATTACAGTGGCCCAATCGGCCTGGATAACCCAAAACATATTTGGGTTTAAAAAAAAACCCTAAGAGCTTCCAAGGCCAAGCGTCGTAGACCAGCGCCGCAACCTTCTTAGCAGGGATTTCTAGCACGTCATCACCACGTCAGCAGCCTCCGTACTCGCCTCCGTACTCCACAGTTGGCCTCTGTACCTGTGAAATGGATGAAAACGCAATAGCAAAGCACAGCAAAAAAGAAATATAGGATTTTATTTTTATTTTTATTTTCATTCGGGCTATAAAACTAGAGGAGATGATTGTATTTAAGGGGATACGCAAGAAATACAAAGAAAAAAAAAACAAACAAAGAAATTTTAGAAAAGGTGATTCCTAGATATTTTAATTTCTTTTCTGTATTAAACTTTCGTTCCTTTTACATGCAAAGAAAAAGAAGAATAAAAGAAAAGGGCTTTCGTACCTGTTATCGGACCTATGTTTACTTCGCTATCATCGAAGTTTAAACGAGGAGAGGTTAAAAGCCTTCCGATATGTGCTCAAATGGCCGAATCAACTTTTGCACAACCATTCATCGTTCATGGTGGCGAAATGGATGTCGATTTAGTTCGCTAGGCTGAGTAAAGAAGGAGGCGCTTAGGTTTTCGTTTTGTGTTTATTCTGATTAAGAGAGCTAAGTGTGCGTGTGTTTTAGGTTTTTCTTTAATCTTTGGAGAGGTATTGAACGACGTCGTTTAAGCCAAATTCATTGGTTTTGAAACGGCGCCGTGTAAGCCATGACCAATTTCAACCCGATGACCCGATCCAAACTCTACTAAACCCGCGTGTTTAGGGATCTGAGGGAATAATTGCGCTATTGATCCCTTTATTTAGCGCTGCCATTCAATTGAGTTCAACTTTTATTCCATTTTTTTTTATTTTACCACAGAATTTTATATTGTTTCCACTTTAGTTCGTAATTCAACTATGCGTTTTGATACTTTGGAATATTTATATTTTTAATCCCTGATTATTGGCGTATATTGTATTTTAATCCTTTTTTAATGGCTTTGTTTGTTTCTAAATTAACGTTTTTTTTTCTTTTCAGTTCAATTAGATTTTTCTATTCTTTTGATTTAAACACATTGATTTCGTTGGTTTTAATAAATTGTTGGGAATTAATTTATCAATTTTAATATGTTTCAAATTACTTATATATATTTTTATTTTAAATTTAGATGATATTTTATTGTATATATTAATTTATTTCAGATATTTTTATATACTATTACTTACATATATGTTTTATATATTTAAAGTCATATATTATGTTTTTCTTTGTTTTGTATAATTTACTTCAAATATTTTAATACATATTTCATAAATTCATTTACCAATTATCCTATTTTAAATAATTTCATGGATTGTAAATTTCACACTCTACTTTCTTTATTTTAAATCCATTTGTTAGCATTCAAAATTTTGTTTTGTACTAATTTGCCAACATATATTTTATTAGATCTTTATTGTTTATAAATTTCGTTTCAAATCGTATTATATAACACCATTTTTATATGTATAATTTCAAAATTCATATATGTATATTACTATTAAATATAACCCTTTTTTTAATGTTTATATACTTTGTTTTAATTTTAGTTTTCTATGTAATTTATTGGTAGTATATTGATGATTTCAAATTCTCTTCTTTTTTTCGTTTGTTTTAAAATTTGTTACTTCTTATTTGTGGAAATTTGTTTAGCTTTTAATTTGTTATCTTTCAATTGTTAATGTTAATATTCATGTGGTGTAATGTGCACCTTGATTTAGATTCCTTATAGCTCCATATCATTATCCATTTTTTGTAGAAATGATATTATTATGTATCTTTATTTCATGTTACTTGTTATGCCTTAGTTCTGTATTCTTGCATTATGATTTCACTCCGACTTTCATCCAATTTCAAACCAAGTATTTTGAACCGGTTTTAAAAGTACCTATTTGAAAACCTTTTGAAATAAGGCAATATTTAGTGTTTGGAAACTCGGAAGATTGTGCCCTAACGTGCTGGGTGTTAATTTTCCGTTTGACCAAATAACCAAATATCCTTTTAATTGCATGCTTCGAAGATCAAAGATGATCTCGATGTCGAAGTATAAATGTGTCACATCCTAACATGTTGGATGTGATGTTTTTATTCCTTTGGAACGAGTGAATCTTGAGATTCAATTCAAAATTAACTAACATTCCTTAAAAGAATCACATCTTAAACATTTTCAAGTTTTCAATGCAAGGACATTAATTAATCAATTTGGTACCAATTTTGGGCGTTGCGAGGGTGCTAACCCTTCCTCGCACGTAACCGACTTCCGAGCCCTTTTTTTTATATTTCGTAGACCAAAAATTATAGTTTTAATAAATCAAAATGTTTTATTAAAATAATCCATCTCAAAATGATCCGATCACACGTTAAATAAAAGATCGGTGGCGACTCCATTTTCTTTTTAAAAGTCGATCCCGTTTTCCAAATTCGAAAAAAATGGTTTCGACAGCTTGGCGACTCCACTGGGGACTTGGTTGAGAGTCAGGCCATAGATTGATTTAGTTTTGTCCTTTTGATTGAAAACTTGGAAAATTGTTTTGAAAAATCACGTTTCTTTTAATGCATTTATTGATGTTATGATTAAAATCTCGTCGAATACTCTCGCATTGCATTGCATGACCGTTGTGGTTACACCTGTAAGTGGGAGTGAGAAACTATGCCTTCGTGAGGTTTTCACCTCCGCATGGGCTAGTGGACTACTTCCGGAATACATCTGTACCTATGTGCTTCGTGAGATTTTCATCTCCGTATGGCCATAGGGAAATGTATCCCCTTGAACTGAACTCGATCCATATGAGCCTATAATGGGTGAGGATTAAGGAATCTGCTGGTTCAGGTACCCTCTCTTTAGAACCAAACCACATATAGTGAACCCTAAGAGCCCACCGTAGGTAGAGCTATTCTGAATTATAGTGGTTACCCGAAAGGAGGTTTGATAATATTTTACTTGTTTGGATTTTTATTATGTGATACTGACTTGTTGTGTTTTGATTTGTTTTCTTATTTGCATGTCATTTTATATTAAAGAGGTGTTGATTCCTGTTCGGTTGCTAAGATAGAAAGTTTGCCATGGAAAACAAATTTCTTGATAAAGTGGAGGTCAATGCGGCTGTTCGCACATGGTCAGAAGAGTTGCAATTGGAAAAAGGGGATAGTTTAGTTGAAGGATACACATCAGAGCTGTGGGACTTCACCCACATTAGTGTGACGCAAAATGAGCTTCAAGAATTGAGGGATATTTGGACTCATTGGGAGTATGAGACTAAACAGATGTTCTACTGCAACTATGGTGATATTTCTTATTTACTTGATGTCAAGATAGATAAGCACTTGTTTCGGGCTATGGTTCAATTCTGGAATTCTGCATATGGTTGTTTCACTTTTGGGAAGGTGGATTTGGTGCCTACTATAGAGGAATACACCACTTTACTTCGCTGCTCAGGGGTCCAAGCCGATAAAGTTTATATTAGGGTTACTAATGTTCCTTCTTTCGTGAAGAAGTTGATGAATATTACGGGAATGAGCGAGCAGTGGGTTTCAGCTCAAATTCAGCAAAAGGGTGAAGGAAAATGTATTCCTTGGGTAAACTTGATAGATTTGATCTTGATGCACCCTGACGTAAAGAGGAAAATTGATATCTTTGCTTTGAGCATTTACGGATTAGTCATTTTCCCTAAAGCTCTAGGGCATATAGATGAAGCATTTATGGATTTATTTGATCGGTTGGATAAGCAAGTTACACCTGTCCCTGCAATTCTCGCTGAGACTTTCAGGTCCTTAAATGCATGTCGAAGAACAGGAGAAGGTAGGTTTGTTGGATGTGCACAATTATTGATGGCCTGGTTTCACGGTCACTTCTGGAAGGTAGATAAAGTTTCTTACCGACCTTTCTGTGAGAATTATTCACCTTTAAAAGAAGAAGTAGCTATGTCAAGGCGCGAAGATGTATCAGAAGAAAAGCGGATGATGATTTTTCAGAATCTTCAATAAGAGGACATCGAGTGAAGAGCTCCATGGATGGTGCTGGATGAGATGCTTTATAGATGTGGAAGCTTTGATTGGGTCCCTTTGCCTGGAATTTGGGGAGCCATTGGATACGTTCCTTTGCTTGCAGCAAGACAGTATAAGTCCAGGCAGTTTGTGCCGGCGACACACGGGTTAGCTCAAAGTGAATTCTCCTATAGAGGAGAAAATTATAAGAAAAGGATTCGAGAAATTGCTGACGCTTGGAGGCGAACTCGTCGGATGAAGAGAGTGACTATAGGCGAAATGATGACGCCTGAGTATAATATGTGGTTAAGCAAAAGGGTTAATGATCATATTCCGGGACCAAATTTAGACGGTGCTCGATCAGTGGAGGAATGCTTGCGAGTAGTCCCGTCAGAATTGGAAATTATAAAGCAAGACTTTCAAAAACATAGTTCAGAGCTTGGGAAGAAGATTGAGCAGCTGGAGGAAGAAAAAATGCACCTGAGATTAGATGTGAAAGTACAAAAGTCAGAAGCTGAGAAGTTAAGAAAGGGGAAAAATAAAGCTGAAGAGGATCTGGATAGTCTAAAGATAGACTATAAGAAGATACGGCTATCAATGAGAACTGCTGGGCTGGGGAAAACTTCAGATCAATGGGGACAAGAGGTTCAAGAGGAAAGAGCTAAGGCTGAATAATGGAAAGAGAAATTTCAAGAAATGCAGGCTCGAAATGAGATCCTAGAAAGGCAAATGTTCGAAAGCCAAAATGGAAGAAATAAGCTAAAGTCTAAGATGGCTGAGTTGGAGAGATCTCTCTGTTATTATCAAAGCCGTAATTCTGTGATGGAACTAAAAGCAAGTTTGAGCAAAATAGAGGAAATGAAAAAGAAAATTGAAGAATTAGAGGTGGCATTGCAGAATTGTCAAAATCGTATTGGGTTCCTAGAGGTGAATGAAGAGCGATGGAAAGAGGGGCTTCGCTACTCTCAGGATCAAGTTAGAAATAGTGATTACATCATGGGAGAAGCCATAACCCAAATTCGAGAGATAACTGACTACTTGCAGACTTTAGCAGTACAAGCGGATATACTGAGCGTGCAATATGAGTCGCAGTCAAATCATGGACAGGAGTTAGCTTCACTACTTAGGAAAATAAAAGCTTTGGGTATTAAGGCAAAGCCATATATGTAATTTGTTTTATGTAAAGGATTTTGTTTTCTAATAAAGTTTTCTATATGGAATTGAATCAGAATCGACACCTTCTTTACATTCATTCCATGTATTTGCATTACATCGCATCATATGCATTAAAATTTGTAGAAAGGCTCTGATTAATTAAAAATTATTTCAGTTAACATAGAAGACATGGAACAAAGGTTGGAGAGATTAGAGCAAAGGCAAATACATATGCAGGAGCAATTGACCAAAATTCAACAGGATATGCGAGATCAAATGAATGTGATGAGCCAATTAACCCAGTTACTAGCTGGAAGGCTTAAAAAAAGGAGTGACCCAGTGGTCAATAGTGTGGATGATGATGAAGACATCGTTTATTCCCCAATAAATGTTCCGACTCAAGCAAACACGCATTCGCATAGGGTACCCGTCATTATCGGACCCCAATGTCAGACTGATACCTTGGCCCTGTTAAACTTCCCTATGGGTTTAGGTTTTAACCCAGAGGATGATCGAGCCAAACCGGTTGTACTGGCAAAAACAAAAGGAAAAGGAGAGTGGACTATAAAAGCCCCGAAAAAAAAGGAAAATAAAGCGAATAGTACGAGAAGGTATAACAAGGGTCATTCAGAGCCGATTACAGTAAGCCAGCCAAGGACGGTAACTACCAGCCATCAGGTCTCCCCAAGGAAAGAACTCGATCCAAGACCGAACTCAGAAAAACCCCAGTTCGCACCCATCCCAATCACATATAGGGAGTTGTACCAACTTTTGTTTGAAGCACATGTTGTATCCCCTTTTTACGTGGAACCAATACAGTCTCCATACCCTAAATGGTACGATGTGAACGCCCAATGCGAATACCATGCAGGAATTACGGGGCACTCGATGGAAAACTGCACTGCTTTCAAGAAATTAGTAAAAAAATTCATCAAAATGGGCATTATAAGATTCGATGATCCCTCTGGTGCAGAAAATCTGTTACTCAACCATGCTGTTAAAAGGATAACTATTGTGAGTACCATGATAAATGGGGGCATGAGATCAGGAGTACATCAAGTTCAGGGCTCTAGTGCAAAACCTGATACTGGCGATTTTGAACATTGATGACGTATCTGAAGAATGAACCGGGGAATAGACTTTTCCAAGCTTCTGCCTTTATGTACTTGGGATGTTTTAAACAATAGAACTGTGGAAGAGATCCCTGTATTTTTAGAGCTAATCTAGAGTAATATTTAAAACATGCTTGTTGCTTTAAGCCTAGAGTAATAAGAATTCCTTTGTGAAATAGGCTTGTGTCCAGAATTTTTATTTCAATAAAATGCATCTTTTGAGCAAATATTTTTCATTTCATACTATACATTATTTTGTTTTTAGAATATTCTTTCATTCTTTATTCATGACCATACCATACAAATAATCAGCCTTAGAATCATTTATTCTTTGGATATTTTTGCCTTCATACCTAGATACCCAGATATCAACGACATGAGCGACTTTGTTACTGACTCCCTTTTTGGATGAGATATGGGTTTAAAGGATCAAAGGACTTTGAAGATGACAGAAATTGTAGCCTATCTTTTGATTTGTTAAAGATGGTAGAATAAGATGAGAATAGACTCTACCATACAAAGGGTCAGTGGACGTTGCAAGCTTAGGAAAGGGGCAAAGATCGAAGCCTAACTCACCACAGAAATAAGGCGAGACATTATTGAGCCATTTTCGAGAATTCGAAGATGTTTTCGCACGATCATATTGAGGCACGCCGGGCTACTGAAACGTGGGTATGCTGTTAAGATTGGTGTTTAAAGAACCCATGCTAATGATTCTACAATAGTCAGGCTAATCATGAGGTTTAGGTACTGCTGGTCCACCAGAAAAGGAAGGTTGCATCAGTTATGCCGTGAAGGCCAGATGGATGAATACAGGACTTACGCGCCTCCTCTATTTCTTCACAAATTCCCTATATGTGGGGCAGGGACGTTATGAGGCCGATCTCGTCAAAAGCATCTAGCCAACACCAATTCATCTTTGTGGTTGTCAATTACTTCACTAAGAGGGTGAATGTCGCTTCATATGCCAAAGTTGCAAAGCCAACAGTCATCAAATTCAAATTCAAATCCAAATCCAAATTCGAATTCAAATTCAAATTAAAAAAAAAGTGGCAATAAAGAATGTCAGAAAGAAACATAATTGCACACTATCAAAGATTTACTGATGCGCTCAAAGATCGGACACCATATCGATCAAACAAAGGCGGCAAAAAAACCATTCAAAAATTGTTGAAAAATGACTGAGACTTGTAAAGTTTGACATAGAGAAGTTACCATTTACCCTCTATGTTTCTTGAACGTTGGCCAAGACCTTCACCGAGGCATCTTTCCCATTGGTTTATGAAAGGGAAACAATTGTTGGAAGTTAAGATTCATTTTCTCCAAGCTTTGATTGAATTAAGAATTGGATAAAGTAGAATGTCTCCAGTAAGCTTGATTGAAAATATTCATCATGGTCAAATGTACCAAAAACAGATGATACGGGCTTATGACAAAAAGGTTCGCCCAAGAGAATTTCATGATGGGGACCAAGCATTAAGAAGGATTCTTTTCATACAAAAGGACTTCAGAGGGAAGTAAATGCCAAATTTGGCAAAACCTTATGTGGTGAAGAAGGCTTGTTCTGGAAGATCATTAACTTTGACCAATATGGGTGGTAAAGATATGCTCAAGCCGGTGAATTCAGATTTCTGTCTAAAAGGAGAGGCCAAGGTGAAAACCCGCAAAAGGGCACTTTGAGACAAAAAAAAATTATTCAATCAAAAATAAGAAAGAAAAGGAGAGGCCAAGGTGAAAACCCGCAAAGGGCGCCTTGAGACCAAAGGGGATTTGAGTTGAAAACCTGAAAAGGGCGGCTCAAATTTTGATCAAAGTGGGGCATACAACAGTCTTGCTATGCCTGAATTGACAATGAAGAAGTATGCTACGTCTTGGGGCATCGACAAAGTACTCCGGATCCCCTAAATGCATATCGAGGTTAAAATGGTTCTCAAGAAGTTTGAACAAAGAAGCTCAGGCTTCGATATCTGGGGCACCTAGTTTCCATTTTACCCATTTTAAATTTTTTATTTGTGATTATTTTATTTGTTTCAAAATACACTACCAATAAATTTCCCTCAGGATTGCATTTTCTATCTTTGCTTAACCTATTTGTTTCGAGTTATGCTCCTAACTAATTTCCTTCTTGTCCATTGTTATGATCTCTCTCAAGCATTTCGCATTGAAATAACGATTAGTGGACTAATAATACTTTCATAAAATGAGTTTCGCATATTACTCTGGAAGCTTCTGAATAATACGAGAACCTGAAACAGGACTTTTGTTTAAAACACACCAAGTTTAAGGAAGAGTCTAGATTGAGACTATCTCTTCAGATTTTTTATCAAAAATGGTGACAAGATATTGCGTCGGTGATACAATCTCGACGAAGAATGGGCAATGTTAACCCAAGCGTAAAAGGGGAATCACTCGCGAAAAAAAATGATATTCTGCACCCACGCAAATATCATGCATACACACTTGGTTAGGTCACCTAGGGAGAGATCAGTTGATTGAACAAGTTACAATCCTCTACCCTTGAGTTGCGGTGGTACGGATGGAAAATGTTACAAGGTCCTGTACCCTTGAATAGCAATGGGATAGAGTGAAGAAGAAATAAATCCTATATTTTGAAGTCGCAATGGGATGGATGGGAAAAGATTCAGATCCTGTACCCCTTAAGTCACAATGAGGTAAACCCTAGAGTTACAGTGGGGCAAATCTGTTGAACAAAATATAATTATTTTCTCGGGTTTTCTATTGAGAATACCAGCCGAACAAGATGACATTACAATACGTCAGTGATAAAGCCCTGATAAACAATGAGTGATGACACCTAAAATAGGAATCATTCTTATAACATTTTCGCATTTATATATCATAGCATGTCTAAATAGGAGCATTTGACTCATTTCGATCATGGCATCCTAATTATTAGGCATAAGCATGTACCCATTCTACAGGTTATGTCCTCAGGACGACAGTGTAGTAAGGTAGATCGAAGACATCAGATCTTGTCTCCCTGAGTTTGCAGTGGAGCAGATCAAAGATAGCAGATCTTGCATTCTTGAAGTTGCGGAGCGGTCGAAGATAGCGGTCCGGCATTCTTGAAGTTGCGAGGAGCGGATCGAAGACATCGAGATCTTGTCTCCACGAGTTTGCAGTGGAAGCGGTCGAAGATAGTAGATCCGGCATTCCTGAAGTTGCGGGAGCGGTCGAAGATAGCGAATCGGCATTCCCGAAGTTGTAGGAGCGGTCGAAGACATCGATCTTGTCTCCCTCGGTTTACTGATGGAAGCGATTGAGGATATCGAATCCGGCATTCTTGAAGTTGTAGGAAGCGGTCGAGATAGCGGTCGGCATTCTTGAAGTTGCATGAAGCGGATCGAAGATAGCGAATCGGCATTCTGAAGTTGCGAGGAGCGGTCGAAGACATCGAGATCTTGTCTCCCGAGTTTGCGATGGAAGCGATTGAGGATAGCATATCGGCATTCCTGAAGTTCCAGGAGCAGATCGAAGATAGCAGATCTGGCATTTCTGAAGTTGCAGGATTAGATCGAAGACATCAGATCTTGTCTCCCTGAAGTTGCGGCGGAGCAGATTGAAGCTACAAGGCTAATTTCCTTGAATTGGATCGAAGTGCTAGTTCTCATGCCCCTGAAGATGCAGCGGGATGGAACGAAGCTACTCGAAGAAGAAAAAAACTGAAAGAGGTCAAGATTTGGCAAGACCGGGCAAAATTGACCCTTTTTAAAGTATTTGCTCCATTCTCGTTACACGACAATGAGCAAAGAGGGGCAGTTGTAGAAAGCCCACTTTGCCCGGGCCCGTCAGATTAAACACAAAAACAAAATGAAAACCAATTAAATTACAGTCCAAGTTACAAACCAAATAAACCCATTTCTAAATTATATTAACCCAAAACCTACAGGCCCAACAGAGCCCAATACCCGAGCCCAATTACAGTGGCCCAATCGGCCTGGATAACCCAAAACACATTAGGGTTTCAAAAAAAAAAACCTAAGAGCTTCCAAGGCCAAGCGTCGCAGACCAGCGCCGCAACCTTCTCAGCAGGGATTTCTAGCGCGTCATCGCCACGTTAGCAGCCTCCATACTCGCCTCTGTACTCCACAGCTGGCCTCCGTACCTGCGAAACGGATGAAAACGCAACAGCAAAGCACAACCAAAAAGAAATATAGGATTTTGTTTTTATTTTTATTTTCATTCGGGCTATAAAACTAGAGGAGATGATTGTATTTAAGGGGATACGCAAGAAATACAAAGAAAAAAAAAACAAAGAAATTTTAGAAAAGGTGATTCCTGGATATTCTAATTTATTTTCTGTATTATACTTTCGTTCCTTTTACATGCAAAGAAAAAGAAGAATAAAAGAAAAGGGTTTTCGTACCTGTTATCGGACCTATGTTTACTTCGCTATCATCGAAGTTCAAACGAGGAGAGGTTAAAAGCCTTCCGATATGTGCTCAAATGGTCGAATCAACTTTTGCACAACCATTCGTCGTTCATGGTGACGAAATGGATGTCGATTTAGTTCGCTAGGCTGAGTAAAGAAGGAGGCGCTTAGGTTTTCATTTTGTGTTTATTCTGATTAAGAGAGCTAAGTGTGCGTGTGTTTTAGGTTTTTCTTTAATCTTTGGAGAGGTATTGAACGACGTCGTTTAAGCCAAATTCATTGGTTTTGAAACGGCGTCGTGTAAGCCATGACCAATTTCAACCTGATGACCCGATCCAAACTCTATTAAACCCGCGTGTTTAGGGATCTGATGGAATAATTGCGCTATTGATCCCTTTATTTAGCGCTGCCATTCAATTGAGTTCAATTTTTATTCCATTTTTTTATTTTACCACAGAAATTTGTATTGTTTCCACTTTAGTTCGTAATTCAACTCTGCGTTTTGATAGTTTGGAATATTTATATTTTTAATCCCTGATTATTGGCGTATATTGTATTTTAATCCTTTTTTAATTATAACATCCTAAATTTACGGGCCTATACATTTAGTGTAGGGATAGGTTTACTATGTTAATTTAATTGATAGGGGTCTAAATTTGGGCTTAGAATTAGGCAAAAAGGCCCAGATTAAAGTGGCATCATTAAAAGTTAAAAAGGAACAAGTTTTGGGTCGCAAGGAGCCCATGTTTTAGGCCAAATTCGCCACTTTAAATGAAGAGAGGGTGACGCCACACACAAGGAATTAGGGGCCCAAGTATTAAGTTTAATGAGGCCCAAATCTTTTAATTTAAGTGAGTTAAATTTGGCATTAGGGATTAGTAGAGGTGGGCGGCTACAAGGCTATAAAATAGGAGATTTTTGTGGATTTTTAAGTGATAATATCATAGATAAAAAGGAGAAAAGTTAGGAGCTTATCTTCAAGGGAAGTGTTGGCGAAAATCCACCACCTAGAGGAGTGTAAAATTCGCTCTTTGCATGGCAAGGAGGGTGCCGAATTTCTCCTCTCTTTTAACTTGAATTTTAAGGCGTTTTTAGTTTTTAGCGATAGGTGCCAAAATATCTATAAATAGGGGCTAGCTCCTTGATTACGACAACGAAAACCCTAAATTTCTCTCCCATTGTGCCGAAATTCCCTAGCCTCTCCTCTCCAATTTCTTTTCTCCAATTTCTTTAAAAGTTGAAACTCTTCTCCACTTTTTCCTTCTTGTGCCGATTTCTCTAGGAAGCCGAAGCATCCATAGTCTTTTCTTCTATTCATCCTATTTGAGAATTAG
Organism: Gossypium sturtianum; assembly: GCA_025698515.1. Lineage (NCBI taxonomy): Eukaryota > Viridiplantae > Streptophyta > Magnoliopsida > Malvales > Malvaceae > Gossypium > Gossypium sturtianum. The sequence continues at coordinate 18,166,841 of CM046955.1, read as the reverse complement.
TTCTATACTTTCGGCATTTAAATCTTCCATGGGCATTGCCGAATCCTCTCTCTAGTGCTAGCCGAATCTCCTATGCTAAGGTAAGTGTTGATTTTTGATTAGTTCTCATGATCTATTTCCGGTTTTTGAAAGGCAAAAGCCAAAAGCTAATAGTTTAATGGTTTTATGATGGGCGGTAATTCGGGATTTGAAGGAAGCTTAGTCGACTAGATCTAAAAGCCGAAAATCATAAGTCTCCAATTTCGGGATTTTAAGGTAAGAAGATTTGTTATTTATATATATAAAATCGGGTAGAATACTAACCATGACCGAATATAGGAGAGGCCTATTTTCGCAATTGTTCCGGGCTTTAAGCAAGGCTATAGATTGAGGATAATAGATCCGGATAGCAAGGACATCGACTAAGAATATTGGATTTACGCAATATCGGTGTGTAATTCTCCACACCATCTAGATCTGTTTGATTAATATATGAAAATAAGTATTACATGTTTTGTTAAATGCAAAACCCCGGCATATTGGCGGAACCCAAAGAGGTAAAGCAAATCACCAGGTTAGTAAATGATCCGATTAAATGTTATAAGTATACTTGATTTTATGTGATTGCATGGGTTGGGTTTGATGAAAGGAGGAAGTTATATGTTGTAGCGGTTTTTACCGTGATGCATTGTAGTGGTTCCTTCACGTGATCTGTTGTAGCGGCCTGCCGTGATGCATTGTAGTGGCTACGGCCATGATCGATGATGAGCGGCACGATCGCCATCAAGGCGTGTAGCGGTGTGGGTTGATTGTAGAAATCCCCAATGGTGTGAATGGTGATGCAGGGCGTGTAGCGGATGGACACCTAGGATATGGGTTGGGCTTTGCATATTATTTTTGTTACTTATATTTTGATTATTCATTTTTATGGGGCTAAAGCCCAAATCTAATGGTGCATGAGGGTTGCACACTTTGAGTCTCGCGACTCACCCTTTAATTTTAACCATCTCGGGTGACACTTAGGGCATCGGACCGGGAGAGGAGAGAGAGCAAGGTGGCCATGCGACGAGCTTTGAGAATTCAAAGAACAAGACTTAGTCTAATTTTTTTATTTTCATTTAATTAATGGGTTCAAATTTCCTTGTAATAAGGCCATGGGCCACTAGACTACCATTTATGTCTTGGGATTTTGTTGGGCTTTTATTACTGGGTTTTAAGTTTTACGTTTTCAATTAAGTTAAGACCTGCATGAAATTTCGGTTTTTATTTAAAATCTACCAAGATAATTGCTAACTTAATATTTTATACTTTAATGAATTATTAAGCTTTCGAAATAAAGGTGTAAACCTAGTAACTGTTTTCCGAAATGCGACATGTTATGTAAAATCTCTTAAGTGACATACCAGATCCGGTTGTAGCATTTGGGTCGGGTTTGGGGTGTTACAAATTGGTATCAGAGCCCGGTTCAAAACTCGGCTCTGGGGGGTTGTTTTGGGCTCAAAACGTTTTCTAAAGTTGGGTTTTCGAAACATGCATATTTATACAGGTCTGTTAGCTCAGCATGGCACCTGCGTCTTCGGCCCAAGTCCGCCAGGTAAGTATTCTGAACTCCTGATTGTGATATAAATGTGGGCTTGATGGGCCTTATGGGACGTAGACTATCTAGGTTAGAACTTGATGGACTCTAGGCTTAGACAAACAACTCTTCAAATCCATAAGACTTAACTTCACTAAACAAACCCGTGAACGAGCCGCAAGACTAGGGTGTGGTAATAGGCATACGCATGTCTAGGATTGGATCCGAAAGAGCACAGTATTTAAGCGGTCCTAGTGACTCACCTCCTCTTATTTGGAATCCTACCTAGTGCGTGGTGATTTGTTCACCTTAGCCAAGTTAGGGTGTGGCAATGGGCATACGCATGTCTAGGAGTGGATTCAGGGGAGAGCTTGGTACTTAGCGATCCTAGCGACTCACCTCCTCTTCACTAGAATCCTACAGTGCGTGGTGACTATTCACCCTAGTTATGAGGACTTGTTGATGGGCTAAACCCTATAATTAAAACCCGAAAGGACCAGCCACCCTAGTTCGAAAAAAATTCAAGTTTTGCAAAATTTTCAAAATACATTTGATTTGTGAAAACTTCTAACCAGCTATGAATTTGTAAAATACCTATGTTTTAAAAATTTACCCAAAATCTCATGATTTCACGAGTAACCCGGACTACTGAACTAGATTTTCCCAAAGTACCCTATTTAAAAAAAAACAACCACAACAACATCAAAGTTTGAAAAAAAAACAAAATACCCCTGGTTTGTACAATTACCAAATTACCCCTGATTTGCAAAATTACTAAATTGCCCCTGATTGCAAAATTACCGAAATACCCCCGGATTTTAAAATTTCCAAAATACCCCCAGATTGTAAAATTACCAGAATACCCTCACTTCACGAAATCAACAAGGAACTTTATTATGAAAAATTACAGAAATACCCCTATAGGATGAAATTACAGAAATACCCCTGGGTAGTGAATCAACGAAAACACCTTTACGTGAAGAATGTAAGTGCTTGGATGATTTTTGTATCATGTATGTGTTTATTTTAGTTAGAGGTTACAAACTTGAGACTGTATTGTGAATGCGAATTCGAAAGAACCACTCTTAAAACTATTATTCATAAGACTGTTAATGGTTAACTAGTGAAAGAAAACTAATAATCCATAAAATTCTTAATCAGATAAACGCGAATCGATAAAATGAGTACAAGGGGACGAGGACACTCTAGATGCTAACACTGGTGCGTACTCTACCATAGTATACTAAGTGTTTCTTTTGGCTTTAGAATCGGAGTCGCAAATGAAAGCATAGTGGTGAGACTTGGGTAGTGCGATTAATAGTTAGTTGGAAATTTCGAGGATGAAATTTCTTTAAGAGGTAGAACTGCGTAACATCCTAAATTTATGGGCCTATACATTTAGTGTAGGGATAGGTTTACTATGTTAATTTAATTGATAGGGGTCTAAATTTGGGCTTAGAATTAGGCAAAAGGCCCGATTAAAGTGGCATCATTAACGATTAAAAGGAACAAGTTTTGGGTCATGAGGAGCCCATGTTTTAGGCCAAATTCGGCACTTTAAATGAAGAGAGGGTGACGCCACACACAAGGAATTAGGGGCCCAAGTATTAAGTTTAATAAGGCCCAAATCTTTTAATTTAAGTGAGTTAAATTTGGCATTAGGGATTAGTAGAGGTGGACGGCTACAAGGCTATAAAATAGGAGATTTTATGTGGATTTTTAAGTGATAATATCATAGATAAAAAGGAAAAAGTTAGGAGCTTATCTTCAAGGGAAGTGTTGGCCGAAAATCCACCACCTAGAGGAGTGTAAAATTCGACTCTTTGCATGGCAAGGAGGGTGCCAATTTCTCCTCTCTTTTAGCTTGAATTTTAAGGGCGTTTTCAGTTTTTAGCAGTAGGTGCCAAAATATCTATAAATAGGGGGGCTAGCTCCTTAATTCTGACACTGAAAACCCTAAATATCTCTCCCATTATGCCGAAATTCCCTAGCCTCTCCCTCTCCAATTTCTTTTCTCCAATTTCTTTAAAAGCCGAAACTCTTCTCCACTTTTTCCTTCTTGTGCCGATTTCTCTAGGAAGCCGAAGCATCCATAGTCTTTTCTTCTTTTCATCCTATTTGAGAATTAGTTCTATACTTTCGACATTTAAATCTTCCATGGGCATTGTCGAATCCTCTCTCTAGTGCTAGCCGAATCTCCTATGCTAAGGTAAGTGTTGATTTTTGATTAGTTCTCATGATCTATTTCTGGTTTTTGAAAGGCAAAAGCCAAAAGCTAATAGTTTAATGGTTTTATGATGGGCGGTAATTCGGGATTTGAAGGAAGCTTAGTCGACTAGATCTAAAAGCCGAAAATCATAAGTCTCCAATTTTGGGATTTTAAGGTAAGAAGATTTGTTATTTATATATATAAAATCGGGTAGAATACTAACCATGGCCGAATATAGGAGAGGCCTATTTTCGCAATTATTCCGGGCTTTAAGCAAGGCTATAGATTGAGGATAATAGATCCAGATAGCAAGGACATCGACTAAGAATATTGGATTTCGGAATATCAGGTGTGTAATTCTCCACACCATCTAGATCTGTTTGATTAATATATGAAAATAAGTATTACATGTTTTGTTAAATGCCGAAACCCCGGCATATTGACGGGAACCCAAAGAGGGTAAAGCAAATCACCAGGTTAGTAAATGATCCGATTAAATGTTATAAGTATACTGATTTTATGTGATTGCATGGGTTGGGTTTGATGAAAGGAGGAAGTTATATGTTGTAGCGATTTTTACCGTGATCTGTTGTAGTGGTTCCTTACTGCGTGATCTGTTGTGGCGGCCTGCCGTGATGCATTGTAGTGGCTACGGCCATGATCGATGATGAGCGGCCACGATCGCCATCAAGGCGTGTAGCGGTGTGGGTTGATTGTAGAAATCCCCAATGGTGTGAATGGTGAGTGCGGGCGTGTAGCGGATGGACACCTAGGATATGGGTGGGTTGGGCTTTGCATATTATTTTTGTTACTTATATTTTGATTATTCTGTTTTATGGGGCTAAAGCCCAAATCTAATGGTGCATGAGGGTTACACACTGAGTCTCGCGACTCACCCTTTAATTTTAACCATCTCAGGTGACACTTAGGGCATCGGACCAGGGTGGAGAGAGAGGAGAGCAAGGTGGCCATGCGACAGAGCTTTGAGAATTCAGCAAAAAGACTTAGTCTAATTTTTTTTATTTTCATTTAATTAATGGGTTCAAATTTCCTTGTAATAAGGCCATGGGTCACTAGACTACCATTTATGTCTTGGGATTTTGTTGGGCTTTTATTACTGGGTTTTAAGTTTTACGTTTTCAATAAAGTTAAGACATGCATGAAATTTTGGTTTTTATTTAAAATCTACCAAGATAATTGGTAACTTAATATTTTATACTTTAATGAATTATTAAGCTTTCGAAATAAATGTGTAAACCTAGTAACTGTTTTCCGAAATGCGACATGTTATGTAAAATCTCTTAAGTGACGTACCAGATCCGGTTGTAGCGTTTGGGCCGGGTTTGGGGTGTTACATTAATGACTTTGTTTGTTTCTAAATTAACGTTTTTTTTCTTTTCAGTTCAATTAGATTTTTCTATTCTTTTGATTTAAACACATTGATTTCGTTGGTTTTAATAAATTGTTGGGAATTAATTTATCAATTTTAATATGTTTCAAATTACCTATATATATTTTTATTTTAAATTTAGATGATATTTTATTGTATATATTAATTTATTTCAGATATTTTTATATACTATTACTTACATATATGTTTTATATATTTAAAGTCATATATTATGTTTTTCTTTGTTTTGTATAATTTACTTCAAATATTTTAATACATATTTCATAAATTCATTTACCAATTATCCTATTTTAAATAATTTCATGGATTGTAAATTTCACACTCTACTTTCTTTATTTTAAATCCATTTGTTAGCATTCAAAATTTTGTTTTTGTACTAATTTGCCAACATATATTTTATTAGATCTTTATTGTTTATAAATTTTGTTTCAAATCGTATTATATAACACCATTTTTATATGTATAATTTCAAAATTCATATATGTATATTACTATTAAATATAACCCTTTTTTTAATGTTTATATACTTTGTTTTAATTTTAGTTTTCTATGTAATTTATTGGTAGTATATTGATGATTTCAAATTCTCTTCTTTTTTTCGTTTGTTTTAAAATTTGTTACTTCTTATTTGTGGAAATTTGTTTAGCTTTTAATTTGTTATCTTTCAATTGTTAATGTTAATATTCATGTGGTGTAATGTGCACCTTGATTTAGATTCCTCATAGCTCCATATGATCATTATCCATTTTTTGTAGAAATGATATTATTATGTATCTTTATTTCATGTTACTTGTTATGCCTTAGTTCTGTATTCTTGCATTATGATTTCACTCCGACTTTCATCCAATTTCAAACCAAGTATTTTGAACCGGTTTTAAAAGTACCTATTTGAAAACCTTTTGAAATAAGGCAATATTTAGTGTTTGGAAACTCGGAAGATTGTGCCCTAACGTGCTGGGTGTTAATTTTCCGTTTGACCAAATAACCAAATATCCTTTTAATTGCATGCTTTGAAGATCAAAGATGATCTCGATGTCGAAGTATAAATGTGTCACATCCTAACGTGTTGGATGCGATGTTTTTATTCCTTTGGAACGAGTGAATCTTGAGATTCAATTCAAAATTAACTAACATTCCTTAAAAGAATCACATCTTAAACATTTTCAAGTTTTCAATGCAAGGACATTAATTAATCAATTTGGTACCAATTTTGGGCGTTGCGAGGGTGCTAACCCTTCCTCGCACGTAACCGACTTCCGAGCCCATTTTCTTATATTTCGTAGACCAAAAATTATAGTTTTAATAAATCAAAATGTTTTATTAAAATAATCCATCTCAAAGTGATCCGATCACACGTTAAATAAAAGATCGGTGGCGACTCCATTTTCTTTTTAAAAGTCGATCCCGTTTTCCAAATTCGAAAAAAATGGTTTCGATAAAAGTCATATAACCTTTCATACTATACAAGTTAGTCCAACACCATATCAAGTCATCATATCAATAAACATAAAAAAAAATTCAGATCGTTCATCTATGCTTTACCACATTATACCTGGTTACCATTTATCAAACCTATTAATAACAACAATTTAGCCCGATGAACTATTATGAACATATACGAATACTCAGTTATCCACCCAAAACATGCAAGAATGCTCAAATGAGCTTTACCATCTAAGAACACGCCTGGGCACTGCACTGAGTGCCAAGCCCATAGGCTAAACATCCCTCCAAAAACACAGCTAGGCACTATGTTCCAAGCTAGTAGGTTACACATCTTCCCAAAAAAAAAAAAAAACACACCAGAATCATTGTGGATATAACTCGGTAATCCGCAACCAATGTTGGATTCTGGTACATACAGTGAATATATACATATCATACGTCAACATCTCATCTCATATAAAACTAGTACAGCGCGCAAATAACTCTATTGTCATGCCAATTGTATCATATCTCAAGTTCTTTTGGGCTCAATGCATGTAATAGTATATCACTTTTCAATTCAATCCTTTTTCTCACTTTTGTACCAATTTGCAACATTTAAGTTTACATTCAAACATTCCAATTATACAATTCAAATATAAATATTACAAAAATATATAGAACTATACCAGATGAACTTACCAGGGAATAGCAGCAACAGAAGAAGTGTCAGGAACTAATCTACTATTTTTTCCTCAATTATCCACTGATTGATCTGTTTCTTGATATGCAAGTGATACAAACTCGATTCAGTGTTGATTCGAGTCATTTAGATTGCCCGATCGAGAAATTGAGTAAGTTGTGCTTCGTTTCAAGAAAGGCTGATAACGGGTAAAAGATAGGCTCAAATAGAGGTTCAAAGAATGTTTAGGAAATGGATGGATAGGTTTGGCTAAGGCAAAGGTTGAACCAACAATATGGATGATTGTTGACCCAAGTCTTAAAAGCACTTAGTTGGATAATTCGATTCCGGAAACAACAAATAAACCTTGACCCGCTATCTAACGAGATAGGAACCGAAGGTAAAACGAACGCCACACTTGAAGTGATAAGTTCGGATAACAAAGGAAAGAAATGACGCCACAAGCCTAACTTGATAAGTCAGATCAGTCCCAAAGAGAACAAGGAGATTTGAATTCTCACAAGTTTCAATTGATTCATAAAATTGGCAAAAAGTCCCTACAACTAGCTGAAAACAAAGTATTTATAGGCATGAGACAAACCCCAGCCGAATAGACACACACACTCAGCTTAATTGAGCTATTAATGAACTTAATTGAGCTAATTAAAAACTACAAGACCTTTCATGAACTCTAACATAAGGAACGGCAATAGACAGCATGTTTGGTCTTCCTATTCAGCTAATAATTAACTCTAATGAGCTGAATAAACTTGATTCAATGCTTGATCAGCTAAAGAGTTATAACAGCCTTTTAATTTCTCCTTGGACAGCCAAATGAGCAGCAGCCAAAAATTAATGTCATTTGGCACACGAACAGCCCCCTTTGTGTGAATGCTTGAATATAAACGGTCAAAAAGGTGTGAATGGACGAATTGGAATAGCCACCATCATGTGAAAACGTTTGGAAACTGAATGGGCTTGTGTGAACAGCTCCTTGTCCATTGAACTCCTCAAACAGTCACTTGGAGAAGCTCATAACAGCTGCTGGTCTTAAATTCATTCCTCTCTTTAATGCCAATCAATGCAATAGCTGGTTCAGATGATTAGTTCACCTATAAGCACAATTAAACTTTAATGAGCTGTAGGAGCTAAGACTCATTTAATAAGCTAAAACAAATTAAATGGCTGTAGCAAATTAATTAAGCTAGAACATATTAATTGCCGAAATTATTTAAACAACTAAATAAAATTAAAACAACTTAATTACTTAAACTAAAATAACTAAACACATTACTAACTCATTTAATACTTAAACTAAATATTATTTAAGTTTATTCCAGCAACTAAATGCATAAACTAAAGAAAGCTATAATTGAGCTAAACCGAATTAGATATTCCAGCAAATTGATGCACAAGCTAAAAACAAATAATGTGGAGCTCAATGAGCTAGGATGAGCTATAAACGAGCTAAATGAGCTTGTTTCAAGTTGCATGGAACACTTGAGCTGGACATCCGTGATTGTTCGATTATTCCAACAATGGTTTCCACCCCAATCTCGAACAATTAAAACATGCACACAAGTTAACAAACTGAAATTAAATTTCATTTTGCACTTGGGCCCCTCGTGTTTAGGCCAATCTCGGTGACGTCGAGTTATGTCGTAACATGATGCGACCGGGATCGCATCAGCAAGGGTCAAATGGTTTTGATTGCTTGAAGCTTCTTTCTCCACACAATAATGATGAAAACTGTGGAAAAGAAGAAATGAGATAACTTTTTTTTAATTATGTTTTATTAACTTTTATTATTAATTTACTATTATAACTGTTACATATTTCATTATAAATCATCCACTAATCGTCCAACACCATTAAAATGGTTTAATTTCAACTTAGATCCTTGCAAAAACACTAATTAAGGCCTTTAACACCTAAAAATTAAAAGTGATTAACTTATGTGATTTTTACGATATAGTTTGTATACCTTAATTGACTAACCAAACATTAAAATTACTAGACTAAATTTTAATATGACACTCTAATGATTTTTTAAATATTAAATAAAAAATATTTACAGACTCATTCATCGGAATTATAATCCCGAAATCACTACTTCTGACACCACTAAAAACAAGTTGTTACAACAAATACTCTCATTACAATTTTAATTAAGTTTCAAGTATATTTAATTACAAGAATTTAATTTTCAAATATTAAATTATCAAAAATATCATGCATAGTTTAACTTGATAAAAATAAACTCTATTTTGAAAAAGAACTCTAAAGGAATAATTTTTTTTCATAAAACAATTAACCAAAAATAAGAAAATGGGAAAGAAAATATACCAGATAAGACAAACTAGTTTTATAAATTTAAAAATCTTCGAGTGCCTAAATGGTAAAAAGAATTATAGGGCTATTTTACCAAAATGACCTAAAAATTTTTGATATTTACAAAAATGACCCAAGTTTAAAAACAATCACCAAAATGACATAAAATGAACAGTAGATAAGGGTTTTAGCCTGTCAATGGCTGGCACCACCTGGTATTTTGGATCCATGATTGCTTGATTATTGTGTCAGACTTTAAAAAATTAATTTTTTTGGTTCTGGCCTGTCAATGGCCGACACCAGGGTATTTTTTTTAAAATCGTATCATACTGGTATCCAAAAATTTAAAAAAACAAAAAAAAAAATTAGGCCTAGCACCACGATGCAGGAAAAAAAAAAATTTGAGTCTTGGCATGTCAATGGCGGCACCGATATCTGAAAAAAAAAAAATTTTTGGGTCTTTGGCTTTGTCAATGGCCGGCACCACCAGCAAAAAAAAAAATAGGTGCTGGCCTATCAATGGCCGGCACGACCAGCAAAAAAAAAATTTTTTTTGGGTGCTGGCCTTCTAATGGCCGGCATCAAACCTTATATATAGTGGGTGATTTGGGTTCTGATAGTGTAAATGGAATGAGAATAAAATTTTGAAAGAGCCATCAAAATGAGAGTGTTTTGTATTATATCATCAAATGAGTTTTTTTGGAGTGGATTGTATATGGAGTTTTTTGTAGTGTACAACCGAATTTCGGGGTTGAATTATATACTGTCATATTTTAACGGAGTTGAATTATATACTGTCATGTCCACCCTAAAGGTTATGCCATTAAGGGTTGGATGATTATTTGCGTCATAGATGGCTAATCAAGTTGTCCAACGCAGATGGACATTATCTATGGTGCAATAATGTTTATTCCGCAACTAGGTTGTGGTTTGAACCGGTTGGTAGAGTCTCCATGCAAAGATATCTTATGGGACAATAGAAGAAGAAAAGGTCTGGAGCAGAAGACGATTAATTGTGAAGAAACTAGTACCGATGCAACGTAGACCTGATTCAAGCAGAAGACGATTAATTGTGAAAAAAGTAGTATTGAAAATAATTGTATTATTTCTTAAGAATGTTTGTATTTATTTTATATCTGTAAATTTAATATAGTTGTTTAGGATTTAAGGTTTCATTTTTATATTTTTGTGTAATAATTTCTTAGAATGTTTGTATTTTTTATACGTAAATTTAATTTAATCTGTAATATATAAAGTTTGAAAATTAAATTCGTGTGTATTAATTTTACCAATCTGTTTGTAGTTCATTGTGTGTTTAAATTTAATATAGTGCATATTATTTTTGTTTGAAATTTATATTTTTTGTATTAATATTGTAGAATGATTGTATTTTATTGTGTATGTAAATTTAAATTGTCGTGTAGTATTACTTATTTGAATTATTATTTTTTAAATATCACGAAGTCATTTATTCAAACAAATAATTATTTTAGAACAATAAAACTGATATTAAAAAACAGAAAAATTTAAAAATAAAAGAAATATTTACAGAATAAATTTAAAATAAAGTAAAAAGTAACAGAAAAAATTAAAATTGTCGCGATCCCGGGGACGTTCTTGGCGCTGGCGTGTAATGGTCCGGATGCCTCCGTCGGCGATGCCGTGCACCTTGCTCAGGCGTTTGATAATTGCTCGGTCCGGCGTCCGGTGTCCCGTCCGGTGTACTTAGAAAGGTAGAATAATCATATACACTATAATCGGGAGTTAAATGGTATTGCGTGACCGGAGGTGCCGAAGGGAAAATATCCTCAGTGGTGGGTGTACGTGCTTCGGGATGGAACTCCGGGTGGTATGAGGATGATCCGGATCGTATCGTGTGTTGAGGCTCGAGGTTGTCACCAAAAATATCTTCGAAGGATGGAGGAATTTCATGCAGCGGATTTGGATCCATGTTCTGTGATGATGAGCCGGATGCTTCATATTGGGCCTCGAGATCGGAGTTCGAGGCAGTATCGGACTCGATGTTCCCGAATGGTGGAACTCAGTTACTGCGTGGTTGTGCGTTCCTTGGTTGCCATCGAGAAGATTCAGGTTGCGCGTGTCTTTGGATCAGCATGTACCGACCTTGAAATATAAAGGGTTTCTCGTGTGCCATATACCATGCTGCGTACTCGGGCGTAGGAGAGAACCCTCCCTCTAAGACATACAAGGGAGGAACCCTCCCAAGACTCGAAGCACTCACGCTCCACGATGGTGAAAGCGATCGGAAGTACATTTCGATTGTCGTCTTGTGCAATAGTAATCAAGAGGATTTGCGTGTATTTGCCATACAACCATGTCCCGTCTACCTGCACCATCGGCTTGCACTGAGGGAAGGCCCTAACACACGGCTCGAATGTCCAAAACAATCTGTGAAAAACTCGTTTCCCCGATTGTATCTCCCCATCAGGGCCTTTATACGGCAGTGTTTGCAAATCAGTCACTGTCCCAGGCACATACTCCTGCATCCCGGCTATCCACCCTTGAAGCTCGTTGTATGACGTATCCCAGTCACCATACAACTCTCGCATCGCCATTTGCTTTGCCCACCATGCCTTCCGGTACGACACTTTGTACTTGAATCGAACTTGCATATCCGCAATAATGACCGACACTTGAATGGTGGACGACTCTTTCACCAAAGGGATGATGCAGTTGCATATAGTTTTTGCATCTAACTTTCCATGGTCTTGCGACATACGAGCGGACGTGCATGTGTGTGGACCTTCTAGTTTCCTTATCATCCACATCTGTGTTCACTGCATTAACACGGCTCGGACACGCCATTTACAACCACTCGATGCTTTCCAACATTCTCCTACGTACAAAGATTGCGTCGACTTCATTACTTTATAATCCACACCTAACTTCAAGCTAAGTTGTTTTATAGCATGTAAACAATCTTTTTTGTTATCAAATTGTTGTCCTACAAACAACTCTTCTTCGTCGAATTCATTGTCAACTAGGTGAGCCGGCACAATAATTGTATATTCTGGGAACACGCATGCAAGAGCCGCATCAGGATCCACGTCGGTCATGAAGGACCCTGGATTATTTCTTATAACTATACCGGGGCCCGTGTTTCCGGCCGAATAGGGGTTCGCATTTTCACCCTCCACTGGCCCTTCATCGTCTATGTCTTCAGGGATGTCATCTAAATCGGGGTCACTAAAATCATCGTTGGGATCAAGGTGGGACTGATCATCGTTATCGGACCCTTCATCACTATCTTCTATAGTGGCCAACACCTCTGGATGGATCTCTAGACGAGGACACAAGTTTGGGATGTTATATGAACAACCACCGGTATTTGGATTTTCGAGAGTTGGCGTTGACCGTCCAAAACTCGACTGATCTTCCCAAGAGACGTTAAGATCAAAATCAATTCCGGAGCACTGGCTTGCTGGAATTACCACTTGAATGGGATCCGATTTAGCTATCTCCGCGAACAACTCAACCGGGCTGGGATTTTCTATCTCAGTGGGGCAATAAATTGCCATCATTGTCCTTAAATGACCATCATCTTCAAGCTCCATTTCTGAGAACTTTAGCGGATCAGTTGAAACCAGAAATTTGTAAAACAGTCTCAACATTTGCTTTCCGCAACGGGTTGCTATCTTTGAACTGATTTTTCATTTTAAATCCGACAGCGGAATCCGCTTGTTGAATCTCATTCCTATTTTTTTCCGACTTTGAAATACACAGCATTCTTCAGTTGTATTTATCATTTCTCCATCGAAATGAATATAAACAAACAACATTTGGTAACTCATTTAAAAAAAAAATTGCTTTCTTCTAAACAAAGGAAAAAACAAATTAAACCAAACAAATTGTAAGATAAAATACCTATATATATCAGATAAATTTGGTGACGGCCATTGACAAGCCAGCACCCAAAATTTTTTTTTTATCTCTTGGTGCTATTGCCATTGTGCCAAGACCCCAAATTTTTTTTTTGCTGGTGATGCGGCCCATTGATGAGCCAGACATCCAATTTTTTTAGAAATTTTTATATACCAGTATGATACGATTTTAAAAAAAATACATGCTGTGTGCCGACAATTGATGAAGCGTAACCAAAAAATTAATTTTTTAAAGTCTGACACAATAATTAGGCAATCATGGGTCTAAAATACCAGGTGGTGCCGGCCATTGACAGACCAAAACCCCTATCTACTGTTCATTTTAGGTCATTTTGGTGATTGTTTTTAAACTTGGGTCATTTTTATAAATATCAAATTTTTTTAGGTCATTTTGGTAAAATAGCCGAATTATAGGCGTTACCAGTGGGCGCATGTTGGATTCCATTGTTGGGCAGTTTTTTTCTTCTTTCTTTTTCTCTTCGACAACAATTGGTTTTATAAGTTTCTTGACATAAACTAACAATGGTTTGTGAGTAGACGAGTGGTTAAACGAACATGGAGACTTGACGGACCCAAGTCCAATTCCCTCTAGGAATATGGAGATGTATTTTATTGATTAATAGAGATATTTATAATGCTTCTTCAACGTCTATATTTATATATATAAATAGACTTTTAGCGACATTTTTTTTGCTTTTAGCGGTGTTTATAAGCGCCACTAATAGTATTTGCGGCGCTTTCTAATAGTATTTACGGCGCTTTCCAAAGCGCCGCAAAAAATGCCTCTAATAAAAGCGTCGCAAACCTTAGCGGCGTTTATGGGAAAAAAACGCCGCTAAAAGTCTTGACTTTTAGCGGCGCTTTCCACACAAACGCCGCTAATAGTCTTGACTTTTAGCGGCGCTTTTCATACAAACGCCGCTAATAGTCTTGACTTTTAGCGGCGCTTTTCACACAAATGCCGCTAAAAGTCTTGACTTTTAACGGCGCTTTTCACACAAACGCCGCTAATAGTCTTGACTTTTAGCGGCACTTTTCTTATAAACGCCGCTAATTTGCACAGATTTGTAGTGCTTATTTTCTCCAATATCCTACCCTTCCTGCATTAAAACCAACCAAAAAGCAATGATTTGCATATAATTTCAACCCAAAACAACAAATATAACATTTAAATATCACCAAAAGCATTAAATCTAAACGATAGTTCAAATTTAATAAAAGATATATGATATAAATTAATAAATGTAACAATGTTAAATGTAACATTAATGTTAAATGTAACATTAATGTTAAATGTAACAATGTTAAAAATAAGGGACTAAGGGACTAAGATGGCGGCTTCTGCGACTGCTGAAACATCTGCATCATCTGCTGAAGCTGTAGCTGGAGCTCATCGTATTTTCTGCTCTGCTCTGCCTCCCTCGCTGTCGCCGCTGCCTCCTCATTGCTTGCTGCTGTATCCGCTCGAAGTTGTTCATATTTTCTTTCAACCTCAGCAATTTGCTGAACGGTGCTCGCTTGCATCTGAGATATTTGGTCTTTTAACCTCTCAACTTTAGCTCGAGATTGACTCCGGAAGGCATGTATTGGTTGGGAGCCGGACCCAAAATATTGGGTCGGGGTAACACCAGATCCTTGAAATCGGACCCGACCATACCTTTGAGGACCGAAAACATCAGTAATAAAAACGACAAATGTAGCATATAATTCCAACCAAAAAACAAAGAATGTAGCATAAAAATTCCAACCATACCTTTCAGGACCCAAAACATCGGTAATAATTACATTATCGATATCCTCAAGATGAACAGAACTATCACTCAAGCACCGCAGCTATCATCGTGCCTTCTTCTCCTTTAGTTTCTCCTAATAAATCAATCAAAAAGTCAGAAACGAAATATACAATAAAAAGGAATGCAACATAACTTAACATTATTAATTTAAAACTACTAATGAAGAATTAAACTATTATAAGTAAATATTATAAATCCATTTTTAATAAATCAAAATTTTATTAAGTAAATATACCATAATCTCTCCAGCTTCGGGTGTCATCGGAGACCCATCCTTATTTCTATGCGTAATGTCAAAAAGCTGAACGCGTCTAACTTTTTAACCGGTGGAGACTTCCTACAGTGTTGTAGTAAAAATATAATTTAATAGTATAAAGTCATTAATTTTTGACAGAATTAATAAATTATAATACCTCGACCTCAGCTACAGAAGCAAAACTTCTCGACCCTGCCGCGTGCATGAATTTTTGTTTCTGCCTGCTGCTCGTTCCGACACGCTCACATTCCTACATAATGAAATTATTATTACGTAGATATTTACTATAAACCGAAAAATTTATAAGAGTTTAGAACTAGGTAAAACCTCTCCTTTCTTTGAGTTCCAAAATCTAACTGCATCTTCCCATTGATACCTCAACATTCCCGGCGGGACATTTCGCAATTTATCCTCGAGGCTTATTTCTTTCTTAAAATATTCTTTTTTCAATGTGCTTTTGTGGTCTCTCCATTTTTTCCCAATGTCTTCTTTATATAGTCATCGGAGACCTCCAAAGCAAACCTCTCCTAAAAAAACATAAGTTTAGAAAGTAAATATAAATGAAACTTCAACCAAAGTATTATAAATTACATTCACGTTTTGTTACCTTAATGTTCTCCAGAGCTTGATTTTTGTTTGCATCAGGCATGTGATGCCATGACTCGTAATTGATGGGCAACATATTTGCATTTCGTGCAATAATCCCCAAATAGCTTTGCTAGAAGTCGAGCTTCGGGCCAACAGTCGCCATGGTCGCTTTCTCCTTACTTTCACACGCTCGACGGAATTTAATTCGTACAAATCTTTAAGCAACAGTCGTCCGCGACCTCTGCGCGTCCCACCACTCTCAGCTGAACAATGATATATTATTGTTATATTAAAATTGAAAAATAAATTAATAATAAAAGTCGACATGCATGTAAAATAAACTTAACATTACTCTGTAATTCTGCAGGCTCATCATCTAGGTCAGGCACATTAGAGGATCCAACTATTGTTTGCTGTTCACTATTGTCCTCTTCGGAATTTACAGTATTCTGTACAATATTTAAATCTCGTAATCTTCTTCTACTCATTTTTCCTGCAATACACATAAAATAGTTGAAATTTTAGTAACAAATAACAACAATAATGGTACATATAAAATAAAAATAATTATATAAAATGACCACGATTAAAATTATAATATTACATATAAATAAAAAAATCGTAAAATCTTACTACATCATAATTCGTAAATATCTTCGTCCACGTCCTGACGAACCCATTGAAATTGTGCACTAGTACTAGGGATATTTTCATTTAAGTTTTGTTCTGGAAAAGGCAGAGTTATGAAATTATGTAAGTTATGAAGTTTGATCTTAAAATTATGTAAGTTATGAAATTTGATCTTAAAATTAAGCAAGTTATGTATTCTTTAAGATTCATCATACGTGGCATCGTTACACCTAGGGAGAATCCATTATATCTAACAGTGAGATATAAGGCAACCCGTCAGGTTTCCAGCCTATATACTTTGAATCTTTTTTTTTTATCTATACAAGTAATATGTAAGTTATGTATTATGTAAGTTATGTAAGTTATGTATTATGTAAGTTAAATAATTTTATGTAAGTTATGTATTATGTATTATGTAAGTTAAATAATTTGATGAAAGCTATGTAAGTTATGTAAGTTATGTATTATGTATTATGTAAGTTAAATAATTTGATGAAAGCTATGTAAGTTATGTAAGTTAAATAATTTTATGTAAGTTATGTATTATGTATTATGTAAGTTAAATTAAAATTTCAAATCGAGAATCAGTTGATGTGTGAACATATTTAAATAATGATCAATATTATTATATTTATAACAAAATATTTATAAATTTTTTAATTTAAAAAGTTTTAAATTACTTCTTTTAAGACATAATTTATTTTTTATAATAAAACGTATTTAAATAATGATTAATATTGAAATTGATGAGTTAGTGAACTCCACATGTTTGTCCAACTAAACGAAATGATTAGGTGGCGACCGCCAACATTGAAATTTCTGTTTTCTAAGAAAATAATCTTATAATTTCATTTGGTCTTCGCTGTAGTCTTATTATATTTTAAAAGCATATAAATGTGTATCAATATATATTGTCGAGAGTAATTAAAAACTAAAGTTGAGTTTTGAATAAAAAAGCAAGGAATCAACAGGCTTTTGTTGTCGGTTTTTCCACCTTCAACATAACTTACATCTAATAAATGTTTTAAAAGTATATCCACCATAACTGGTGCTAAATTTTAGTAGATATGTCTACAAGTTTGAAGATTATGATAATCCTATTCATATATTGGTGGAAATTATAAGAATTTAGATATTTTAGAAAGTGAATACATTTAGACCATAAATTTATACACCCAGATTTTTCTTAGTGAAAACCAAATTTAATTAGAATTAAAAAATTAATTTAATTGCTGATATGAAATTCAGTTTTGAGAAATGATAAACTTATAAATATGAGAATTTTAAAATTTTGCTATTATTCTTTTGTCTTCCATTTATTCTCTAGTCCACAGTTTTAATTTTCTGGCAGTAGAACATAAATGATCAGAAATAAGAAAAATTACATGCAAGACAAACAAAAACACAAGATCATAAACTGCTTCTTCTTGCTATGAAAATATCAAACAGGAAGACATGAAATCTCAATGAGAATTAGCTGATTAATTTAATTTTAAGGTTTTTAGAAGGTGGAAATGAATTTGTAAATTTATTATTATTTTGTTAATTAATTTCAATGAGAATGAGACGATTAATTTAATTTTGAAGTTTTTCTTGAATCCAGTAATGAATAACATAAATTTCTAACTCTCACACTTAAATCCGAATAACATAAATAAGTCAAACTCAATTATCCCATACAGATAACAGAGATTATCCATATTCAACGTAACAACTTTCTTACCTGAGACAATATGGATTGAAGACAAGAAAACTGAATTGCAGACAACAGAGATTTGAAGGCAGAAAACTGGATGACAAATATGTAAAATAAAGTAAGCATAACTTACAAATAAATAAAAAAAACATTTCAACTATAAAAAAGCAATCAAATTACTTCATCTCGTATAAAAAACCAGAGTACATTCACAAGTAAATACAAATATATGTCAAAGCAAGTATAATTAATTAAGTTATTGGAAATACAGTAAATTATAATTAATTTAATGAATATATTTTTTGAAAGTTCTTTAAGAAAATAAATTTATATGCACCAATACTAATTAATATCGACCAAAAATGATACATAAATAATATATTACAATATTAAAAACGAGCCAGACTTAGACTTTAAATATTGACACTCAAACCTTTCTAAGCTCATATTTTAAATAGATTTTTTTTTCTAAAACTCATATTTTAAGTTTAATAATTTCATTCAAACTCTTTCCAACATAATTAGACTTCAAATTTAAACAAATAACCTGATACATAAATAATTCTAACCTAACGTTTTCTTAAATAAAAAACCTTTTTCAACAGGTGAAGCCTACTTAAATAAATAACCTGAATAAACAAAGTATTCAAGAATAGAAATTAAAACAACAAATAATCAGAGGACATTTCTTTTACACAAGCATCAACGATTAATTTGAAGTTCAAAATCAATCGGAAATACAAGTACCGAAGTTTACCGATTGTTTGTGGCGGCGGAGAGCGGCTTGATGTGATGTGCTGACGCAGAGAGAGAGGCAATGCAATGCAAAGTCCTCATTTCGAAGACTTTAGCGGGAGAAGGATGTTCGTTTCTGATTTGGGGAAATTTTTTAGGGATTTGGGGAGAGATTTCGTTTGGGTAAATTTCTGTTCTTTCGGGTTTAAGTTTAGGGGTATAGCGGATGGAACAAAACGACGACGTCTTGAAATAAAACTGAATCCACTTGCGGCGTTTTTTTATAAAACGCCACTAAAATCAAATGACAAAATGAAGTCGTTTTTGTAAACGCCTCTAAAAACTAAAAAGAATAACGGCGCCGTTTTGTAAACAGTTAATATATTCGCGGCGTTTTTACTTAAAACGCCAGTAAAACACAAGCCTTTGCGGTGTTTTTATATAAAACGCCACTAAAATCAAATGACAAAACGAAGTCGTTTTCGTAAACTCCTATAAAAACTAAGCAGAATAACGGCGCCGTTTTGTAAACAGCTAATATATTCGCGGCGTTTTTACTAAAAACGCCAGTAAAACACAAGCTTTTGCGGCTTTTCTATATAAAACGCCACTAAAATCAAATGAAAAAACGAAGTCGTTTTTATAAACGCCTCAAAAACTAAGCAGAAAAACGGCGCCGTTTTGTAAACGGTTAATATATTCGCGGCGTTTCTATTTAAAACGCCAGTAAAACACAAGCTTTTGCCGCGTTTTTATATAAAACGCCACTAAAATCAAATGACAAAACGAAGTCGTTTTTGTAAACTCCTATAAAAACTAAGCAGAATAACGGCGCCGTTTTGTAAACAGTTAATATATATTAGCGGCGATTTTACTTAAAACGCCAGTAAAACACAAGCTTTTGCGGTGTTTTATGAAAAAACGCCACTATAAACAAATAAGACGCATCATTTTCTGGCGTTTTAGACAAAACACCACTGAACATAAGCTTCAAACGGCGTCGTTCCAAGTTTCCCATATATTACCGGCGTTTTTAATAAAAACGCACTATTCCTAACTTATTATTATTTTTTTATTTATTTATAAATATTTTATAGTTTTGTATATATTTTATAAAAATTAAACATTCAAATATATATAGATATATTTTTTCTAAGTTTTTTAGGTTTTTTATTTTTTACGTTTTTAAGAATAAAGATCAAATTAACAGAATGTATAAAGTTAAGGGGTTAATTTTGTTGAATTTTTCAAATTTAAGATTAAATTGATAGAATCTACAAACATTAACTTTAATTAATCTAGTTAAATAATAAGCAGAGGATGAAAGAGTGCTTGACTTTTATTACAATTTTATATTTAAATAATTATAATATAATTCATATCAATTTTAAATAAATAATTTTTCAAACTTAATTTGTAACATCCTAAAATAGGGCCTATGCATTTTCGGTTTAATTGTATGAAGTGACATGTTTTAAGTATTATGAATAAATTTTGAATATTTTTGGAAACCCGAAAATGAGTGAAAATAAGTTAGAAATGAACATTTTTGGAAACCTGAAAATGTATGGAAATGTTAAGTTTAAAAATGGAAGGTAAACATTTTTGGAAACTAGGAAATGTAAGGAAAATGGAAAGTGAACATTTTTGGAAACTTGGAAATGTAAGGAAATGTCAAGTTTACAGAGCCGATCGAAAATTTTTGGAAACTTAGAAATGACCTAGAAATGACGAGTTTTAAGGTTTAAAAGGGGAAATTAAGGCAAGGTGGCCTTAAAAGAAAAAGTTTGTGAAATTTGACACACAAACAGGCTTGGAAAAGTGGTCTGAAGATGCCACTTAGGGCCTATGGAAATGGCGCCATATGCAAGAGGAATGGGCCTAAGTTCGAGTCACATGGGAAGCAAATAAAAGAAATTTTATTTTGCTACAAGAAGCAGAGAGGTGGACGGCACATGGCTATAAATTAGGAGCTTTTATTATTTTATAAATAGTGGATAAATAAGGGATTTATTTATCATTATTTTCAAGAGATAATTGTTGGATTAAATTCTTTTAATTTGAATAAAGAGATAAAGAGGAAAATAAGGGAGAAGTGATGGCCAAGTAAGGGACTTTGAGTTTAATAATTTCGGCTAA
Source organism: Gossypium sturtianum (assembly GCA_025698515.1). Lineage (NCBI taxonomy): Eukaryota > Viridiplantae > Streptophyta > Magnoliopsida > Malvales > Malvaceae > Gossypium > Gossypium sturtianum. Next base: position 18,145,489 of record CM046955.1, on the reverse strand, counting down.
GTAAGGATAGTTGCTTGGATTATCTTTTATTTTAAGTGATAATTAAAGAGATAAAGCTATTAAAATAGAAGAGTGATGGCCAAGTAAGGGATTCTAAGTTAGTAATATCGGCTATAAAAGGAAAAGAGAGGCCATTCTGCATTATTATCTGTTTCTTTGAAAGCCTCTCTGCGAATTCTCTTCACCAAATCTTCTTCTTCTTTTATTTTTGCCAAGCCAAAATACCTTGTGATCTAGCCGAATCCTCCATCTTTATTCTTCCTTCTCTTTTCTTTCTAATCCCTCCAAAAGCCGAAAAGTCGTGAGATCATCATCTAGCCATAGCCGAATCTCTGAAGGTTGAAGTGAAGGTGCAATCGATTTCTTCAAGTAAGGAGATCTTTCGGATTTACTAAGTGTCGACTACAAGGAAGGAGAAGTTCTTTTCCGAAGGTACACCATAGGCCACGTGTTCCCTAGTTATTCGGTGAGTTTCGGATTTAAAATCCACAAGGTAAGTGTCTATAGTATTCGGCCAAGGCCATGTTTGGTAAATATATGTGTTCATTAATTATTCAAAAGCCGAAAACTAACCAAGTTAATTGATTCAATGCTTGGCGAATGCAAGAAGAGTATAGCGAGAGATTTCAAGACTTGATTCTTAAGTCAAACGGCAACAAGGTAAGTTTAAGTATACTAATCCTACTAGGATTTGGATTTATGGTCGAATGGCTTTTTATTAAAGTAGTAGGTGATTAATCAAATGTAGGGATTAAGGATCTAAGCGTTAGATCAAGCTTTTCGGATTTCAAGACCCTTTCGGTAAGTATGATAAGTTGTGGATATTTGGTTAAGAATTCGTATATTGATGATTAAATCGATTGTTCGATTAAGTGTGTTGATGGAGGCGAATACCATTCAAGAAGGGAAAGGGAAGGTCCCTATCTCGAAGTTTAAGAAGAGATCTGTCTCGGCGCTTAGGGATTGGCCACCGGGGTGTGGACCAAATGTCGTAACAAGAAAGTAGGCAAATAGCCGTAGTATCGCCTAGTGATAGCATCGATGCTCGAAAGCATAGTTCTCCAAGTGATCGGTGTGTGATTAACCCACCGTTTTCCGGTATATGATATGTATGTGAAATGTGTATGTGTTATGAATGTGCTAACTAGTGCGATGGAAATTGTGATAAGGATACCCTCAAGGGGTATGTCGATAATCCGGTAAGTACCAAACCCGATGATATGTGATTATTAATATGAATATGTGATAATATGCTTGATGAACATGCTCATGCATCATTACATTGTATCATTATTTTATGTGGCATGTGCATGGGTTGGGATATGAAAGAAAGGTACGGGTGCACTTTGAGTACGTGGTTTGATGTTAGCCTTGAGCTACATCGTGGATTGGCGTTGATCGAGGTCACGTTGTGGATTAATTGCGATTTAGTTCGCGTGGCTTGATGAGTGGCTATGTGCCTCATCGTGGTTGATATCGGCTATGTGCCATATCGTGGTTGATGAGTGACTATGTGTCCCATCGTGGTTTTGGTGTTAGCTACGGCTACATCGTGGATTAGCGCCGATCGAGGTCGCGTTGTGGACTATTGTGCTTAATTGCGTGGGCGGCGATGATTGCCTTTGGAGTGAAAATGAGAGGGTGATTTGATAATCTTACGGTGTGTGGTCTTGGATAAGGGGTGTGTAGCGGATGGACCCTAGGTTTGGGTTGGGCTTCATAATTACATGATTTCGTATGTGAACATATGTGGAAATGGGCCAAGCCCAATATGATATGTGGATTAATGTGGAAATGGGCAAAGCCCGGTATATGAATATGGATCGGTTTGGAAATGGGCTAAGCCCAGTATGTGAAATTATGTGGTTAACTACCCTATTAGATGAATGTGATATGAATATGGGTCAAGCCACGAATGTGATAACATGTGAATTTGATAATTGATATCCGATATATGAGTTAATATGTGGTTAACATGTGGGTGGAATTCGAGTGGATTAATTACACACTCGAGTGCGTATGACTCACCCAATTTTTATTAAACATCGCGGTGATCGTGATTTTTGGACCGGGTTGGAGTGGATACAAAGGTGGCCATGCGATGCATTTCCATGCAGAAAGATATTTTAATTAATTAAGTAGTTATATTTTCAGTATTTTGATTAAGTGTTTATTGTAATAAGGCCCATTAAAGTGATTGAACATTTTTATTATGTTTAAGCTAGACGACCATTAAATTATTATTTGGAAGTGCTTTTAATTTTGGCAACTTATATTTTAAAAGCTTATAATAAAGTTTTAATTTGGATATTTTTATCAAGCTTATATTATTTAGAATTTTTAATTGGACATGGTTTTCAAATGACAAAATTTTTAATGTTTTTCCCAAAAGTGAAATCAGTCTTCAAACGTTTTTCCGCAGTTGTAACATCCTAGGAAGGGCCTATGCATTTTTCAGATCAATTGTATGAAATGACAAGTCTTAAGTATTATGAATAAATTTTTGATACTTTTGGAAACCTAGAAATGAATGAAAATGGAAATGAAAATGAAAATGGAAATGAAAATGGAGATGGAAATGAAAATGGAAATGGAAATGGACATTTTTGGAAACTTAGACATTTTTGGAAACCTAAACATTTTTGGAAATGATCCAAAAATGGAAACTTGAACATTTCGGGAAACTTGGATATATGAGAGAAATAAAGGAGTTTTATTCACATAAATATGTGAATAATAAGAGATAAATAAAGGAGTTTTATTCACATAAATATGTGAATAATAAGAGATAAATAAAGGAGTTTTATTCACATAAATATGTGAATAATATGAGATAAATAAAGGAGTTTTATTCACATAAATATGTGAATAATAAGAGATAAATAAAGGAGTTTTATTCACATAAATATGTGAATAATAAGAGATAAATAAAGGATTATTTTCTAATGAGATAATTGAGGAGATAATTGATGGATTAAAGGCTTTTATCTTTTAAATAAAAGAGATAATATTATCAAAAGAGGAGTGGTGGCCAAGTAAAGGACTCCTAGGCTGATAACTTTGGCTATAAAAGGAGGACATGAGGGCTACTCATCAACATTTGCTCCTCTTCCTCTCTCCGAATTTTCATTAAGCAAAATCCCTCTCTTTTCTTCTATTTTCTTCTCCGTTCTCTTTGTTAAGTTGAATCTTTGTGGATTCTAAGAAAGAGGCAATCATCCACAACATCAAAAGGGGATCTTTCGGAAATCTAAGGATCTAAGGTAAGGATTATAAATATAAATATGTGGTTAAAGATTATGATTCACGTTTTCAAAGTTAGATCTAATCTAACACGAAGTTATAGGATTTCAACAGGCTTATAAAGGAATCCTCTTGATTTGGAATCCCATCATAAGGTAAGGGATATTCGGCCAAGGCATAAATTGTTTAAGTGTTTTCCATTATTTCAAAAACCGAAAACTGACTTGGTTACATACCTAGTATTAGCCGATTTCAAGGAAGAGGAATTCTAGCAACTGTTGGGACTTGATTAAATCAATTCGGCAACTAGGTAAGTAATTCTACTTCTAGTAGGATTTGGTTTTAAGACCAAATAGGTTTATTTATATGTTTTAATTAATGGCCGAATATAGGAGTGAAAGATCTAGATCGGTAGATCGCTCTACGAAATTCACGGAAACTATTAAGCGAAAAAGGTGTGTACTCTTACTAACTTTCAATAAATTGCATGGCAATCATTAGATATGTAAATATGTAACAGTATGTGAATGTGGCTAAGCACCACAAATGTGGTAAGGAGTACCCAGGTACGTTTCCTACTTTTGATAGGATTGTGAATGTGATATATTTTGAACATGTGATTAGTAACATGAATGAAAATTTAGTATGTGAAATATGTTATGAAATAATTGGGGCATTCGGGATATTTGTGGAGGAAGAAAGTGAAGGTGATGACTACGGTCTCACCAACGTAAAGTGGTGACTACGGTCACATAAAGTGAAAAGTGGTAACTTCGGTTACATCCAGTGAATACAATGTCTAATGACACAACATAAGTGGGCGATGAGCACGTCGACTGCAGCGACTGCCTTCGATGGTGTGTAGCGGATGGAGGGTCGACTTAGTAGTCCCCGCGGTATGCGAGTTGGTACGGGTGGTGTGTAGCGGATGGACAAATAGGTTTGGGTTTGGGTTGCATCATCCTTTATTTTGTATGAACATGATATTGATATGACTTGTATGCACGATTTGTTGGAAATTAGTACTATGTACACATTGAGTCTGTTGACTCACCCCCGTTGGGGAATTATTTTTCGGTGATGAGCGGTAATGGACCGGGTCATGGAGCTAAAGGTGGCCATGCATCGCTTGAAGAAATTATTTGGAATTTGGACTTTATGAAATTTTAGTACTTTAAACTTTATTTTGGGTTTGAATGATGTAATAAGGCCATAAGGCCCAATTGGATTTTCTTTATTTCTGCTTATTTTTATTTGAATATGATACAATTTATGTTTGATTAAAGATAAGTAAATTTATTTCTTTTAAAATAATAAACCCAAAAATTATTTTGTCACCTTATTTAAGTTGGATTTCAATTTATTAAACAGTTTCAAATTAAGCCCAACCCAAAACAATTTTTTTAAAATTACACAAATTTTCTCTAAGTCATTTAGAACATTGAAAACCGATTTATTTAAGGAACATACCGAGATCCGGTTCAAGCTCGTGGGCGGGTGTGGGAGTGTTTCATTGGTATCGAGCCCAGCTTTAAAACTCTCGGCCAGTGGGCTCAGTGCCCAAAACGTTTTCAATTCGAGCCCAAATGAATTTCTTTGAAATAAGCGAGGTTTTATGGCATGGCACCTAAGTCTCCGACCATGATCCACCGGTAAGTACCTTTAACCATCCGTGTGATTATGTGAATTATGAATTGTAAAAGGGTAGCAAAGGCATGGAACGTAGAATAGTGTGATAGGAACTTGAACCCTAGGATTAGACTACTCAAACACTTGAAACTCATAAGACTTAATGAACTTAACAAACCTATGACTAAGTTATTAAGCTAGGGTGTGGCAACCCACATGACGCATGTCTAGGATTGGATCCGTAAGAGCACAGTATTTAAGCGATCCTAGTGACTTACCTCCTCTTCGCAGTATCCTACCTGTGCGTAGCTCGGTTCGCCCTAACTCAGAAGGCTCAGTGGTGTGGCAACCTCTGTGCGCATGTCTAGAAAGGTCGGTGAGAGCTTGGTATTTAAGCAGTCCGCGTGACTCACCTCCTCTTCATTCGAATCCTGCCTGGTGCGTAGCTTTGGTTCACCCTGACCAAGAGGGCTCGGTCATAGGCTAAACACAAAGAATAAAACCCGAAAGGGACTTAGCCGTTTTTCTTTTATAAAAATAAAAAAAAATGTATAACCAAAATTTAGTTTTAAAACTCTTAGAAACTTATGAGAACTATTTTACAACATTTTCTTCTAAAAAAAAAAAAAAAAATACCCTTGGTTTATAAAATGACCAAACCACCCATAGTTTTAACAAAATTTCATTACTTTATCAAATGTTCAAAAAACCCTAATTTGTAAAATATCAAACTATCTTGATTTTGGAAAATTACAAAATTGCTCCTAACTTACAAAATTACCAAAACGACCCTGATTTCCAAAATTTTTACAATATCATTGCTTTAAAAGTGTAACTCCCAAAGGAACCCTCAATGTTTTACAATCTTGGAAAATATCCTAACTTAATAAATTTTACAAATTTACCCGATTTTTGGAAAAATTATCAAAATACCCACGAGATCAAAATTACCGAAATACCCTGGATTTCAAAATTCATCCAAAATTTCCCCGGAACTTTAGAAGTACCAAAATACTTTCGTCAAAATCACCAGGGAACTTTTTATTTTTGAAAATTTACGAAAATACCTGTAGGATAAAATTACGAAAATGCCCTGGGTAGTGGAAAAGCAAAATAACGAAAACAACAACAAGAATTACAACGTTTCTTTGAATGAACGAAAGTTCATATTTGTTGATGGATGAATGAATGAATGCAAGATCAGTATGCATGTATGAATACTGAAAGAACCACTCTTAAACTCTTCTTCATAAGATATCATCGCGGGTAATAAGTGAAACAAGAATACTAATACATAAAATTCCTTAATCGATCTAAATCGATAATGAGCTCAAGAGGACGTGGTCGCCGTGGGAAGAGGTAGAGGAAGGATGACCGTTAGATCGGGACAAGGTTCGACAATGAGATACCACCACCACCATCACCCCCACCGTGTCAATGTTGAAGCGGGCCTCGAACAGGAAGATGCCGTGTCGCAGTCAGTCTTTGCGAGTTTTGGAATTGGTGGTCGTGCAGAAACAATTCAGAAATCGTAAGTCCACGTACGAGCGGCTCAGTGCTAATGGAGTGAAATGTTTAGAGGAGTATCGGGAGTGGCACCCGATCTGGTGATCGTGGTTGGAAGCAACTGAGCGCATCATGGATGAGCTCGACTTGACCCCCGAGGAGAAGTTGAAAGGGATGACGGCACTGTTACGCGATGAAGCGTATCAATGGTGGTTAACCGTTCGGGACGGTGCCACGGCGGAAGATCTGACCTGGGAATATGCTAAGGAAGCATTTCAGAAGAAGTATGTGGGAACCAGGTATATAGATGAGCAAAGGAAGGCTTTTCTGGGGTTGGTACAAGGAAGTAAGTCTGTCACCGAATATATGAGCGGAATTCTTGAGGTTGAGCCGATATGCCCGAGGAGTAGTGGCGACTGAGCATGAACGCTGTGTTCGTTTTGAGGACGGACTTAGGGACGATTTGAGACTTTTGATAGCACCGCATCAGGAGCGGGAATTCTCTGCCTTGGTGGAAAAGGCTAAAGTGGTGAGGAATTAAGGACGCCACCAAGCGGTGTGGGCGAAATAAGCCCAAAAGAGGTTTTGGGCCATCCGGAAAAGGCCACAAGAGGCCAAGAGTTGACAGTCACAAAGTCAACAGTGATGCGGCCGGCAATTTAGCTTTGTGAACATTGTGGAAGGAAGCACGGGGAGAGTGTTGGAAAAAGGCGGGACGAAGTCTCAAGTGTGGGTCCAAGGACCATATGATTAAGGAATTCCCCAAGCTATTAGATGAGAGCCAACCAGCAGGCTCAGAATGCTAACCAGGCTGGTAGAGGCGGACAGCGACCTCAAAGAGGTCGTGGGTCGACCAGCAGAGGTAGTGGCGAGCCGTGGAGCTCGGGGCGAGTGCGACTAACGCCGAAGCAAGGCAACCGGGTTTGGTTTACGCGGTTCACGGAGGGAAGAGGAGACGCTACGGGATGTTATAACCGATGCGTTCTTTATTCATGACAAACCTGTTTTGCTCTTATTGATGTGGGCTCAACTCATTCCTATGTTGCATGTAGTGTGGTTGAAACACTAGGCCTAGACTCGAACTTTCGATAGGCGGATAATCGTAGTAAGCCCTTTAGGCCAAAGCGGTGAGGATAGATAGGATCTTTCGAATGTACCCCTAGAGATTCGGGGAGCGAACTTTCTGGTGACTTAATGGAATTACCCTTCGGAGAGTTTGAGCTTATACTTGGAATGGATTGGCTAGTAGAGCATCGAGCCGTGTTGGATTGTGCGGCTAAGCGTATGGAACTAAGAACCCCGAAGATGAGGTAGTAGTAGTGATGATCGGAGAAAGGAGGAACTACTTGTCTAACGTAGTTTCGCACCTTTGAAGGCCGAGAAAATGGTTAAGAAAGGATGTAAAGCATTCTTAGCCTTCGTGAGTGCGTTAAGAGGAGAAGAGGAAGGTGTTAAGGGAGTTAGAACAGTAAGGATTTTGAGGATGTATTTCCGAGAGGTTGCCCTAATACCCCCGGATAGAGAAGTGGAATTTGGAATAGATTTGCTACCGAGAATGAGCTCCTGTGTCAATCGCTCCCCTACCGAATGGCACCAAAGGAGTTAGTGGAGCTCAAGGCTCAAATCCAAGAGTTGTTGGATCGTGGGTTCATTCGACCCGGTGTGTCTCCGTGGGGAGCACCCTGGTTCTCTTTATGAAGAAGAAGGATGGAACTATGCGGATGTGCATAGATTATCGTCGATTGAACAAACCGACCATCAAGAACAAGTATCCTTTGCCAAGGATAGATGACTTGTTCAACCAACCGAAAAGAGGCATTTGTGTTCTCAAAGATCGACTTAAGGTGGGGTATCATCAATCGAAAGTGAAGGAGGCGATATTCATAAGACCGCTTTTAGGACAAGGTGCGGTCATTTTGAATTTGTGGTGATGCCGTTTGGGTTGACGAACGCACGGCGCGTTCATGGATATGATGAATAGGGTTTTCCAACCCTACTTGGATAGATTCGTCGTGGTGTTCATCGGCGACATTTTGGTGTATTCCAAGGCGGAGGAGGAGCACGATGAGCATCTCCGAGTTGTGTTAGAAGTGTTAAGGAAAAAGAAGCTTTATGCCAAATTCAGCAAGTGCGAATTTTGGCTCAAGGAAGTGGCGTTCCTAGGACATGTGGTATCCGCATGAAGGAATAAGAGTGGATCCTAGGAAGATCGAAGCGATGTTGGATTGGAAATCACCTAGGTCTCGGTGTTTGAAATCGAAGTTTCTTAGGCTTGGCGGGCTATTACAGAAGGTTCGTGGAAGGATTCTCGTGAATAGCCGCACCTTTGACAAAGTTACTAAGGAAGGAAGTACCGTTTGTGTGGACGGATAAGCAACAGGAGAGCTTTGAAAAGCTTAAAAGGTCTTGTGAAGCTCGGTGTTAATTCACCGGAGGCGGTAAGAACTTCAGTAGTATATTGTGATGCTTCGCACACGAGGTTAGGCGTGTGCTAATGCAAGAAGGAAAGGTAGTCGCTTATGCATCTCGGCAGTTAAGGCGCATGAGGTGAACTACCCAACTCATGACTTGGAACTCGCGGCGGTGGTTTTCGCCCTCAAAGTTTGGAGGCACTACCTTTATGGAGAAAGGTCAGAATTTACACGGACCACAAAAGCTTTAAGTATTTGTTGACTCGGAAGGAGTTGAACTTGAGGCAACGAAGGTGGGTGGAGTTATTAAAAGATTATGACTGTTCGATAGAATACCATCCGGCAAGGCGAATGTGGTAGCGACGCCCTAAGTAGGAAGGTTGTGTCGGATTTAAGGGCTTTGTTCGCTCACTTAAGTTTGTATGATGACTAAGCTTTGTTGGCGAGTTACAAGTCAAGCCAACTGGTGAAGGAGGTGAAAGAGGGACAGGTTGGCGGATAAGGACTTAAGTACTAAGTTACAGCAAGTGCGGCAAGGAGGATTAAAGGATTATGGCGTCAATGATGAAGGAGTACTTGTGCTACAAGGAAAAGGTTTGTATGCCGAGGATAAGGAGTTGAGACAAAAGATTCTTCTGGGAGCGCATGGTAGTCCTTATGCTATGCATCCCGGAGGCATCAAGTCAGTATAGAGATCTAAGGGAACAATTTTGGTGGTCGACACGAAGCGAGAGGTGGCTCAATTTGTGGGGAAATGTTTGACATGTCGACAAGTAAAGGCTGAACACCAAGTCCCATCGAGATTGCTTCAACCAATTGAGATTCCCCAATGGAAGTGGGAAAGAATTACCATGGACTTAGTTAGTGGGCTTCCCTTACGCCCACTAAGAAGGACTCGGTATGGGTGATAGTGGACCGTTTGACCAAGTCCGCACATTTTATCCCCGTGAGGATCGACTATTCCCTTCAAAAGTTAGCCAAGTTATATGTGGCGGAGATCGTGAGGCTACACGGGGTACCGATGTCGATCATCTCTCGATAGAGACCCAAGGTTTACGTCTCGATTTTGGAAGCACTTCATCAAGCATTAGGCACTAAGCTAGACTTCACTCTGACTTTTTTCATCCACAATCGACAGGCGATCGAGCGGGTTATACAAGTGTTGGAAGATATGCTAAGAGGTCATGTGATGGATTTCCGAGGAAGTTGGGAAGATTACTTGCCTCTAGCCGAGTTCGCCTACAACAACGGCTATCGTGCAAGCATTCGGATGGCACCATACGAAGCATTGTATGGAAGGAAATGTAGAACACCAACTTGTTGGACCGAGTTAGGAGAACGCCGCGTTTTGGGTCCAGAGTTAGTGGCGGAAACCGAGGAGAAGGTGGAATTAATTCGAACACGGTTGAAAGAAGCTTCGATGAAGGCGTAAGTCGTGACGCAGAGACCTTAAGAGGAAAGAAATTGAGTTTGAAGTAGGAGACCAAGTGTTTCTAAAGGTCTCACCTTGGAAGAAGAAGGTTATGCGGTTCGGTCGCAAAGGGAAGCTAAGCCCAAGGTTTATAGGGCCCTATCAAATCACCGAAGCGAGTTGGGCGATGGCATACCAATTGGAGTTGCCACCAGAGTTGCATCAAATGCACGACGTATTTCATGTGTCCATGCTACGTCGCTATCGATCGGATCCGTCTCATGTGGTACCCGTTGAAGAAGTGGAGTTAAGGCGGATCTATCCTACGAGGAGGAGCCGATTCGGATCTTGGGCGTGACGTGAAAGCACTACGAAAAAGAAGTCGGTGCCTTTAGTCAAGGTGTTATGGCGCAATCATGGATCGGAAGAAGCTTCGTGGGAGCCAGAAGAGACAATGCGACAAACAATACCCTCAATCTTTTAGTTAGGAAATTTCGAGGACGAAATTTTTATTTAAGAGGGTAGAACTGTAACATCCTAGGAAGGGCCTATGCATTTTTCAGATCAATTGTATAAAATGACAAGTCTTAAGTATTATGAATAAATTTTTGATACTTTTGGAAACCTAGAAATTAATGAAAATGGAAATGAAAATGAAAATGGAAATATGGAGATGGAAATGAAAATGGAAATGGAAATGGACATTTTTGGAAACTTAGACATTTTTGGAAACCTAAACATTTTTGGAAATGATCCAAAAATGGAAACTTGAACATTTCGGGAAACTTGGATATATGAGAGAAATAAAGGAGTTTTATTCACATAAATATGTGAATAATAAGAGATAAATAAAGGAGTTTTATTCACATAAATATGTGAATAATAAGAGATAAATAAAGGAGTTTTATTCACATAAATATGTGAATAATAAGAGATAAATAAAGGATTATTTTCTAATGAGATAATTGAGGAGATAATTGATGGATTAAAGGCTTTTATCTTTTAAATAAAAGAGATAATATTATCAAAAAGAGGAGTGGTGGCCAAGTAAAGGACTCCTAGGCTGATAACTTTGGCTATAAAAGGAGGACATGAGGGCTACTCATCAACATTTGCTCCCTCTTCCTCTTTGCCGAATTTTCATTAAGCAAAAATCCCTCTCTTTTTCTTCTATTTTCTTCTCCGTTCTCTCGTATTAGTCGAATCTTTGTGGATTCTAAGAAAGAGGGCAATCATCCACAACATCAAAAGGGATCTTTCGAGAAATCTAAGGATCTAAGGTAAGGATTATAAATATAAATATGTGGTTAAAGATTATGATTCACGTTTTCAAAGTTAGATCTAATCTAACACGAAGTTATAGGATTTCAACAGGCTTATAAAGGAATCCTCTTCAGATTTGGAATCCCATCATAAGGTAAGGGATATTCGGCCAAGGCATAAATTGTTTAAGTGTTTTCCATTATTTCAAAAATCGAAAAGCCGACTTGGTTACATACCTAGTATTAGCCGATTTCAAGGAAGAGGAATTCTAGCAACTGTTGGGACTTGATTAAATCAATTCGGCAACTAGGTAAGTAATTCTACTTCTAGTAGGATTTGGTTTTAAGACCAAATAGGTTTATTTATATGTTTTAATTAATGGCCGAATATAGGAGTGAAAGATCTAGATCGGTAGATCGCTCTACAGGAATTCACGGAAACTATTAAGCGAAAAAGGTGTGTACTCTTACTAACTTTCAATAAATTGCATGGCAATCATTAGATATGTAAATATGTAACAGTATGTGAATGTGGCTAAGCACCACAAATGTGGTAAGGAGTACCCAGGTACGTTTCCTACTTTTGATAGGATTGTGAATGTGATATATTTTGAACATGTGATTAGTAACATGAATGAAAATTTAGTATGTGAAATATGTTATGAAATAATTGGGGCATTCGGGATATTTGTGGAGGAAGAAAGTGAAGGTGATGACTACGGTCTCACCAACGTAAAGTGGTGACTACGGTCACATAAAGTGAAAAGTGGTAACTTCGTTACATCCAGTGAATACAATTGTCTAATGACACAACATAAGTGGGCGATGAGCACGTCGATTGCGCAGCGATCGCTTCGATGGTGTGTAGCGGATGGAGGGTCGACTTAGTAGTCCCCGCGGTGTACAAGGTTGAGTACGGGTGGTGTGTAGCGGATGGACAAATAGGTTTGGGTTTGGGTTGCATCATCCTTTATTTTGTATGAACATGATATTGATATGACTTGTATGCTCGATTTGTTGGAAATTAGTACTATGTACACATTGAGTCTGTTGACTCACCCGTTGGGGAATTATTTTTCAGTGATGAGCGGTAATGGACCGGGTCCTGGCAGGAGCTAAAGGTGGCCATGCATCGCTTGAAGAAATTATTTGGAATTTGGACTTTATGAAATTTTAGTACTTTAAACTTTATTTTGGGTTTGAATGATGTAATAAGGCCATAAGGCCCAATTGGATTTTCTTTATTTCTGCTTATTTTTATTTGAATATGATACAATTTATGTTTGATTAAAGATAAGTAAATTTATTTCTTTTAAAATAATAAACCCAAAAATTATTTTGTCACCTTATTTAAGTTGGATTTCCAGAATTTATTAAACAAGTTTCAAATTAAGCCCAACCCAAAACAATTTTTTTAAAATTACACAAATTTTCTCTAAGTCATTTAGAACATTGAAAACCGATTTATTTAAGGAACATACCAGATCCGGTTCAAGCTCGTGGGCCGGGTGTGGGGTGTTTCAGCAGTGGCATTTCAAATTCGGTCGTAACAAATGGGCCGGGTTTGGGGTGTTACATAATTCGAGTAATATTAATTTAAAAGAATTAGATACATGCATGCCATAAGTTTTGTATAATTTTTTTATGTAAGAAAACAAAAACTAAAAATTCCAAAATATGAAGTAAAAAAGGTTTAAAAAACTTTAATGATATTTTTTATATAAAAAATTTCATAATATCTCTTTTGACGATTATATAATAAATTATTTAATATATAAATTAAAAAACTTAACTCCAAACCCCATTACATAACCCCAAATCCAAACTCAAAACCCTAAAGTAAAACACACATACCCCTAAACCCCAAACTATATAGTGATAATTTTAATATTAAAATTCATATTATCTATTTTTCAATTATATATAATAAATTATTTAATATATCAATTAAGGATTAAAATTTGAACCTATTTTAAAGAAATAATCATTGGGGTAATGGATACATATACCATTCGGGGTTATGGGAAGATAGTTTCACAATAGAATGAATGATCGGTGAACGATGGTCGGATCTAACAGCTTTGGGGTTATGGGATTTAGGGATTTTGGGGATTTGAATTAGGGGAAATTGATTTGAGGGATTTCAGTTTCGGAATTTTGGGTCGACATATAGCTAACACCCTAAACCCTAAACCCTAAAACCCTAAACTTAAACCATAAACCATAAACTCAGAAACCTAACACATTAACCATTTCCCCCCAAACCCCGAAACCTAAACTCATACACTCATAAACCATAAACTCTAAACCCAAAACCCTAACCCATTAACCATTTCCCCCTAAACCCCTAACCCTAAACCTTAACCCCTAACCACTAACATTTAAACCTTAATACCGGTAAACACTAAGATATTAAACACTATACAATAAACCCAAACACCAAACTTTAAAACACTAAACCCATACACCAAAATAACAAACCCTAAACCACAAAATTAACATACCAAACATTAAGCCCTAATTCATTTTTAATAGCTTAATTTGTAACTTAAATGAAAACTTCTAAATTGTTTAGTTAGCAGTTTGTAACTTTTCATAATTAAGTAACTAAAATGAAACTTTCTCATTGCTTATAAGTGAATGTATCAAAACAAAATATAATTCAAAGCAATATGAAAAACTTTTAGCGGCGTTTGTGAAAAAGCGCCGCTATTGCTTAGGTTTTTAGCGGCGTTTGTATAAAAGCGCCGCTATTGCTCAGGTTTTTAGCGGCGTTTGTATAAAAGCGCCGCTATTGCTCAGATTATTAGCGGCGTTTAAGAAAAAACGCCGCTATTGCTCATTTTTTGCGTAAAACGCCGCTATTTCTCAGTTTTTTACGGCGTTCTAATACAAACGCCGCTAATTTATAATATTTGTGGCGTTTTTTGTTAAAACGCCGCTAAAGCCCTATTTTGCTGTAGTGATATACGTAATAAATATAAATGAAATGAAACTCTACTTTTAATAAGTATTTGAGTTCTAAAATACATCAAACTTATCTTAACCTTGATAGGCATCACTTAATAGTGAAATATTTATAATAATTTTTAAAAATATTTTTTTTATATTTTTTGAATTTAATTAAATATAATAAGTAAGTAATCAATATTGATATTTTTTTTAAGTAATAGCTTAAATATTTTACATCCATAAAACTAAAATTTTAAGATAATTTCTTATTTTTCCAAATTTCTTTCTAAAAATTAACAATTTTAATTCAATATTGTCTAACAAAAATAATTTAGATTTTTATAAATTTGCCCTTATAAAAATATGAAAGATAAATGACTCACAGTTCAATTTAATCTTCGTCTTTTACGACAATCACACGAGGAAGATGAACAAAATAGGTTTCACATACAACTATCATGAGGATGGAAACTACTACATCAAGACTTTTTTTTTCTCTGTATACATATATTTAAACTATTTTTAAGGTGTTAAAATTATTGAATCCAAAGTTATTTGGATGAGATGTAAGTTACCCCTTAAATTAGTGGTTCCATCAATCGTTTTAATTAAAATTTTAAATTTTTAAATAAAGTAATAAATATAATAATATATTTTTTTTTTGGAATGTTAAAAGAAAGGACCAAACACTTTTTAAAATTAAATCCATAAATCAATTCTATCTTTAATATAAAATTAACAAAAAAATTTAGATTAATAACGGATTTTAGGACTAAATTTCGAGGCTCTAGTAAAGTTTAATCATAATTATTAAAAAAAAAGAAATTTAATTAAAATTTTTGTGAGATTGAAGAAAATCTTTTAAAAATTTTGAGAAAAAAAATTAAAATTTCTCAAAATTTTGGCAGCTAAACTTCCATAAGGTTCCGCTGCTGGTTTAGATCCCATCACTTAAAAAAAAAAAAATCAATTTGTTATAGATTTAGAAAATATTCGATTTTATGTGTTATATCATATTGAATTTTCGATTTATTAAAATTTATTTCTTTTAGAAAGAAAGAATTAAATAAGATTTATTAACACATTTTGTAGAAATAGATTTTTGTTGAATTATGTGAAAACAAATCTTAATCACAAGTTCTGAAGCAACGAGGGTAAGAACTTAATATATTATTCGTAAAAATTTTTAATTTCAATTCAAATATTACTATTTATTATTTTTCAATACTTATATTTTTATTTTTTTAACTACACTTTAAAAAGGTATATGTCGCTTTAATATTGTTATAACTTTCTACTGCTCATACGCGTGTTAGTATCAAACATATCATTGATTTAGGCGATAATTTCATCTTAAGTTGTATCTCCGAAGACCACTCGTCCTCAACCACCCACTCAACTTAGAAAAAGGCATTTACTCGTTCTGTCAATGGATAAGGGGATCTTATCTATAAATACCCAGAAAAAAGATAGAGAATGGATTGATTCCTTAACACCTTAAAGTTACTCTTAACAATCATCTTTTTGGTCAGCTTGTCCTCTTGTTTTTGTTCCGGCTCTCAACCATTTTTGGTGAATCGACCTCCATTATACTACTATGATTTCATCTTTATTTTTCCTCTCTTATTATGCCCTGTATCAACATATATCCTTGCTTGTATAATCTAAAATTTATTAAGATAATGTATCATATGATTTTTCAAAAGTTATTTTCAAAACAATAATTAAAAGAAAAAAAGGAAATTATAGAAAAAGACAATGTTATTAAAAAGTTGATCAACATTTAAAGTTTCAAATAAAAATTTTAAAAATATATAAATTAAAAAATTAATTTCATAAATAAATGGGATATCTATCACATCCTTGACTTGTTTGTAGAGTCTCTAATAATTACCCTTAATATATTACCTACATATATTATAAAATAAAATAAAAACTAAAAAAAAAAATGATGTAATTAAAAAATCATCACTCTTTATAAATTGAAGTAAATATCAAAACTATACATAAACTTTGATTCAATATGCAATTTGATACTTGAAATTTGATTTTGTACAATTATACACATTAAACTTTGATTTTTGGTTCAATCGCATACATAAAACTACTATTTGATTCAATTATACACATTTAAAAAAGTGAATACATCAATTTCTTTTTATATAATATATGTATAATTATCTGTGTATGTAATATGTAAACACAGAATGATGTTATATCAATAATAACGTTAGTAGTTTGTGAAAATTGAATCAAATTAAAAAGTTATGCATAAATTTGAACAAAATTAAAGTTATTTATTTCACATTGAATCAAAGTTGATGTAATTTTAAGATATATCCCTTAAAAATTGAATAAAAATATTTAATATTATATTTGCGGTCAATATGAAATTAAAAAAAATGATTTTAACGTTACTTTTTTAATTTTTGGTTCTCATTCTAATTATGGTAATTTTAAAAAGGAAATATAATAATAAGTTATCTTTTATGGTAAGTAAAGACAAAAAAATCACATAAAAGAACCGGTGAACCGGACCAGAATTTTTTATTTTCTTTCAAGATTTTCTATTTCAATTCAAAACTTGAAAAGTTTCTGAAAAACGTTTCTCTAAGAACATTTCAGCTACACACAGCTGAACTTCACCGTATCAAAAATTTATTTATTTTTTTCTTGATTTTCATTTTTAATCATTGTAAAATCCAAATCCTAATTCTTAAATCGCTGCTGATTGCTCTCTTTTTTTTTTTTTTGTAAGCACTCCCTTCTTTTTTTTAATCTTTGCCATGGACCACAATGTAACCGTTTTCACCAACCGCCAAGAATCCGTTACGGCTGATGACGGTAATGGTGAATCGGAAACCGTCGATCATGGATGTGGAGGCGGAGACGGAGACGGAGGTGGCGATGGTGGTAAGTCAGGCGTCAGCATTGCGGAGAGGAGGGCGGCAACGTGCGGATTCAAGGTGGATAAGATAAATACAGCGAGATTTCGGGCCTCCACTAGCCCATTGGCCTCCCCGCCGGTCCGTTTGCCTTATCTTACTATCCCTCCTGGCATTAGCCCCACGGCGTTGTTGGATTCTCCTGTTATGTTGCCCAACGCTCAGGTACCATTTTTTTCTCCTCCTTTTTCTTTTTTATTATGTATTAATTTTTTCTCATTTAATAATTTTTCATGATAAAGCTTTGAATGTTATGGAAGCAATATTAATGAAAACAATGAAGCATTTTGTTATGATCGTCACAGAATCATGCTTCGTTTTTAGTGGCAAAGGTGTCATCTTTTAAGCTGTGTTTGGTTGCTGACATTTTTGATAATTTTTTTCGATTAGATTATGAGCTAAAATTGTAATATTTTCCTAGAATTAAAAATTGGATTTTCCTAATTAATTTGTGAACTGAATACGTGATTTTACTGTACTATAGAGCTAATCATATTAAAAGTGGCATTGTCTTTTAGCTATAGAATCGGACTAAAAGATTGCTACATGTTTTACTTTTTAAATCTATGTTTCACCTGCTAATCCTTTCTTGAATTTAACAACTCCAGTGGGGCTAGAGGAGATAATTTCTCATGTTGAGTTCTAATGGAATCTGATTTTAGAACTGTTTGATTTTACTTGTTAGCACATCTGTAAGAAACAGAAAGTGAATAAAAAGAAAGAAAGAAAGAAAGAAACCTCAAAATGTTCTTATAATGCGAAAAATCATGGCATATGGCTGTATACAAATCAGGCATTTGCTATTGCATTCATAGGTTTTGAGGTTTACATCAGTGTATAACTATTTCAGTTTTTTTTTACATTGACGGCCTCAAATGTTAGTTTCCAAGGAAATACTTTGGTTGTCTGGCGGTACCCTTCACTGGAATGCTAATAAAGGGTTACTAATTTCGGGTTTTGTTGATGACAGTCTTACTTGATTTGTATTATTTGATCTGAACTCTGAACAACTTATTCAGGTTTATTTAAAGAAGTTCTTTTCTTTTTTGGCAATCATGAAGCTCAGATAAATTAAGTGAAGCATGTTAGAAAGCTTTAAAAACTATTAAGTTCTCGCCGATCTGGATCATATTTTGTCTACATTGAGTTTTATCTGTCATATTTAAAAAGAAAAAGAAAAACACTCCTTTAATATGTTAAATTGGTTGTCTAAACTGTTTAAATAAGATCATCATACACAAACCAAAGAAAATTGAATCATTTTTAACTGGCAGAGTAATTAATCTCTTGAAATTCTTGTTCCATGTTTAGCTATAGATTTTCCCACTAACATGGTCCTTGATGACTTCTGTTTCCAATATAGGGATCTCCCACCACTGGAACTTTTCCGGTACCCACTCTCAATCAGGATGGTCAAGTGCTGAGTGTTAGCAACACAGACAGAGGCAGCAAAATAGCTCCTTCCTTCACATTTAAACCACAAAGTATGGATTCCCAGCCAAGCTTTTCTAGTTTAGAAGATCAGGTGAGTTCCTTCTATTCTAGTAGTAATTTGTCATAAAGTTTAATCCCTGCTAGTGGGTTCCAGATTTGAAAACTGAATTGGCAAAACTTTATGATCATGACTTCTATGTCTTGATTTTCAACATTCATTTGTTACTTCAACTTTATAATCATGAATTTTTTGGCTTGCTTTGACATATTTTCTTATTTCTTTATGAAAGACCAGTTTTAGGGACCAAGGTCATATTCATTCTGCAATAAAACTACCAACTTTTTCTTTTGGTTAGATTTCTACATCTCTCCATGAGATTAATTCCTTCTCTTTTATGTTTGAAGAAACTGCCCTATTATTATCAGTTTTTGTTCATTTTGGGTTTAAGAGTTAGTCTTGAGCTTCCTCAGATGCAATACTTTAAGGTTGTTAAAATAGGATAGGAATACAAGGTGCTATTTGTTCTGGTAAAACTATCCTTCGTTACGAAGTTTGGCTGAAGTGGAATTCAGCTGGTAGATAGCTCAGAATATTATCTTTGTTCATTGTGGTTGTAAGTTGATTGGCCTAGTTAATCACATCCAAATTCAGTTTGCATGTGGATTGTTTGTCTGTTCTGATTAACCTGACTTTCATTTTTTAGCATTAGGAGGAAAACTACTTTTGTTTGATAATATTGTAATCCTGCAGTTCATTTCGGAGGAATTGATGTCTAACATCCATCACATATGTTCTTCATCATGATTGAGATGCTTGATCATATCATTATGGGAGTGACATCATCCTGCAGTTCATTTGTAGAGTAATTAATGTCTAACATCCATCACATATGTTCTTTTTTATGATTGAGATTCTGTTATGCGCCTTAGCGTAGGATCTAGTCACAGGTCTAGACGAGAAAGAATTCTTGCTCCGACCTATGGTTACTCAAAGAGGCAGATTCGTCCTTGACTAAACCTGATATAATAATCAGCTGCAGTCCCTTTCACCTGTCACATGCATATTTAGGTGTTTCATATAAAAGAGTTTCTGTTAATGATTGATTTTATTTGTGTAGGTTTCTTCCTCTTTGAATCTAGTTCAGAGGGCCGAGTTCGATTATCAGCCTCTTGTCCATTTGGGTACACCTTTGGATTTTAAATTTCCTGCAGAATTTTCCAAAGAAGCTACTTCAAGGAGTTTTGCAGCAGATTCAGTCGCCGAAGTCAAAGTTTTAAATAACATTGTGAATGATAATGTTAATCTGGGATGCCATCCTTCTGAATTGGCTGGTGATCGAACGTCAATGCAGAAAGTTCCTTTCAACGGACAAGATGTCAGCACAAATCTTTCAGAAAGTGATCCAAAGGGAACAAACACCACAGCGGGAACAGCAAGAACATCAGAAGATGGATATAATTGGAGGAAGTATGGGCAGAAACAGGTAAAGGGTAGTGAATATCCAAGAAGCTACTATAAATGTACCCATCCAAATTGTCAGGTGAAGAAGAAGGTAGAGCGTTCACTTGATGGCCAAATTACTGAAATTATCTACAAGGGTGCTCATAATCACCCAAAGCCTCAGCCTTGTCGCCCATCACTTGGATCCTCTTCATCGTCTAATGAAATGTCAGAGAGTGCTGAAGGCAATGGAACTTGTGTCAAAGTTGAAAGTGGTTTAATTTGGAAAAATACCCAAGCAGGTTCAAAGGATATTAAGCTTGGATCTGATTTGAGAGCCGATGGCCTCGAAAGAACATCCTCAACATCTGTTATAACTGATCTTTCTGATCCACTATCAACTGCCCAAGGAAAATCAGTTGGTGTTTTTGAATCTGCTGATACTCCAGAGTTTTCATCAACACTTGCTAGTAATGATGATGATAATGATGATAGGGCTACCCAGGGAAGTATATCACTTTGTGATGATGCAGCTAATGATGATGAGTCTGAGTCAAAAAGAAGGTATTATTTTACATGTTAATGAATGTATCCTAGGGCTAAGGCTAGTAGTTTTTACTAACATATATTTTGCATTGTTATCCACTTCCCATTACAGGAAGACAGAATCGTGCTCGACTGAGATGAATGTGGCATCTGGGGCTCTCCGTGAACCCAGAGTTGTTGTGCAAATAGAAAGTGAAGTGGATATACTCGATGACGGTTATCGATGGAGGAAGTATGGACAGAAGGTTGTCAAAGGAAACCCTAATCCTAGGTACCAAAACTTGTCAGTCGTCTCTTTCTTGCTCTGTCTCATTTCTTTTGCATGTGAAGCTAAATGAACCATCCAAAGATGCAGGGGAAATTGAAAATGAACAATCCTATTTTAAAACATTTTGTTGTCTAATAGGAGCTATTACAAATGTACAAGTCCCGGATGTCCTGTGAGAAAGCATGTGGAAAGAGCTTCTCACAATCTAAAATGCGTGCTCACGACATATGATGGAAAACACAATCATGAAGTTCCAGCAGCCAGAAGCAGCAGTCATGTTAACTCAAGTGCTTGTAATTTACCCCCAACAGTGCCCAACAGTCAAGCTGCTCTGGCATTATCCAGAAATTCTCATGTTCTAAAGCCTGAAACACCAATCCAGGATATTGCACCTCCTTTTGATCGAAAGCCCGAATTCAAAAATGAATATATGAGACCTAGTTTTCTTGGGGATTTCAGCAATGAGATGAAGCTTGGGACTGCTTCTCTGGCTTCTGTTTACCAAATGAAGTTTCCTTCCTTACAGAAAGCTATTCCTTATGGCACCTTTGGACTGAACCCAAACTGCATTGCAACACGTTCATCTGGCTCAATTGCCTCAACAGTTCCAAATTTTCCAATTTCGATGCCATTGAATCTCCCAACATCTGCAAATCTTTCTTTGGCTGGTTTTGATATCAATAATGGTGGAAAACCAGCTGCTCCAATTCACTCTTTCCTTCCAGGGCAACAGTTCAAAGAGAATGCTGCTAGGTTCCATGGGATCAAACAGGAGCTGAAGGATGATAACCATTATGATCCTTGCCTTCCCATTGTCGACCATGCAAGTGCAACATCATCATCATCATCATCAGTCTATCGCCAGCAGGCCACCGGAAATTTTCCATCCTAGACTGCAATTCGCTTCTTACTGGAGCCTGGTAAGGTGTTGGATTCTACTTGAGTTTGTTCAGAATTAAAGGTTCTTTCTCTTTCTGTATTGCTGAATTATCATATATAGTTTTTCTCCTTCATATCTATGCTGTTTCTTATACAAATCTTATACACCTATAGTCTATATATGTATGTGATCCTCTGATTTTTAATTTTATACATAGAAATATAATATTACAGGTTAAAAATGCTTCTATCTAGTGGTTTGTGCAGGACTGTTCAAATTGTTTCTTATTGTTCTATTATTAAGTATTATGGTTCTAAATTATTACTTGAAAAAATAAGTGTGAACTGAATGAATACATAAGGATTGAATTTGTATTATAGAAATTATTTGGTATATTGCTGAAGATTGAGAATTGTTTATGACTGTAAACGTTGAATTTTAGAAATTATACATTTCAAAATTTTAACTTTATTTTCATAACAGTTTATAGGTCTCTTGATGATTTTGAATAAAAATTAAAAAGGTAATTTAGGTGGAATATTAATTTATTTAAAATAAAACTGAGCTTCTATGCTAAAATGATAATCAGCTCTTTCCCTATTGTCTAGTATATATCAATTTGTTTTTGTTGCATAAATTTTTCACCCACTAAATCTAGTATATATATAGATAGAAAGAACTTGTAATATTAAATTTCTTGGCGCAAGGCCTTTGGCTTGGCTTCTCCAAATTCTTATGCTTTTCCGAGTCCCTTCTTGCTACTGGTTATCATCATCATTGCCTAAAGCTTCTCCAGATTCTTATGGTTTTTTGAGTCGTCTCTTGCTCTTGGCCATCATCATCACTGCTTGAAGCGTTAATGATGTCTGGGGATTGAGAGCTCGGAATGGAAGGACATTGAACTCAGGCCTCCTCCGACGGCATTTGACTGGGTCTCTGGTTATGTTGTTTCTGTCTGGTTAAGTTGCTTTGATGATTTTAGTTCTTAGGCGGTTCAGTTTGGTGTTGTGCCTGGTGCTGATGTTGCTGAAGTGAACTGATATCATGTGTCTCCGTACAGCAATAGGAATAAAACGATGGCCACTACCAAGGCAGTAGAGGATGTTACTTGTGGTTGTCGCCTAGTTTAAAAGGCTTTAACTTTCGGCCTGGTCCTTATTTATTCCTAATGACAGGGATATCTATCTTGTACCGGTTCTTGTTGACCTTGGGGGATTGTGATCGAACTCGAGAAATTCCTGTTGCTATTCTATTGCTCATCGTTGTTCTTTTTGTTATGTTTGATTCATGTCTTCATGGCTACTTGGTTCTCTTTTTTGTAACTTTTGTAACTTTTCTTAAGATGATGAATTTTATTGACAACAACAACAAAAAAAGAAGCATTTATCTCTGGAGTTTGACACCAAAATAATATTCATTCTCATAGGTCGAAAACCCAAAATTTAAAAAGGTATCAAATAAAAAAAAAAGAAGACTATTTTTTAAAAATTCGACAATTATGTTAAGATATTCTTTAGTGACCCAATTATTAAAACTTACAAATTTATCTAATACTATTTGTCTTTTTTTTATTTAATTCCGTTAATTGGGATTAACTTGTAATGAAAGAGGTAAGGTTAAAATTGATATAATAATAAATTCAATCCCCAATGATTATATATTGTCAATTTTTTATTATAATTTTAAAGAAATTAACTCTCAACATTTATATATTATTTTAATTTAATTTTAATTTTAAAAATATATAAATTTCCTTTTTACCATTAATGTCTAAAACTGTGCTTAATTTATTAAGTTTGGTGCTCGGTTTAGGCTTCTACTCTCAAGAAATATTGGGTTTGGTTCCTCCCGAAGATTTTCTCTAAACAAAAAAATAAGGGTTTAATATTATGAATTTTTCTTCTATTTGGTTCTTAGAAAAGTACTAGTGAGAGAAAGAAGGTGAGGATGTTGTGTGAACGTACATGCAATTGCTAAGATTTATTTGTCAAACAACATAGCTCTTATCATCCAAAGCCTCTAAGTTTTGATTTATTGATCCATCTCCACTATGGTTGCATTTGATAAACTTCTTCAACTATATGCATTCCATTCGATTCCTATCTAATTTATTTTTCTTTTTAGACCGTACAATACTTAACAATCGATCACACTCATACTCAATGTCAATATCACTAGCTCCAATAACAACCTACTTATTGATTGAAAGACTAATTATTAAAACGACATCATCTAGCGTTACCATCAATTCCTAACATGAAAAATTGAACTGTATGCATTTTCGACCTCCATCTTTTCAAGAAGGCAGAAAGCGACTTCGTATAAATAAATTTTGCCATAGATGGCACATATAAATCTTCACTCTTTAAACTGAAAGGATTTTCGGTAGAAAAAAAGATAGATGGGTAGGGTATTTATAAGAGAGAAAGTGTACTTCAATATGTGTCAACTTCTTTGTATTAAATGAATTGGTTGGACTAATGGAGAAATGCAATTTCTACTCAAACTTAACGGTCTTTTTCTTTTGATAAACATGACGTGCACTAAACTTGACACCCATTTGTGTCTGAAGTATTGAGTTAATCTCTAAAAAACATCATGTCAAATAAGCATATCATAAGATGTAACTCCTTTAGATTTTCCCAAAATGAAAGGAATCAAAATCAGGGTTGAAAAGAAAAGCAGTTGCTATGGCTGTCGCCATGGTTGATGCACAACAACATCAAAGAAGGCTTCCTAAATTCTTCCTGTTTTTACTGATTTGTAACGCTAGTAAAAGAGGAAATGATTAAACAGCATTTCATTACATTACTAACTAATGTGGTGAGAATAATATTAGTATGAAATTGAAAATTGAAAATTTTTATAATTAGATGACCAAAATAAAAATATTCTAATAATTAAGTGACCACCAATAGAATTTATCCTAAATTTTATAATAAGTTAAAGGAAAATTTAATTTTTAATACTTAAATTTAGCTAATATTTATATTTGTTTTGTTTGGATTAATACTAACTATTGACATTTAGTCTATTTTTTGAACTCCTTTAAAATTTAATGATGTGGCAAACATGCCATGTCATTAGCTAATATAACAGCTTGCTTAGCCCACGTCATCTAATTTTAAAAGAGTTACAAAATACAATATTAAAAAACCCAATCCAACATTAAATGGTTCTACTATTTGCCGAATTTATATGATATGATACCACAAGTCTAACACTTAGTAATTGGGTTGATTTAATTCCAACCTTATTATAAACTTCCAACCTAAACCCATCATTCAACGTCGGATTACCTGTCCAATTTTAAAAGTTGGTTCGAAATTTGAGAGTGTTTGGACAATATATTAAATTCAAAAATTGAGTTTGGACAAAAATATAGGCCCCTTTAAAATAATATAATATATTTTTAATGTATACTAAAAAAATTAGAACACATTAAAAATTGAGCTTAGACAAAAATATAGATCCTAAAAATTTAGAACACATTAAAAAAATAAACATATACTAAATATATAATAATATTTTAATGTAAATATTAAAATAATATTAAGATGGCTATATAAAAAAAATTCAATATATAAAAAAATTATATAAAGTATTAAATATTAAAATAATATAATATATTTTTTAAAAATTAAAAAAAAATATGGATAAACGTAAAATAGGCTTGGGTTAGTCTTTTATAAATATAGACGGATTTTGACAAAATTTTAAGTCTATATTTCAAGTCAAATAAAGCTTAAATGAACATAAAAGTATATTAATATTATGCTTAAGTCTAACTCGAACGATGTCAAATATTTTTTTTTAAATAAATATGAAAGGAAAGAAACCTAAATTATAGCACAATAATTAAGGATGAAAACATGTGAGTGGCAGACAAAGTTATGACAGTTTTAGTGATTCCCATAACCCTCATTTTCAATTATCTTGCTTTGAGCTACTCCTACTCCTACTCTTATTCTCTCCCGTATCCCTTCCCTTTCACCTTCGATTTTATATTTGTGAAGACAAGCATGGAATATTTGTAATTTTGGAGTTCTTAATAGGGTGAGTAAAATGCGATTCGATTTAAAAAATTTGATAAAAAATTTAAATTTTGAATTAAATAGTTTAAATTATTTGAGTTAATCAAATTATTCAGATCAACTCGAATAAAAAAGTAAGTTTTCGGTTTAACTCGAATATGAATTACACAATTCGAGTTATCCGAATAAGAAAAAGTAAAACTACGTGGGTTTGATAAATGTTTACCTTTTCTAAAGTTAAAAGTCAAAACCATTAAGTTTAAAGACAAAACTACGTCGTTTTGATAAATGTTTACTCATTAAGTTAAAAGGCAAAACCATTATATTTGTTTATGTAGTTAAATAATATTGTACTTCGTCTACTAGTTAAATAATCGGTCCATGTAAACACAACATTGAGTATAAATATTAGGATTCGTTAACTCGGCTTGACTTGGCTCTATATTTTTTAACTCGATTCGATTCGATTTGAAAAAAAATTCAAATTGAGTTCGGTTGTTAAAATAGGATTCGTCAACTCGACTAACTTAAAATTTTTTGACTCGACTCGATCAAATACTCACCATTAATTCTTAACACACATCCTTTTACAACTTTAATTGGTGAGTGAAATTGGGATGATTTATATTTTGAAAAATATATATGATGAAAAAATTGGATAAAATAATAAAATTAAAGAATATACGATTATATGTTAAATTTGATGAAGACAACCTTTTCACCTTCTTCAATTGTTTTAATTGACGGTTTTTTTTTTTATTTAAATAAAACTCGATTTTATATTACTACTTGGATTGTCGGATCATTTAGTTCTTAATACAATTGATCCGATCCAATTCTAAGTAAAAATAAAAAATAAAAAAAGAGATGTGACAAAAACAAAATTTGAGTATTAAGGTAGGTATTTAAAAAACTACCTAATAATTAAATTTGAGTGAAATTATTTGTAATTACAATGGAATGACATGTCTGGATAATTAATGTAATTAGTGAGTCCCACTAAATTAAATCTAATTGATTACACTCTCCGATTCTTAGGGGACAAATGAGAATTTGGATACTTATGGAATAATTACAAGTAATTACCAATTACCTTATGACTTTTCAAATAACATACATTATTTAAATTTTAAAAATTATTTTATACAAGCTCATAAAAATTATTTTTATACTATAATAAAAAATAAAATATTTTAATTTTAACATATATTTTATTGTTTTTAAAATATAGTTATATATATATATATATATTTTTATTTATTATTGGACCAAAAATGTTGTGCTATTGAATATATCAAAGTTGAAAGATTTCACGTAATTTTTAACTTAATAGCAAATAATTTTTGCATCAATTTTTTAAGGTATTATTAAATTTTTTATAATAATTAATATCTATTTTTAAGAATTTTGTGTAATTACAATTTATAAAACATAAAAAAAAAATTATAATTTAAGTACACTAAGTGAACAAAAACATTAAAAAAATTAAAATTTGTTGCAATTAAAAATTAGTATGAAATCCCAACATAGCGTAAATATAAACAAAATTGAAAGGACGTCGACTACATGGAATAAAGCCTATAAAATATGAATTTCCCCCCACTTGCTTTTCGCCCTCACTAACACCAATCATCACCCGATTCCATCTTGGACGATTCCTATCCTTTTTTCTATAATTATCTTCACCCCTTTACCCATTCTGAAAAATCCAATATACCCACCAAAGAAAAAGCAAGAGCAGTAATCAGCAACCCATAAGGTTTCTTTTCTGTTTTTGTTTTTTATCAATCAATCAATCATGACAGGCAAAGCCAAGCCCAAGAAGCACACTGCCAAGGACATCGCAGCCAAGGTCGATGCCGCCACTACCAACCGAGGCGGTGGCAAGGCTGGATTAGCTGACCGTTCTGGGGTGGAGAAGGGTGGACATGCCAAGTTCGAGTGTCCTCACTGCAAAACAACTGCTCCAGATTTGAAGACGATGCAGATTCATCATGATGCCAAGCATCCCAAGCTTCCTTTTGAAGAATCAAAGTTTGTGAATCTTCATTCTACTCATGGTGCTGATTCTTCCAAGCCTCGTCCCGGTGTTAGGGGTAGTTTAAAAAAGTGATATTAATAAATAAATTTAGCCGTTTTCTTTATGATTTGGTGCTTTGCGGTTGTTTTGGAATCTGGGTTTGATTTCTTAACTATTAGTTCTAGTAGGTTTGGGTAAAAAAAGATGATGATGATGATAATGATGTATGTTAACCCACCTTGAATATGATGATGATGTTGACTGTGTTATAGCTTCCTTATTTAATTCTAATGAAGTGTTTTTGGATCATATATGGTGATTATATGTCGCATATAGCAACTAGGTTTAGTTTCTTTAGCTAGTTTATGGAGTATAACAGCTTGAATGAGAACTTTAATTGTTGAAATGCTTGGATGTTTCAGTCTAAGAGATGATTTATGGAGTACATGAGCTTGAATTTGATAATCTACAGAGGATAAAAGAGTAAAAGAGGGTGTTTCCTTGATGCCTCTGCCTTATATATGTGCTTGCCTTATTGTGCTTTCATTATTCCCAAGATTTGTATCGTTTAGTTTAACTTATTGTGGGATGCAGCCCAAAATCATGTCTAGTTACTGGTTTTTAGGGTTCAATTGGAGTTACTAATGTTATGTTATTGCTCAGGTTACTAGAGTATTAGTAATTTTGTGTTATATCTATGCACTTGAATAAAAAAAATTTGCTCTCCATCTGTGGGGTTTTACTCAAAGTCTTAAGAATGATCTTTGTGGTAGCTAATATGATACCAACCAAGAGTTAATAATGGGTAAAAGTATCATGGAGGCCCCTGTAGGAGGAATCAGATTACGTTTAACCTCATTTACTAAAAAAATGGATAAATTTATCCCTGTATATTAGATTAAAGAGCAAACTGGTCATTTCTATTAAAATTTTCATCTATTTTTACTGTTAAAATTAGTGTAGTTGGCAGAATAACCAGACAATTACATGTGCTGTGTTATGTGTATTTCATGTTGGCGCACAAGAACCAATTTTTAATAATAGAAATGGATGAATCTTTTAACATAAAGACTAGTTTGCTCTTTGATCTAATGTACAAGGATTAATTTGCCCTTTTTTTTAGTAGTGGGGCAAAATGCAATCTGGCACATAGTATACGGACCTCCACGGTATTTTTACCGTTAATAATGCTACTACTGGATAGATGAGAGGTGATAAAGAATGATGTGGATGAATGCGAAAGCGAATCATAAAGTTTGTCAAAGTCGCGGACTTACCCTAGATCTCTAGACGAACGTAAACTGAAACAAGAAACAATGAAAACAGATTAGTTGTCACAAAGGAGAGTCAAACGAAATTAAAACGAAAGAAAGATGAACCGGCTGGTAAAGTGTCCAAAAGAGAACGAGTTAGGGTTTATTGGATGGAAAGAAATCGTCTTTAGACCTCAAGAAAATGCCCCAACCAAATCTGGAAAAATAAAAAACAAACAGATTTGTTAGAAGTGATTTGAAAGACAAAATCAAACTGTTTTGTGCAAGAATGCTTGAAATAACAAGAAAAGATTAAAACTCCTAATTTTGATGTGTTTCTTGATGGAACAAGGTAGGAGAACGTTTTTCTTGAAGCAACTTTAACCTAGAACGAAAAATTAATAAAATCAGTAAGCCAAAACAGTAAGAACTAACTTAAATAAGCAAGAACCGATAATTTAAGGATAGAAAAGAGAAGATGACGTCCTAAAAGCCTTGGAAACATTAAGAATCCACAACTCCTTTCAATGGCTCTAATTCTCCCTCCAAGAAAGAGATCTTGGCAAGAAAAAGGTTTAAGATGATTCCCACAACCTGAAAGATTGTTAAAACAGCTTCTAAAAAAATCTCAAGAGCAAATCTTAAAGAAAAACTAAAAGAGAATTATTATTAACTCAAAAAAATATAAATCAATTGTATGTGTATAAGGGTGAACGCCTATGCTACTTATATGCCCCAAAATAAGTTTTCCTAACCTTAATAGAATAAATAACATGACAACTCATCAAATAAAAAAAATAAAATAATTTCTATGTGTGGACTTTCAATGGGAATTCAACCAAAGGAATTAAATGGGTTCTTTGGGCTGAATTCTTACATGATGATCCACCTATTAAAATAAAATTGGACCTATAGTTTAAATATTTTACAATTTGGGTCACTTTTATAATTTTGTTTGATATTCAATTAAATTACTTTCCAAACTTCAAGATGGGCTTGTAGACATCTTAATGGGTCATTTTTTAAAAAACTTGGTCTTGTGATCCGTTTGCTCTCGAAATTGGCTCGTTCAAGCTCGTACACTCGTTCAAGCTCGTACACGAAATCCAATGCGTCTTGGCTACAAGATTTGATTTCTTGGACCAAGATTTCCAAGATTTGAAATCTTGATTTTCTTTATTCTTGAAATTGTCCGAAACAACAAAATTGGACCAAGATTCGGTTTCTGATTTTCTTGAAAACAAGAAATTGAATCTTGATTTTCTTTTTCCGTTGTGTGCGCATCTAGGGCCTTGGTAACAAAGACTTGGATGGTCCTGTTCAATCTTGCTCGGATTTGCTTGGCCTTCGACCTTATTATTAGGCCTTAAGGAAATTTTAGTCCATCACATTCATGAGTCTTATTTTGGGCATTGAGACTCGCATCATTCCCCTCATTCTCAAAAAGATTCGTCCTCGAATCTGAAACATCAAAAGGAGATAAATCAGTAATATTAAAAGTAGAACTTACATTGTACTCACCGGGCAGATCTATTTTATAGGCGTTATCATTGATCCTCTTGAGTACTTGGAAAGGCCCATCGCCCCTAGGGTCCAATTTAGTCCTCCTTTTACTTGGAAATCGCTTTTTGCGCATATGGACCCAAAACCAATCACCGGGTTCAAGGATAACTTGTTTGCACCCCTTGTTAGCTTTTTTGGCATTTATATCATTTGTTTTTGCAATCCGTTGTTTTTCTTTTTCGTGCATTGATTTTACCAACTCAACTTTCTTCTCGCCATCTAAACTAGAAATATTTTCTATAGGTAATGGCACAAGATCAAGTACAGTTAATGGGTTAAAACCATAAACAAGTTCAAATGGTGAATAGCCATTTGTAGAGTGAATAGATCGATTGTATGCAAATTCAACAAATGGTAGACATTCTTCCCAATTCTTAAGGTTCTTACCCACAATAGCTCGTAGAAAAGTACCTAAAACTCAATTTATGACCTCAGTTTGGCCATCGATTTTGGGGTGACATGTAGTGGAATATAATAATTTAGTACCAAACTTACCCCATAATACCTTCCAGAAGTGGCTTAGGAACTTTACATCTCTGTTAGAGACAATTGTGCAAGGTATTCCATGTAGTCGCACCACCTCTTTAAAGAATAAGTCCACCACATTTGTAGCATCATCTGTTTTGTGACAAGGAATAAAGCGTGACATTTTTTAAAACCTATCAACAACAACAAATATACTATCTCGACCCTTTTTAGTTCGCGGTAAACCAAGAATGAAATCCATGGATAAATCTACCCATGGTGAAGAAAGAACCGAAAAAGGAGTATAGATTCCATGAGGCATTACCTTAGATTTTGCTTGTTTATAAGCAATGCACTTAGAACACACCATTTCAACATCCTTCTTCATGTTCGGCCAATAAAAGTGTTCTTGTAGAATATCTAGTGTTTTGGCAACACCAAAGTGTCCCATTAAGCCTCCACTATGTGCCTCATGAATTAGTAACTCTCTCATGGAGCAATGTGGTACACAAAACCTGTTTAGGGGAAAAAGAAACCCATCTACAAGATGAAATTTGTCAAAGGCACTATTCCCACAATTACCAAATATATGTGCAAAATCAGCATCATTTGTGTACAAATCTTTTATATGCTCAAATCCTAAGACTTTAGTATTTAATGTAGTTATCAAATAATATCTACGAGATAAAGCATCAGCAGCTACATTTTCTTTAAATGTTTTGTACTTAATTAAATATGGGAATGTTTCTATAAATTCTACCCATCGGGCATGTCTTTTGCTGAACTTACCTTATCCCTTTAACCATTTAAGGGACTCATGATCCATATGTATAACGAACTCATTGGGCAGCAAGTAATGTTGCCACACTTGGAGAGCTCGCACCAATGCCAATAACTCTTTATCATAAGTTGAGTAGTTTAATTGCGCCCCATTTAGTTTTTCACTAAAATATGTTATTGGCCATTTATCTTGCATTAACACGGCACCAATTCCAATACATGAAGCATCACATTCATGTTCAAAAGTATTAGAAAAATCAGGTAATTTAAGAATTGGAGCAGAACATAACTTATCCTTTAAGGCTTAAAAAGCCTTTTCTTGAGCTTCACCCCACTTGAAACCCACTGCTTTTTTTTATAACCTCAGTTAATGGGGCGGCAATAGTGGAGAAATCATTCACAAAACGTCTATAAAAACTTGCTAAACCATAGAAAGATCTTACCTCAGTAATCGATTTAAGAGTTGGCCACTCCCTTATTGCCTTTACTTTATCCTCATCGACATGAATACTTTGAGCACTTTTTATAAACCCTAAAAAAATTAGTTTATCACAACACAAAGTGCATTTATCAAGATTGGCAAATAATTTTTTAGTTCTTAGAATGTTCAAAATAGATTTAACATGGAAAACATGAGAATCTAAAGAAGTTGAGTAAATTAGAATATCATCAAAATATACTACCACAAATTTACACAAATAAGGCCTTAAAACATGATTCATTAATCTCATGAAAGTACTAGGTGCATTAGTTAGACCGAAAGGCATAACAAGCCATTCATACAATCCAAACTTAGTTTTAAATGTTTTTTTCCATTCATCCCCTTCCCTCAAACGAATTTGATGATAACCATTTTTTAAGTCAATTTTAGTGAAAATCGTTGAACCATGTAACTCATCGAGCATGTCATCAAGTCTAGGGATTGGATGCCTATTCTTTACTACTAATTTGTTGATTGGGTGGCAACCAACACACATTCGGAATGAACCATCTTTTTTAGGCACCAATAGGATAGGAATGGCACAAGGACTTAAACTTTCTCTAATGTACCCTTTGTCTAATAGTTCTTCTACTTGCTTTTGCATCTCCTTTGTTTCATCGGGATTACTTCGGCAAGCTGGGCGGTTTGGAATGGATGCTCGAGGTACTAAATCAATTTGGTGCTCAATTCCTCGTAAAGGTGGTAAACCTTTAGGGGCCTCATTGAAAACATCTGCATAATCCTGTAAAAGAGATTTAAACACACTAGGCAAAGATTTGTTAAGGTCAGTTAAAGATAAATAATTTTGCCAGGATACAAGGTTGTTTGTTTAATAAGGCTTTCCGCACATCTTTTACTCTTGCAAATAGAATTTGCACTCTGTTTTACCACTAGAAGATTCACTCATCATTGGGCTGATTGAATTTTGAGTTTTAGCACTAATGATCTCTTTTCTCTCAGTCTTTTTTGTTTATCCTTTTCCCTTAACCCTCTCACAGAATTTTATCATTTTCATTTGATCTTTATACACATCGTTAGGATTCAAAGGGGCTAAAGTAAATTTCTTCCCTTTAAAGATCAAGGAATATCGATTTTGTTTTCCATGGTGTATTACATCACAATCAAATTGCCACAGCCTTCCAAGAAGTAAATGTGCGGCATGCATGGGGACAACATCGCACCATACCTCATCTTCATAATTGCCAAGTTTAAATATAATCAAGAACTGTTTTGCAACTTGTACTTCGGAACATTCATTAAGCCATTGAAGGTGGTATGGCTTAGGGTGTTTTGAGCAAGGTAATTTCAAATAGTCCACAAGATAGCTACTAACAACATTAGCACAACTCCCACTATCCACAATAAGTGAACACAATTTACCTTTATTGAAACACCGAGAATGGAATATATTAGTCCTTTGACTGTCAAGATCATCCCTCATTTGAATGTTGAGGGTGCGACGCACTACTAGGCAATGGGATTCAACAAAATCATCCTCCTTATTTTGTGGTCTACGACCTCCTCATTCATATAACTGGCATGGGTCATATTTTCCATAAATTTCGTCATATCCGGATTGTCCGAATCAGAAGTATATTCACCATTTTCTTTGATAAGGAGAAGTCTTGTGTTAAGGCAATCTCTACTATGGTGCCCAGGTCCTTTACATTTGAAACATTCTATCTCACGAGTTTTTTTCGTGTTTAAACCACATGAACTGGGTTGCTTAGAAAGTATTTGCATTTTCATAGGAGCCCCACTCTTTCAATATGATTTCTTAATATCACCCCTTGAAGAGAACTTGTTAGCATTAAAAGGTGGTTTCGAATTCTTAAAGTTAGAATTGGAACTATTACCTTTGTAATATTGTGAAGTAGAGAATGAACGAGGGCCTTGTTCCTTCAATTGTTGTTCAATCTCAATGGCTTTGTAAACTGCCTCCTCTAGATTTATGTAAGTCTATAACTGTAAAGTGTTGGCTATATGTTTGTTCAAGCCATCAATAAAACATATCATAGTGGTCTCATCATCCTCTTCCACATTTTCTCGTTACATGAGCATCTCCATCTCTTTGAAGTACTTTTCGACTGATTCACTACCCTGAACTAGTCGTCGAAGTTTGGTTTTGACCTCCCTATAGTAATGATAAGCAATAAAGCATTTTCGCATGACTTGTTTCAACTCATCCCATGTGGTAATTTCTCTCTCGTAGTTCCGTTAACGACTTATTCCAAGTTGAGTCCACCAACTCAACGCATAGTCTGAGAATTCAAGTGTCGCCAATGGGACTTTCTCATCTTCCGGGCATCTATAGTAACGAAACATAAGCTCTATTTTTTATTCCCACTCACAGTATGCCTTGAGATTATTCTTTCCACGAAATTGAGGGATTGTGAACTTTGGTTTTGCCAAAGAAGGCTGCCCATGATCATTAGTAACCAAAGGATCATCATCTACACGAGGGGCACGTCTAGCATTATGTCTGCGAGCACGAGGTTGTTTAACCTCAACATCATCATTAGCACCTCAATTTTGAGTCCTTTGCTCAGTCCGCAACTAATGCAAGGTATTGCTTATTGTCTGAAGTATAACATCCCTTTGTCTTTCGACTGCAGCTCGATCCTCTAAAGTTTGTTGCAACATATCGAACCTATTTTTGAACTTATCATTGACTTCATTGAGGACACATTGTAATTTCGTTGCGAAACCAGCAAGATTTTTGATGGTCACTAGTGGTGTGTCACTCTGGTCATCACTCCCTTTGCCGCTACGAGACATTGTGGCAAATCTGAAAAAAACACAGCACTCAAAAAGAAAAATTAAACAAATCTCATCGTTATGCACTCAAAAATAAAGTTGAATTCTCAATGAGGTAAGAATTAATCTTGTGAGTCCTTTAGGAGTATTTATGACAATCAATCAGAATGTTAAAGAATCTAGCTACCAAATATCCTAACGGCATTACGAGTCCAAAAGTGGCTAAACACCAACGGTTTGTGTTGCACGGAGGAAGGAATGTGCAACGTGCTATAACCTACTAACACAAGAAACAATAAAGTGTTATAATGCGTATAGGAACAATAAAAAGCAAAAAAAAATGAAAACCTAAGGCTAAGAGTCAATGAAAATTTCTAAAACCCGAAAACCTGAAAAATTGCGAAGCAACTTGACAAACTTCATTCAAGGTGTTCCCAATTTCTAAAAATCATGAAATTTGAACTGGAACCTCCTCGAATAATATAGATCTGATCTAGAAAGTTTCGGTGAAAAATTCAACCCACAGAATATTTTTTTATTTTTTCTTTTCTTTTCGTATTTTCTTTTTTCTGTACTTTTTTTATCACTTTTTTTTCATGGGAAATATTTTTTTATATTGTAATACAGTGCCAAAAATCAGTATATAAAATTTTAGATCAATTGAAAAACGTTTTGTAACAGTCCGATTTATACCCTAGTCAGAACAGTGGTTTCGGGACCTCAATCCGAGTCAGTAAATTATTTTAATATTATTTTTTGTGCCATTGGTATGTGACTAAGCATGTGTTAAATTTCCGTAAGTTAATTTGTTCGTTTGTGTGCTTAATTTGATAAAAGGATTAAATTGCATCAAATGCAATTTCTGCATGCTTTATGAAAAGACACTTAATTGAGATAGCTTTTTAATAGGGAGGCCTTATATGGCAATTAAGCCATTTATAAGTTAGTGGATTGTTAATGGACAAAAATGACATTGAATTATATTTGTCTTTTATGTTTATTAAGGTTAATTTAGTAAAATAGGTGTTAATGTTATAATAATAAAACAAAAAGATGAAAGTGTTCATCTTTTATTTCCTTCATTTGACCGAATATACAAAAGGAAAAGAAAGAATAAGAACCTCCAAGGTTTTCGGCTAGGTTTGATCCAAAATTAAGGTATATTTTGGTTTTAGATTTTGATGATTTTGATGTTTTTGAGATTGTTGCTTAGTCTACTATCAAGCCCATGTCTCAATTTTATGTATTGATGATGTTTATGAGATATACCATTGATGATATGTTGAGCTTTGTGATGAGTTTAGTTGTTAAATGAAAGATTTGAGCTAGATGAACATACTTTGTTCTTGAAATTTTGATGAATTTAGCTAATTAGGGCTAAATTGAGAAAATAGTAATTTGAAGGATTAAATTGTAAATTTGATGGAAAATATGGGCTTGTATGAGATGTATGAACATTCGGCTAAGCATGAGTATGTGATGATTTTGTGAATTTGATGTTTTGAGAAAAATGGACTAAATTGATAAATTGTGCAAATGTGAGGGTTAAATTGCAAATAGCCCCAAATGTGTGTCCTTGGATTGAATTGGATGAGTTAGTGAATAAAAGGGTTAATTCTGAATATGTTTAGATCAAGAACCGAGGAAAACGGACTTAGACCGCGGGAAGGCGAAAGTAACCGAGTAG
The DNA here is from genome assembly GCA_025698515.1 of Gossypium sturtianum. Classification (NCBI taxonomy): domain Eukaryota; kingdom Viridiplantae; phylum Streptophyta; class Magnoliopsida; order Malvales; family Malvaceae; genus Gossypium; species Gossypium sturtianum. The sequence continues at coordinate 18,108,521 of CM046955.1, read as the reverse complement.
CCGTTTCCATTTCCGATAAATCGAATCCGAGGTAAGTCATATTGCAAATAAATGTAATTTTATTGAGTTGAGCATATTCATATGCCTATCGTTGATAATGAATGCTTATGAAGTGTTATGCAAATAAATTCCGAGATAAGATCGACTTAGCGACAATGTCCGAGAAGTCCCGTACGAACCTAGGAATACATAGGTATCTATTTTGTTTTACCATATAAGACCATGTCCGGGACGTTGGCCTTGATTTGACATTCGTGTAAGACCACGTCTGGGACGTTGGCATCGATATTATCTTTATGTGTAAGACCACGTCTGGGACGTTGGCATCGATATTATCTTTATGTGTAAGACCTCGATTGGGATGTTGGCGTCGATATTATCTTTATGTGTAAGACCACGTCTGGGACGTTGGCAACGATATTATCTTTATGTGTAAGACCACGTCTGGGACGTTGGCATCGATATGAGCTTTACATGTAAGACTATGTCCGAAACATTGGCATCATATTGATTCGTATAAGACCCTGTCTGGGACAGTGGCATCGTTATCTGAGTACACGTAAGACCTCGTCTGGAACGTTGGCATTGTACAACTATTTCAAGCTTTCTGAGTATCCTATTAGGTTCCTATCAGTTCAACGGGCAAATCCGAGCTATGAACAATTACGTGAATGTATATTTCGTTTCAGGTACGTTTGGTATATACACTAAGTGTGTATAAAAGGTAAGTACCTATACGACTTTGATTTAAAGAAAAGTATGATTGAATATGAGAATGTGAGTGAGATACAAGAATGATTATGAAAGAGCTAAGTAAATATGAATGATTCTTAAATTGATGAATGTGGAAATATGGCCAAGTATATGAACCAATGGATATATGTGATAGTTTGCTAAGTAAGTGATATGTGCCAATGTACCTTATGCATATATGCCTTTTATGCTAAGTTTATTTGTATTATGACTTACTAAGCTTTTGGAAAGCTTACTTTGTGTGTGTTTTCTCTGTTTTATAGGTCGTCAAAGCTACTGAAGGCTCGGGACCATTGAAGATCGTCATCACACTACTCAACTTGTGTTTGGTACATTTTGGAAATGTATATAGTTAGATATGACATGTATAGGCTAGTATTTGATATAAGCTTGTTATATGAACTTAGCCATGTGATTTGGCTAGATATGAGTTGGGAATTTGCTTTAATGAATGTGATGTGTGAAGCATATTTTTGGCATGGTTGGATGACACATGAAATGGTCAAGTTTTGAGTAAGTAATGGATGAATTATGCTTGTGATGAGATGAGTTTTAGTCTTGTAAATTGGCATAGTTGAGATTGGTTTTGAATATATAGATTGAATGGTTATTTTGGCATGTTATGGTTGTTAATTGTGCATGAAATGTGTTGGTAAATTTCTTGTAGAATTGACCCTAAGTGGGTGGCATTTTGGCCTTGCAAATGGCCTATAATGTCACATGGTTGTGGCACACGGGCGTGCCTAGTGACCATGGGGCTAAGACAGTAGCTAGCCTAGGAGCACACGGCCAAGACACACGGGCGTGTCTAGTAGCCGTGTGAAAAAGTCAGTATATGGCCTTAGAGTACACGGCCTTAGCACACGGGGGTGCTGGGTGGCCGTGGATGTAAAGTTAGATTCGACCACGGCCAAGGTACACGGGCGTGCTTGGTGGCCGTGGAGTAAAGTCAGATTCAACCACGGGGAGGACACACGGGGGTGTCCAGCAGCCGTGGGAGGCACACGGCCTGCCTACACGGGCGTGTAACCCTTGAAACTTAGAAAAGTTTTAAATTTCCGTGAAATTTTGTATGTGTTCCGGTTTAGTCCCGACCCGATTTATAAGCATGTTTTAGGTCTCGATGACCTACTAAGGGGACACTATGTTTGAGGTTAATATACCGTTGTATGACATTTCTGTAAATGTTTCCGATCTGTCTGGTAATGCCGTTAACCCTAGTCTGGCGACGGATAAGGGTTAGGGGTGTTACATTTGGTTAGTATAAGAGCTACGGTTTAGCCGATTCTCAGACTAACGTAGCATGTCAGAGTCTAGCTATACATGCCATATTTCTGAATTGTGATAGTGTGATGAATCCTGACGTATAAAATGTAATTTCTGTATAGTAATGGATCCCGAAAGAGCCGTAGTTGACGACGTAGAAAGTAATACGCTGCTCTGCGCAAGAGACGATACCCTCTTCGATCCGAGACCGGCTCTGGCGGTCATGAGGAGAGAAGCTAAACAAGCTTTCTTCCGGATGATGAGTGAATGGTTCACTCAATTCGTAAAGAATAACCCGATTGTTTCACAACCCCTTTGATTAACCCCCTCGGACTACGGTTGTGCCACCGGTTGTATCCGAGTGCATTGAATAAACCTCCAGTTGACAAAATTAAGTAAGTATGAAATTTGAAGAGTTCCGGGCTACTAATGATGATGATCTTTGAAAAGGCCGAGTTTTGGTTAGAAAGCACGATCCGGGTATTCGATGAGATGTCTTTGACTACGGATGAATGCATAAAGTGTGTTGTATCTTTGCTCCGAGATGCAGCTTATCAATGGTGGAAAACTCTGATATCTGTTATTCCAAAAGAACGGGTGACATGGGACTTCTTTCAGATTGAGTTCCGAAAGAAATATATTAGTGAGAGGTTCATCGATCAAAAACGAAAGGAATTCCTAGATCTAAAAAAGGGCCGAATGACTGTTACAGAATATGAACGGGAGTTTGTCAGATTGAGTCAATATGCTCGTGAATGTTTATCATCTAAAGCAATAATGTGCAAAAGGTTCGAAGATGGGCTTAATGAAGACATTCGTTTATTAGTCGGGATTTTAGAGATAAAAGAGTTTTTTGTACTTGTTGATCGAGCATGCAAAGCTGAGGCACTTGGGAAAGATAAAAAGAAAGTGAGTCGAAGCTTAGAAGTGAGAAAGAGATTTGAGTAGATCATTTCATCAGCTTCAAAGAAATTTAGAGATGATTAAATCCGTTCGAGAGTTAATATGGGATATTCAAATAGAAATCGAGATAGATCACAAATGAGCTCCAAAGCTCCAACAACTTCAGTGGCAAGTGTTGGAAATGTACGATCTGAGAAACCGGAATGTAAGCATTATGGGAAAAGACATCCAAAAAGATGTAGGATGAATGATGAGCTTTGTTTTGAGGATGTGGACCACTTGATCATTTTATCCGTGATTGCCACGAGTTTGTCGAGCTGGGAGGCCCATTCGAATCTGAGATTTGATAATGCACTGTGAGAGGTAGACCTTGAAGAATGTAAGAAATGTCGATAGTAGTCGAGAACTACGAGAGAGAGCATTTGCAAGATCCGAAGCTAGGCGCTGCCGAGGCGTATGCTATTCGAGCTCGTGAGGAAGCTTCATCTCCGGATGTTATAACGGGTACTTTTACTCTTTATGATACTACGTGATTGCATTGATAGACCACAGTTCTATGCATTCATATATATGCATAAATTTAGTGTTGATGAAGACTTTGCTGTAGAGTCTCATGAGTTTGTTATAAAAGTATCGGACCCCTTAGGTAAAAGTGTTCTTGTTGACAAAGTATGTAAGAATTGCCCGTTAATGTTCCGAGATATCTGTTTCCCTACTGATCTGATGCTATTACCATTTGATGAGTTTGATATAATTCTGGGTATGGACTAGTTGACATTGCATGATGCTGTTGTGAACTGGAAGAGAAAAACTATTGATTTGATATGTCTGAATGATGAAATAATCAGAGTTGAGTCTAATGACCTGAATGGATTACCTGCTATGATATCTGTATTGAAAGCTCGAAGATATGTGAAAAAGGGTTACGAAGCATACTTTGCTTATGTAATTGATTCGAAAGTGTCTGAAAAGAAAGTTGATTCAGTGCCAGTCGTCTGTGAGTTTTCTGATGTATTCCCTGAAGAATTACTGGGTTTGCCTCCGATTCGTGAAGTTGAGTTTGGTATTGAGTTATTACCCGGTACTACACCTATTTCAATAGCTCCGTATAGAATGGCACCAAGAGAGTTGAAAGAATTAAAGTCACGATTGCAAGAGTTGGTAGCGGAGAGGGTTCGCTAGACCGAGTTTCTCACCTTGGGGTGCTCTGCTACATTTGTGAAAAATAAAGATGGCACGATGAGAATGTGCATTGACTCTGTCGATTGAACAAAGTGACCATAAAGAACAAATATTCGTTGCCCGAGATTGATGATTTGTTTGATCGGTTAAAAGAGCTCTTCAGAGCCAAGATAGATCTGAGATCGAGTTACTATCAGTTGCGAGTAAAAGATTCAGATATATCGAAAACTACTTTCAGAACGAGGTATGGGCATTACGAGTTTTTAGTTATGCCATTTGGACTAACAAATGCTCCTGCTATTTTTATGGATCTGATGAACAGAATTTTCAGACCGTACCTAGACCGATTTGTTGTTATATTCATTGATGACATTTTGATCTATTCGCGTGATGAGGCTGAACATGTTGAGCATCTGAGAATTGTATTGCAAACTCTGCGACAAAAGAAACTGTATGCGAAATTCAGCAAATGTGAATTCTGGTTGCGTGAAGTTAGTTTTCTGGGACATATTGTGTCAGCTTCTGGGATTCGAGTTGATCCGAGCAAGATTTCTGCTATTCTGGATTGGAAACCTCCGAGAAATGTATCTGAAGTCCGTAGCTTTTTGGGGCTGGCTGGTTATTATCGTCGATTTGTGAAAAGATTTTCAGTGATAGCTACGCCGTTAACTAGATTGCTTCAGAAAGATATAAAGTTTGAATGGTTCGATAAATGTCAGAAAAGCTTTGATCAGTTGAAAACTCATTAATCAAGCTCCAGTTTTGAATGTGCAAGTAGGAATCGGTAAAGAATTTATTATATACAGTGATGCTTCGTTAAACGGTCTGGGATGTGTTTTGATGTAGGAAGGAAAAGTTGTGGCTTATGCTTCGAGATAATTGAAGCCTCATGAGAAGAACTATCTGACGCACGACCTTGAGTTAGCTGCGATTGTGTTTGCACTTAAGATCTGGCGCCATTATTTGTATGGTGAGAAATGTCACGTGTTTTCGGATCATAAAAGTCTGAAATATCTGATGACTTAGAAAGATTTGAACCTGCGCCAAAGAAGATGGCTAGAACTGTTAAAAGATTATAAACTTGTGATAGATTATCATCCGGGTAAAGCAAACGATGTTACTGATGCATTGAGTAGAAAATCATTATTTGCACTATGTGCTTTGAATGCTCAGTTAGATTTGTCTGATGATAGCTCTGTGATAGCTGAATTAAAAGCGAAACCATTGTTTATACAGCAAATATGTGATGCTCAGAAATCTGATAATGAGTTATTAGCGAAACGAGCTCAGTGTGATTCGAATTATGAATCTGAATTTCGAGTTGTTGATGATTGCTTGAGATTTTGAGATCGTATCTGTGTTCCGAGAAATTCAGAATTGATTCAGTTGATTTTGAGTGAAGCACATAATAGTCATCTATCTGTTCATCCGGGGAGTACTAAAATGTATCATGATTTGAGGCGACACTATTGGTGGTTTGCTATGAAGCGTGATATTTCTGACTTTGTTTCAAAATGTTTAATCTGTCAGCAAGTCAAAGCTGAACATCAAGTTCCGTCTGGGTTACTACAACCGATTCTGATTCCTGAGTGGAAATGGGATAGAGTGACAATGGATTTTGTTTCTGGTTTGCCTCAGACTCCGAGAAAGAAAGATCCGATATGGGTCGTAGTTGATCGATTGACGAAATCTGCCCATTTTATTCCGGTAAGATCTGACTATTCACTTGATAGATTAGCTGAGCTTTATATTTTTGAGATTGTTAGATTACACGGGGTGCCACTATCTATTGTATCAGATAGGGACCCGAGGTTTACATCGAGGTTCTGGAAGAAATTGCAAGAAGCTTTAGGCACGAAACTGCATTTCAGTACAGCTTTTCATCCGCAAACAGATAGTCAATCTGAGCGGATTATTTAGATTCTTGAAGATATGTTAAGATGTTGTATACTTGAGTTTAATGGTTCGTGAGAACAGTATTTGCCATTGATTGAATTTGCATACAATAATAGTTTTCAGATGAGCATCAAAATGGCACCATACGAAGCTCTGTACGGACGTAAATATCGTACACCTCTGTATTGGACTGAGCTCAGTGAAAGTAAGCTACATGGAGTTGATTTAATAAAAGACTCAAAACAAAAAGTGAAATTGATCCGAGATTGTTTGAAAGCAGCATCTGATCGTCAGAAGTCTTATGCGGACTTAAAATGAAAAGATATAGAATTTAAGATCGGCGACAAAGTATTTCTGAAAGTGTCACCATGGAAGAAAGTAATTCGTTTCGGATGTAAAGGCAAGTTGAGTCCGAGATTCATCGGGTCGTATGAAATCATTGAGCGAGTTAGACCTGTTGCATATCGATTGTTGTTGCCTTCCGAGCTAGAAAAGATACATAATGTATTCCATGTCTCGATGCTCCGTAGATATCGATCTGATCCGTCGCATGTGATTACCCCATCTAAAATTGAAATCCGATCTGATATGACATATGAAGAGGAACCGATTCGAATCTTAGCTCGTGAAGTAAAAGAGTTGAGAAACAAGAAAATACCGTTAGTAAAAGTATGATGGCATCGACACTGTATAGAAGAGGCTACATGGGAGCTTGAAGATTCATTGAGACAGCAATATCCGACTCTCTTTAACGGTAAGATTTTTGGGGACGAAAATCCCTAAGGGGGGAGAATTGTAACAGTCCGGTTTATACCCTAGTCAGAACAGTGGTTTCGGGACCACAACTCTGAGTCAGTAAATTATTTTAATATTATTTTCTGTGTCGTTGGTATGTGACTAAGCATGTGTTAAATTTCCGTAAGTTAATTTGTTCGTTTGTGTGCTTAATTTGATAAAAGGATTAAATTGCATCAAATGCAATTTCTGCATGCTTTATGAAAAGACACTTAATTGAGATGGCTTTTTAATAGGGAGGCCTTATATGGCAATTAAGCCATTTATAAGTTAGTGGATTGTTAATGGACAAAAATGACATTGAATTATATTTGTCTTTTATGTTTATTAAGGTTAATTTAGTAAAATAGGTGTTAATGTTATAATAATAAAACAAAAAGATGAAAGTGTTCATCTTTTATTTCCTTCATTTGACAGAATATACAAAAGGAAAAGAAAGAATAAGAACCTCCAAGGTTTCGGCTAGGTTTGATCCAAAATTAAGGTATATTTTGGTTTTAGATTTTGATGATTTTTATGTTTTTGAGATTGTTGCTTAGTCTACTATCAAGACCATGTCTCAATTTTGTGTATTGATGATGTTTATGAGATATACCATTGATGATATGTTGAGCTTTGTGATGAGTTTAGTTTTTAAATGAAAGATTTGAGCTAGATGAGCATACTTTGTTCTTGAAATTTTGATGAATTTAGCTAATTAGGGCTAAATTGAGAAAATAGTAATTTGAAGGATTAAATTGTAAATTTGATGGAAAATATGGGCTTGTATGAGATGTATGAACATTCGGCTAAGCATGAGTATGTGATGATTTTGTGAATTTGATGTTTTGAGAAAAATGGACTAAATTGATAAATTGTGCAAATGTGAGGGTTAAATTGCAAATAGCCCTAAATGTGTGTCCTTGGATTGAATTGGATGCGTTAGTGAATAAAAGGGTTAATTCTGAATATGTTTAGATCAAGAACAGAGGAAAACGGACTTAGACCGCGGGAAGGCGAAAGTAACCGAGTAGCCGTTTCCATTTCCGATAAATAGAATCCGAGGTAAGTCATATTGCAAATAAATGTAATTGTATTGAGTTGAGCATATTCATATGCCTATCGTTGATAATAAATGCTTATGAAGTGTTATGCAAATGAATTCCGAGATAAGATCGACTTAACGACAATGTCCGAGAAGTCCCGTACGAACCTAGAAATACATAGGTATCTATTTTGTTTTACCATATAAGATCACGTCCGGGACGTTGGCGTTGATTTGACATTCGTGTAAGACCACGTCTGGGACGTTGGCATCGATATTATCTTTATGTGTAAGACCACGACTGGGACGTTGGCATCGATATTATCTTTATGTGTAAGGCCACGTCTGGGACGTTGGCATCGATATGAGCTTTACGTGTAAGACCATGTCTGGGACATTGGCATCATATTGATTCATATAAGACCCTGTCTGGGGCAGTGGCATCGTTATCTGAGTACACGTAAGACCTCGTCTGGGACGTTGGCATTGTACAACTATTCCGAGATTTCTGAGTATCCTATTAGGTTCCTATCGGTTCAACGAGCAAATCCGAGCTATGAACAATTACGTGAATGTATATTTCGTTTCAGGTACGTTTGGTATATACACTAAGTGTGTATAAAAGGTAAGTACCTATATGACTTTGATTTAAAGAAAAGTATGATTGAATATGAGAATGTGAGTGAGATACAAGAATGATTATGAAAGAGCTAAGTATATATGTATGATTCTTGAATTGATGAATGTGGAAATATGGCCAAGTATATGAACCAAAGGATATATGTGATAGTTTGCTAAGTAAGTGATATGTGCCAATGTACCTTATGCATATATGCCTTTTATGCTAAGTTTATTTGTATTATGACTTACTAAGCTTTTGGAAAGCTTACTTTGTGTGTGTTTTCTCTGTTTTATAGGTCGTCAAAGCTACTGAAGGCTCGGGACCGTTGAGGATCGTCATCACACTACTCAACTTGTGTTTGGTACATTTTGGAAATGTATATAGTTAGATATGGCATGTATAGGCTAGTATTTGATATAAGCTTGTTATATGAACTTAGCCATGTGATTTGGCTAGATATGAGTTGGGAATTTGCTTTAATGAATGTGATGTGTGAAGCATGTTTTTGGCATGGATGGATGATGTAATAGCCTGAATTTTCAGTGGTGTCGGAACGGTGATTCGAGGTCACTAAATCCGACAAGTGAGTAGAAAATATTATTAATTTAGTGAGTATAAGTTAAATGTGAAGTTAGGAAAAAAAAATTGAAATAGTAAATAGTGTACTAGAAAAAAATAATTAGAATCGAAAACGAGGTATCGAGACCTCGAAGATTTTTAATCTACCCATAAATATTCTATAAATATTTATGGAGTGTTAATAAGTTAGTATTAAAGTTTCGTCAAGAAATTTTAAAGTTTAGATAGTTAATTGAACAAAAGGACTAAGTTGTAACAAATGCAAAGTTATGAGAAATGATTAAATAGCTTAAATGATAAAAGAAAGAGGGCTTAAAGGCAAATAGACCCAAGGTCTATTTGGGCTGGACAACAAGGGCATGAAATCAGAAAGAAAATAAGGAGAATTAAGGGCAAAATTGGAATATTGCAAAATTTACTTAATAAAGCTAGGACTAAAGTGGAATTATCTAGATTTCTCTTTATTTTTCTGCATTCTCATCAGCAAAAACACCATAGAAGGGTTTCCCTAAGCTGATTTTTCATATTTTTACTGCAAGTAAGTTCAATTCTTGATTATTTCCTGAAATTTTTGTGTTTTTTTGACCTTTACAACTAGGTCCACTTGTTGAATTCATTAGTTTTAGGTTTTATGAATGAAGTTGGAAGTTGCTATGTATATGTGCTGGAAGTATATGATGATTTAGCATGGAATTAGAACTTTAAATTGTTTATATGCTGATTTTATTGAAAGAGTTGAATAGAAAGTGAATGTTTGGGACCTAATTTTAAAAGAATTTGAAGTTAGGGTTTTTATGTGGAAATTATGAATTCCAATAGATTTTAAATAACTTATAATGACTAGGTAAAGTATTAAATTAGAAAAATTATCTTAATTGAGGGGTTAATTGATCAAGGACTGAATTGTATGAACTGGGAAATTTGGGGCAAAATGGAAATCAACACTTTGCACTAAAACAGTTTTGGACAGCAGCAGTAGTTTAACTTTGAAAAATCACCAAAAATTGTATAAATCAAATTAGAGGATGAATAAAACATGAAATTAAATCGTATTGAGTCTAGTTTCTTATAGAAGAAACGGTTTAAGCAATGGAACTGTAAATCATGAGATATAATAGGTTTTATGAGACAAGGTCAGAATGATTTCGGGTTCCCCTGTTCTGACTTTGAAAAATCATCAAAAATTGTATAAAAATAATTAGGGTCTTAAATTTAAATACATAAAATCATGAATTAGTATATTTTCAATATAAACAAACGGTAACATCATCCGAATCATGTACAAGGAGATAATTAATTTTTAGTGAAGAAGGGTCGAAACTGTCAGACAGCAGAACAGGGGTGACTTTAAAGAATAAACTGTACTTATTGGCTAAACAAAAAAATTCTGAAAATTTTATGGTAATAAGATATGTGAGTCTAGTTTCAGGGAAAATTATCGGATCTTAAATTGAAGTTCTGTAGCTCAATATAAAAATAATTTAGTGACTGTGACACGGATGGACAGCTTGAATATCTATATAAGTAAATAGTGAAATTATAGATAATGTTACTTATATGTGGGTTGTAATCATTAAGGATGTGAAATAGAGTAAATTTGAAATCAATACTGATAAGTGAATGATTTTAAAATGATAGATCGATAACCCGAATCAAGTCGAGGAAAAGAAAAAGTAGCTGATTAGTCCTGAATTTTCTCAAATTCTGCAAATCGACTCAGGTAAGTTCACATGGCTAAAATTTAATGATTAAATGCTAATTTCATGAATTATATAATGTATGATGAGATATATTTGTTGATGAATTGAGAATAAAACAACAATGCGAAAACCGAATAAATGATCAAATTGAGTGGAACATCGGATTTGAGTACTTACGATCGATGACAAGTGATAAGTGGTAGCTTTAGCTACACTTATCTGATCAGTGACAAGTGACAAGTGATAAGTGATAGCTTTAGCTACACTTATCTTATCAGTGACAAGTGACAAGTGATAAGTGGTAGCTTTAGCTACACTTATCTGATCAGTGATAAGTGTCAAGTGACAAATGTGATCCGTGTAAGACCGTAGCGGGCTATGGCTTGAAAAGTGATAAGTGATCATACACAAGAACATAGTTATACTATGGCAAAGTGGAAGTGAAGTACTCAATTTTTCGTAACGTTCCCTAATTTGATTAAGAATGGTAAGTGACAAAAGGGCCCAAAAGAGTTAAAGTCAATGGATAAATGGTAGTGAGTTTATACAAGAGGACTCACCAAATTGTGGTTGACAGGTGAACTTAGTAATTGTGTATAATGCATATGTATATGAATGTTTGGTAAGATTTATATTTTATGCCTATGAACTTACTAAGTTTCTATAAACTTACTTGAGTGTATTTAATGTCTCATGTAGATTGACGTAAAAATATACGGAGGATCGGATCAACACTGAGGATCACACTATCAAGATTATCTCCTGTAGCTTTTGTAAATTTCCTTTTTGATTTATATGGCATGTATATGGTTTGATGATTATATAAATACTAAAACTTGTTTAATGAATATGTATTAAAGTAAAGAGTGATGAATATGCTAAATAATATAATTATAATAGAAGTATGATTTGGTATCAAATTGGATTGAATTGGATTGGATTGGTTGGTTTTAAAATTTCAGGGAAGATTGGATATTTATAAAGGGACTATATTGAATTCATAATAAAAATATACATATATTAACTCGTTAAACTTAGGTAATGCCTCATACCTTATTCTGGTGACGAATATGGGTAGGGGGTGTTACATTTAGTGGTATCAGAGCCAGGTTTAGCCGGTTCTCGGAACATTTGTGATGTATAAAGTGTTTAGAAATACATGCCATATAAATCTGTGATAGTGTGATGTGTATGATCCGATCTAATCTTTATTATTTTTATAGATACTCTCCGATTATAAAGATGTCAGATAGACCTGAACATACTGAGCAGGAAGAAGTTAACAGTAGAATACAGATTTTTGAACGAGCAACAAGCAGTGATGTTCCGATTTCTTTAATGCGAGAGCAAGAATTAAAGAATATGATTTATGGGATTATGAACCATGGTATCTTGAGACGATGCAAGAAAGAAATCGGGCTCGGCCACCTCCTCCATTTGCTCCATCGGTGGTACCTCGGTTGCTCCTCCACCTCATACAATGATCAAGTCGTCGATGGCGCGTTCTCCATTGGAAAGGCTTAGAAAACTTGGAGCTGAAGAATTTCGGGGAAGGACTGATGATGATCCCGTCAAAGCTGAATACTGGTTACAGAGTTTGATAAGAATTTTTAAAGAAATGGCTTGCTCATCGGATGATTATTTGAGATGTCTTTGTGTCCCTCTTGAAAGAAGAAGCTTATAGTTGGTGGGAAGCGATTGAGGCCGTGGTACCAAAGAGAGAGAAAATTTCTTGGGAATTCTTCCAAAATGAATTTAAGAAGAAATATGTGGGCGACGGTATTTGGATAAAAAGAAAAGGAATTCCTTGATCTACTGGCGGGGAAATAAGTCGATGGTCGAATCGAAGAGAATTTGTCTACCTCGAAGAATATGCCCGAGACATTGTACCTCTTGAAGAAGACATGTGTATCGAGTTTGAAGAAGGGTTAAATGATGAGATTAGAATGATGATTGGGGGCAATAAAATACGGGAGTTCGTTGTTCTGTCAGATCGTGCTCAAAAGCTCGAAGAAGTATATAACAGAAAAATGCAGCGGGATCGAAAAAGTAATGAGCCATTCAAAAGAGGTGCTTCTAAGTCATTTTCAGATTTGCCGATAAAGAAATTTAGAGAAGAAATTAGTCGAACTACATCAGTGCCGGGAAAATTGGATAGAGGTAGATCAAGACAATCTGATTTCAAGGTATTTGATAGACCTGCAGCAAGTGTGAGCAGTGTTCAGAATACTTCCCGACCTAAGTGTCAATATTGTGGAAGACATCATTTTGGTGAATGCAGGACTAAGATAGGGGCTTGTTATAAATGTGGGGCTACTGATCATCTTATTCGAGATTGTCCCGAGCTACAAAAAGATGAAGTGGAACAGAAAGAGATTCGAAGAATCACTCCCCAAAGAAATAGACGTTCGGGCGGAGCGGTTACTACGAGGACTACCCGTTCGGGTATGAGAGAATCGATTAGTCGATCGAGAGAATAGAGCACCAAAGACGTGCTTACGCCATTTGAGCAAGGGAAGAGGCTACGGCTCTGATGTAATTCTTTGGTACTTTCTATCTTTATGATGTTACTTGTTTATGCATTAATAGACCACAGGTCTACTCATTCATATATTTGTGCTATGCTAGCATCCGAAAAGAAACTTTCTGTCGAGTCCACTGAATTTGGTATACAAGTCACTAATCTATTAGGTCAAAGTGTAATAGTTAATTTGATATGTCGTAATTGTCCACTAAAAGTGAAAGGCTATGAATTCTCCGCTGATTTGATGTTGTTACCCTTTCGGAATTTGATATTATTCAGGAATGGATAGTTAATGAAACATGATGCGGTAGTGAATTGTCGTGATAAATGAGTCGATTTGAAATGTCAAGCAGGAATGTAATCTCGGTTAGATGCGAAAATATGAGTGATACAGTCAGAATTATTTCAGCTTTCTCTACTCAGAGGTTATTACGCAAAGGTAACGAAGCATTTTTGGCCTATATTCTTGATACTCAAGGTTCCGATATAAAGCTCGAACAAGTGCCGATGGTGAATGAATTTTTCGATGTGTTTCTGAAGAGTTACAGTTTACCACCGATAGAAAGTTGAATTTGTAATTGATGTGATTCCCTAACAACTCCTATCTCAAGAACACCGTGCATGAATGGCTCCAGCAGAATTAAGAGAGTTGAAAGACTTGATTCTGCAGGATTTATTAGATAAAGGGTTCATTAGACCGAGTATGTCGCCTACAGGGTGCACTTTGTCTTGTTTGTGAAAAAGAAGGACGGTTCTTTAAGGCGTGTATAGATTACAGCGATTAAATAAGGTAACGATAAAGAATAAATATCCTTTGCCTCGTATTGATGATCTATTTGATCGGTTAAAAGGTCTTTGCAAATATTTTCCAAGATAGATCTTCGATCCGGGTATTATCAGTTGAAAGTCAAAGAGTGTAATGTGCCAAAAACTGCATTCCGAACCCGGTATGGTCACTATGAATTTTTGGTGATGCCATTTGGTTTAACCAATGCTCATGCTGCCTTTATGGATTTAATGAATCAGAAAGAGTTAGATCTGAGACAGAGACGATGGTTAGAGTTGCTGAAAGATTATGATCTTGTCATTGACTACACCCAGGGAAAGCAAATGTCGTAGCAGATGCACTTAGTCGGAAATCATCATTATTTGCATTACGGGCATTGAATGCACATTTATCTATTAATGAAGATGGTTACATACTAGCGAATTAAAAGCTAAACTGTGTTCTTTCAACGGATTCGGGAGTTACAAATGAAGACCCAAAGTTGATGTGTCGAACGACGATGGTTCAAGATGAGTTAAGCTCAGAATACTCCATTGGTGAAAATGGTATGTTATATTATCATAATAGAATATGTGTTCCGAATAACTTAGACTTGAAAAACGATATTTTATCAGATGCTCACAGTAGTATGTATTCTATTCACCCGGGTAGTACAAAATGTATTGTGATTTGAAGAAAATGTATTGGTGGCCCGTAGAATGAAACAAGAAATCAGTGAGTATGTAGCAAGATGTTTAATTTGTCGGCGGTGGCCAGCCGAGCATCAAGTTTCGACAGGGTTGTTGCAACCCATTATGATTCTAGAGTGGAAATGGGAACATGTCACGATGGATTTTGTATCCGGATTACCAGTAACTCCGAAGAAGAAAGATTCGATTTGGGTGATTGTTGACCGGTTAACTAAATCAGCACATTTTATTCCGGTCAGAGTAGATTATCCGCTTGAAAAGTTAGCGGAGTTATATGTGTCGAAGATAGTGAGATTACATGGGGTGCCAATATCTATTATTTCAGATCGAGATCCGAGATTTACCTCGAGATTTTAGGGTAAATTACAAGAAGCTTTGGGCACCAAATTAAATTTCAGCACAACTTTTCATCCCCAGACAGACGGGCAGCCAGAGCGAGTAATTCAGATTTTAGAGGATATGTTAAGGTGTTGTATACTTGAGTTTGGCGGCAGCTGGGAAAGGTATTTACCTTTAGCTGAATTTGCTTATAATAATAGTTATCAAACTAGTATTAAAATGGCACCGTTTGAAGCTTTGTATGGAAGAAAGTGTAGAACTCCATTATATTGGTCTGAACACCGTTTGAAGCTTTGTATGGAAGAAAGTGTATAACTCCATTATATTGGTCTGAATTAAGTGAACCGAAACTAGTGGGAGTGGACTTGATTCGGGAAACCGAAGAAAAAGTTCGTATTATTCGAGAATGTTTAAAAGCTGCCTCCGATCGGCAAAAAAATCATATGCAGATTTGAAGAGAAGAGATATAGAGTTTAATGTGGGTGATCGTGTATTTTTGAAAGTGTCACCGTGGAAGAAAGTTTTGCGGTTTGGCGAAGGAAAACTCAAAACTCACCACGATTTCTGGGTAGTATGAAATCATTGAAAGAATCGATCCAGGTAGCTTATAGATTGGCTTTGCCTCGGAGCTTGAAAAGATTCATAACGTGTTTCATGTATCTATGTTGAGGCAGTGCAGATCGAGATCCATCACATGTAATTCCTCATACGGAAATAGAGCTCCAACCCGATATGACCTATTCAGAGAACCGTGAAAATTCTAGCTCGAGGAAGTTAAAGACTTGAGAAATAAACGTGTACCACTAGTTAAAGTGTTATGGAATCGACATGGATCGGAGGAGGCAACCTGGGAGACGGAGGAATTGATGAGATTTCGATGTCCGAATTTATTTACAGTCACGAAATTTCGAGGACGAAATTTCCTAAAAGGGGAGAGTTGTAATAGCCTAAATTTTCAGTGGTGTCGGAACGGTGATTCGAGGTCACTAAATCCGACAAGTGAGTAGAAAATATTATTAATTTAGTGAGTATAAATTAAATGTGAAGTTAGAGAAAAAAAATTGAAATAGTAAATAGTGTACTAGAAAAAAATAATTAGAATGGAAAACGAGGTATCGAGACCTCGGAGATTTTTAATCTACCCATAAATATTCTATAAATATTCTATAAATATTTATGGAGTGTTAATAAGTTAGTACTAAAGTTTCGTCAAGAAATTTTAAAGTTCCGATAGTTAATTGAACAAAAAGGACTAAGTTGTAACAAATGCAAAGTTATGAGAAATGATTAAATAGCTTAAATGATAAAAGAAAGAGGGCTTAAAAGGCAAATAGACCCAAGGTCTATTTGGGCTGGACGGCAAGGGCATGAAATCAGAAAGAAAATAAGGAGAATTAAGGGCAAAATTGGAATATTGCAAAATTTACTTAATAAAGCTAGGACTAAAGTGGAATTATCTAGATTTCTCTTTATTTTTCTGCATTCTAATCAGCAAAAACACCATAGAAGGGTTTCCCTAAGCTGGTTTTTCATATTTTTACTGCAAGTAAGTTCAATTCTTGATTATTTCCTGAAATTTTTGTGTTTTTGTGACCTTTACAACTAGGTCCACTTGTTGAATTCATTAGTTTTAGGTTTTATGAATGAAGTTGGAAGCTGCTATGTATATGTGCTGGAAGTATATGATGATTTAGCATGGAATTAGAACTTTAAATTGTTTATATGCTGATTTTATTGAAAGAGTTGAATAGAAAGTGAATGTTTGGGACCTAATTTTAAAAGAATTTGAAGTTAGGGTTTTTATGTGGAAACTATGAATTCCAATAGATTTTAAATAACTTATAATGACTAGGTAAAGTATTAAATTAGAAAATTTATCTTAATTGAAGGGTTAATTGATCAAGGACTGAATTGTATGAACTGGGAAATTTGGGGCAAAATGGAAATCAACACTTTGCACTAAAACAGTTTTGGACAGCAGCAGTAGTCCAACTTTGAAAAATCACCAAAAATTTTATAAATCAAATTAGAGGATGAATAAAATATGAAATTAAAGCGTATTGAGTCTAGTTTCTTATAAAAGAAACGGTTTAAGCAATGTAACTGTAAATCATGAGATATAATAGGTTTTATGAGACAAGGTCAGAATGATTTCGGGTTCCCCTGTTCTAACTTTGAAAAATCATCAAAAATTGTATAAAAATAATTAGGGTCTTAAATTTATATTATTAAAATAATGAATGAGTATATTTTCAATATAAACAAACGGTAACATCATCCAAATCCTGTACAAGGAGATAATTAATTTTTAGTGAAGAAGGGTCGAAACTGTCAGACAGCAGAACAGTGGTGACTTTAAAGAATAAACTGTACTTATTGGATAAACAAAAAAATTCTGAAAATTTTATGGTAATAAGATATGTGAGTCTAGTTTCAGGTAAAATTATCGGATCTTAAATTGAAGTTCTGTAGCTCAATATAAAAATAATTTAGTGACTGTGACACGGATGGACAGCTTGAATATCTATATAAGTAAATAGTGAAATTATAGATAATGTTACTTATATGTGGGTTGTAATCATTAAGGATGTGAAATAGAGTAAATGTGAAATCAATACTGATAAGTGAATGATTTTACAATGATAGATCGAGAACCCAAGCAAGTCGAGGAAAATAAAAAGTAGCTAATTAGTCCCTAAATTTTCTCAAATTCTGCAAATCGACTCAGGTAAGTTCACATGGCTAAAATTTAATGATTAAATGCTAATTTCATGAATTATATAATGTATGATGAGATATATTTGTTGATGAATTGAGAATAAAACAACAATGCGAAAGCCGAATAAATGATCAAATTGAGTGGAACATCGGATTTGAGTACTTCTGATCAGTGACAAGTGATAAGTGGTAGCTTTAGCTACACTTATCTGATCAGTGACAAGTGACAAGTGATAAGTGATAGCTTTAGCTACACTTATCTGATCAGTGACAAGTGACAAGTGATAAGTGGTAGCTTTAGCTACACTTATCTGATCAGTGATAAGTGACAAGTGACAAATGTGATCCGTGTAAGACCGTAGCAGGGCTATGGCTTCGGAAAGTGATAAGTGATCATACGCAAGAACATAGTTATACTATGGCAAAGTGGAAGTGAAGTACTCAATTTTTCGTAACCGTTCCCTAATTTGATTAAGAATGGTAAGTGACAAAAAGGGCCCAAAA
Organism: Gossypium sturtianum; assembly: GCA_025698515.1. NCBI lineage: Eukaryota > Viridiplantae > Streptophyta > Magnoliopsida > Malvales > Malvaceae > Gossypium > Gossypium sturtianum. Next base: position 18,090,240 of record CM046955.1, on the reverse strand, counting down.
GAGTTAAAGTCAATGGATAAATGGTAGTGAGTTTATACAAGAGGACTCACCAAATTGTGGTTGACAGGTGAACTTAGTAATTGTGTATAATGCATATGTATATGAATGTTTGGTAAGATTTATATTTTATGCCTATGAACTTACTAAGTTTCTATAAACTTACTTGAGTGTATTTAATGTCTCATGTAGATTGACGTAAAAATATACGGAGGATCGGATCAACACTGAGGATCACACTATCAAGATTATCTCCGGTAGCTTTTGTAAATTTCCTTTTTGATTTATATGGCGTGTATATGGTTTGATGATTATATAAATACTAAAACTTGTTTAATGAATATGGATTAAAGTAAAGAGTGATGAATATGCTAAATAATATAATTATAATAGAAGTATGATTTGGTATCAAATTGGATTGAATTGGATTGGATTGGTTGGTTTTAAAATTTCAGGGAAGATTGGATATTTATAAAGGGACTATATTGAATTCATAATAAAAAATATATATATATATTAACTCGTTAAACTTAGGTAATGCCTCATACCCTATTCTGGCGACGAATATGGGTAGGGGGTGTTACAGATGACACATGAAATGGTCAAGTTTTGAGTAAGTAATGGATGAATTATGCTTGTGATGAGATGAGTTTTAGTCTTGTAAATTGGCATAGTTGAGATTGATTTTGAATATATAGATTGAATGGTTATTTTGGCATGTTATGGTTGTTAATTGTGCATGAAATGTGTTGGTAAATTTCTTGTAGAATTGACCCTAAGTGGGTGGCATTTTGCCCTTGCAAATGGTCTATAATGTCACACGGTTGTGGCACACGGGTGTGCCTAGTGACCGTGGGGCTAAGTCAGTAGCTAGCCTAAGAGCACACGGCCAAGACACACGGGCGTGTCTAGTAGCCGTGTGAAAAAGTCAGTATATGGCCTTAGAGTACACGGCCTTAGCACACGGGGGTGCTGGGTGGCCATGGATGTAAAGTCAGATTCGACCACGGCCAAGGTACACGGGCGTGCTTGGTGGCTGTGGAGTAAAGTCAGATTCAACCACGGGGAGGACACACGGGGGTGTCCAGCAGCCGTGGGAGGCACACGGCCTGCCTACACGAGCGTGTAACCCCTGAAACTTAGAAAAGTTTTAAATTTTCATGAAATTTTGTATGTGTTCCGGTTTAGTCCCGACCCGGTTTATAAGCATGTTTTAGGTCTCGATGACCTACTAAGGGGACACTATGTTTGAGGTTAATATACCGTTGTATGACATTTCTGTAAATGTTTCTGATCTGTCTGGTAACGCCGTTAACCCTAGTCCGGCGACGGATACGGGTTAGGGGTGTTACACGTTTACCCACTCAAAAATATTTTTTTCCAAAAAAAAATGGGTAAAAACTGCTTATAGGCTGTTTGCAATGGAAATCAGTTTAGAAATCAATCATTAACACCCAAAACGCCCAAATCTGAGACCAAATGATAAAGAATGATGTGGATGAATGTGGAAGTGGATCGTAAAGTTTGTCAAAGTCGCGGACTTACCCTAGATCTCTAGAAGAATGTAAACTGAAACAAGAAACAACGAAAACAGATTAGTTGTCACAAAGGAGTGTCAAACGAAATTAAAACGAAAGAAAGATGAATCGGCTGGTAAACTGTTCAAAAGAGAACGAGTTAGGATTTCTTGGATGGAAAGAAATCATCCTTGGACCTCAAGAAAACACCCCAACCAGATCTAGAAAAATAAAACACAAACAGATTTGTTAGAAGTGATTTTAAAGACAAAAGCAAACTGTTTTGTGCAAGAATGCTTGAAATAACAAGAAAAGATTAAAACTCCTAATTTTGATGTGTTTCTTGATGGAAAAAGGTAGGAGAACGTCGTTTTTGAAGCAACTTTAACCTAGAACGAAAATCAATAAAATCAACAAGCCAAAACAGCAAGAACTAACTTAAATAAGCAAGAAACGATAAATTAAGGATAGAAAAGAGAAGATGACGTCCTAAGAAGCCTTGGGAAAACTAAGAATCCACAACTCCTTTCAATGGCTCTAATTCCCCCTCCAAGAAAGAGATCTTGGCAAAAAAGAGCTTGAAAATGATTCCCACAACCTGAAAGATTGTTAAAACAGCTTCTAAAAGAAACTCAAGAGCAATTCTTAAAGAAGAACTAAAAGAGAATTATTATTAACTCAAAAAAATATAAATCAATTGTATGTGTATAAGGGTAAACGTCCATGCTACTTATAGGCCCTCAAAATAAGTTTTCCTAACCCCAATAGAATAAATAATATGACAACTCATCAAATAAAAAAAAACAAAATAATTTTATGTGTGGACTTTTAATGTGAACTCAGCCAAAGGAATTAAATGGGCTCTTTGGGCTGAATTCTTACATGATGATCCACCTATTAAAATAAAATTGGACCTATAGTTTAAATATTTTACAATTTGGGTCACTTTTATAATTTTGTTTGATATTCAATTAAATTACTTTCCAAACTTCAAGATGGGCTTGTAGACATCTTAATGGGTCATTTTTTAAAGAACTTGGTCTTGTGATCCGTTTGCTCTCGAAATTGGCTCGTTCAAGCTCGTACATGAAATCCAATGCGCCTTGGCTGCAAGATCCGATTTCTTGGACCAAGATTTCCAATAATTGAAATCTTGATTTTCTTGATTCTAGAAATTGTTCGAAACAACAAAATTGGACCAAGATTCGGTTTCTTGATTTTCTTGAAAACAGGAAATTGAATCTTGATTTTCTTTTTCGGTCGTGTGCGCATCTAGGACCTTGGTAACGAAGTCTTGGATGGTCCCGTTCAATCTTGCTGGGATTTGCTTGGTCTTCGACCTTGTTATTGGGCCTTGAAGAAATTTGAGCCCATCACATTCATGAACCTTATTTTGGGCCTTGAGACTCGCATCAAGAGGCTTCATTCCTTGTTCTTCATTACTTATTTAAGAGTTTGTTATAATCCTGTTTAATATCTGAATATGATCAGTCTTGTCGAGTACCAAGAATGTTAGGTTATTGCTCAACTTAGGATTGAATTAGTAATTGAGTGTTAAAATGTTTATATATTGGGTCAAAGAAGTTGTTTTAATAAGCTTACACTATCCTATTTTACATTGCTTATATACAGAGTATGTTAGAAATGTGATTGATCTTATCCTGCAACTTTGATGTTGTGAGGTGATCTGTTGGAGATCAAGAAGGTTATTTCTTAGTAATTGACTGCTCATGCTTTCCCTTTTAATTGAAATATTTATGAAGTCCTTTATTTAATATCTATGCCCTGTTTTATTATTGTGAACAGGGGTGAAGCCAGCAATTTGTTGGTAAAATGATTCCATACACTTGAATTTATACCTAGTAATGAGTAAAAATTTGCATCTATTTATGTAAAACATACATTGTAAATTAATTTAAGTATTTGTTAATAATAAATGTCGAAACCATTTTTTTGTTTGAAAAACGGGCCGACTTTAAAAAGGAAAACGAAGTCGCCACCAATCTTTTTTTTAAGGTGTGATTGGGTCACCTTATAAAACATTTGGTCCATGAATTTTAAGAAAACGGGTTCGGGAGTCGGTTACGCACGAGGAAGGATTAGGACCCTCGTAACGCCCAAAATTGGTACCTTATTGATTGATTAATGTCCTAATATCGAAAATTGGAAGAGATTTTAAAATATGAATCCTTTAGAAAATGTTTGGATAATTCGAATTGGATATCGAAATTCTCTTGTTTCGAAAAGATGAAATACCACATCCAGCATGATAGGACATGATGTTTCAAACCCTCGATACCAAGATCATTTCCTAATTTCCAAAATTCATGCGTTGCAATTTAAAAAGGGTATTCCACTACTTGGCCCAAAAAAAACTGAAACTCAGCACGATTGGGGACGATTCCTTGAATTTCCAAACATGAAACATTGCCTTATTTAAAAAAAATACGGTCAAAATCTCTAAAGGATATTTGGTCATTTGGACGAACGGAAAATCGAAACCCAGCACGATTGGGCACGATTCCTCGAACTTCCAAACATGAAATATTGCCTTTGTGAAACCCTTTTTATGAATTTGGGAAAAAAATAAGTAAAATCAAAAATAAAAAAAATGTTAAAATGCAATTCAAGATCATCGATCTACATGAAATGGTAGGAACAAGAAGAAACAAATCATAATAGTAAAAAATAGTAATAAAAATAGTAATAAGAATGATAAATATAATTACAATAATAATATGTATATATAAAAAAAATAGTGACAAGAAAAAAATGGTAATAATAAAATAATACTAATAAAACTAATGAATGTAGTAATAATAAAAAAGGTAAATATAATATTAAAATAATAAATATAATAATAGGATATAATAACAATAAGCAAAATAAAAAAATATTAATAAGAAAATAATAGTAATAATATTAAAAATTATTAATGATAAATAAAATAATAACAAAAATAGAAATACTAAATAGTAATATTTGAAAGTAATAATTATAATATTAATAATAAAAATAGCGATGGTAAATATTGAAATAGTACTAATGATAAAATAATAGTAACAATATTAAAATAATAGTATTAATAAAAAATAGTAGTAGTAAAAAATAAAAGTAAATTGATAATAATAAAAGTAATAGATATAATAATAATATATAATAAAAAATTAAAGTAAACAACAACATACATAATAATAGTAGATATAATACTAATATGATTATAATAATATACATATAAAAAAATAGTGGTAATAAAAATGTTTAAAAACAATTAATTAAATGGTAAAATAGCAAAAATAATCAAAAAGGGACTAAATTGGATTGAAAACAGAAGCTTTGGGCAAATTTTAAAATTTAAAAAATGAAATTAAAAAACTGAAAAATGCAGAAGGGCCAAACACATAATTAGCCCAAAATAAGAAAACACGCGGATCCTCCCCCCGTGCGGGTCGGGTCGTGGGTCAGAGGTATTAAAACGGCGCCGTTTTGGGTGTTTTGGGCTGGTCCCAAAACAACGTCGTTTTGGGACCCTATAAAAACCAAGGTTTCATAAAAAAAAATCATTTTTCCCCCTTCTGAAAAAAAAAACTGAGAATGCTCTCAAAACCCCTCAGCCCAGGCAATTTCCTAGGAGCTCGTGAAACTCAGCGCGACCACTTGCCTCCTCCCACCATGGCGATGGCCGGAACCCGAAAAATGTGAGTTTTTTCTTCTTCTTTTTTATATTATATTCTAGGACTAAAAAAAAAAGAAAAGGAAACCTAAGAAAAAGAAGAGCACAGTTTCGAAAATAAAGAAAAATAACAAAAAAATGAAAACCTTTGCTTGTCTATTTTCTTTGTATTGATTCTCTCTTCGTAAAAAATTGCAATGTATATTCCCTTCTCTAAGAATCGTAGTGATTGTGTATGTGTATTTCTTCTGCAAACCCCCTCGTTACACTGTTTTAAATGACTTTATATAGCGAAAATACAATCATTTCTTTGTTCGTGTGCTTGTAGATTCGGGTGAAGATCACGGAGGCCCTAGGTGGCGTTCGTAACGGCGCACGATGCGGAGATTGGTAGCGGCGCGCGAGGGGAATGGCCTTGCTGGCGAGGGGCGTGCGGCGCGAGGGTTCCAGCAACTGGCCTAGGGTTTTCTGACTTTGAAAATGTTGGGTCGTTTGGGCTGCTAGCTTAATTGGGCCCCAATGTAATGGACTGTGTTTTGTTTATTTTTTGTTTACTGGTTAATCTTTCTGGTATGGTACTGGGCCCGGGCAACGAAAAATTGGGCTCTATAGCTACCCCTCTTTGCTCGTTGTCGTGTAACGAGAATGGAGCAAAGACTTTAAAGGGACCAATTTTGCTCGGTCTTGTCGAATCTTGATTTCTTGGCGCTTCTTTTCTTCAGGTAGTAGCCTCACTTTAACCTTTGCATCTTGAGGGTATTTTGTTTCCATCTGCTCTACTCTCGCTTAGGAGATGGTGCATAATCTTCGACTGTTACCCTACTGCTTAGGGGATTAAGGCTCACCGTCTTCGATCTGCTCCTCTACTGCTTAGGGAGACAAGATCTGTAATTTTCAGCCTGTTACCCTACTGCTTAGGGGATTAAGGCTCACCGTCTTCGATCTGCTCCACTACTGCTTAGGGAGACAAGATCTGTAATTTTTAACCTGTTACCCTACTGCTTAGGGGATTAAGGCTCAGCGTCTTCGATCTGCTCCACTACTGCTTAGGGAGACAAGATCTGTAATTTTCAGCCTGTTACCCTACTGCTTAGGGGATTAAGGCTCATCATCTTTGATCTGCTCCCGTACTGCTTAAGGAGATAAGATCTGTAATTTCCAGCCTGTTACCCTACTACTTAGGGGATTAAGGTTCACCGTCTTCGATCTGCTCCACTACTGCTTAGGGAGATAAGATCTGTAATTTTTAACCTGTTACCCTACTGCTTAGGGGATTAAGGCTCACCGTCTTCGATCTGCTCCACTACTACTTAGGGAGACAAGATCTGTAATTTTTAGCCTGTTACCCTACTGCTTAGGGGATTAAGGCTCACCGTCTTTGATCTGCTCCACTACTGCTGAGGGAGACAAGATCTGTAATTTTTAGCCTGTTACCCTACTGCTTAGGGGATTAAAATCTGTAATTTTTAACCTGTTACCCTACTGCTTAGGGGATTAAGGCTCACCGTCTTCGATCTGCTCCACTACTGCTTAGGGAGACAAGATCTGTAATTTTCAGCCTGTTACCCTACTGCTTAGGGGATTAAGGCTCATCGTCTTCGATCTGCTCCCGTACTGCTTAAGGAGATAAGATCTGTAATTTCCAGCCTGTTACCCTACTGCTTAGGGGATCAAGACTCATCGTTTTCGATCTGTTCCACTCCTGCTCAGTGGGATAAGATCTGTAATATTCAGCCCGTTACCCTACTGCTTAGGGGATCAAGACTCATCATTTTCGATCTGCTCCACTCTTGTTCAGTGGGATAAGATCTGTAATCTTCAGCCCGTTACCCTACTACTTAGGGGATCAAGACTCATTGTTTTCGATCTGTTCCACTCCTGCTCAGTGGGATAAGATCTGTAATCTTCAGCTCGTTACCCTACTACTTAGGGGATCAAGACTCATCGTTTTCGATCTGTTCCACTCCTGCTCAGTGGGATAAGATCTGTAATCTTCAGCCTGTTACCCTACTACTTAGGGGATTAAGGCTCATTGTCTTCGATCTGCTCCACTCCTGCTTAGTGGAGATAAGATCTGTAATTTTCAACCTGTTACCCTACTGGTTAGGGGATTAAGGCCCATCGTCTTCGATCTGTTCCACTCCTGTTCAGTGGGATAAGATCTGTAATCTTCAGCCTGTTACCCTACTGCTTAGGGAATTAAGATTTGTAATTTTCGGCCTGTTACCCTACTGCTTAGGGGATTAAGGCTCATCATCTTCAGTCTGTTACCCTACTGCTTAGGGAATTAAGATCTGTAATTTTTGGCCTGTTACCCTACTGCTTAGGGGATTAAGGCTAATCATCTTCGATCTGCTCCACTCCTGCTCAGTGGAGAGAAGATTTGTTCTCTTTAGCCTGTTACCCTACTGCTTAGTGGATTAAGGCTTACTGTTTTCAATCTGCTCTACTCCTGCTCAGTAGAGATAAGATCTGCTAACTTCTGTAACTCCCATCAATTTTGCTACATTGTCCTCTGGGGAACCTACCTGTAGAATTGATTTCATGGGGTCTATGCTTATGCCAAATGATTAGGATGTCATGAAAAATGCTCCTAACTATATGTATTATGAATGTTATGAATGAATACAAAATGTCATCAGAATTATCCATTTTTAACACTTCTGGGCTATCATTGCTCGCTGTTTGTTAGGGCGATATCCCCGATGTATATCTTCTTGTTTCGCTGATACTTCTAACAGAGAATCTGAAGACGTCGTCACTGCTTAGACTCTTATTTCAGGGGTTCCGAGCCCTTTAAGCTTGGTGAGTTCTAAATAATTGTCCTATTTCAGATTCTTGCATTATTTAGAGACTTTCAGAGTAATACGCAAAACTTCTTTTGTGAAAGCATTATTAGTTCAGTAATCATTATTTCAATATGAAATGCTTGGAAAAGATTATAGAGATGAATAAAACTGAAATTTATTTGGGACAAAACACGTGAAGAATGGATTGAAACAAATTTTGCTAAGGTACAAAAAATGAGTAATGGTGGAATTGGTGCCCCAGATATCATAGCCTGAGCTTCTCTGTTCAAACTTCTTGAGGACCATTTTAAGCTCAATATGTGTTTAGGGGATCCGGAGTACTTTGTCGATGCCCCAAGATGAAACATACTTCCTTATTGTTAATTCAAGCGTAGCAAGACTACTGTATACCCCATCACGATTTGAACACAATTTGAGCCGCCCTTTTCAGGTTTTCGACTCAAAGCCCCTTTGGTCTCAAAGCGCCCTTTACAGGTTTTCACCTTGGCCACTCTATTTTTTTTTTTTTTTGAAAGCCTCAAAGCGCTCTTTGCGGGTTTTCGCCTTGGCCTATTTCCTTCTTAAACGAAGTGTTTCTTGACTGAGTCTGCATTAAATGGGTTCAGCTGACTCCTGCCGTCCATCTCGGCTAGTCTCAATGCTCCTCCAGAAAAGGCCTTTTTTCAACAATAGGTCCTTCCCAATTAGGCATCCACTTTCCTCTGAAGTCCTTTTGCATAGGGAAGATCTTTTTCAATACCAAGTCTCCTTCATGGAACACTCTGGGGTAGACTTTTTTGTTGTAAGCCCGCATCATTCGCTTCTGGTACATTTGACCATGACGGATGGCCCTTAACCTTTTTTCCTCGATCAGATTCAGTTGATCATACCGAGATTGAACCCATTCCGCTTCATCCAACTTCAGCTCTGACAAAACCCGGAGAGAAGAAATTTCAACTTCGATGTGCAAGACTGCCTCCATCCCATAAACCAATGAGAAATGTGTTGCCCCGGTGGAGGTCCTGGCCAACATTCGAGAAGCATAGAGGGTAAATGGTAACTAGTCTATGCCAATCTTTACAAGTTTCAATCATCTTTCAAAATCTTTTTGGATGGTTTATTTCTTTTCTTTCTTTTTTCCTTCTTTTTTTTTTTGAATTTGAATTTGAAATTGAATTTGATGACGATTGACTTTGTAACTTTGCCATAGGAACCGACATTCACCCTCTTAGTGAAATAATTAACAATCACGAAGATGAATAGGTGTCAATTAGATACTTTTGCCGAGATCGTCCCCGTAACATCTATACCCCACGTATAGGAAAAAATAGAGGAAGCATATAAGTCATGTCTTCTCAATTTGGCATTCTGATGCAATCTCCCTTTCATGGTAGACCAGCAGTACCCGAACCTTATAATCGACCTGGCTATCGAAAAACTCTTAGCATGTGCCTTTTCGAACACTCCATAGCCTCATCGTGCCTAGGCATATCTCGATGCGATCATGCATAGGCATCTTTGAATTCTTAGAATAACTCAATGACGTCTCGCTTTATTTCTGTGGTGGGCAAAGCTTCGATCTTCACTTCTTTCCTAGACTCGCAATGTCTACTGAGCCTTTGTACGATAGAGTCTATTTTCATTTTGTTCTACCATCCTTAACAAATCAAAAGATAAGTTACAATCTCTGTCATCTTAAAAATCCTCAGATCCTTTTAGACCCATATCTCACTCAAAAGGGAGTCCGTAACAACGTTGCTCATGTCTCGATATCTGGGTACCTATTGTAGGTACGAAGGTAAATTCCAAAGAATAAATGATTCTAAGGATGATTATTTATATGGTATGATCATGAATGAAGAATAAAAAATAAAAAGGAAAAACATTGCCCGGCATGAAACACAAAAGCGCATTTTTATTGAAAATAAGGATGTTTGAACATGAGCCTATTTCACAAAAGATTCTTATTGTTTCTAGGCCTAAAACAACAAGTGTGTTTTGAACATTACTCTGTGTTAGCTCAAAAAACTACAGAAATTTCCTCCGCAGTCCAGTTGTTCAGAACACTTCCAGGCTCATAGGGGCGTGTGCCCGCTAAGTTTCATTCATTCGATCCCTCTTCAAATACGGCGTTGATGCTCACAGTTTTCATCATGTCTTCAGCCGTTTCTTCATTCATGTTCTCCGATCCCAGATGGACAATTCCTCCAGATACGAATACATTGGGCATATAGGGAAAAGTCATTGATCCCCATTGGACCTCAGCGTCCTTCTCTACCGACTCTCCTCCTATGGTGCACAAGTTTTCTCCTTCAGAAGAGTCAAAGAACTCCAACTCTTTATTATCCATTAACCCTTGCACTAGGGCCCTGAATTCACTACATTGCTGGATCTCATGGTCTTTCTTATTGTGGAACTCACAGTAGTTCCTCGTATCTCGGAATTTGCTCCCCAATTCTTGTGGAACTAGTCCTCTTTCCCGTATCTTTTTCCATACCTCCCTCAATGGGGTTCTTACTTTAGCAACCGTCTGCCTGATTCTTCTCCCTATACTCTCGACTATCGCGTTTACCCCTTTACCCGTATGACTGGGTAACGGATTTCCCACACCAGGTGCGTCGTCAAATTTCACAATACCCGCTTCAATAAGCCTTTCAACTAACCTTTTGAATGATGTGCAGTTTTCTATCGAGTGTCCTATAATTCCCGCATAGTATTCACACTAAGCGTTTGCGTCATACCACTTAAGATATGGGGGTTGCAACGGTTTCAAGTAGAAAGGGGCTACAACGTGTGCGTCGAACAGATTTTTGTACAACTCCCTATACGTCATTGGTATAGGAGTAAACTAGAATTTCCCAAAATTCTACCTCGTGTTGGGCTCCTGTCTTGGTGAGGCCTACTGGCCCATGGCTACCGCTCTCGGTTGACTGACAGTAATGGGTTTTGGATAACCCAAGCTCACATTACCTACTTCATTTTCCCTTTTCTTCAGAGCCGATCTTCTATTGCTCTCTCCAGCTTCTATTTTCCCACACCTTGTCGCGTTCTCTATCATTTCACCAGACATCACTATGTCTACGAAACTCTTAGTTGCGCTCCCCAATATATGATTAATAAAATGTGCTTTCAGGGTATTCATGAAAAGCATGATCGTTTTTTTTTCCAGCAGCGGCGGTTGAACTTGTGTAGCGACTTCCCTCCACCTCTGGGTATATTTCCTGAAACTTTCGCCCGACTTCTTCTCCATGTTTTGTAACGTGATCCTGTCAGGCGCTATATCTGTCACATGGCCATAATGCTTCATGAAGGCCTATGCTAAATCCTTCCATGATTTGATTTGGGTACAAATCAGCTGATTGTACCATTTTGCTGCGGCCTCAGTCAAACTATCCTGGAAGCAGTGGATCAACAACTGGTCGTTACTGACATATCCCGTCATTCTCCAACAGAACATTGTAATATGGGCCTCAAGGCAGCTGGCCCCGTTGTATTTTTTGAATTCTAGCATCTTGAACTTTTGTGGGAGTACCAGATCTGGGACCAGACTCAACTTCTTAGCATCTACCTCGCATTGGTAATCAGCGTTTTCCAATGCTTTGAACTTCTCCTCCAACCATTTACATCGGTCCTCAAACTCTTTTCGGAGCTCCGCCTTTACTTTTTCCCCTTCTTCTACATCATCGAAGTCAGGGACCATTAGTTTTGTCAAATTATCTCCGGGGTTGGAGCTCGAGCCTGTCGGAAAGTTTATCGGTGCTGAGGTACCAGATTGATACTGGGGTTTGATATTAACGAACACTCTTGGGGGTTGCACTTGGGAATTTATCGGGGCAAGGCCCGAAGGATAAGCAGAATCCTCATTATCATCTCCGGCATCGACCATAGGGCTCTTTCCCTTATCATGCCCTCCAGTCAACAATTGTGTCAACTGGCTCATCATGCTTCTCTGGGATTCCAGCATTTGATCCCTCATATCTTGTTGGATTTTGGCCAACTGTTCTTGCATCTGAGTTTGCAATTGGTCCTGCATTTCCTTCTGCATCTGTTCTAACCTCTCTAACCTTTGATCTATGACTTGTGTTTTTCTTCGAGTATAGTAGCGATGTTCCAGGGTAGCTATAACACGATCTCTAGTTAATAGGGTTCTTTTATGATAATTGATGCATATGATGTGATGTAATGCAAATGCATAAAATGCAATGCAAATGAATGAATGCAAAAAGAAAGAGAGGCGTTGATTCCGAACTCAATTCCATTAGAAGAACTTTTCTAGAAAATGAATCTCTTTACATAAAACGGATTACATATGCGGTTTTGTCCTCATAGTCCAGGTGAAGACACCAATTCTTTTCTTTGTATCCGAATGTTATGGTCGTGTCCCTTGAACTTTCTCAATAGATGCCTCATCTAGCTCCTTGTCGCTTGGTCCAGGCCGTGACTCCTCACTCACTTATCCTCCGCGATACTCATAAGCTTCTTTAAGAAAATTGAGACGTGATGACTCTCGAATAATCCTCATTGGCTTGAATCCCCGGGTAACGAGGCAAAGTCATGTACTATCAATCTTTTCTCGTTATGTTCACTTGGACTATATTTGGACAAACGTATTATAACCCACTTTATCAAGAAATCCATTTTCTTATGACAAACTCTTCTATTTAGCAATCGAATATGAATCAACACCTCCTTTCTATGATGATGAAATACAATGCAGTTATAAATAACAAAAAACACGTTAGTATCATATACAAATGGTAAAAATCAAACACCTATCCAGGTGACTGCTAGGGTTCAACATGGTTCTACCTAAAGTGGGCTCCTAGGGTTCACTGTATGTGGTTTGGTTCTAAGGGAAAAAGGGTACCTGAACCAGCAGATTCCTCAATCCTCACCCATTATAGGCTCATATGGATCGAGTTCGGTTTAGGGGAATACATTTCCCTATGGCCATGCAGGGGTGAAAACCTCACGAAGACATAGGTACGGATGTATCCCGGAAGCAGTCCACTAGCCCATGCGGAGGTGAAAACCTCACTAAGGCATAGTTTCTCACTCCCACTTAAAAGGTGTGACCACAACGGTCATGTAATATGATGCAAATATATTCTAGACACTTAAATCATAACAAACATATGACATGACCCAAACTCATGCGATGGAAAAAAAATCAAAATCAAATTTTAATTTTCGATAAAAGGACAAAAAAAATCAATTCCGGCTTGACTCTCTTATCGTCCACAGCGGAGTTGCCAAGCTGTCGAAACCATTTTTTTGTTTGAAAAACGGGCCGACTTTAAAAAGGAAAACGAAGTCGCCACCAATCTTTTTTTTGAGGTGTGATTGGGTCACCTTATAAAACATTTGGTCCACGAATTTTAAGAAAACGGGTTCGGGAGTAAGTTACGCACGAGGAAGAATTAGCACCCTCGTAACGCCCAAAATTGGTACATTATTGATTGATTAATGTCCTAATATCGAAAATTGGAAGAGATTTTAAAATATGAATCCTTTAGAAAATGTTTGGATAATTTGAATTGGATATCGAAATTCTCTTGTTCCGAAAAGATGAAATACCACATCCAGCACGATAGGACACGATGTTTCAAACCCTCGATACCAAGATCATTTCCTAATTTCCAAAATTCATGCGTTACAATTTAAAAAGGGTATTCCACTACTTGGCCCAAAAAAATCGAAACCCAGTACGACTGGGCACGATTCCTTGAATTTCCAAACATGAAACATTGTCTTATTTAAAAAAAACACGGTCAAAATCTCTAAAGGATATTTGGTCATTTGGACGAACGGAAAATCGAAACCCAGCACGATTGGGCACGATTCCTCAAACTTCCAAACATGAAATATTGCCTTTGTGAAACCCGTTTTATGAATTTGGGAAAAAAATAAATAAAAGCAAAAATAAAAAAAATGTTAAAATGCAATTCAAGATCATCGATCTACATGAAATGGTAGGAACAAGAATAAACAAATCATAATAGTAAAAAAAAAAAGTAATAAGAATAGTAATAAGAATGATAAATATAATTACAATAATAATATGTATATATATAAAAAAATAGTGACAAGAAAAAAATGGTAATAATAAAATAATACTAATAAAACTAATGAATGTAGTAATAATAAAAAAAGGTAAATATAATATTAAAATAATAAATAGAATAATAGAATATAATAACAATAAGCAAAATAAAAAAAATATTAATAAAAAAATAATAGTAATAATATTAAAAATTACTAATGATAAATAAAATAATAACGAAAATAGAAATACTAAATAGTAATATTTGAAAGTAATAATTATAATATTAATAATAAAAATAGCGATGGTAAATATTGAAATAGTACTAATGATAAAATAATAGTAACAATATTAAAATAATAGTATTAATAAAAAATAGTAGTAGTAAAAAAATAAAAGTATATTGATAATAATAAAAATAATAGATATAATAATAATATATAATAAAAATTTAAAGTAAACAACAATATATATAATAATAGTAGATATAATACTAATATGATTATAATAATAATAATATACATATAAAAAAATAGTGGTAATAAAAATGTTTAAAAACAATTAATTAAATGGTAAAATAGTAAAAATAATCAAAAATGGACTAAATTGGATTGAAAACAGAAGCTTTGGGCAAATTTTAAAATTTAAAAAATGAAATTAAAAAACTGAAAAATGCGAAAGGGCCAAACGTGTAATTAGCCCAAAATAAGAAAACACGCAGATCCTCCCCCCGTGCGGGTCGGGTCGCGGGTCAGAGGTATTAAAACGGCGCCGTTTTGGGTGTTTTGGGCTGGTCCCAAAACGACGTCGTTTTGGGGCCCTATAAAAACTAAGGTTTCATAAAAAAAATTCATTTTTCCCCCCTTCTGAAAAAACAAGCCGAGAATGCTCTCAAAACCCCTCAGCCCAGGCGATTTCCGGCAGGGCTCCGACGAAGCTCCGGTGCGACCCACTGCCGTCCTCCGCCACCGTCGGCCACCGCGCACGGTGGCCGGAACCCGAATAAGGTGAGTTTTTTCTTCTTCTTTTTTTATATTATATTCTAGGACTAAAAAAAAAAAAAAAAAGGAAACCTAAGAAAAAGAAGAGCACAGTTTCGAAAATAAAGAAAAATAACAAAAAAATGAAAACCTTTGCTTGTCTATTTTCTTTGTATTGATTCTCTCTTCGTAAAAAATTGCAATGTATATTCCCTTCTCTAAGAATCGTAGTGATTGTGTATGTGTATTTCTTCTGCAAACCCCCCCCCCCCGTTACACTGTTTTAAACGACTTTATATAGCCGAAAATACAACCATTTCTTTGTTCGTGTGCTTGCAGATTCGGGCGAAGATCACGGAGGCCCTAGGTGGCGTCTGTAACGGCGCACGATGCGGAGATGGGTAGCGGCGCGCGAGGGGAATGGCCTTGCTGGCGAGGGGCGTGTGTCGCGAGGGTTCTAGCAACTGACCTAGGGTTTTCTGACTTTGAAAATGTTAGGTCGTTTGGGCTGCTAGCTTAATTGGGCCCCAATGTAATGGACTGTGTTTTGTTTATTTTTTGTTTACTGGTTAATCTTTCTGGTATGGTACTGGACCCGGGCAACAAAAAATTGGGCTCTACAATAAAGATTATTGAAAATATTTAATTAAAATATTTGATAATGATAAAAATTATTGAAAATATTAAGATTCATTAATATTATCTTTTATTTAATAAGTGCAATTTATAAAATATTATTACAAGAAAGTATTGAATGTACAAAACATGGTGGGATTTTAATAAATGCTTTTCAATATATACCAAACGTTATAAATTAATATTTTAATAATAACATTTCAAAAAATCATATTTTATTGAAATAATAATATGAAAAAGCATCAAAAGCCTCCTAAATACATCCAAAAGGACCAAAACTATACTGTCGAAACCATTTTTAAAATCGAGTTTTGAAAAATGGGGATCGACTTTTAAATACGAAAATGGGAGTCGCCACCAATCCCTTTTTACTTAGGTGTGATTGGATCACCTTGTAAAACGTTTTATTTAAAACATTTAATTTTGGTCTACGAAAAAACAGAAAATAGGTTCGGGAGTCGGTTACGTATGAGGAAGGGTTAGCACCCTCATAACGCCCAAAAATTGGTACCTAATCGATAAAATCATGTCCAAATATTTGAAACTTAAAAGTATTTAAAAATATGATTTCTAAAAAACTTCGAACAATTTGATTTAAAATTTGAGAATTCTTCGATCCGAAAGAATATAAACATCACATCCAGCACGATTGGACATGATATTTTAAAACCCTCGTAACTAAGATCATCTCATAATTTATAAAACTTCGAGCCATTTTGATTTAAAATTTGAGAGTTCTTTG
The DNA here is from genome assembly GCA_025698515.1 of Gossypium sturtianum. Classification (NCBI taxonomy): domain Eukaryota; kingdom Viridiplantae; phylum Streptophyta; class Magnoliopsida; order Malvales; family Malvaceae; genus Gossypium; species Gossypium sturtianum. Next base: position 18,073,863 of record CM046955.1, on the reverse strand, counting down.
ATCCGAAAGAATATAAACATCACATCCAGCACGATTGGACATGATATTTTTAAACCCTCGTAACTAAAATCATCTCATAATTTATAAAACTTGTTAAAAGGATATTTAGTTATTAAGCCAAACGAAAAATCAACACCCAGCACGATTGGGCATTATTTCCCGAATTTCTAAATACCAAAACATTGCCTTATTTTAAAAACCTTTAAATAAAATATTAATTTTGCAAAAAAGTAATTTTATTTTAAACAATAACTATGTGACAATATTGCATTTATACATTATCGAATATAAATATTAAAAGCAATTATAGTACATTAACATCTAACATAGACAATACAAAATACAACTAAAATAACTAAAGTAAAAATAAGAATATATTAGTAAAATAATAATATAGGTTAATATAAAAATAATAGCAAAATGAAAAAACAATGGTAATGAAAATAATATAAATAATATTAATAATAAAATAATAATATTATAATAATAATATTAATAATACTAGGGTTAGTTATAAATAAAATAGTAGTAGTAATATCAAAAATAATATATATATTGTATAAAAAATATTGTTAAAAGAATAAATAATATATAACTTTAAATAAAATTACATTTATAATAATCTAATACATATATTTTAAAAAATAATAAAAGTAAATATGTATTATAAATAAACTTTATACCAAGTAAAATTTTAAAAAATAATATAATATAATACTATATAATATATAATTTAAAAATATAATATAATAAATAATATATTATTAAACTAAATAAAATAATATATAATAATAATTAAATATATACAAAATATAATAAATAATAATAAAAATATAATAATATATAAATTTATTAAACAAGTAAAATAATATATATAGTAATAATTAAATATATGTATAGAAATAATAATGAAATAAAAGAATTTTATCTATATGTATTTTTTACAAAGTTAACAAAATAAAGAATATAAAATTTAATATAATAAAATATTTTAAAAATAATATTTAGAATAATAAAATAAAAATAAATAAATAAATGATAGAAGATTAAATTGAAACAAAAAGCAAATTTCAGGGCTAAATTATAAAAATAACAGTATAATAGGACTTAATTGTAAACTAGAAATAACACGAAAGGATTAAAATAGCAAATAACCCGTTTAATAAAAAACACGCGGATCCAATTCGGGTTTCCGGGTCGATGCGCGGACCTTGCTAAACAAAACGGCGTCGTTTCTTTTCGTTTATAAAAGTCAGTTTTAATAAAAAAAATCATTTTGAATCTGTTTAAAAAAAAAAAACTTAAGGAATCCTCTGGAAATCCCTCTGGGTCTTCAGTCGCCAGGTCTCCGATCTCTGCTTCCACGCGCCTCACGCCAATACCTTTGGCGACGCACGCAACCTTTTCGCTGCTTTTTTTCCTTTCAAACAAGCGGTATATAAAACGTAAGTTTAAAAGGAAAAAAACACTAAAAAAATTTACCGAAACCAGAATTTCGGTATTTTATTTTCTTGAAATATTTCGGTATTCTCTGTGAATCTTTTTTCAGTCCCCCCCTCCCCCTTTTTTACAAGTTTACATGGGTTTTATACCCCAAAAAAATAAAAAGGAAATAATAAAATATGCCATTTTTGCTGCGGATTGTTTCCTTTCTTTTGCAGGTAGGCAAAGATCATGCGATGATGGCTAAGCGCGGCTGACTAGGCGAGGTTCGTGCGTATTGATGGTGGCATGATCGAGGGCTGAGTGGCTGCGACGATTACGCTGGACTCCTGCTTGCGGCGCGACTGTTGGTCTGGCATTGCGGCGCGACTGTTGGGTTTAGGAGCTGCTTGGAGTCTGTTGCGGCGCGAGGAAGCTTAGGGTCTCAGAAACCCTAGGTTTCTGATTTGAAGTTGGGCCCTTTTGGGCCATCACTATTTTGGGTCTGAGTTTTGGGTCAGGGGTTTAGGTTTAGTTTGGGTTTACTGGGTAGTGGGTCTGTTTAGGTATTGGGCCTCTAGATAGGTAATTGGGCTCGGGTTTTGTAAATGGACTGTTTAAAATACATTTATTATTATTATTATTTTATATTTTGTTTTATGGGCCCGGGCAAAAATGGGCCATTACAACTGCCCCTCTTTGCTCATTTTCGTGAAACGAGAATAGAGCAAAGACTATAAAAGGACCAATTTTGCCCGGTTTTGGCCGAGCTTCGACTTCTTTGATCCTCATCTTCTTCAAATGACTCCAAATCCACTGCAACTTCACCGGTATTGGAACTTCATCTTGATTTCAGTAAGTTTGATAGCTTCAACTTCATGAAGGCAAGATCCACTATCTTTTGATCTGCTCCCATCGCAAACTCGGGAGACAAGATCTCGATGTTTTCGATCTACTACGCAATTTCGTGATTGCCGGATCTGCTATCTTCAATCGCTTCTTGCAACTTCGGATTGCCGATTTGTTATCCTCAATCTGCTCCCCCGCAAACTCGGGGAGGCAAGATTTGATGTCTTTGATCTGCTTTTGCAACTTCGTGAATGTCGATCTGCTATCTTCGGTTTGCTCCACCGCAAACTCGGGGATGTCGATCGGTGGTTTAAATCGCTCCACTCATCGCTAGGGAGACAAGATTTGTCGTTCGATCTTGGTCCACTCATCGCTTAGGAGACAAGATCTACAATCTTTGACCTATTCCACTTCTTTGGTCGTGAGATAGGGTGGTGGCTTAAATTTGTTCCACTCATCGCTTAGGAGACAAGATTTGCCGCTCGATCTTGGTCCTCATCGCTTAGGCGACAAGATCTACAATCTTTGACCTATTCCACCGCTAGTCGTGAGATAGGGTGGTGGCTTAAATCTGCTCCCTCTACCGCTTAGGAGACAAGATTTGTCGTTCGATCTTGGTCCTCTCATCGCTTAGGGTGACAAGATCTACTATCTTTGACCTATTCCACTTTGCTAGTCGTGGAGATAGGGTCAGTGGCTTAAATCGTTCCACTCACCGCTTAGGGAAACAAGATTTGTCGTTCGATCTTGGTCCTCATCGCTTAGGCGCGACAAGATCTACAATCTTCGACCTATTCCAATGCCGGTCATGGAGATAGGGTGGTTTTTAAATCTGTTCCACTCTCGCTTAGGGAGACAAGATTTGCCGCTTCGATCTTGGTCCTCTATCGCTTAGGGTGACAAGATCTACAATCTTCGACCTATTCCAATGCTTTGGTCGTGGAGATAGGGTCGATGTCTCCGATCTGCTCCTGCAACCTCGTGGATTGTCGATCTCGCTATTTTAATCGCTCCCGCAAACTCGTGGATACCGGACTAATGTCTTCTACCTTGCTACATAACCTCGTAGAATGGGTATATGTTTATGTCCAATATTTAGGATGCTTTGATCGAAATGCATCGATGCTCCTATTTAGACATGCTATGAAAATGTTATGAAGATGATTCTGTTTCAAGGATTAGGATGCAATGCCGAAATGAATCAAATGCTCCTAATGAAATTTACAAAAATGTTATGAGTATAATTCCTATCCTAGGTATTATTACTCATTTGTTTTCCATTCATGTTCTGCTCAAATAATTTTCCCCATGGTAATTCTGAGTCCTCTCTACTTGAACCTTGGGACATGAATTGGTATCCCACACTTTGCAACTTTTTAGGAATAACTTTTAATTTCTTCCATCTTTCATACCATTTAGAGGTACGTAACTTGTATTACTTTCAATCTATTACACCATTCCCTAGGTGTAATGACCAGATGTATGAATGCAGGGTATCTCATCAATGATCCTCTTTACACTTGGATTGACCTTGTTCGTCATTTGCGATGTGGTATCACCAACGAAATTGTCTTATCCAATAAAAATCAAGAGATAATCATTCTTCCATGTTTCACCCTTAAGCTTGGTGAGTTCTCGAACAATAGTCATGCTTGATTCCTCATATTATTTAGAAGCTTCTAGAGTAATATGCTAAAACTCCTTTTATGAAATCGTTATTAGTCCATAAATTGTTATTTCAATATAAAATGCTTGAAAAGGTCACAAAAATGGACGAGAAAGAAATTAGTCGGAGCATAGCTCGAGAAATAATTTAATCAAAGATAACCTGCAATAAAAGAAAATTGATTTGGGCGTATCTCAAAAAGAATAAAGCAATCAAAGATAACGAATTTCAAAATGGTAAGAATGAAGCTAGATGCCCCAGATATCGCAAATTGAGCTTCTTTGTTCCAACTTCTTGAGGACCATTTTAAGCTCAATATGTGTTTAGGGGATCCGAGTACTTTGTCAATGCCCCAAGACGTAATATACTTCCTCATTGCTAATTCTGGCACGTAGCAAGACTCATCAGTATGCCCGCTTTTTAGTCAAAATTTGAGCCGTCCTTTTCGGGTTTTCAACTCAAATCCCCTTTGGTCTCAAAGCGCCCTTTGCGGGTTTTCGCTTTGGCCTCTCCTTTTTCTTTTCTTTTCTTTTCTTTTCTTTTCTTTTCTTTTTCTTCTTCTTCTTCTTCTTCTTCTTCTTCTTCTTCTTCTTCTTCTTCTTCTTCTTCTTCTTCTTCTTCTTCTTTTTTTCATTTGCATTTGTACTCAATGCGCCCTTTGCGGGTTTTCACCTTGGACCTTCCCCTTTCAGGTAAAATACTTCTTGTTTGAATCTGAATTCGTCGGATTAGGCAAGTCTTCGCCATTCATCTCAATCAATATCAATTCTCCTCCAGAATAGGCCCTATATAAGTCCTTCCCAGTTTGGCATATGCTTTCCTCTAAAATCATTTTTTAGAGGAAATTTTTTTTTCAACATCGGGTTCCCTTTGTGGAATTCTCTTGGATGAACCTTTTTGTCGTAAGCTCGCATCGTCCGACCGTAATGGATAACTTTTAACCTCTTCTTCGATTAGGTTCAATTGGCAAAAATGCTTCAATTCCATAATGGGCAAGATGTTGCCCCAATGAAGGTTTTAGCCAACGTTTGATAATCATAAAGAGTAGTGATAGCTTCTTATGCCAATCTTTACAAGTCTTAGCCACCTTTCATTTCTTCTTCTTCTTCTTCTTCTTTTTTTTTGGCAACTTTTGTTGCACTCGTGATATCTTTTCGATCTTTGGATAAATCAGAACTTTGACTTTGTACAGTTATGCGTTATTAAATATGATCCTTTATAGCATTCTTTGCTGACATTTGATTCCCTTTTTTTTTAAAATTTGATGACTTTTGACTGTGTAACATTGGCATATAAAGCTACTTCCACTCTCTTAGTGAAGTAAACGATAACTAAGCTGATGAGTCAATATTGACTAAAAGCTTTTGACGAGATTGGTCCCATCACATCCATGCCCCACGTATGGAAAATTTGTAAAGAACTGGAGTAGACATATGAATCTTGTCTTCTTTAATTCCATATTTGCGGTATGACTGATGCAGTCCCCTTCTATGGTGAATCAACAGTGTCCGATCCTCTTTTTTTAGCCTGCTTCTTATTAGCCAAGGTATGTCCTGATATAATTGTGTGAAAACATCTTTGAATTCTTGAAAACAACTCAATGATGACTTGCCTTATTTTTGTGGTGAGCTAGGCTTCGGTCTTCCCCTTTTTCCTAGGCTCATAATATCCAATGACCCTTTGTAGAGTAAGGTCTTTTTTTCATCTTGTTCTACCATCTTTAACAAATCAGAAGGTAGGTTACAATCTCTGTCATCTTCGAAGTCCTTAGATCCCCTAGACCCATATCTCATTCAAAAAGGGAGTCAGTAACAATGTCGCCCATGTCGTTGATATCTGGGTACCTAGGTACGAAGGCGAACAAATTCAAAGAATAAATGATTCTTAGGATAATTATTGGTATGGTCATGAATAAAGAATGAAAGAATATTCTAAGACATGAAAGAATGTACAATATGAAATGTAAAGAATGAAAAAATATTTACATAAAAGGATGCATTTTATTGAAATAAAAATTCTGGACACAAGCCCATTTCACAAAAGGATTCTTATTACTTCTGGGCTTAAAGCAGCAAGCATGTTTTGAATATTACTCTAGATTAGCCCTAAAAATACAGGGATCCCTTCCACAGTCCCATTGTTTAAAATCTTCCCAAGTATGTAAGGGCTTGGAAACTTCGTTTTCTGATTCCCTCTTCATTTTTTATTTCTTAAAGGAGTCGCAACTTTCTTGTCTCCTCCTTCAATTACCGTATTTCTTGTTGAATTTTAGTCAATTGCCCCTGCATCTGTATTTGCATTTGTTCTATTCTCTCCAATCTTTGTTCCATGTTTTCCAGGTTAACTGAGATAATTTTACCTAATTAAAATCTAATGCAAATGATGTAATGCAAATGCATGAATGCAAAAAAGGCATCGATTCTAATTCAACTTCATTTTAGAAAACTTTATTAGAAAACAAAATCCTTTACATAAAACGGACTACAAGTATGCTTTCGCCCTATGTCCTAAGGTCTTGATTTTCCCAAGCAATGAAGTTAGCTCTTGATTACGGTCAGACTGTAGCTTTATGCTCAACATATCAGCCTGTGATACCAAAGTCTGTAGATGATCAGCTACCTCTCGAATCTGAACTATTGTTTCACCCATGAGGTAATCTCGACTCCTAACTTGATTATGAGAATGGTGAAGCTCTTCTTTCCAATGCTCCTCTCTTATTTCAAGAAGCTCGATCCGAAGTTCACAATTGTGCAATGCTGATTCTAACTCTTCAATCCTACCCTTCATTTCCTCAATCTTGTTCAGACTTGATTTCAATTTGATTGCAGAATTACGGCTCCGATAGTGGTGTAGAGACCATCCCAGTTCAGTAACTCTAGCCTTTAGTCCACATTTATCTTCTTGGCTTTCTGCCAAACTCTTTTCTAGGGCCTTATTTCGCATCTGCATCTCTAGGAACTTTCTCTCCCAATGGTCAGCTTTGACTTTTTTCGTTTGTATCTCTTGTTGCCACTGTTGCGAAGTCTTCCCTAATCTGGCATTTTTCATTGATAGGCGCAGCTTTTTACACTCCGTCTTTAAGTCATTCAGATCTTCTTCGACTCTTCTCTTCCCTTTTCTTACCTTTTCGGCTTCTGATTTCTGTACGTCTACATCTAGCTTCAAGTACATCTTTTCTTCTTCCAGCTTCTCTATCCTCTTTCCAAGTTCTGAACTCTTCTTTTCAAAATCTTGCTTCACAATTTCTAACTCTGATGGGACCGCTTGCAAGCATTCATCTCTTGATCGGGCGTTTTCTGGATTCAACTCAGGGATGTTATCATTAACCCTTCTAATCCCCCATCCAATGTATTTTGGGGTCATCATTGGACCTGCGGATAATCTCTTCATCCTACGAGTATAATTCCAAGCACCAGAAATCTCTTTAACTCTCTTTTTATAATTGTCCCCTTTATACGAGAACTCACACTGAGCCAGCCCATGTGTTGTAGGTACGAACTGTCTTGATCTATACTGTCTTAGTACAAGTAGAGGAGCATATCCAACAGTTCCCCAAATTCCAAGTAAAGGAACCCAGTCAAAACTCCCACATCGATAAAGAATTTCATCTGGAATCATCCAAGGAGCTCTCCACTCAACGTCTTCCTCTCGGAGATTTTGAAGTAGCGCTATCCAATTCTTCTCAAACACGTCATCTCTCCTCGGTATAACTACTATCTCTTTCAACGGAGAGTAACTCTCAGAAAAAATCCGATAAGACACTTTCTCCACCTTCCAGAAATGACTGTGGAACCAAGCCAACAACAATCACAAGGCACTCCAATGAACTCCGCTTCACCTTTTCTCCGACATGCATTCAAAGATCTAAACGTCTCGGCTAAGATCACAGGTACAGGTGTGACTCATTTGCCTAGTCGATCAAATAAATCGGTAACTGCTTCATCTACATGTCCTAGAGCTTTAGGGAAGATTATCAAACTGTAAATACACAAGGCGAAGACGTCAATCTTCTTCTTTGTATCTGGATGTGTTAGGATCAGATCCCTCAAACTCCCCCAAGGAATGCATTTACCTTCACCTTTATCTTGAATTCTGGCTGTAACCCACTGTTCATTCATCCCCGTGAAATTCATTAACTTTTTCACAAAGGTTGGGACATTAGCAGCCCTAGAATAAATTTTGTCGACTTAGATTCTCGAACAACGAAGCAAGGTCGTATATTCCTCTACCGTAGGTACTAAGTCTACTTTCCCGAAAGTGAAACAACTATAAGCAAAATTCCAAAACTGAGTCATAGCACGGAATAGATACTTATCTACTTTGACGTCGAGCAAGTAAGGTAGATCACCATAATTACGATAGAACAGCTACTTTGCCTCATCGTCCCACTGGGTCCATATTCCTTTCAACTCCTGAAGCTCATTTTATGTGACACTAATACTGAGCGAAATCCGTAGTTCCGACATATGCCCCTCACCTAAGCTATCCCCTTTCTCTAATTGTCTTTGCTCGACCATATACCGGCGAACGCATTGTCCTCCACTTTATCAAGGAATTCGTTCTCCATAACCAGCTTTCTAACTTTAGAAACTGACCGTGAATCGATACCTCTTTAAATATGAAATGACATGTACAAAAGAATAAAACATAACAAGTTAGTACCGCAAAATATAAAGCAAGCAAAGTAAACAAACATCTACCTGGGTAGCTACTAAGGTTCGACGTAATTCTACTTAGGGTGGGCTCTTAGGTTTTCTACATGTGGTTTAGCTCTAAAGTTGAGGGTACTTGAACCAGCAGATTCCTCGATCCTCACCCATTATAGGCTCATACGGACCGAGTTCGGTTTAGGGGAATACATTTCTCTATGGCCATGCGGAAGTGAAAACTTCACGAAGACATAGGTACAGATGTATTCCGAAAGCAGTCCACTAGCCCATGCGGAGGTGAAAACCTCACGAAGGCATAGCTTCTCGCTCCCACTTAAGGGTACGACCACGACGGTCATGCAGTGTAATGCAGATAAATATATTTGAAACCACATGCAATAAAAGGATCATATTTTTTTTTAAAACCAAAAATTTAAATTCAAACAAAAGGACATGAAATTATCAATTTTACGGCTTGACTCTCTTATTTCCCCAGTGGAGTCGCCAAACTGTCGAAACCATTTTTAAAATCGGGTTTTGAAAACGGGGATCGACTTTTAAAAACAAAAATGAGAGTCGCCACCAATCTTTTTTTACTTAGGTGTGATTGGATCACCTTGTAAAACGTTTTATTTAAAACATTTAATTTTGGTCTACGGAAAAACAGAAAATAGGTTCGGGTGTCAGTTACGTATGAGGAAGGGTTAGCACCCTCATAACGCCCAAAAATTGGTACCTAATCGATAAAATCATGTCCAAATATTTGAAACTTAAAAGTATTTAAAAATATGATTTCTAAAAAACTTCGAACAATTTGATTTAAAATTTGAGAATTCTTCGATCCAAAAGAATATAAACATCACATCCAGCACGATTGGACATGATATTTTAAAACTCTCGTAACTAAGATCATCTCATAATTTATAAAACTTCGAGCCATTTTGATTTAAAATTTGAGAGTTCTTTGATCCGAAAGAATATAAACATCACATCCAAAGACGATTGGACATGATATTTTTAAACCCTCGTAACTAAAATCATCTCATAATTTATAAAACTTGTTAAAAGGATATTTAGTTATTAAGCCAAACGAAAAATCAACACCCAGCACGATTGGGCATTATTTCCCGAATTTCTAAATACCAAAACATTGCCTTATTTTAAAAACCTTTAAATAAAATATTAATTTTGCAAAAACGTAATTTTATTTTAAACAATAACTATGTGACAATATTGCATTTATACATTATCGAATATAAATATTAAAAGCAATTATAGTACATTAACATCTAACATAGACAATACAAAATACAACTAAAATAACTAAAGTAAAAATAAGAATATATTAGTAAAATAATAATATAGGTTAATATAAAAATAATAGTAAAATGAAAAAACAATGGTAATGAAAATAATATAAATAATATTAATAATAAAATAATAAATTATAATAATAATATTAATAATACTAGGTTAGTTATAAATAAAATAGTAGTAGTAATATCAAAAATAATATATATATTGTATAAAAAAATATTGTTAAAAGAATAAATAATATATAACTTTAAATAAAATTACATTTATAATAATCTAATACATATATTTTATAAAAATAATAAAAATAAATATGTATTATAAATAAACTTTATACCAAGTAAAATTTTAAAAAATAATATAATATAATACTATATAATATATAAGTTAAAAATATAATATAATAAATAATATATTATTAAACTAAATAAAATAATATATAATAATAATTAAATATATACAAAATATAATAAAAATAATAAAAAATATAATAATATATAAATTATTAAACAAGTAAAATAATATATATAGTAATAATTAAATATATGTATAGAAATAATAATGAAATAAAAGAATTTTATCTATATGTATTTTTACAAAGTTAACAAAATAAAGAATATAAAATTTAATATAATAAAATATTTTAAAAATAATGTTTAGAATAATAAAATAAAAATAAATAAATAAAGGATAGAAGATTAAATTGAAACAAAAAGCAAATTTCGTACTAAATTATAAAAATAACAGTATAATAGGACTTAATTGTAAACTAGAAATAACACGGAAGGATTAAAATAGCAAATAACCCGCTTTAATAAAAACACGCGATCCAATTCGGGTTTCCGGTCGACGCCACGACCGCTAAACAAAACGGCGTCGTTTCTTTTCGCTTATTAAAGTCGGTTTAATAAAAAAATCATTTTGAATCTGTTTAAAAAAACTTAAGGAATCCTCTGGAAATCCCTCTGGGTCTTCAGTCGCCAGGTCTCCGATCTCTACTTCCACGCGCCTCACGCGCCGTCACCTTTGGCGACGCACAGGTAACCTTTCGCTTTCGTTTTTCCTTTCAAACAGTATCTATAAAACGTAAGTTTAAAAAGGAAAAAAAAAAACACTAAAAAAAATTTACCCAAACCAGAATTTCGGTATTTTATTTTCTTGAAATATTTCGGTATTCTCTGTGAATCTTTTTTCAGTCCCCCCTCCCCCTTTTTTACAAGTTTACATGGGTTTTATACCCAAAAAAATAAAAAGGAAATAATAAAATATGCCATTTTTGCTGCGGATTGTTTCCTTTCTTTTGCAGGTGGCCGAAGATCTTGCGATGATGGCTAAGCGCGGCTGACCAGGCGAGGTTCGTGCGCGTTGATGGTGGCATGATCGAGGGCTGAGTGGCTGCGACGATTGCGCTGGACTCCTGCTTGCGGCGCGACTGTTGGTCTGGCATTGTGGCGCGACTGTTGGGTTTAGGAGCTGCGTAGAGTCTGTTGCGGCGCGAGGAAGCTTAGGGTCTCAGAAACCCTAGGTTTCTGATTTGAAGCTGGGCCCTTTTGGGCCATCACTATTTTGGGTCAGGGGTTTAGGTTTAGTTTTGGTTTACTGGATAGTGGGTCTGTTTAAGTATTGGGCCTCTGGATAGGTAATTGGGCTCGGGTTTTGTAAATGGACTGTCTAAAATACATTTATTTATTTTTTTATATTCTGTTTTATGGGCCCGGGCAAAAATGGGCAATTACATATACAAAAGCCAAAATATTGACCCCATGTTACAAAAACTTAAAATTATAAGTTAATCTCTAAATTGAAATCATATATTATATAATATATAAATTATATTTGCAAGGTCTTTTTGAAAATTTTTATATATAGCTTAATTTTGTAATAAATGACACCTTTCTAAGATATGAGACATCAACAATTAATTATTAAATTATTTATGAGTCAACTTGTAATAAATGTTCTAACAATTTTGCAAATAAAAACTAAAATGTATGGAAATAAATGGAAGTTTGTCATAAATACTTCAAAGTTGGTGTTTTTAGTTTCATTTTTACTCTTTTTTTTTATATAAGAAAAAAACCAAATAAAGTTAAATTACTATCATTCTATGTGTATCAACACTATTAAAATTATCTTTTATTTTTACATTTTTAATTCACTATGTTTTTTAGTTTTTTTTTCTTTAACAAAATTGGTAAACAAAAACGATCCCTTTTAAATTAAATACTATTACGTTTTTAATTCACAGGTTCACCAATTTCATAAAAATATTAAAATATTGGAGTCGGACTCTAAGGCGGTAGCAGGTGCTTTGCCTTTGTCACTTGGGTTTAGCGGGGTATGGTGCGGTTGGTTGTGCTCAGGGATCAGCTCATGAATGTGCAGGGCTGGGTCCTGTCCATGCCTTGTTGGATTGTCAATTGGTTTTATCGTCGCCATGGTTCGTTCCACGCCACGAATTGTTGTTGCTTGTTTGAAGGGCCTTGGTCATTCAACTCCCATAGTTGGAACCCTAAATCGAGTTTGTTGGGGTCAAGATTGTCGCGGAGGCCGTGAGAGCCTGTTGCGCCTTGTTGTCAATTTCGAGGGTGAGGCTCGTTCCTTTGTAATTGGCGCTTGGTAATGCCCATGAGTCTATCCGGAGTCACTATGCGTCATGGTCGGTTGTCGTCTGGTTGAGTGGTTGCTTCATTGTAAAGACTTCATACTCCTGCATGCTACGATGTATATCTACGAATGCTTCATCATCGATGCCATACAAGAAAAAGGTGTCGTGCTTGGGCATTGTGGACTCTGTGCTGGAAATGACGTGGGGTTGTTGCGCATTTGGAAGCTAGATATTTTCACCATCTTGGCTTGCTTGCATGGGGTCTGATTGATGCATGGATGTTGCATGGTCCGGTTGATCAAGCATATGGACGTTGGGCATCTGATCGGCCGTAGAGTCATCCGTTGCATGATTGTAGCCTTTATAGCCCATATAAGCATTCAAATTTGCATTTCGGATATGGGGATGATACCTTGGGAAATGGTTGATGTAAGTTTATGGCCATTTGTCTCGAGATTATTCGATTGATGTGCAAGTATATAGAATCGTTAACAAGTAATAAAGTAATTAGTAAGATTTATTGTCTCAATGACCGACCCTTGCTTCAAGGAGAGTGGATGGAAGACTTTACTATTTTTAGTTGAGTCATTCCTGTTTTATGAGAAAAGGAAGCTTAAAAAGGAGAGAGTGGTTCGACGACACAAATATTGATGTAGGATTAAACTATTAGAAACAAATAATACCCATACAATCCTTCTTCTATACTTAATATATTCAGTTTTTGAAAAGTATTTTTTTTTCTTTAAAAGTTCATATACCTCCTGTCATTTATGATTTATCTCAAAATTAAAATTCAAAATTTCCAGATAAATAAAATCTAAATATTATCGGAGTAAAAGGAATTTCTGTTTTTTAAGGACTTTAAGTTGATTTTCAGTTTGGATTTTATTGACAGTTTCAACTTCAAATAATGATTCAATTATTCAAATTTAAAAAAATTGAACATTTTCAACTTTTATAATTAATATAAAAGTAACTATTTTTATTTTAGATTAATAAGAAACTTTAAAAAAAAACACATATATAAACAATAAAACAAATGAACCAAACCGAATAAAATTTGGATTAAAAAGCTATTTGTTTCAGTTTCTTTTTTCTAAAGACAGAACTGTTGTCATCCTTAATTAACCACGAATCAATTAACAAATAATGGTATCCTATTGAAATACACTCATCAATTGAGAGAGAAAAGCATTGATCTCTCCTTTCCAAATCTAAAATTGCTGTAAGTGAACCCTATATGAAAACTAAACTAGTCCTTTGAGAAAATGCTCCTCCTCCTATGATTTATAAAAACTAATTTTCCAATGCCAACAGCAAAGCAAGAAAACTAAGGTTAAAGATACTTCACACAAAATGTTCTATAAGCTAAACAGCAACTGGAAAAAAAAAAACTGATTTTTTAAGAAACAAACTATATGGATAAAATCTATATCTGTAACAAAGAAAGAGCTGCTTGCAAGTTGCGGAGTAAAATCAATGTGTGTAGGATCCTTTAAATCGAAGTTATTCGGGGCTTCTGTACATTGTCTTCTCTGTAAAGTAAGCGCCTCTTTTTTGAACCATAGCCTTGGTACTGATATATGATGCTGTGAAGACACTGCCTCAGGCATACCACATCGAATGTTTCAATAAACTTCATGTCGGCATCCCGGGATTTGATGCCGGCAAAATGTTGGTACTCCTCAAATACAGATGACAAGCACCAATTCTGCAACTTCCTCAAGCAACCAACAAGGCTACCTGTCCGATGCTGCATTAAGAGAAAAAGAAAAAGCGTCAGAGCTACCATGATTTTCATTAAAGAGAAAAAGAAATCAACCCCTTTGATGTCACTGGAAAAACAATGAATTTTGAGTCAATTGAGTAGCTCTTTTCCTAAAAAAATGACAAACACAGGACCGGAAAATCATACAATTCATGCAAATTGATGGATTATAGTAATATCTTATCAGCCAAGCTAAACCCTTAAGGAAAACTCATGCCTAACCACACAAATGTACCATATACATATCTAATATTCATTTCATCAAGCTAAGCTAATAATTATAAGTTAACAGCTGAAATGGACTATTACCTTTCCGCGTTTGCAATGGATCAAAACTGGATGATTTCTAACATCTGTGAAGAAATAAGTTTTATCTTAGAAGTCCGCAAAGGTAAAACACACTGTTAAGGGAAAAATATAAGTCACTTCCACAGTTTATGAATTCCATACCAATTAAGATCTTAAGAGCTCCCCTGATGGCATCCTTGAGAGTAGCAAGTGAAGGCTCCTGCAAACCAAAAAAAAAAAAAAAAAAAAAGAAGCCCAAATCAGTTATTGGGAATCAAAACTATCATTTATGATTAATTCATATTCCATATCCAAGATTCCTGTTGACCAGCAGGTTTTGATATTTATATCATCACCTAATAAGGCCCAAGAACTAAAGAATTATATTCTTGACCAAATTTCTATTGGTTGGATAGCCTGACTCTTAAATCGTTTTCACCAACAGTGACCAAAATGTCTCATCAAAAATTTTATTAGTTCTACAAAATTCTTCCAAACAAATCTGTGTATTTCAAATACGAAAACGACTTAAATTTATTCAAGTAAATACTAAAAGTGATCAACATATTATGAAAACCTCTGTGAAGTGCCATAGAAGCATAGGGGAAAATTTACCGTTTTCCCTTCAATCCCAAACTGGAAAAGCCGGATATTATGAGATCGAATATACTCCAAATTTTCCTCAGGATAGGGCTCCGGGCACAAATATCTGCAAAATTGGAAAAAAGAAAAAAGAAAAAAGAAGAGAGTCAATTTTCCAACTAGAAAAGGGCATATTCAGTACTCAACTCTGAAAAATTAATTATTTTTTCTATTCTTCAAAACACAGAATATATCATGCATGTCAAAAATATAAAATCGAATCCTCTCAACCTGTCCTTTTTTTTCCTTCTTAGTTTTCAAGGAAACTAAACAGTTAAGAAAGAAAATCCAGATTTTTTTTCTTCTTAGAATATCTTAATTATTCAGAAAACGGATGCCACTAAGAAAGGTAAAAAAAAAAAACAGGAAGAACCAAAAAAACCAATGCAACAAAATAAAATCGATATATAAATGCAAAAAAGGGGAAAAGAAGTTACATGATGGATCGAAGATTTAGGGTTTCTAAGAAGGAGAAATTGCAGGGTCGAGGGCAACTAGATCTGTAAATGCCTTCTTCCACCATAGAAAAATTAGGTGGCGGCTCCATTACGACGTCTCCATCATCTTCTTCTATAATGCACCCCATCTTTCCGCTCTAAAGAGGGAAAAGAAAAAGGAAGAAGAAGGAGAAGGAGAAAAACAGTGAAAGAGCAGGGATCAAAAACAAGAAAAGAAATCAAAGAGAAGGGGCTAAGGCTGGTTTAGAAATAAAGAGAGGGGGGGGGGGGTGGTTTTATAAGAGATGAAAACGACACAGCATCAGTTATCGGTTAGGATTCGAATTCTTCGTATAACGAAACTCCTTCACAAAGAGGGAAATAGTCTGCGAAACTGGGACTGGTATTTATGGTTGATAAAAACTCTTTTTTTTTTTTTTCATAATAATAAAATAAATAATTTTACTAAAGTTAGAGGGTAGTAAAACAGAATTTTTAAAAGTAAAAATTAAAAGAAAATTGGTTGGATTATTTTAATAATGATATAATACAGTAATTGATTAAGATAATGCGTTCGTGTAAGTGTTGTACTTGTATCAAAATACGTCTGAATGGTTATTATATATCAACAAAACTCTAAAAAGGAATTTGGTATGGTTAAAATAGGAGATAAGAATGGAAAGAGGGGTAAAAGTGAGAAAAGAAGGGCGGCCTGAAAGGTGAAGAGGGATTAGATTTGGAAGCGGTCTTTAGGAATCCCACGTTGACTTGGGGTTTGGATTTTGGCTCAACCCCACACGTGGTAATTCTATTCCCCTTTTTTGTAATTTCTGTGGGTTTGTATTTAAAATATATTAAACTTCTTTTTGCTAATAAAATATATTATACTTTAAC
This sequence comes from Gossypium sturtianum, assembly GCA_025698515.1. Taxonomy (NCBI): domain Eukaryota; kingdom Viridiplantae; phylum Streptophyta; class Magnoliopsida; order Malvales; family Malvaceae; genus Gossypium; species Gossypium sturtianum. Next base: position 18,057,326 of record CM046955.1, on the reverse strand, counting down.
ACCCACCGCCACACCATCAACAATCAACCAAAATTACTTTTGTCTCACATTTTGATGATTTTACTGTTTGATTTTTAAAATTTAATTCAATCTTTTAAAAATATATTATTAAAATGATAATATTATAGTAAAAATATATAATTTAATTCTGCCTCAAAATAAATTCTGGCTTCGTTCCTATGTACCATTTTTTCTAAAATATTTTAAGCTTAAATAATATCATGTGTCAATCATATTTAGACTTGTTTTAATATAGTTCCAAATATATTTCGACTTTATATGCTTTGTTCTTTGTATTAAGTTTAATATATATATATATGTATACAATATTAAGAGTGAGAGACGAAGGTTATACGTTTTTGAACCAGTGTCAAAGAGGTGTTTGACAATAATTTTATATTAAGTTGATTCCAATTTTTGTTGATCAAACATGTATTATTTGTGATTTATAATATATATATTTAAAAAATATTATCCTAGTTATAATTGTTTTTGTCGCAACAACGAGTTCAAACGTAGTTAAACACATCATATTTTTTAATTTAATTAAGAATTAGAGATTTATGAGTAGTTTAAGAAATGTATAAAATAAAAAATATGATTTGAATCTTTTCGAGTTCAAGTTTTCAAGTTAAAATTAAGGGTCCGTTTGATGTAAAAAATTTTATGAAAAACATTTTATTTTTTTTTAAATGTTTGAGTGAACCTCGAAAAGTGATCAGGTGTGTAACGAAAACTTCAAAAAATAATGAACGAACGTGATACCGGAAAGCTTACTGTCGACGTCACACGACCGTGTGCCGGGCCGTGTGGGCCACACGAGCATGTGTTAGGCAACGTGTCAAGCCATGTGGACCCATTTTCTGTAAAATTTTGTTAGGACCGTATTTGAAGTGCGATTCAAAATTATTCATTTTGTAGGTTCTAAAATATGTTATGTGTGTATTATGAATACGAAATCTGATATTTTGCCTCTGTTAATGTGGTTTTTGAAAGCATGATATTAGATACTGGTATTGTATGTATAACATTCGAGAGTATGTCTGTGGTACAATTTTTGCTTCTGATCTGTAATTTGATATTCTGTTTAAGCATGATTTATTTATGTGCATCTGAGTATGTAATATGATTTGATATGTGCATTGGGGTGGGATATTGATCTGATGGAGGAAGTGGCAGTTTAAATGCATACTAATATTAGTAAGCCATTGTTGCCGGGCAACCCGGGATGGCAGGTCATCGTTGCCGGGCAACCCGAGATGACTTAATTTGTGGTATAACCACATATATGATCTGGTGGATTGTCCAAACTATTTTATTTTGGCGGATTACTGCATTATTTTTGACAGCTTGATTGTGCTATTCTGAAAAGTAACATACAGTCACTTATAGGTGTGGGGGGTTGGATGGGTACTTGTTACCCCATTTGGTGTGATTGGTGGGACGAAGATGGTGTGTAGCGGATGGAGGTAGAATTTGTTTCTGTGTCGATATTTGTATCTGTAACTATATCTGCATCCTATTCTGTATATGAAATTGCATCTGTATCTGAAACTGAGATTGTATTTGTATCTGAATTGCATCTGTTTCTGTAACTATTACTGTATTTAAGTTTGTTATATTTTTTTGAGTTAAGTTACACACTGAGCTTATAAGTTCACTCAATTATACTGACTTTTCAAGTAATCGACAGAATTAGGAGTAGGTGGCGCTTGGAAACTTGGACTGGTTTTCTCACATAAGATGGTTTGATTTGTTAATAATTGAACTTTTTCAGACTTTTGCAACTTTGGATAAATTTTCGAGTTTAATTTTGGATTTTGTTATTTAGTTTAAGTTTCTGCACGATTGCTGCCAACTTAAATAAATGTTTGATTTTCAAAATTAAATGAGTTAAGGTTTTTTTGCTGCAAATTTGAAATGAGTTTTTACAAAGGTTAATAACGAAAGTTTTTGAATATGCTCAATCGGCAAAATTATACATTTTCACTTATTGAAAACACGGGTTACAACTTATCAACTCCGAAATTTTTGCTGCAAAATTAAGTGTCAAATAAGTGTTTTTCCGTAAAATAAATAAGTTTTGCACATGTGTTTTTCTAAATAACATGTGAGAGTATTGCCAAAAGTAATATTTTTGAATCACATGATTTCTAAAGTTAGATTTCATATTCTGGGTTTTTAAACAAACTAATGTAATTCCTCCAGACTCGATCATAACGTCTAGGCCGAGTTTGGAGTGTTACACCCAAGCCATTTCCTTATTAAAAATCTATAGCGATTGGACTTTACAATTTAGTCCCTGAGCCTTAATTAATCACAATTTCAACTAAAATACTTATCCAAATTTCAATTCATCTATACACTAACTCCATAAATATTCTTATTTAATATTTACAGACTCAGTTTACTGAACCAAGTTCTTGAAACTGTATTTTTCGATACTACTAAAAATCGAATTGTTACAAGAATTTAATTAAATTAATATTTAAAGTAACTGATTAGATACACTTGATTTTCAAACAAAATATTATTATTTATTATGAATATGAAATAAGAAACTTGTACAAAATGAAACGAGCTTTTTATATATTTGTATAAAGAAAATTTTTTATTCTTATGAAAAAAATATAAGTTGAATTCAACTTTTACTAGTAAAGGTATTATAATTTCAACTCATATAATTTTTTTTCATAAAATATAATAATCATTTAATAAATATATATTACTTAAATTTTAAATCAAAATTAAATTTGATAATATAAATTATATATTTTTATTTTAACTTTTAATATTAAAAAGAATATTTGTCTTGATTGTTAAAAGCTTAAACCCTATTAAGTCTAAGAATAATGTAATTTTTTATTTTATCATTTTATCAATAATTGAAATAAAAGATTCAGAGTTTTTTGATTTTTTATCAAGATAGGAATGAATTCAAATTAAGATATCTTTTATTAGATTTTCGATTTCATTTTATTATCTCTAAATTTAGCTAATAAAGAAATAGTTTTTTTTTTTAAATTTAATTTTTAAAAGTCCTTGTGCAAATAAAATTTGGAAGTTTAAAAAAAGTTAAAATTCTTTAAAAAAAATTGAAACAAAAGAGATAAAAGATAAAGATGAATAATCTAGAAACAAAAGGAATCTCACTTCTATTTAAACAAATTTGACAAAACTAAGCTTTCAAAAAAAAAAAAAAAATACATCTTAAATCTAAATATTTGAAACTTCTAGAAGAATTAGGATTTTATCTAATTAAGATTAAGGCCTCTTATTGGAATATTATGCAAAAAAATTGGGTGGCATCATTATTTGGAATATTAATTTACAACATATAATCATTTTTCAAAATAACAAAATATTAAAATTTTGGGTACACACTGTTAAAATAATATTTTTTTTTAGAAAATAAGTTTGCAAATTAAAAAAATCCCATTTTATTTTGATGTGTTTATGAATCGATTGGATTGCATTGATTCAAGTCGAGTTATGTTTGATTTTAAAATTTAATCAGTTTAAAAATATGAATTTTAAATTTCAATCAAATTAATATATATATATTAATATTTATATCAAAGTATTATATATTATTATAAATTTATTATTTATGCTACATATGTTATACTAAATTTTGTCACACTGTAGATGAAAAAAATATTTTATTTAATAAGGAGTATAGGTGGTGTAGTAATAAATTAGTATTTTAATATAATTGAACACTTGTTCAAACCTTAGATTTGAAATTTTAATTGTTTAAAGATGGTATAGAAGTATAAAAAGACAGAAGTATTATCATACTAATATTAATTATAATTTTAAAAAATATTTTTGTAATTTTATCAACACAATATAGTACTTAAATATAAGTATTAGATATTAAATTGGATTAAATAATATACAAAAGAAAATATACGATGTAATTAGAAATTAAATCGAGTCTAATATGAGTTTTAAATATTTATAATGTTTAATATTTTTATCTAAATCTAATTTTCATGAAGAATGACTTACGATTAAATCAACAGTCGGTCCAACTGTCGGAATGGAAAAGTCAAAAATGGCACAAAGGCTGCAAACTTAAGATTATAATGCAGCTGGCAACGAGGGCTTGAAATGTGTAAAAAAGAAAAAAAGAAAAAATGGTAGAGGTGGGAGGGGATCAATGATCCATATCCATAATGGATTTTCTTAAAAGAAAATGATTGGATGATGGTCTGTACGAGGGATCAGTTGGTCAAAAAGGAGGCTTTTATTTCTCACTTGGATTTTTCTCTCTTTTTCATGTGAAAATGAGTCACAATTTCAAGATTTTCCTTTCCATAATCCTGTTAAATATTGACAAGAAATAGTTTCAACTTTATACTTGGAAACAGATTTATATAATTAATCTTAAATTAAAAACATTTAATTAATTAATTAATAAAATATGTTTCTTCTATCATATGCTCCATCTTGTTGATAAATAAGCACACAATATTGTTATTATAACAAAAGTTAGATACAATAGTAAGATACATTATATTCTCAATAAATAACATAAATTAAAATTTTGAAGACTAAATTGTTAAGAAAAGTAACCATGGATCTCAAAAAGATTAATTTTCGTGTACAATAAAACAGACATGAAAGAAACTTTAATTATACCAAAATTATTATTAGTTTGGTCATTTGGAAACCAAAACTCCACCAAATTTAGAGTAAATACTCTGGTTGTAATGAAATAAGTCAATGAATGATTATACTCTGTTTACAATTATATCAGCAATCAATTTCACAAACAACTCATATTATATGCTTATCAAGATAAAGCTTTAAGAAGTAATGCATAAATTGCCTTCAATAGTGTATATTGATTTTTTCAGTTTCATACTTATTTGCACATCGATTTAGAACGTAAAGTTTATTTTCATTACACACTTCACCCCCAAAGTGTTTAACACAGTTCAAAAAAAATCAACCACTTCAAAAACTGCCACATAGCGCATCTTGGTAAAACCACTTTAAAATTATTAAAAATATTAAAATGTAAAAAAAAAAAAAGCATAAAAAGTATTAAACCATATAAATACTATTAAAAATATTAAAAATCATAAGAATAATTTTTAAAAAATACAAAAAAAATTATAATAATAAAAAATAAGTAATAACTAAGAACATAAAACATCAAAATTAAGCAAAAATGATTAATGTATATACCAAATACCCACAAAATGTTGGGCTAAAATCGTTGCTTTTTTCGAACTATATTTTCATTGAGTTTTGGGGCTTTGTACTGAAATTAATTAAAAGCAAAAAGTTTAAGAAAAAAATCTCATAGATCTGTACTAAAAGATTGCAACTCACATTCTCCCTTTGTTCTTATTCTATGTTAAAAGAATGCAATAATTAAAAATTAAAAATTAAAAATTAAAGAGAGGCAGAAGTGGGAATGAAAGTGGATCTCAACAAACAAAGCTTGAAAGAGAGTAAAAATGGAGAAAATTATTTATAATTATTTATAAAGATATAATGTTTTTTTTTTATATTTTTATGGATTAATTCCCTTGTAATGTTTACAGGCTTATAGTATATATAGGTTATACAAAGAGCTCTTCAATTTTTTTTTTATAAACTTAAAACTCTTAAGTTAAAAACTAAATTATCTCCAATAATTATTTCATATCTTCCTTCTTATCTAAATACAACAACTAACTTGGTCTTTTAAGTAAAAGGATGAGGATGTGAGATGGAGTTTTCGATCCTTACTCCTTTTCAAATTTTATTAGTATTGTTGAAGGTGAATAAAAGAATCATTTTCAGGCAGAGTAATACACCATAAAGATTAAAGTAAAAAACGCCAATAATATGTTGCACTTAGACTATCTTGAAAGGCGTGTTTAGATTACTGTCTAACGATTTGTTCAGATAACTATTCAAACAAGGGATAGAACATAGGGACAAAACATGCAGGTAAGGTACCAACAGGGTTACATGCATTAAAAACGAAATAGAAAATTATAACCCCATCATTAAGAGATTTGTATGACAAGAAAAAAAAAAAAAAAAAGACTAAAAGAAATTAAGTTATTGAATTGTTTTCCTTCAACAATTTCAATGTCCAATCCTAATTCTGCATCAAGCAACTCTATTACTCGGGAAATCATATTATTATAAAAATTCCATTAATACAAAATCAAAATTTATTTTGCATAATATAATATCAAAATAATTTTTAAATAAAAATCTTGAATGGTATTATACAAATGATGATGTTGAAGATTTTTTATTATTATATAATGGTGTGATAATTAAAAGGATTCAAAAGTGGATGTCCCTTTCAACTTCCAAATAATTCAAATCATATACAAATGAAGGTCCAAAATGCATCATATCTAAAACACAGTTCAATAATGGAAAAGCAGCAGTATGAAGACTAGTATATAAAATAAAAATAAAAAAAAGAAAAAAGGGAAGAAGTGGAAAATGGTGTGACCAAAGGGACAAGATAAAATAAGCAAGAGCAGTTATATTATAGCTAATTCTAAACACAAAAGAATCTAGAAGTAGGCAGACTTCTTCAATAATTCCATTTCTTTGGGCATACAACTTTAATACAAGTCAAGCTAGGTGTTCAAAGCATTAAGCATGTGGGTGTGGGTGGCCACCCATTGGAATATTAAATTGCATTCCATGCCTTTTTTTCTTAAATAAAAGGCAGCCGACTTTTATCTTTTTCCCCTCACTTCACCACCCATCACATAACACTCCACTTCTTCTCTCTTTCTTAATATTATTTATTATTAATTAAATGTATAAATTTCATAATACGAATTAATAAGACATACGCAGGCTCGTTTTTTTATATTTTTGAGGCCCTAAGTGAAATAATAAATCAGATCTTTTTAAAGAAAATTACAAAATGTAATACAATAAAATAAAATCATATACTAGTAATTTTATTAAAATAATATGTTTTATAACATTAAGTGAATAATATATTTTTCTAACAAAATTAGAGAAAATATATTTTTCATTCAATCTACTCCTATGTCATCAACTACAAAAACACAAAAAGTCATTTAAAAAAATGGGTTCTACGAGCATTTTTAGATGTAAAATCATTAATGATAAAATCCTTCTCGATTTTTTATTTTAAAATTAGTTACTACTAATAAAAGGGACAAAACACAAAATATGCACAAATAATATTGGATAGAATAATTACCTTACTAAAAATCTATTGTTTATACCAAAAAACAAATAATATTTAAGAATCTTTTTATCTAAAATAAATATTATTTTAAAGATATTTTTATCTTTTGACCCTTTTATATTTGATAAAATAAAATTTTTTGAACCTATTTTATCTTTGAGCCCTAGACGGCTGCATCTCAAAATAGTCCCAAGGCTAACCCTAGGCACACGTCGACGTGTTTCAAATTTATTGAAAGTTTTACGAGTTTATAGGTCAAAATTACATCATACAAGTCTTGACATGAAATTATGAATTTTAACAAATGATTTATTATATTGTAAATAGCGTATCGAGTTAAATCATTCACAAACCCTTTAATATGTATATGATTTAGAATTTTCCATGGAATCGACACACACAGTCAAATCATAGAAACAAAATTCTTAAATATAAATAGTTGAAAAGATTTGTCATTCGGCTAAATCTGTGTGAGAATTTCCTGCAAGGAAAAAGGAAATTGAGAAATAATAGAGGAGGCTAAAATTGACCTCTAATATTTGTTTGTTTATTTAATGATTAGAGAAAGATGGTTGTGAGTAGTGGGAAAGTAAGGTTGATGGTGAGGTACAAGGTTATTCCATGTCGTATGATCATTCAATTGGCTAAAAAGGCATGCACCAAGCACCATCCCTTGTCTTCACTCGTCACACTTCCTTTTTCATGTCGCTTACTTTTTATTACAAAATCATATCCTGTATTGAATATGTGAGACTTTTGCTTCTTGATTTAATTGGTGGATTTATTCAATAGATACAAAAATGTTAATTAATAGTAATATAATAAATAATTAATAAATATTTGGTAAAATATATCAGTAGTTACTAGGTTATGGGTAAGTTTTTGTTTTGGTCACTTAGCTAAAATAAGTTACAATTTGATCACTGAATTATTCGAAAGTTTTCATTTAAATCATTGAACTATTCAAAAGTTTTTATTTAAGTTACTGGGTTGTTAAGTTTTTTCTTATTTTTTAAAGTTCCACCAGCGAGCTCTAAGTGATGACTTGACAATTGGTACGATGGATCAATACTTATCGATGAGTAGAAGAACATATCATAGATCCAAGTCAACTTGACGATCAGTGTTGGGGATCAGAGAAAAAAATTGTTTCAATTTTTGGTTTGCAGATTCATTTAAAGTGGTTTCATGAAAAAACTAAATTGTAGAAGAGAAAGGAAAAGATAACTTTTGTTTGATGTAGATAGTGCGAACAAAAAAAGCCATATAGTATCAATTTTAATAGCCTAGTGACTTAAATAAAAAATTTTGAATAGTTCAGTGACCAAATTGTAACTTACCCATAATTTAGTGACTAATGATGTAGTTTACCCTAAATATTTATACTTGGGCCTTATTGAGGGGATGGACTTCTTCAAGAGAAGTCTTTAAAATGTCATCTGTTGAGTAATCTGCTAAAACGTCAACTATGTTAGGTATTGTTCCTATGTTGAAGTTTTGTCTCTCTCCTCTACCAAGAGCCCTGATGGGTTCATAGAGAGGAAGCATCTTGGTTGGTGGAAATTCGACTTGTAAGGTTTAAGGGAGAGATATCAGTATAGTACATTATATTAATTATGTAGTCACTTGCGTGTGGGGAGACTCAGACCACCAATTTAAGGCATATAGGCCACATACTTGTAAGTATGATACCATGCTACCTAGTAGACAACACTTTAGAGACTTTTTTCCAAAGAGTTGACCATCCTTAGCAATAAAAGATGCCATTTATGAATCTAACTTCTTAAAATTGGACTTCAAATTTGGGCTTAAAATAGGCTTTAAAATGGATCTCTAAAATTGGGCCTGAACTTGAGCATTTAAAAACTTAAAACTGGACTCCCATTTGGGTCCCAAAACAGCAAATATGAATTGAAAAATGGAGTAATGAACAAATTTGAGCTTAATCAGAAGAAACTGCTTTGCAAAATGGGTAAAAAATTAGACCTCAAATGGACCTAACAAATGAGGGCCTCTTTAAGTTGGGCAGGAAAATGAATTTTAAAATGGACAAATATCGGATCAAACTTGGACCCAAAAACAAAATAACTTCCAATCATTTTCCACCAAAAATAAATTGGTTTAATTCCCACAAGTTTTAAGATATCAGTTTTGGCCCCAAAATCTGGAATGAAAATTTAATGTTGCTCTTTAAAATCTAGGAGTTAAAAGCATGAAAGATTGTAAAAGTCAAATCTGGGCTATCTTAACCAAAATTAAGGTCCTTTCTATTCTTAGTTATAAAAAAAAGTCAAACTTACCAAATTGTTGTACTAAGGTCATTTCACCAAAAGATCTATGTCCCTTATCTCTAGGACCACTATGAAGAATTATTCCATTTTCAACAATATTTCAAATTCTTTGATCACAATTTCTAAAATATATAAAAAAAAAAAATGTGATTATCTGAAATTGTAATAAAAAGAAAAAAGCAGGGAAAGTAAAACCGGTTTCCCTCCAAGAGGTGGTAAAATAATGTAAACCACCAATAGGATTAGGAAACGACCAGAGTCAAATTTAACATCGCATGACGTGGCTCTATAAAGTAATATACTGCGTATTTGCGCGTGTGCTAAAACTGAACAAAGCGAAAGCAAATCAAATGAAAGTGGGTGGGTTTTGGATGGTTCATTTATTTTTCCCTTTTTTATTTTTGTTTTGTGTGGAGAAGAGAAAACAACGCTCTTTCGCTTCTATCAAAAATACATACAAATTAAATACAGACTTTCCGTGAAGAAGAGCTCTCTTTTTTAGTATTCCTTTAATTTTGTTTCTGTTGGCAAAGGAGGAAGGAGAGGGAAGAGGTTTTCTTTTTCTTTTTTTCTCTTTTGTGGTTAGGTGACAGCGCGGTTTTGGAACGTGGAATGAGAATTGGTGCTAACGTGACAACGTTGAGTTATGGTGATGGAGGAAGATGACTGTTGAATGGAATTCTCATTCGATGCTGGAATTCCGATGTCACGAACAGCAACGGCGGCCGTGCCTGTCACTGAAGGATCCTCGCTTTCACCTTCGTTGAATCAAGGTCTCTCTCTCTCTCTCTCTCTATATATATATATATTTGTTCATTGATTTACTCTGTTTTTTTATTATTTATTATGATGATGATTATTATTCGACGTTTTTTCCTTTGCGAAACGCAAGTGAAATACAGTTCATGTGTTTCGTTGGTTACTTTCTTGTTGGGAATTGTCCTTTTGCCCATTTTTATGGAGAATTCTGGTTTGATCATTGTTTAAAATCAGTTCTATTTTTCGTTAAGTTTTAATCAAGAAATTATGTAAATTTTGATTTCTAATAATTAAGTTAATTGCGTTTCAATCATTAACAGCAATGCAAATTATGCACTGATTTAGAATATATTGTGCAAGCTTTGTTTTGGCTGCCGGGAAGAATTAGAGATTCCACGTTCTTAATTTTTTAAGTCAAATTCAAGGTTCTAGGAATTAAAATGAGATTTATAATTTTTTGTTATGATTTTTTCTCCTTCACCAATATGTTTTTTTTCCATTTATTGCTTTATTCGCTACTAAATTTATTTAAGAAACAATGTGTGAACATAAAATTAAATATACATTGTAAAGGAGATATGTAAAGGTATAGAAGGAATATATAATAAAAGATAGAAATAGAATTTTTTTTAAAAGTTGTTTTATTTCTTTTTATTTAACAGAACATTGCTACATTTGTTTGTTCTTCTAACTTTCTGCAATTTAATAGTTGATCTTTATGATTCCTTAGGATGCTGATTTTTCAAAAGTGAAAATTTCTCTTTGGATCTTGAAAATGAGTGGAAAAAATATGTAAAGTTTGTCAAGGCCTTAGAAAAAAATAGAAATCGAAATCTTTCCTCCAATAATTTTAGCCACTGAAGATGCTTGCAAAAGCCAATGGTTTGATTGAGATTTCTTGCTGCTGCTTGCCAAATGTTTGTTAAGGAGATCTTCTTCCCTTTCCAGTTATTTCAATTAAATTCTCAATCATTTGAATCACTGTTAGACCATCAAGTAAGTCTTTTTTAAATTTGAGGGATGAAAATATGATATTTAAAGCTAATAGAAATTGATATTCAATGTTGAATTTTACCAAAAAATTGTTTATGAATTGAAAATTTTCAATACCTTTTGTAGTTCTTTGACACTGCTTTTTCATGTTTTTTCTGAACCTACTATTTGATGTTATTTCAGATGCCATGTGGCAAATGAACTTGAGATCCAGTGAAACGATGGAATCTAGTCCCTATCCTGAGCGTCCTGGAGAACCTGATTGTTCTTATTATATCAGGACAGGCCTTTGTAGATTTGGGGCGACATGTCATTTTAATCATCCTCCTAACCGGAAACTGGTATAAATCCATGGCTTGTTTAGACTATTCTTATGAATTCAGAGTCAATGCCTTTTATTTTTGTACAAAGAGGCCTTAATTTGGAATAGGGGACGGAGTTGCAGATGTTGAAATTTGAACCTTAGACCTATTACTTGCATAGCCTCTTAGGGGTATCTGTATATCTAACTGAACTAAGTCTTGGGTTCTGAGTTAATGTTTTTTGAGTGAGGTATTTTTGGTACAATACCAAAGAGCTTAATTTTAGAATTTAGAGGCCTGTCGTCGTCGTCGTCATCATCATCATCATCATCATCATCATTCACATTGGTAGTTGAAGTTGTAGACATGTGAAACTTTTACACATGGATCTTTACAACTAAATCACTCTAAAACAGAAATTTTTGTAGGAAATTAATATAGTATTAGATACTCAAGAGATTAGCATGGTTTTGTACATGCGTTCACATTAAACTTGCTGCTACAAGAAAAAAAAAGGGGGTATACTTGACTTGCTACAGTGATTTCATTTAACTTTGTACTACTCATTTGACTTTTCAAGTATCAATTGTCATTTGAAATGTTTATTTAGATTATATCAAATTCCAGGCTATCGCTGCTGCAAGAATGAAAGGAGAGTTTCCAGAAAGAGTAGGACAACCTGAATGTCAGGCATGTACTTATTCCTTGGTTCCCTTGTAATAATGTTGCTGCTTTTACATGTGTGCCTATATGCAATATATGATTAATGTGGAGTATACGACTTTTATGTATCTAAAAGAGGAAATTCATTTTATTAGTTGTATATTGATGATTTAATCAAAATCACCGGTAAAAAATGTTGATACTAAAGTGAATGCAATTATTCTAGCTTGATGCATGTTTTTCACTGCAATTCAAATGTTGTCATTGGTGGATCCTTATGGATTTGACTGTTGGATCCATTAGTTTTGCAGTTCAAAATTTGTTCACATCTATATGGATGATGTACTAGAATTAAATGAGCATTCCTGCTACTTTTCGTTTTGTTCATAATGAAACGAGGATTACTTCAGGTTTAGAGAGAAATCCTGCTGGATTTTGAACAGAGAGAGATTCATTTGATTTGAGGTCAAAGGAAAATTTATTGAAAATAATAGTGTAACCAACACAGGTTTTTGATGATGATAAAGGTTTCTATTATTTTGTATGTGGTCTTTTCCTTCCTTGTCTCTGCTTTTGCCTCAAAAGGTTCTTGTTGTCAAAAGCAATTCATAGACAGATCGAATACTGACTCGATCCTTGTATAAGAAAATAAGCAAATAAAGAAACTAAGAAAATAGAAATATGCTAATAAACTGGAATGAGAAAAGGTTTACTTCTCTTCTAGTGTTTTTACTTAGCTGTCAAACTTAAGCCTGAATTGTCAGCTTGACTAGATGATTGACTTCTCCTGGTATTTGCTGTCTTCTTTTTCACTCTTCTATTCTAGAAAGACAAGGTATAACTGGTTCCTGCTTTTATTGCATTGGATGCTAAACTGTGATCTCAACAGATGCTACGCTTTTGGTTTTATTGCATCATGCCCTATTATGGGATTTTATGGTTCTCATTTTCTTATATGTTTGGACCTAACAACTGACGTTTTTCTCTTAACTGCTCTGCAGTACTACCTGAAAACAGGAACTTGCAAATTTGGAGCTACATGCAAGTTTCATCATCCTAGAGACAAAGCTGGGATAGCTGGCAGAGTTTCCTTAAATATTTTGGGCTATCCTCTTCGCCCGGTTCGGATTTTATTTTTCCCTTTTACTCCTTAAAGTACAATTTTATTATGATACAAAATTAAGTCAATATCCATGTCCTTCCAGTTTCAGCTTTTGTTTGTCACCTTTTCACTTTAAAACAAAAAATTATAATATTTATTTAGCAAAACCGGAAATTAATGTCATCTAGATAACTTGTCCAACTTTATAGTCATATCATGAATTGGTTTATCATTTGAATCCAATATGAAAAACACATATATAAAGACAAGGATGATAAAGTAAAAATTTTATCACTTGCTATGACTCAAACAGAACCTTCCCTCTTTTCACTTTTGAGTTATGAATTTGGTTTTGACCTTAAATATAGACTCATGAACAAAAAGTACTGCTGGATTTTTTGACCATTTTTAGCCTAAAAGTTTTGTTTGATTGTTGTATAAGTTTGGACCTTGTTAACGCATGCTGTATTTCTTCAATGATTGGTTTCTAACATGTAGTTTTTTGTGTCGTTATTGGTGTTTCATAGTCTTACTGTAACTTGTTTTCCCTTTTCTTTTCCTAAATACAGAATGAGACTGAGTGTGCTTATTATCTAAGAACTGGACAATGCAAGTTCGGGAGCACTTGTAAATTTCACCATCCTCAACCAACTAATATGATGGTTTCATTGCGTGGCTCTCCTATTTATCAAACTGTCCCTTCTCCGGCCACTCCTGGTCAGCAGTCATATCCAGGAGGAATTACAAATTGGTCAAGAGCATCTTTCATTCCCAGCCCTCGTTGGCAAGGTCCTTCAAGTTATGCATCCTTGATTTTACCACAAGGGATGGTATCAGTTCCAGGCTGGAATGCTTATAGTGTAAGCTTTCCCTTAGCTTATTACTAATGCTTTGTTCATTAAGCATGCTCATTTAGTGTTTAAATGTGTTTGGATAATACTAGAGGTGACAAGTGAGACAACTTACGAGGATTGTAATTGTCAGCATGCTAATAATTTCTGTTTGGAAAATAATAATATTTGTTTCATGACTTGAGAGGTTCTTCAAAGAAGCATTGTAAACCTTCTTCTCTAAAGATTTGTTTTTGGTTGATCACCTTTCATCTTTTGCTGGGCCTGAATAAAATGCATTTAGAGGTTATAATGGTTCAATCCCAACCAATGACCCTATTTTTTTCCCTCTACTCTCCCTTTAAAGAAGAACCTTGTTCTTAGCTTGGTTAGGGTCGCATAATGCTAATATTTTATGAGCTCTATGTGATGGAGCTAATATCTAGAGGCCATGGAAACAATAGATTTGTGATTCTTGTCATTAGCATGAAATTAGTAGTATTTTGGTAGCATTAAGGGAGCCTAGAATTAAATCTGACGGAAGTTGGATAAAGCCTTGGAGATCACAAGTTGGCAGTAGGGGTGCTTCACCAGGGCTTGTGGAGTTGTATTGTTTTTATAGTTTGAGGCACTTGAGGCTGGCTGGTGATGTGCTTGGACAAGTATGATTCGCTGCAGATTTGGTTTGGTTGATATTGTGAAGGAAACCACTCTGGCCTAAAAGTTAACATGGCCGTCTATTTCTTATCATGCTTATTAGTAGGTTTTACGGTTTAGAATCAAATATGCATGTCATACTCTGGGTAACAACTATTGGTAGGTGAGTTGGACCGGAATTTAACTCTTAATCTGTATAATTTCATATGCTATTCTATCGCCTTGTGAATACATTATCAATTGTATACCATAAACCAGAACCTGTCCTCTGATGTATTTTCATTGAAGAACAAGTACTTAATGGTTTTGGTAAAAGTAAACATGAACTGCAGAAGATTCTTTGAAACTGTATCTCTAATTGTTGAACTACTTGACAGGTTAGAAGCGAGCGTGAAATTAAATTTTGTAACTTCAGTCTAGCTTATTTCATGTTAATGACAAGAATCACAAAAAACCACTGGTAAAAACACCCCCCACTGCCTACTTATGATCTCCAAGGCTTTATCCAGCTTCCATCAGATTTAATTCTAGGCTCCCTTAATGCTAGCCTGGGTGAAGTGAAGCGCAATATGTAAATGCGTGAGTCTTTTGTATGTCTCTCTCTAGATATAGATATATAAAGCTTAAGTCATATGATAAATTCTGTAGTGCTGTCTAGTTTATCTACAAACATGCAATTGTTTTTATTAGTCAATATGCATGATTTCTTTATGGTCCATGTCTATAGTTGAATACTAAAATATTTAGAAGTATAGAGTTTGATACTATCCCTTTCTTACTAGTAAAGGTATATCTAATGGAAAAAGTGAAAAGTAGAAGGAATCAAATAGAACTTCAAACAGATGGGCTTTTTTATGCCTATCACCTTACAGAAAAGTGTGCATGGGCGCACCAAGCTTGCGCATGGTTAAATGGCCTCGCCTGGAAGGGTCTAAGATGCTTTTTTTGTCTATTGCTAAGGCGCAGGCGTGCCTAGGTTCACACCTTGACAACACTGGTTCTTTCTCCTTGTGAAATGCATCCTTGATTGTATTCTATAAACTAGAACCTCTCCACGGATATATCTTCTTTAAAGAACGAATGTTTATTAGTAATATTAGAGTTGTGGCTATCTCTAAAGCATATTTTTTACCCTCTAGTGGTTTGGTGCAAATCCTTGATTGCATCTATAACTTTGTAACTCTATTGAAATGCCTGAGAGCATACATATATTCTTGTTTTTTTTTACCTGTTTATATTTAATTAAACTGAATTTGATTCTGTAGGTTGATTTTCACTTTTACTAGCAAGAATCTATGCAGCGTGTAACTTGTGATCTTTGAGAAGTACTACCATTAATTATCCAAAAAAAGAAAAAAAGGAAGAGAGAGAGAGAGAGAGAGAGAGAGGTGCTACCATTCTAAATCTTTTTATTTCTC
Organism: Gossypium sturtianum; assembly: GCA_025698515.1. Classification (NCBI taxonomy): domain Eukaryota; kingdom Viridiplantae; phylum Streptophyta; class Magnoliopsida; order Malvales; family Malvaceae; genus Gossypium; species Gossypium sturtianum. Next base: position 18,041,116 of record CM046955.1, on the reverse strand, counting down.
CAGGGTCAACTGGCATCAGTCTCTTCTTCAGAGAACCTGCAGCAGACAAATGTAAATCACCAAATTCATGGAACCTCTCGCCAGAATGAATCAGCAACTGCAGGATCCCAAGCATCCTTTTCCGAGTTAAGCTCCGGTTCTGTCCCTGTAGGCGTTTATGCATTGCAGAGGGAGAATGTATTCCCGGAGAGACCTGGCGAGCCTGAGTGCCAATTTTACATGAAGACTGGTGATTGTAAATTTGGTGCAGTTTGTAAGTTCCATCACCCAAGAGAGAGAGTTCTTCCTGCCCCTGATTGTGTGTTGAGTCCTATAGGCCTTCCTTTACGCCCGGTGAGTTATGTATTCAGTGGTATTCTTTCAGTTTATTCCTGAATATTGATCTGTTCAAATTATTACAGCTGTTTATAAAGCGCCTAGTATTCATGCTACCTAAAAATGTCATTACCTCACCGATTATCTTACATGACCTTTTCTTTTTAAAACTTGGTTTCCTAATTGTTTTAATTGCACCCCCAAGCTAACGATTCTTTTATGTTAAAAGATGGATATTGCCTTGATAGACCTGCTGGCAATTTGTCATTCTGCAATTGCCATGCAAAATTTTAAATTATATTAGAAGGAATTGGCATAAGATATAAGGTGTTACTGATATAGGACAAAGGATGATCTCCCTGCATTTCTATTTGGGTTTAGAAAACAAGAAGTTTAGGGGTTAGGTTTATGGATAAAAATGTCTAAGGCTATTAGGCTGGCAATACTCGAGCTTTTGTTCTGAAAAGGGATGGAATCAAGAATTAGGTCACAGCTATTTTCTACATGTACTGTACTAATAGCGTATTAGCAGGTGCTTATGCCATAAATTCTAGGATTACTAGGGTGGTTGAATGAGTATTTTATGGTTTAGAGGAGCAGAAAAATTGTTCTATTTCTGAGGAGAGTTATGACAAGTCGACAACACCATGACAAAGCCATTGATTCACATAAAATAAAAAAAATAAAAAAATTTCCCCTGTTAAAGCTATTCTGAATCAAAGTTTTATGATGCAGTAATGAGCCAATGGAGGACAAAGCATTGGAGGAAGAAATTTTTATTTTTATCTTTAAAGAATCTTTTTGGTATTTAGAAATTCAAGTTTACAGATAGTTGTGTGTTTCACCGTGCTGATTTGGGGCAAGTTTTGGATGCTTTAATGTAAAGATTACTCTCTCTCTTTAGTTTCCTTTCTTCTACCTTTTTTCTGTCTTTCCCCTCTCTATTTCTCTCTGCCACTCTATCCTGCATCAGATTTAATAATTTGAACAATGTGAAAATTTCTCAAGAGGCTTTTCAATAGATCCAACTATTAGCCCTTTCCAGGGAAAGAAAAATGTAGTTCACAACTTTGTGGCAATAATGCCAAGAATATTGGCATTAGCTTAAAGTTGACATAATAGATGATAGAGAACAAAGTTATTTATGTTGATAGAATTATGTAACCAGTATAGTTAAATTTTCTATGCACAAACTGGGGTTTACTCCAACAACTTTTAACTGTAAACTTTGTACCAAGAAGAAAAGATGAACAGTAAGTCTTGTCAGCTTGTACATGAACTTCATAACTATGACAGAACAGAATGGTCTACTTTGAAGAATTTAGCTTCATTCATTATGATATACTGAATCGTGTTCTTGTTCTTTAGATTCTAATTGTCCCAATCAATTTCAATACTGGGATATTTTATGTTGAAATGTTTTAGTATTTCTTTCTGATGCATAGATCAGTTGAGTTATTGCTATCTATGTGAGCGTCGAACTAAGGAAAAAAAACAATCCACTGATTTGTCAAAAATGAGGTATAAGGAAGCATTCTTGCCCTCGGAAGATGGAGAAGGAAAAAAAAAGGAAGGTAAGGAACACTAAAAGGTTTTGAAACCAGCTTAATTGTACCCACAATTTTATGTGATACTGTGCCCTGCTTTCTGCCTTCCTCCATTGGTTTCAGTAAATAAAGGGGCAATTGTTCTTGGTCTAGAGAAAACCACGGTGCTCATTGATCGGAAAAAGAAATGAGAAGGGAGATTGAAATGACAAGAAGATTCTAGTTAAGTCACAAGTGGCCGTAGTTGGCTTCTATGCCCCCTTTTAATTAGCTTTTCTTTTCTCTAAAAAAGGAAAAAACACATTCAAAATATTAGAATGTTATAGATTCAACTACTTAAATATATATTACTGCTATAGTTCTTATTCTTTTTATAAAATACAAAATCCAGATTTATTTTTCTGAACTGTTTGACAAGATGAATTAATGAAACCGAAACCTAGTTTTCTTAAATTGGAATTTTCATTAGTTCTGAAATTTCAATTTTGCGTAGTCCTAAAATATTATGGTATCTATGTATCCATATCCAACTCTCATACTCTTCATAGCCTACTCTACTAGTCCAAAAGTTTAGATGAAAGGAGTCAACCTTGGATCAAATCTAATTAGTTCTGAAATTTCAAATTTGTATAGTCCTATAATATTATGGTATCCATGTATCCTTATTCAGCTCTCAGACTTTTCATAGCCTTCTCTACTAGTCCAAAAGTTTAGATGAAAGGAGTCAACCTAGGATCAAATCTAAACCAGAACCCATACCAAAGTCCATACTGAAGTTCGTGTAAGATAGGTTACAAGGTTATCATCCAAATTAACTTCTCATTCTCAATTACTGTGCTTTTGTTTTGGTATGGTCGTTTTGAAGCTTTAATGCTTTACAGATTTTATCTTTAGTCGTAGAATTTACTAATTTGATTTTTCTTATTTTCGTTTTTACTCAAGTCTGAACAAGCTTAGAATGTTTTGCTTATCCATTATCCATTTGACATATTCCTTGTGGTTTGAGGTTGGCTTTCTTCTTGTCATTTTGTCTTCTTTGCATTGTTACCATTGATGATATCATGCATGTGGTTGATTTGCAAGAAGAGATTCGCTATCATGTGAGGGCATGCACTGTTGCCAGTTTTATTCTTTTGTTGCTTGATATTTCTTATATTATTGATATTGCTACTTCTGCATTCTAACAGGGTGAACCTCTATGCATATTCTATTCTCGATATGGAATTTGCAAATTTGGTCCAAGTTGCAAGTTTAACCATCCTATGGGAATTTTCGCATACAATTACTCACCATCATCTCCATCTGGTGCCCCAGTTCACTGTTTCTTGGGGTCATCGTCAGGAACTGCTGGGTTAAACCTGTCATCAGAGGGGCTTGTTGAAGCAGTCCCTACAAAACCCAGGCGACTATCACTGTCCGAAAATAGACAGTTGTCTCCCAGTGATGATGATATTGACGCTGAGGGATAAGAGCGGCAACAAGATATGGGCTGATTACATTTGACAATGGTTTTTGTGTATGAGAAAGAGTAATCTGTAAATTCATTTCCATTGTTGGAGATGTACAAAGTTCATGTCAAGCTGATTCTGTTCTTTAAAAGATGTGCAATTCAGTCAACAGTTGCATCTTCTGAATTTCATATTCCTGCATTGTATAAATCTGAAAATTGTCACATTTGGTAAAACCCAATGTGAACAGTTCATCTGTCCCAAAGCGCATTTTTCTTTCTATTTTTGTGTTATGTTTCTTTCACATTATGTTGTACGAGTCTCTTTTTCCCTCTCATTTGTTGCAGTTTTTAAACCTCTACCTAGTTTTCCGTTGAATCTTCGCTGTTTAAGGTTCCTTGTCTCTCTCTCTTTTTCTTCCCCCCCCCTCCCTTCTAGGACCTCAAATCTGCTGACATCTTCTAATAACAGCCTTGTTTCTTGAGGTAATAATTACTATATACCCTAATATTTGATCTTGTGAGTGATTCTCTAAGTTGTTTACTGATAGTTTTCTCTTCTTGATCTAATGTTAGAAGTTGTCGTGCAGAAGCATAAATGAGTACACATTAGACTCCTGCAAAAGAAAAAGAGTGAAAAGGAACTGTTCTATATGGTTGTCACATCATTTCTTCGAAGCTCCTGGAGACCATACTTCTTGATAAATTGTTCACTGAAGATGAACTTATAAGTCATTCCAACAGAATATTATATTTTATGGGGTTAGTTTATCTTTACTACTCTTTGCCCTTGCAGGAGGCTTTTGAAGATGATAGTGGATCCTCAAAATATCCACAGATTAAAAGATTCAAGATTTCCATTAAATATCCTTGACAAAATCGTATCAGGTACAATTTCAATCATGGAAAGCTGTGTCACTGTTTCCATTTCTACTTCTTTTTTCCCCCTATTTTAATGAAAAGCAAGTTGCATAAATGTTGGGAATTTCACTAGTTTAAGATATAAGAAGATTTCATCTTTGTTTTGGCTTGCCACTTTTGCTTAATGCCAACTTTGGATGTGTCCTCACGATTCCTTAGTTCTATGCATCCTGGCATTCATGATCAACTGATTCGATGTGATTATTTCTGTTGGATCTCTCTGGAAAGTTGGTTCCTTTGCTCTGAACTTTCCCCCTTCTTGTTGCATTGGGAGAAAAAAAAAAACCGGGAAAAGAAGAAAAGGGGGGGGCGGGGGGCGGGGCGGGGAGCGCATTGGATAGAGAATGAACCTTAGGGTTGGGACCTTGCATTTTCATGCATTTCTGTTAACGAACATGATGTTGATTAAGGTTTTTTTTTAGCCTATAGTTGCTTCCTACTTTGGTATTGCAATATTTGAAATAGTTGAAGTTAACAATTTTTAAGGATATTACAATATTTTTCGTTAAGTGGATGACATGTAATGTTACTTTTATTTCTTATTACAGGCAAACGTTTTAAAATTAAAAAAAAAATGTATATATATTTTTGTTAAGGGGTTAGAGTAGTGTCTAAATGATATACTTCTGTTGTAAGTTATTTGAATTTGTTTCAAAAAAAAATTGAATTCAATTTGATAATTATTGAGTCAAGTTGAGCTTTTGTTCGAGCTGTTGATTGAATCAAACTCGATTTGAAAATTTGTGAGTTTAATCGAACTTTTTATTTTAATATATTTTATATTATGAAATTATATATTTATCCTTATTATATGGAAGGGCTAAAGTACGAACGAGGTAATGGAGCTTAAGTTCAAACTTGAGTATAAAAATTAGTAAACAAGTTTAATTTAGCTCAAGCTTGAGTAATTTGATTATGCCTCGAGTTGAGCTCAAACTTAGATTTGATATTCAATTGAGATCGAATTTACCATTATTCAAGTTTGATTTGGTTTGATTACACTTCTAATTTAGTGATTGAACTAAGAATTGGTGATAACCAAAGATACGTATATGAACGTGTTTATAAGTATAATTTTTTTTTTTTTGAAAAACATATAAAACTTTTCAGAAAGTATGAAAAAAAATTAAAGCTCTAAAAGTAATAAAAAAAAAACCTAAAGAAATGTTTTTATAAAAAATTTCCAAAAGTATGAGAAAATAATAAGAACTCAAAAAAAATATAAAACGGACAGTTTTTCTAATTGCATCCATTTGCTTTAACAATTAGTTAACATTGTTTCATGCATTACACGTGGTTAAAATAACAGTATTTAAAACAATAAACATAATTAAAATATAGGGATAAATATTAAATTTATTCATGAATTTTGGCCCAATGTGTAATTTAATATATGAACTTTGGTTTGATGTAATTATATACATGAAACTTAAAATGTAGTTCATATGTATAAAACTTTGATTTGAATTCAACTGTGCACATTTAAAGAAATTAATATATACATTTATTTTTATATTAGATTAATATAATTGCTTGTATATGCAATATATCAACGTCAAATGGTGATAAATCGATAATGTTGTTAGTAGTTTGTAAAAGTTTAATCAAATTAAAATTTCATGTATAAAATCACACAAAATCAAAATTTATATATTACATTGCACAATACAACAAAGTTCATATATAATTTTAATATTTATTCCTAAAATATATTATCAAACTTACTAATTAGCATTGTAAATGTAAGAAACAAATAGGTAAAATGTTGTTTAATAAATTTAGAAACTAAATTTTGTTATAAATATTTTATTATTATAATGTGGACATCCACATTATTATAATGTTCATCTTATAATTACTGAATTTATATTAGAAAATTATTTGATGAATTAGTGAAAATTAAATTTTAAATATAACTATATTTTTGATAAAAATAAATTTTAATTTTAATTATTTATTTTTTAATTTTAATTTTATTAATATTTATATTATTTTCAATAATTTTGGATAAAATTTAAATATAATAATTTGAATATATGTTTTTAAAAAATAGATTATTTATTTCAAATATAATTTTAAAAAAAATAATATTAACTTAACCATTTCAATATTAAGTGATAAGTAAAAAAATTATATTAAACTAAAAAATTAATATGATTATCAAGTACATTTAAAATATTAAATATTAAAATTTTTTATTTTCAGTGAAATGAAAAATATTGAAAATGCTTTAATTTTTAATAGATAAAAAAAAAAACTAAAGCATGTAAAATATGATTAATGGTTAAATTTAAATAAATGAAATTATCATTTTCTTAATTTTGATCAAAATTGAGATAAAAAATTTAAAGATTTCAATCCCATCTTATAATATATAATATAATAATGAAACTAAAATATTATTCTAATGGTTATATATTGTTAGTTTAAAAATATCTTCACATTCAAGCATGCTTTTCTATATATTATAGATGCTTGTTTTATTTATTATATTCTTTTTGAAGTTGCTTTTTTATTTATTTTAGCGTACTGCTTCTATATTTTGGGAAGACTTTTATAAGGTGGTTTGGTATTGGATTCGAGATTGAAATACTTAAGGAATGCCCTTACTAAAAATCATAAAATTAATAAATTTCTAGAAAAAGTATATCCCATACAAAATTTCATTGGTGTTTTTTGCTAATGAAAATCATTATTGACTGGTTTGGTCGTCAACGATTGTTGATGTAACAAATAGAAATGTACACCATCTAAATATATTGATATGATATGTCACATAATTAAAAAAAATTTAAAAATTTAAAAATAATAAAAATTCTAAAATATTATTTAAAAATTAGTAAAAATGCATATCCATGATGATAGATAGACATATGCAAAACTACAAATATTATTAAAAAAATAAAATTGCATATACATCAACATGTGATGCATATAACTTCAACAGTTGTAGAATAAAACAATATATATACTAAAATATGGTGAAAAAAACATTTATTATTTCTAGCCTTTAACCTAATATTTATTATAGGGTAAATTATACCAACAATCACTCAACTTTGGGATAGCTGACAAAATAGTCACCTAGGCTTCATTTCAGTAACTCAACTTTAGAAAAATAACAAAACAGTCCTTTTAACCATTTTCTGTTACAGATGTAACGGTAAAGTGACATGGCAGATGACATATTGCTTGGTGTCATTAACCGTCCAGCTGGCCAGTTAGCACCAATTTAAACAACCCCTTTAGCACCAATTTAGGGTTTAAAAAGAAAAAGAAAAAGAAGAATGAGAAGAGAATAAATAGAGATGCCGGCCGTGATTCTGGTGTGCTATTGTGGAAACCCAACCAAATTAAACACGTCTTGGTCCAATGACAACCTCTGTAGGAGGTTTTTTGGGTGTAAGAAGTTTAGGAGTGGGTTTCGAAAACCATGTCGTTTTTTCATCTAGTTTGATCCACCATTGACACCCCCGTTCACAAATTGTGTTGTTGGGTCTTCTGAAAAAAGTGAGGACATTGGAGGATGCAAGGAGGAGGGATAGGAAAACATGGGTTTTGGTGCTTGTATTTGTAATATTATTGCTATTTTTTAAACCTTAAACCAGCTTATGTTGTTGTTAGCACCGAAAACCAGCTTATGTGGCTGCTGGTATACTGTTTTGTTATTCATTAATGGTGAGTTGGGTCTTAAATGTAATGACCTGTAAATGGTAGAAGTTTGCTAATTGTAATGGGAGAATATTTGGTTATTGTAATGGTCTGGTATTCTCACACATTTGTATTTCATTTCATTTGAATTTCTAAATGTATAATCTTCTTTTAAGACTTGAAAGAGTATTTGGTTATTGTTTTTTATTTTCTTACATTGCATGGATCAATGCTCATATGTTAGAAGAGATAAAATAGATGAAAAACAAAAATAGAAACATATTGGAAGGGCAAAATATTGCCAAATTGCATGGATCAATGCTCATATATTAAGGCCAAACTGTTTACAAAAGGAAGGGCAAACTATTGCCAAATTTGCCTACAGTTCAATACAATTGAACCGATTTGAATTGTAGGCAAATTTACAAAAAAAATTCAGTGACTATATGCCTAAGTTTAGATAACAGTAGCAATCATAGACAAATTTACAAAAAAAAAAATGCCTAAGTTAATAAATCAGTAGCAGGTATAGGCAAATTTACACAAGTTCAAAAAGTTAACAAAATAAAGTCCTGTTCACAATGTCATCATTGGTCTGTCACAGATGACTCTTGAGTAGAAGACATCCATCTAACAGTGGTTGGTTTCCTCTTGAATTGAAGCTTTTCTCTTCGGGCAACATCTTGTTGGTGAGTTTGGTGAGTTGGGGCAGATTGGTGAGGAGTTGGGGCAATTTGTAACTAAGTTGGGGCAGCCTCCTGCTGAGTTGGGGCAACCACTTGGTTGTGAACACCAACTTTGTATCTTTTGACCTACAAGAACAAGTGAAATCCATCAAACAAATTCAGAACTTAAGTAATATAATGAAAAAAAGGCAGATAACTTACTGGGATGTTTTTGCCAACTTCCCATTTGCAACTCATCTTATTGTGGCCTATTTTGTTGCATCTACTGCACCTTATTTTCACCCCTCTCTTGCTCAACCTTTCTGTTGTTTGTGGTTCATCAGGTTCTTTCCTTCTCACCTTAGTAGGTATGCCAGGTGGCATTCTTAGTGTAGGAGGTAGTATTGGTAGCATGTTTGGCATAGGTGCCCATTTAGGACCCTTTACTGGCCTTATGAAGTTGGAGTAAATGGAAAGTTGGGTTCGCTTGGTGTACCAGGTTTGTACATAGGTTTCTGAGAACTCATCTTTTAGATGAATGACAGCCACTGCATGTATGCAAGGGATGCCAGTAAGATCCCAATTCCTGCAACAGCATGGATTCTCAATTAGGTCCACCACATGTTAACTGCCTAGACCACATTCAACCTGTTACCTGTCCCCACCAACATGTGATGGAACACGCCTAAAAAATAGTCACTAAAACAATATTAAAAAAAGCATGTGATCAGCCCTACCAACAATTATACACAAAGTATAAATATATTAAAAAATGGAAGAATAAAGAGATACATGTATTGGTCCAACATGTGATCAGCCCCACCAGCAATTATACACAAGGCAGGATAAAGGCATCAATATATTAAAAATGGTAAATTTACCTTAGTGAATTTTTGATATTGACATCCAACTTTTTCCTGATCTTTGGACACGAGATTCCTTTAATTTTATCATATTCTTCTTTCTTCTTGACAATCAACAACATAATCTTGGTCATAATTGTTTCCATCATGGCTAGAATAGGTTTCCCTCTTGCTTCCAATATCACCTACCAATAAGCAACATAAACGATTAGTGAACTGCATTTCCTTAATGATTAGTAAGTAACATAAAAAAAATAGGGGTTTACCTTGTTAAAGCATTCAGAAAGATTATTCACCAACATGTCGGAGTGGCTCCTAATTGAGAAGTAGGACCTTGAACAGTGAGTAGGGTTCTTTTCCTTCAACCAATCATAAGCATGCTAATTAGTATTGTTCAGTTCAGCCATGACATCCTCAAAATCCCTTGGAGTACTTGCTTTGGCAGCTTTCCAAAGCAAATCTTTCAATTCTTTTGTTCGAAAACCAACTTTCTTGAAATTGGCATGTAGGTGTCTAACATAGTGTCTTGTTTCTGTATTATGAAACAACATATATATTGCTTCTAAAAGTCCCTGCAAATAAAACAAATACATTTAAATTCTTTGACATGCCATAAACTACACCTGATCATGGGTCAGGCCACCCGGCCAGGCCCGAAGGCCGGCCCAAAATGTGGGAGGGTTTGGGCAAAAATATAGGCCCGAAAAATGGGCTTGGACAAAAAAATAAGGCCAGTTTAAAAAACGGGTCGGGCCTCGGGTAAGGCATTTTTGGCCCGGGCCCAGCCCGAATTCACTAAAGGACAAAAAAATCTATTTTTTTTTTTGTTTTTGAATGTTATTTTCTTGTTGTTTTCTCCGTATTTTGCTACCATTTTACTATTTTGTTGCTACTATTTTGTTGGTATTGTTTGGATATTGTATAAAACTTATTTTATTGTTAATTTTGTTATTATTTTAAAGGCATTTGTTAATTTTGTTATTATTTTAAAGGCATTTACTTGTTAAGTTGTAGTTATCTTAGTGTTATTTAAGTCTACATATTTTTTAAAATTTATTTTCAATTTGTTGGGAAACATATTTTGATGTATTTAGTATTTTTGATGTATCATATATATTTAAAAATTATATAAAAAATTAATACGGGTCGGGCCGGGTCGGGCCCGGGTTTTATTAGTTTTATCTGGGTCAGGCTTGGGCAAAATTTTAGGCCCATTTTTCAGGCCGGGCTGGGCCCGAGTCTAGTAAATGGGCCTAAATTTTTAGTTGAGCTTGGCGCAGCCCATGAGCACCTCTACCATAAACCCTAAATAGAAACAACATAAAACAAAGTAGACAAATGAAGTTTTACCTATTGCTTGTCAAACATTAAAGATATCCGATATGAGCTCACAATTTTCAAGTTTAGTGCGAACAACTCCAAGAACTAGAGCCATGATGCTTGGTTTTCACTTTCGACAGCAGCATATGCAATATGATAGATGCCATTATTTGCATCTATCCCAATAGCTGCCAGTAGGTAGTCACGAAAATAGCCCTTCAAGAAACATCCATCTAAACCTATTATCCTTCTACAACCAACCCTATAGCCATCTTTGCATGCTTGTAGACAGACATACATCCTTTGAATCAATCTATTATCTAGATAACAAATTATTGTTGTCCCCTAATTTTAGGTCCTAACCTCCAACAAATACTCATAAATCTTCTCATATTAAGCCTTATGAGCTCCTTCAATTAATTCCAATGCCCTAAGTTTAGCCCTTCTACATTTGGTTAGTGAAACAAGGCAAAATGAATCTCTTTTGACGTTGCAATGATGTCAAAGAATAATCAACATCAACAATAACTTTTTCTTTATAATGTTGACCTATCCAAGCTGAGGTTACATTATTATTTTTATAGACTTTAGAGCAATTATGGTTAGGGTTTGAACTCCTAATTTGCCAAGTCTGATCAGTAGGGTCATTAGGGTTTAGTCCAGAGGCCTATATAAACCAATAACATTTTTCACTGCAGACTACCTTTAACCCCTTTAGATCATTTTTGGGGAACTTAATAAAATAACTATTCAACTTACCATACTATTTGTCAGCTTCTTTTAGATTGTCTTTGGACTTAAATAACATTCAAACCTAAAGTTTAGAATTACTCATGTCATTGTCTAGGTTGAACTCAGGCCAATTTTGGCCATCTGAGTCAGATTCATTGCACTATCTAACCTCCCAAAATCATCACTATTACATAGTTCCCCTACTTCTATATCATCCATATTTGAACCATCTAGAATAACCCTTATCCTATTATACACATCACTATCAGATACATCATTAATAGACACATCAAAATCATACATTTCTTCTTCACTCACATTAAAATTATCATCAATTAAACCTGCCAAACAAATTTTATAGTCAATAAAGGCAGACAACAACTAAACAATTTAATACAACATAGGTAATGACCAAACAATTTAATACAACATGACAAACAATAACCAATACACAAATAATTTAATACAAACAAAACCATTTCTATCATGCATATGACAGACAATAACCAAACACTTTAACCCTAAACCTAGGCAATGACAGACTGTAATGACCCAAAATTCACGGGCATCAGAAAAGTGCATTATCGGGCCTCCGTCTTAATAAACCGAATTCGTAAATAATTATTAGAAATATTTATGAGCCTAGTAGTGTGTTTAATTAGGCTTTAATTAGGTGAATTTAGCTTAATTAGGAGAAATTAGGAAAAAAGAACTAAATTGAATAAAGGGTAAAAGTTTAATTATAAATTAAAATAAAATAAAGGGGATTAAATAGAAATTATGCCTATTTCATTAGGTGAGGCGGCAAATGGGAAGAAAAATTCTTAGATTATATTATATATAAATATTATTATGGTTTTATATTAAAATTATTATTATTATTATTATTATTAAATAAATTAAAATAGTGACAGATGTATGGTAATGATAATAAACATGTGTAAAATACTGAAAATACACTTGTAATATATTTGTATATTTTCTTAAATAATAAGTAAAAGATATTTATTAATTATTATTATATTATGAAATAAAATAAATAAAGACAAGTGTAAGGTGATGATAAAATACAAGTGTGTTAATTAAAATATGTACATTTTTAATTTATGTATTTAATTTACTTATTATTTAAGTAATAGATATTTGTTATAATTATATATTATATTATTTTTAAATTAATAAACAAATATAATACAAAGAAAGTAAAAATGACTAAAAAGCAATTAAATCAAAAGCATAAGTTGAGGTGGTTAATCCTTAAAAATCTGAGATTTTTAAGTTAAATATATATATTATATTATTAAACAATAAAGATATTTATTATGTTTTATTATATATTATATATTATATATTATATTATTATTATATTATATATATATAGAGAGAGAGAGGGAGAGTAAAGTAAAGAAAGAAAACAAATAAATTAAAACAACATAATAGCAGGGACGAAATAGAGAGAAAGAAGAAAGAAAAAGAAAAAAGAAAGAATTTAGGGTTTTCAAGGTTCAAATTCAAATTGGTAAGTCAATTTAAGTCCTTTTCTTGTAATTTTTGAGTTTTTATGAACCTAGAACAAAATATTATTAAGTATATACTGAAAATTTTGGAAGTTATTAGATTTCTAGACATTAATTTTGCTAGGTAAAAGTGTGAATTAGAGATTGAATTAATAAAATTTCTAATTAGAATTGGGAGATGTATTAAATTGTAAAATAAGTTATAAATTTTATATAATAGGGACTAAATTGCAAGAATTTCGAAATTAAGAATTTATGATAAAAAGTAGATAGTTAAGTTTAAGTTTAGTTGAAATTTGAGTAGAAATGAGGTATGAATTGAGATGGAAAAATAAATGAATTTAGTTAGGGATTAAATTGAAATTGAGATGAAAGTAGAATAGAAATTCAAGTATTAGATGAAAAATTAATATTGTATTAATGATTATGAAATTTATCTTAATTTTTCGTAGCCAATATCGCACCAGAGGCATCCGCGAAGAAAGGAAAAGAAAAAGTGGACAAGGAGTAAAAACGAGGAACCACAGTTTGTATTACTATAATTCAAATCTATTTATTATTAATTGTTATATTTTAATTAAAATGCATGGTAAGTAAAATTAGGTAAGCAATTAAAATGATAATATTGATTTGAATGAAATTGATTCAAAAATGTTGATGGCTATTGAAATTGAATGTGAACAAATTGGAAATTAAAAGTGATTTGAATTAAGTAATTGAATTATGAATTATGTGAATATTTGAAAGTATATTGATTGGAAACTAAAAGTGGTTTGAATTGAATCAAATTGAATTGAATGAAGAAAATATGTGAGTATTTGAAATGTATATTGATTGAAAAGTAATTAGTGATTTGAATTTGACTGGAAAATGAATTAAAAATATGAATTGAATAAAAGTGAATTAAATTATGAATATGTGTGAATATGTGAATTGTGTATTGATTGAAAAGTGGTTTGAATTGAATCGAAGTATGATTATATGTGAATATCTGAAATATGTATTGGTATTGAATTGTATATTGATTAGAAAGTGGAAAGTGAATTTGAATTGAATTGTGATTGAATTGAAAGTAAATTTGAAATAGAAAAATGATTTGAATACCCTATTAACTAGTCGGGCTGAGTCGGATATAGTTGGCATGCAATAGGATTGGAAGAGTACGGGAATTTATCGGCTTTGCCGATCAGGCACTATATGTGTCGTATTAGGCACAACGTGTGTCGTTTCAGGCACTTTATGTGTCGTATACTGCTTCTGATATATTGATTAGGTACTGAGTATCGTTTTAGGCACAATGTGCCGTACTGGTGTGTTTGGTTGGAATCCGTGTATCCGCCAAGGTCCGGGTTTGTTAATAGGGTGAATAATTGAAATGAGAAAATTAAATAAATTTGATTGATCGTACTACTAAAAATATGAGAAAGAAATTATGAGTTGAATTGTGAATTGAATTGAGACATGAGATTTGAAGCATGAACTTAAGGTTCATGAATTTGTTAAAATATCGAAATAAGGAGTGAAAATAGAATGAATTGGAAATAATGAAATAGTGTATGAGTTAATTGAATATAATCATATGAATTAATTAATATTATTTTTATTGAAAAATGTTGGTTTAAATAATTATTGAATTGTAAGGTTTTAGATATGAAATAGAATAAGTTATTGAATTGAGATATAGAAATGAAATATATGAAATAATGATTTTATGAAATGGTTATTGATGAAATGCATGAAATGAATATTGATATAGTAAGAAGATATATAAATTAAAATGAAGAAAAGCTATTTAAGATACATATTACTAAGAAAATTTAAAGTTTTAAACGCATGAATGATTTATTGAAAGTAAAATAGTGGTAAGATTAATTGTGCATATTTATTGTTTTTACTTTAAGTATTTGAATTATAGTAATACCACTGGGTGTATACTCAGCGTACGGTTTGTTTCCGTGCGCAGATTAGGTATAGAAATTTTGAAGAGTTGTATTTGAGATTATGAGGCTTCATCTCATCACATCTTCAAGCAACAAGAGGGTACATTTTAAAATTTTGAATAGAATGACATGTACTTAGGAAAAATCAAGTATGTTCCAAGAAGTAGTAAGGACCAAATTATAAATTATTTAAATTTATTATTTGTCCGTTTTTATGTTCTAATATATTAGTGATTAGCCAAGAATTACTTTGGCACCAAATGTAATATTTCTATATCAGGTTTCTTGAGTCGGATATGGTATAGGGGTGTTACACAGACAATAACCAATACAATATAGAAGCTAAAGAACAAATTTAATCCAATTGATATTTGAAACTAGGAACAGATTTGTCTCTTAATAACCAAATAATAACCAAACTTAATACTGTTTGATACAAACAATAAACATGGAATACTATACACAGTATCTTCCATTTAGTTTGATACAAACAATAAACATGACATACACAGCATCATGCACATGCACATGACATACACAACATCAGTTTGATACAAACAATGAACATGACATACACAACATTAGTTTGATACAAACAATAAACATGACATACACAACATCATGCACATGGCATACCATACACAGTATCTGCCATTCACTTTAATAAACAGACCCTAAACCCCATGAATAACAAATGAAATCAAAATCTTTTTTAATGCTTGTTAATAACAAATGAAACCAAAATCGAAATAACCATAAATCCAAAAAATCAAAAACTAAATCGAAATAACCCCATGTGGATGCAACATTTTTCAAATTTTAAATCTAGACAACCCTAAATCGAAATAACCCTAAATAAAAAAATCAAAAACTAAATACAAAAACTTACCCATTACAGTGGATGTCACAACATTGGCAGCTTTTCTTCTATTGACCATTGTCGCTGAGAACCAAAAACACTAATAGTTTTCTCGTTTTGTCTTCTTTTCTCCCTAAATGAAAAATACCAATATATTTTTAACCCTAAACCCTGTTAATCGATTAATGAATCAATTTTTTAACCTTAAACCAACCTTGTTAATCGATTCCTGAATCGATTTCTAACCTAAATCCCTATTAATTTTTTTCCCAAATCGAATTTTCTTTTCCTCCTCCCCTTAATCACAATCAATTTATGTTTTTTTGCCCTAAACCAACCCAACTCTTCAGATTTTTTCCCTAAACCCGTGTCAAACCTTGACCTTTCCACTGCTTCACCAACGTGGCAAGTTAACTGGCCACATCAGCTAGTTAACTTGCCACATCAGCGGTCCCGTTAAGACAGTAATGAAAAATGTTAATAAGTGACTGATTTGTCACTTTTTGATAACGTTAGTGATTGTTTTGTTATTTTTCTAAAGTTGAGTGACTGAAATGAAACCTAGATGACTGTTTTGTTAGCTACCCCAAAGTTGAGTGACTATTGGTGTAATTTACTCTTTATTATATCCCAATCATCATAAAAAAATATATTTATTATACCCCTATATATAAGATTGTGCTATTTCAACAAATTTCTACCTAAGCAAATTTTCACATCTTCAATCTCCTTGCAAAGCAACATTTGATAAGTGTCTTTAAATTTCAAACTTCAAGCTTTAATATTAATCGAATCCAAACATAATTAGAATTTGACCGCAATCACAACCTAAGTCATCATTTCAATTAGATTTTTAGTCATTGAAATTTTTTGAATCTTAACTCCACCTTCTTCTAGAATCTCTCGTATAAAATGAACTCACGGACATCTATTTTAGATTTAGACCATTTGGGTTCTACACTTACTGATGTTAGAGAGGCTTAGGTTTGGATGTATGGAAAAGCCTGTAGGTTTGAGGTGTAATTTGCCTCTCAGACTTAAGCTTGCCTTGTTCTTTTCTTTCTTTGATTAATGATTATTGCTTGATGTTTCTCTCAAAAAGAAAAAAAATATAAATATAGATACCTTAAATAAGATTATAATATAATAAATTTTAAATACAGAACAATATTAAATTTAACCCAAACCTAAATTTTCTGTAAAAAATTTCCACAGAGAAACAGGGGAAAAAGGAACATGATTCCCATTAATTTAGGCTTCCCATTCCTCCAGCTAAATCCCATTTAAGATGCAGTCAATTTAGCACCACCAAAAACTCTTTTGTTTGGGGGTGTGTGTGGTTTCATAAGAAATCGTTTTTCATTTATGATTTGCACCAAATTAAATTAAAATTATACCCAATACAAATACCGCAAGTAGTCACTCCCCTTTTTTTTTTTTTATTATAACAAAATCAAGAACAAAAGGAAAAAAAGAATCAATACCCATTCCATTTCACTTACTTTTTTGGGGTTTTCGCTTTTCTTTTTCACTATCATCAGTTCAGCAAATCAGTCCCCAAAAAAAAAAACCCACTTCTACAAACATGAAATCTGGTTATGGGGTCACTCTTTTTCTCTTGTTTCTCTTCTTTTCAGCTTCTGTCTTCAATTACAATGAAGCTACAAGCATGGCCCAAGTAAGTTACAAAAAACCTTGCATTTGAATGCATAGATCCCTTTTCCTTTCCATCTCAAAGATTTTGAACTTTTTTTTTGTGTGGATTTATAGTTGGTTTGTTTGTTTGAAGGTAAATGGGTCTTCAGAAATGTTCCCATTGGTGGAAGAGAAGCTGATGTTGTTCAATGAAAGCAGAAGAAAGTTGGGGAGTTTCCAGATATGTGCTGTTTGTACATGCTGTGGTGGAGCAAAAGGTGCTTGCTTACCTTCTCCTTGTTGCTATGCTATCAATTGCAACATTCCAAACAGACCCTTTGGTTTCTGTTCTTTCACTCCCAAAACCTGTAATTGCTTTGGATGCCATCTCTAGTTTAAACCTTTGTTTTATCTATAGTTCTTACTCTCTCTCTCTCTTTTTTTTTTTTTTAAAAAAAAATTAGGAGTTAAAATAAAAAAAAAAATATTGATTCTGATGCAAGTTTGAAGGTGGAGAAAGAGAATATCTGTTTTCTTTCATTTGTTTGTTTATAAGTTTCATAGGGAGTTTTCTCAGTTAAGGTTTGTTGGCAATTTTGTCTATAATTTTTGTTCTTTTCAAGGTAGTAACATTGCCTGGCATATGATATGGATAATTTAGGAAACATTGCCCTTGTTTATGAAGCTAATGGGTGTTATTATAAGGTTTCTTTTCTTATTTATTTATTTATTTAAAGCTATTATATATATTAATGTTAGTGCTCAGTAAGGCATGACAAAGATTCAAGATGTCCATTATTTTACTGTTATCTTGTTTACCTTTTTTTAATTCATGTTTAATATACTTATTAGTGGGTGTATTGCATTATGCAACTTGGAACCATGTAATACCAATTTGTTTTTATTATTAAAATTGAAGTAATGTTTGATGCTGCTTTAATTATGCTTCACACTTGATCTACCACAGTATCTTTAGTCAGAGTAGGTCAGTCAATAAACAAATAAATAAAATACTCTTGATGTTGGTGAGATGATGCTCAAGGGAAAGTGAATTGCTAGAACTATGTAGTTTGGCTTGTTGTGCCTACCACATTTTGATGAGTTTTGTAGCCTTCACTTAAAAGGATAGTGGAAAGGGTCTCAAATATTGAGATTCAATTCCATGGAGCAATTGAGTTAATATTTTCTGATATCAATTAACTTTGAAAAATTAGGGTTTTTGTGAGTAGAAATGGCCTAAGAAGCTGAGATTTAAAGGGTAGTGAGGAAAGATGTGGATTGATATAAATGCATGTAGGTATGTATAGGCAGCAAAAATACTAGGGGTGGGTGGAAGTTGGATAGAGGGCTGGACCTGGATATATATCAAAGCTCTAGCAACTACTATTCAAAGATGGAGGTGGTGGTGTTAATATTTCTAGAGCTGTATATTAATGTGTTTCTCTTTAATGCATCCTTTTTCTTTTCTCCTACAAGCCATTTATGTTTTATTGACCAAAATATCTTTGATGTCAAGATTCGTGAATTCTAAAATTTAAACATAATTTTCAAAAACAAAAAGATAAAAGTAAGACAAAAACCATGATGAAATGTCCAATAGAATGTGTAGTTGTTTGTGAGTAGGTGTAGGTATATATGATGAGAGGATTTAGACATGATGCAACAGCCCATGTGCTACTTAAAACAAGTAACAATCAAAATGAGTTGGCCATTTTAGCATCATATAATAAAAATTGCTTCTATTTATAGTCTTGATTTAATAATAAGGAAGGTTTAAATAATTTGAGTTATTCAAATGTATCAATGAATTATCAAATCTATTAACTGCATTAGCTATTTTTAATGTAAGTTCGGTGACATAATGATTTGGTTGAGAACAGAAAGCAGGCATGAGACATGATTACTGATTAGATGTCATGTATGCCTTGTATGGGATAACCCTCTCATCCTTATCCCTACACATCCTTCACTTATATACCCGGGATTTCACAAAAAGTTCCTATCGTCAAATACTTGTTTTCTAATTTATTTATGTTTTTAAAACCCAAAACAAAAGCATCAGGAAACTCCATTATTTTATATTAATTTAGGGAATGAAACAAAATAAAAAAAAGATGCAAATATGTAGAAAAAAATAACCCATGTAATGGTTTAATAATTAAGGAGTTTACTGTCTCAAGTGTGGTTTGGATTCGAGTTGCATTAATCGTATTTGTTATTCAAATTTTACTCTATTTTTGTAATTTTAAAAAAATAATTAATGTGATTTTGATTAAGCAATTATGTTTTGTTTTCCTTGACTTTCAAGTTTCCCGACATCTTTTATTATCGTTCATATCCATTTACTTTACTTTTTTGGCTTCCACTTTTTCCACAAGTCAAAATTGGAGTCTCTCATCTCAATCATACCAAATTTTAGATTTTATTATGCTTTTTTTCTTCTTCATAATTTTCATTAATAAAATTATTTGAAACAAATTGCAATGTACTCAAATAATTGATGGCGTAATTCCTTTCCTCATTATTCCTTCTATTATCAATTTTTTAAATATATAAAAAAAATTAAAAATTAAAAATATGTATAGTAAATTTGACACTCAAAATCTGGATTCATTCCATTATAAAATCTTTTACCTTTTCCATGAAAAAAAAAAAAGAAAAAAAGGGAAATTTTAGTAAACAGTCAGTGTAGTTTTTTTATTTCATAGATAATCTTAAAAATTATTATTTCTCTCTTTTTAAATATTTTTACTATGGATTATAGTGACGGAGTTTTTTAATTCCACAAATAAACTTAAGAAACCACCATGTGTATTATTTATTTAATCTTTATTTTTAAAAAAAATTATCAATTAAGGACACTTGGCAACTTTTTATTCTAATATATCAAATAATAATCCTTTTACTATACTTCTATAGTACATTTGTCAATCCCCTAGCTCTGCTCGTGGAGTCTAGAAACTTCACTAGTAGTGTATTAAATATTATCCCTTTATAAAAAAAACATAATTTAGAATATTATTATAATCAATTATTTTTTAGCTTAACAAAATAAAAGCTCCCTTTACTAATTTTAACTAAATGTAATTTTTGGCCTTTAAACTTAGTAATTAAGTTCATTTTGGTATTTGTACTTTATTTTGGTAAACTTTGGCACCTAAATTTGATAGCTATGTTCACTTTGATACATGAGCTTGGATATTGTGAAAGTGTGATGTTGAGTGACTATGAGATTGTGCCATGTTATTATTTAAAAATTATGTTAGACTCAAAAATACCAAAAATGGGTGAATTGCTACCTTTCAAGGAAAAATTATAACATTTACAATCTTTATATTTTTGCAAAGGCTGAGATAGAACCTCCTCCCCTAGTTTTTGTGGTCAAACTAAAATCTTCTAACTTTTGTGGCTCAACTAGAAACCTTTTACAATCCATTTAAGGTTTTATACCTCAAAAACCTTAATTATACTCTTTACAACAAAGAAAAGATAAATAAACTAACAATGAACCTCTAATAGTTGTGAATTTGGAAATTGAACCTCTAAATACAAATATATGAGAGTAAAAACAGATTTGACAATAAGCTCTCAAAAAATATGTACAAGAGAAATGAAGAAAATGAAGAAATGAAATATTTTCTCTTGAAGTTTTTGTTTCGATATTGCTCACTCAAGTCTTGAAGTGTTCTTGATGAGTATTTATATCAAGGAAATGATTTGTAGTTGTTTATAGTCGTTGTGGATGATCTGGAGCCATTTGGAGCATCAACATGTTTTGATACATGCTTGTTGGATATTGATACCTGTCTTTGAAAAATATGCTTGTGAGTCTACATGTATCAGAACCTAAGGTCATGTTTACCTTTTTCTTTTAGGGTATTTGTTTTAGGGTTTTTAGCAGGCATGCTTTTAGGGTTTACGGGACAAATGTTTAGAGTTTAGGTCATTTTGATGATGTTTGTGTTTGAGGGTTAAAACCCTCGAATTTTTGAATTTACCAATTCAACTCCAATTCTTAACACTAACAAGTTTTTTTTTATTAAATTTGCTAGAGTGATATTTTAATTTTTTCTGTTAAAATATTCATATGGTGATCATGTAACAAAAACACATTCCAATGGACATAAATTTATTAGATAATTTTGGTAGCAAATGTGGAATTTAAAAAAAAAAATTATTCCAACACATCATACAAAAGTATTTTTTTTTGTTAGAATAGTATTTTGTTTAAAAATTCAAGTAATTTTTTTTTTATCAAAGTAATCAACAATATTAACTATTTGAAGTAAACATTATAATAAAAAATAAAAATAAAATAGGGCCAAATAAATTAGTCTATGTATGAATATTATAAATTTACTTTTATGTACACATTCTCTAATTAAAATCGTATTTGATTGAATTGTACAATTAATTGATTAATCGATTAAATTCTTAATTGTGTTCGTGTTTGAGGTAGACATTGTTAAAGGGGGTTGACAATGAGAACGAGTAAATATGCAAAAGCTACTCGCGTGCCTTGAAAATATTATTCGGGAATCCCGGGATATTTGAAGGATTCTCGCGTGAGGAAAATTTTTCACAATATGCAAACCTTTTGCCTCAGATGAATTTCTTCTTCGCGTTCATCTTCATCTTCTTCATCTGTTGTTGAGTGCAGTGTGCTTCTACATTGTCATCGTCTTTCCTCTGTTCTAGGAACAAGTGCTTACGAAGATGATCTACCTTGGTAGAAAAATGATGCCCGAGGTGTTTGCGACACTAGCGACGTATAAGTGTATGATGTCCCAAACACTGGTGGCGTAAAATATGGTGGAAATGTCGTCGGTGGCACATATGTCGTCGGTGGTGGATGCATATACGTCGAAGTCATCAGAGTGTGATATGTTGGGGATGGAGGTGGTGATAAAACCCTATACCTACAGAAGGTGTAGAAACATGAAATAGAAGTGGTGCAAATAACATACCTGAACCAGAATAAATCGAGCCATACTGATCGGGAGGTGGTGCGGATGGCGATGCCTCTTGTTGCGTTGGTGCTGATGATGGACCCACCTTGGCACCTGCTCCAAACCTTGGATTCCTAGGCGGCCGTCGTGGCCTCCTCGAATGAAGTTGCCTACGCCTCGCCTCCTCCGATAGTAGAAATGGCTTGCCATGGTGTCTACACTAGGGGTAAGCAATGAAACACCCCAAACCCGGCCCACAAGCCCAGACCGGATCTGGTATGTTCCTCGAGTAGAACGTTTTAATTTCATGTTTATTTCTTGGAAAATTTGAGGTGGTTTTATAAAAATTACCGAGTTGTTTTAGGGTTTAATCTTTAATTTGATAAGAATCGTGTCATAATAAAATAATTAAAAGTGCATGCATAAACAGTTTCATACTAGTGGCCTTATTACATCAAAGCAAATCCAAAATAAATTCGAAATACTAGAACCAATAAACAGTCCAAAATAAAATAAATTATGTGCTGAGCATGGCCACCACTCGTGCTCCATAGGACCCGATCCATCACCGAGTGTCACACGAAAAATATTCCCAACAGGAGTGAGTCAAACAGACTCAATGTGTGCAAAACAACACTAAATCCCTATAATTTAGGCATATCAGTTCATACATGTGCATATAATTAAATAATAAAATGATGCAAACCCGAACCCAAACCTAGATGCCATCCGCTACACATCACCCGTACCAACCTTTGCACAGCGTGGGGACTACTAAGTCAACCCTCCATCCGCTACACATCATCGCCGAAGCGATCATTGCGATCGACGTGCTCATCGCCCTTATAAATTTGTGGCATAGCCACCAGATAATATATTATTGTGTCATGAGACACCACATTCGAATAACGTGGCCAAAGTCACCACATTCGAATATTGTGGTATAAAACCACCACATTCACTTCCCTTTCATATTCACCCATATGCCCCATGTCATACAAACATGCATTATCATGCCAAGTTCTTTACTCAAATTCTTATAATTTCACATAGGTGCCATAACAGATATTTATCATATTCTACTCATAGTAGGAGTAGGAAAACGTACCTGAGTACTTTGTACCATTGCATGGTACCTTAGCCACATTTTACGTTTATATTAATGCATGCATATAATCAATACCATAAAACTATTAAGGTTTAGTGTGGGGTACACACACAGTATTAATGCTTTCACGAAACCCAAAAACCCGATCTAACACTTTAGATCCTTAACTCCTACATTCGGCCAATATTAAAGATTTAATGAAAACCCATTCGGCCACAATCCAAATCCCAATAGGATTATTGTAACCCAAAATTTACCTTGGTGCCGATTTCTCTAATAATCAATTCCCGAAAACTTTGCTATGTTCCTTCTTGTATTCGGCCAAGCACTAGATCCCTTCATAGGTTAGTTTTCGGTTTTTAAGATAATAAGAAACAAGTCTAAACACTAAAATAGGCCCTTGGCCGAATATCTAATATGACTTACCTTGATCACTTCAATCCCGAAAGACTCCTTTGATGATCCTTAACGCTAGCTACACACAAAACGCTTATTATGGCACTATGCACATTCGGCCATGCCTAAAATCAAGGCCCGAAAACTTTGCTATGTTCCTTACATTTTCTCTTAAGGCCCTATCCTCTTAGCTTCCTCTTTTATACTTAAAATTTAATATTTTCTAAGGCTTTCTCCTATTTTCTAAAGTTCACAAATTCATTATACACATTCACAACATACTCAAGCATGCTATTTCATATAATTAAGCATAAATGCATAAGCCCATTTCCAGGATATTACAGTTCTACCCTCCTTAAAAATAATTTCGTCCTCGAAATTACCTGGCTGAAATAAGTGAGGGTATTGCTATCGCATTGCTTCTTCTGGCTCCCACGAAGCCTCTTCTGATCCATGATTTCTCCACAATACTTTGACCAAAGGAACTGACTTCATTCGTAACACTTTCACATCTCGTTCCACAATCTGAATCGGCTCTTCCTCGTATGACAAATCTGGCCTTAGCTCCACCTCTTCAATCGGTACAACATGAGATGGATCCGATCGATAACGACGTAGCATGGACACATGGAATACGTCGTGCATCTGCTTTAACTCCGGTGGCAACTCCAACTGATATGCCACTGGTCCAACCCGCTTCAAAACCCTATAAGGTCCTATAAATCTCGGACTTAACTTCCCTTTTCGACCAAATCTCATCACCTTCTTCCAAGGCGAAACTTTGAGAAATACTTGATCTCCCACATCAAATTCTATCTCTTTCCGTTTGAGATCCGCGTACGACTTTTGCCGATCAGATGCTTCCTTCAACCGTGCTCGAATTATCTCAACTTTCTCTTCAGATTCTGCAACTATCTCTGGACCCACAACTCGTCGTTCCCCTAATTCAGTCCAACATGTAGGAGTTCGACACCTCCGACCATACAACGCTTCATACGGTGCCATCCGAATACTAGCTTGATAGCTGTTGTTGTACGCAAATTCCGCTAGAGGCAAATATTCTTCCCAACTTCCTCTGAAATCCATCACACAGCCCCTCAACATATCCTCTAACATTTGGATTACCCGCTCAGACTGCCCGTCCGACTGTGGATAAAAAGTCGTAGTGAAATCTAACTTAGTGCCTAACGCCTGATGTAGCGCCTTCCAGAACCGAGAAGTAAACCTTGGGTTCCTATCTGAGATGATTGACACCGGCACACCATGCAACCTTACAATCTCTGCCACATACAATTTTGCCAATTTTTGCAGGGAATAGTCAACTCTCACTGGAATAAAATGCGCGGACTTAGTCAACCGGTCCACTATCACCTATACCGAGTCCTTCTTAGTAGGCGTAAGGGGAAACCCACTAACGAAGTCCATGGTAATTCTCTCCCACTTCCACTACGGAATCATTATCGGTTGAAGTAATCCTGACGGAACTTGGTGTTCAGCCTTTACTTGCTGACACGTCAAACACTTGCTTACAAATTCTGTAATTTCCTTTTTCAAACCAGGCCACCAAAACTGTTCTCTTAGGTCTCTGTACAACTTAGTGCCTCCAGGATGCATAGCATAAGGGCCACTATGCGATTCCTGAAGAATCTTCTGTCTTAGGTCCTTGTCCTTAGGCATACAGACCTTACCCTTGAAACAAAATACTCCCTCATCGTTAATACCATAATCTATCAACTCTCCATTCTGTACTTGCTGTAACTTAGCACTTAACTCATCATCAACCAACTTTCCCTCTTTGACTTCATTCAACCACGTCGGCTTAACTTGCAATTTTGCCAACAGGCTGCCATCATCATACAAACTCAAGTGTGCGAACAACGCCCTCAGATCCGACACAACCTTCCGACTCAGGGCATCCGCCACTACATTCGCCTTGCCCGGATGATACTCTATAGAACAGTCGTAATCCTTTAGTAATTCCACCCACCTTCGCTGCCTTAGATTCAACTCCTTCTGAGTTAATAAGTACTTGAGACTCTTGTGGTGCGTGGTAGATCACCGACTTTTCCCCATAAAGATAATGCCTCCATACTTTAAGAGCAAACCACCACTGCGCCAATTCCAAGTCATGCGTCGGATAGTTAACCTCGTGTGGCCTTAATTGCCGAGACGCATAAGCGACTACCTTCTGCATCTTGCATCAAAACACACCCTAATCCTGTGTGAGAAGCATCACAAGACACCACGGTCCTTCCACGCCTCGGTGAATCAAGACCGGAGCCTCGGTCAAAACCCTCTTAAGCTTCTCAAAGCTCTCCTGTTGCTTATCCGTCCAAACGAGGTACTTCCTTTCTCAACAGTTTTGTCAAAGGTGCGGCTATTGACGAAAACCCTTCTACGAACCTTACGTAGTAGCTTTGTCAATCCCAAGAAACTACGGACCTCCGCCACAGACTTAGGTGGTTTCCAATCTAGCACTCGCCTCAATCTTACGAGGATCCACCCTTATTCCTTCTCACAGACACCACATGTCCTAAGAACGCCACCTCCTTAAGCCAAAATTCACACTTGCTGAATTTGGCGTGCATGCTCTCCTTCTCCTTAATACTTGCAACACAATTCGAGTCGCTCATCATGTTCCTCCTTAGACTTGGAGTATACCAGGATGTCGTCGATGAACACAACGACGAACCGATCCAGGTAGGGTTGAAAAACCCGATTCATCATATCCATGAACGCGGCTGGGGTGTTCGTCAATCCAAACGGCATTACTACGAACTCATAATGTCCGTATCTTGTTCGGAAGGCTGTCTTATGAATATCTGCTTCCTTCACCTTAAGCTGATGATATCCAGACCTTAGATCTATCTTCGAGAATACTGTTGCCCCCTTAAGCTGATCGAACAAGTCGTCTATCCTCGGCAACGGGTACTTGTTCTTGATGGTCAACTTGTTTAACTGACGGTAATCTATGCACATACGCATAGTCCCGTCCTTCTTCTTCACAAACAAGACCGGTGCTCCCCCTGGAGACACACTGGGTCGGATAAACCCGCGATCAAGCGACTCTTGGATTTGAGCCTTGAGCTCAACCAATTCATTCGGTGCCATCCTATACAGAGCGATTGACACAGGAGCTGTTCCCGGCAGCAAATCAATTCCAAACTCCACCTCCCTGTCCGGGGGTATTCCAGGTAACTCCTCCGGAAAAACATCCACAAACTCCTTTACGGTTCTAATCCACAAACTCCTTTACGGTTCTAACTTCACTAACTCCCCCCTCTTTTGCATCCAACACACTAACGAAAGTCAAGAAGGCCTTGCACCCTTCCGAACCATCCTATCGACTTTCGGTCTTTGAAACTACATTAGACAAGTAGTTTCTTCTTTCTCCTATCATAATTACCACTTCATCCTCCGGGGTCCTTAACTCCATTCGCTTAGCTGCACAATTTAGTATAGCTCGGTGTTCTACTAGCCAGTCCATGCCAAGTATGAGGTCAAATTCTCTGAAGGGTAGTTCCATTAAGTCGGCAGGGAAAATCACTCATTGTATCTCTAGAGGTACACTCCGAAAGATCTTATTCACCACTACAGTTTGACCTAGTGGGCTCACTACAGTCATCTCCTTACTAGAAAGTTCAGAGTCTATGCCTAGTGTTTCAACTACACTACTTGCAACATAAGAATGGGTCGAGCCCACATCAATCAAAGCATAATAAGGCTTTCCAAATACAAGGAACGTACCGGTTATGACGTCCAGCGCGTCTCTATCTTTCCTACGGTGAACTGCATATACCAAGCCCGGCTGTCTGGCCTCTGTATTACCCACACCTCTGCCAGGTGTTCCACGTCCTCTTCCAGCACCATTACCTCGGCCATTCGGACCACGGCCTCGCTGAGGCTGCTGTCCACCTCTACCAGCTTGATTAACATTCTGAGTTACTGGTCGATTTTCATCTGGCCTCATAGGGAAATCCTTAATTATATGGTCCTTTGACCCTCACTTGAAGCATCCTCCTATCTTTTTCCAACACTCCCCTAAGTGTTTCTTCCCACACTGATTACAAGTACGATATTGCCCTCCTGTACCAACTTGCTGACCTCGCGGCCCATCACCTCTGGGCCTTTTCTGCACATTTCCAGACAATCCAGACGATCCAAAACTTCTTTTACATGCGCTCCGATCGAGTTCGCCTCACGAGTCCTTAATTCCCTCGGCTACTTTTTGCCTTCTCGACTAACACAAAGAAATTCCCGCTCTTGCTGCGGAGCTATCAATAACCTCAGATCATCTCTCAGTTCATCCTCAAACCGGACACATCGTTCATGCTCCGTAGCCACTATCCCTCGAGCATACCGGCTCAGCCTTAAAAATTCAGCCTCGTACTCCGTTATGAACTTATTCCCTTGAACCACCCAGAAAAAGCCTTTCTCTCGTGCATCAACGTAATGAGTTCCAACATACTTCTTTTGATATGCCGCTTTAACATATTCCCAAGTGAGTTCCTCAGCCGTAGCACTATCCTGAATCGCGTGAGCCACCATTGATATGCTTCATCGCGTAGCGATGACACCATTCCTTTCGCTTTCTCTTGGTCGATCCAACTCATCCAAAATTCGTTCGTCGCCTCCAACCAATATTCACCAGATTGGGTGCCACACGAATACACCACGAAATACCTCACCCTATTGGCTCGGAGTCGTTCGGTCTGATTTCGAGAGCTCCCATACCTCCACCGCCTCCACCACCATCTCAAGAACTCGCGCTGACATCGCTCGTGATCTTTGCATCATCCCCGTCCCGATTTGCTCCAACACCAACAGCTGGTGGTGGGGGTGGTGGTACCTCATTCTCGGACCCTTGACCAGACCTAACGGGTTCCGATACGGTCATTCTGCCTCTACCACGTCCTCGCACATTACGACCACGTCCCCTAGAACTCATGTCTATGATCGCGCTTAACGATTAAGAAATTTTTATGCATTAGTATTTTGTTCCACTTTGTTATCCATGAAGAAATTTTATGAAAGAAGTTTAGAAGTAGTTCTTTCGATCGATCAAAGTTTCAAGTCTTCTATCCTAATTTAAAGGAGCACATTTATTCAACACACATTCATCATTCAAACATTTTCGTCCTATTCCTATCCCAAGGGTATTTTCGTCATTTCACCTACAGGGGTATTTTGGTAATAAATCGGGGTTAATTTAAAAATTTGTAAATCAGGGGTAATTTCGTGAATTTTTCAATTCAGGGTTCCTTGGTGATTTTATGAAATAA
This sequence comes from Gossypium sturtianum, assembly GCA_025698515.1. Taxonomy (NCBI): domain Eukaryota; kingdom Viridiplantae; phylum Streptophyta; class Magnoliopsida; order Malvales; family Malvaceae; genus Gossypium; species Gossypium sturtianum. The sequence continues at coordinate 18,011,969 of CM046955.1, read as the reverse complement.
GGGTATTTCGGAATTTTTTTTTCAAACTAGGGTGGCTGGTCCCTTTCGGGTTTTAATTATAGGGTTTAGCCTATCAGCGAGTCCTCATAACTAGGGTGAATAGTCACTACGCACTGGTAGGATTCCAGTGAAGAGGAGGTGAGTCGCTAGGGATCGCTTAAATACCAAGCTCTCCTCGAATCCACTCCTAGGCATGCGTGCGCCTATTGCCACACCCTAACTCGACTAAGGTGAGCAGTCACTACGCACTGGTAGGATTCCCGCGAAGAGGAGGTGAGTCACTAGGGCCGCTTAAATACCAAGCTCTTCCTTCCGATCCAATCCTGAACATGCGTCACGATGGTTACCACACCCTAGTCTTGTGGCTCGTTAACGGGTTTGTTTAGTGAAATTAAGTCTTATGAAAGTTTAAGAAGTGGTTTAACTAAGCCTATAGTCCATCGAGTCTATTTAAACTAGTCTACGTCCCATAAAGCCCATAAAGCCCACATGTATATCACACAATGGTTTAGGGTACTTACAGCGGACTTGGGTCTGAGACGCAGTGCCATCTTGAGCTAACAGACCTGTTATCCTTTAAAAAGCCCATTTTTAGAAAACGTTTTGGAGCCTAAAAACCACAGAGCCGAGTTTTGAACATGGCTCTGATACCAATTTGAAACACCCCAAACCCGGCCCACGAGCCCAGACCGGATCTGGTATGTTCCTCGAGTAGAACGTTTTAATTTCATGTTTATTTCTTGGAAAATTTGAGGTGGTTTTATAAAAATTACCGAGTTATTTTGGGGTTTAATCTTTAATTTGATAAGAATCGTGTCATAATAAAATAATTAAAAGTGCATGCATAAACAGTTTCATACTAGTGGCCTTATTACATCAAAGCAAACCCAAAATAAATTCAAATACTAGAACCAATAAATGTCCAAAAAATAAAATAAATTCTGTGGCTTTGAGCATGGCCACCACTATGCTCCCGCCGACCGGTCCATCACCGAGTGTCACTGAAAAATATTCCCCAACGGGTGAGTCAAACAGACTCAATGTGTACAATAACACTAAATCCCAATAATTTAGGCATATCAGTTCATACATGTGCATATAATTAAATAATAAAATGATGCAAACCCGAACCCAAACCTAGATGCCATCCGCTACACATCACTCGTACCAACTTTTGCACACCGTGGGGACTACTAAGTCAACCCTCCATCCGCTACACATCATCGAAGGCGATGGCCAGCTGATCGACGTGCTCATCGCCCCTATAAATTTGTGGCATAGCCACCAGATAATATATTTTTGTGTCATGAGACACCACATTCAGATAACGTGACCGAAGTCACCACACTCACATATTGTGGTATAAAACCACCACATTCACTTCCCCTTTCATATTCACCCATATGCCCCATGTCATACAAACATGCATTATCATGCCAAGTTCTTTACTCAAATTCTTATAATTTCACATAGGTGCCATAACAGATATTTATCATATTCTACTCATAGTAGGAGTAGGAAAACGTACCTGAGTACTTTGTACCATTGCATGGTACCTTAGCCACATTTTACACGTTCATATTAACGCATGCATATAATCAATACCATAAAACTATTAAGGTTTAGTGTGGGGTACACACACAGTATTAATGCTTTCTGAACCCAAAAACCCGATCTAACACTTTAGATCCTTAACTCCTACATTCGGCCAATATTAAAGATTTAATGAAAACCCATTCGACCACAATCCAAATCCCAATAGGATTATTGTAACCCAAAATTTACACGGTGCCGATTTCTCTAATAATCAATTCCCAAAAACTTTACTATGTTCCTTCTTGTATTCGGCCAAGCACTAGATCCCTTCATAGGTTAGTTTTTGGTTTTTAAGATAATAAGAAATAAGTCTAAACACTAAAATAGGCCGTTGGCCGAATATCCAATATGACTTACCTTGATCACCTCAATCCCGAAAGACTCCTTTGATGATCCTTAACGCTAGCTACACACAAAACGCTTATTATGGAACTATGCACATTCGGCCATGCCTAAAATCAAGGCCTAATCACAAGATTTCGGCACACTTATGAAGAAGAGATCAAATCGATTACTAGCATAGGAAACACTTACCCTTACACGTTGCTTTGAAGAGTCTAAAGTAAGTAGTCGACAGCACCCTCCTTTAAAGATTCGGCTTGGAGCACAACAATGGTGGTTCGGCACTTTATGGTGGAGAGAAGAACCGCAATAATGGAGAGGGTTTTATGCTTGGAGATTTTCGGCAACAAGGAACAATGGTAGATGCAATATTCGGCTATCACTCTTAGTGTCAAAAGGGTACACGGTTTCAAAGGTATAGAAAGGAATTTGAGGTTACAAGAAAATAAGAAAAAGAGGAGAAGAGTAGAGGAATTTCAGCAAAGAGTTGCATGCTTTTACTAAAAGAAATTCAACACTTAGCTCCCCTTTCCTATACATGACCGAATGCCTCAACCAAGAGTCCCTTGGCCGGCCACCTTATCATCACTCATCACATTCCTCATACTTCTCCTATTATCCATTCTTTATCACCTTAATAAAATAAATTAATCCTAACACATAATCTCTTATCTTACCCCTAAAAAAATAAAATAAAATAAAACAATAATCACAATTATCCTAGCCGAATAAAACAAGCTTAATCCTCATCCAATTAGAAGTCCAATTGCCGTCCAACCTCTTCTCACCTTTCTTCCTTGATGCCAAAGCAAAAATAAAACCACTTAATGCTGCCAACAAGGCTCGAACATGAGACCTGCTGGAGCCCTTGTCGCAAGCTGTAGGTAACGCCCCAAGCCACTTTGCCAAGGCACTTTTTGTGACATAACTCACCCAGAATTTCTTTTAAGACCTACTTAGCCCAATTCCCTTTTTGACGCAAAAATATAAGTCCATTTGCTTCCCACGCGGCTCGATCCTTCTACCTTCCTCCCAGCTTATGGCGTCATTTGCCCAAGCCTTAAGTGGCGCATTCCAGCCAATTTAGCAAGCTCACTTCCATGTCTTATTTCCTTACATTTTCTCTTAAGGCCATATCCTCTTAGCTTCCTCTTTTATACTTAAAATTTAATATTTTCTAAGGCTTTCTCCTATTTTCTAAAGTTCACAAATTCATTATACACATTCACAACATACTCAAGCATGCTATTTCATATAATTAAGCATAAATGCATAAGCCCATTTCCAGGATATTACAAGCAAAATCCGATTCGATTCGAAAAACTCGATAAAAAATTTAGATTTTGAATTAAATAGTTCAAATTATTTGAGTTAATCAAGTTATTCGGATCAAATCGAATAAAAAATTAAGTTTTTCGGTTTAGCTCGAATATGAATTACACAATTCGAGTTATCTGAAAATCTAAATAAAAAAAGACAAAACTACGTCGTTTTGATAAATGTTTACTTTTTTAAAAGTTAAAATTCAAAATAATTAAGTTAAAAGGTAAAACTACGTCGTTTTGATAAATGTTTATCCATTAAGTTAAAAGGCAAAATCATTATATTGTTCATGTAGTTAAATAATCTTGTACTTCGTCTACTAGTTAAATAATCGGTCCATCTAAACGCAACATTAAGTATAAATAATAGGATTCGTTAACTCGACTCGATTTGACTCGAAATTTTTTGACTCGATTCAAAAAAATTCAAATTGAGTTCGGTTGCTAAAATATGATTTGTCAACTTGACTAACTCGAAAATTTTTGACTCGATTCGACTCGACTCGATCGAATACTCACCCCTAGTCTAAACTATGACATGTACGATGGATCGACAACTAATTCACGAGCGATAATGTGTTCGCGATTAGGCAAAAAGTTGTACCTATGCTCCTAAATGTTGATATATTACGCGTGAAATTTAGCTCAATCTTCCTCGGTTCTCCCCCACAAGTGGATCTTGTGCAAGTCTCCGATATCTTAGGGTGGTAATGGAATCGTTTGCCTAAACCTGAATTGTCGCATAACTTGATCGGATTCGTGCATCTCCACTATAGCGTAAACTATCAATGACACCTTTACGTGCTATGTAGGGCCCAAAATTTGCCCGGGCCCATTATAAACCATATTAAAAAAACAAAAGAATAAATAAAAAAAACCATTAAAAGTCCCTAGTCCATTTACAATTCATAAAATTAAAATTCAAATGGCCCAAATTAGGACCCAAACAAACTAAACCATTATACAATTTTGGCCCAAACCTAACAAAACCCATTTCTAAATTAACCCAAAACCTACAGGCCCAACAGAGCCCAATGCAGAACAGGCCCGAATGGCCCAAATTTCTGATAGCTCCAAAAACCCTAGAGGGTTCTGGAATCAGCCAGCGCCGCAGCCTCCCCCGCGCGTGCCTCCACAGCCTCCGTACCGCCAGCAAACCTCCGTACGCCACGTCCGCCTTCTGTACCTGCAAAAAATAGCAGAGAAACAATAGCGAATGGAGAATATAGAAAAAGAGCATTGTATTTTCGTTTTTTTCTTTCTTTTCTTTCGGCTATATAAACAAAAAGCCGATGAATATATAAAGGAGAGACCATACACATCACATTACATACATCTGAATATATATAGAATACCAAAAAAAGAAAAGTTTTCTGAAAGGTGATTTTTAGTCCTCGATATTTTTTTCTTCTGCCTTCTTTGAATCTTTGTTTTATTTGTTCGCATAAAAGTCTAAAAAAGGGGGAAGGGATTTACCTTCGAAATATGGACCGTCGGACTGCTTTCTTCGTCGTAATCGGAGCAAAGCGGTCCTTCGAGGCAGAGAACGTGAATCGTTTGGGTCTGGTTTGGAAGAGCAGTCGATTGAGGCCTGAATCGGCCACTAATCGCCGATTTTCATGGCGTTGTAGTGGCCGGATGGTGATTTCTCTCTGCGGCGGAGAACAAAAAGTTTTTTTTTTCTGTTTAAAGTGGCTAAAGAGTTAGTGATTAGGGTTAATTTTTTAGTTTTATTAAGACGTATGAAACGGCACCGTTTAGGGCCTGTTTCAGTGGCTCTAAAACGGTGTCGTATAGATCACAACCCGATTCGTCCGACCCGCTCCTAGCTCATGACCCGCATGTTTTTAGACTAGGGTATAATTGCAACCCTAGTCCCTCTGGCTTTCAAGCAGATTGCAATTGGGTCCTATCGCCCTGCTTTGTTTTTTTAATTTGGCCCTATTATTTTCTTTCGTTTTTAATTTAATTCTTCTTCGTTATTATTATCGTTTCATTACCTATCTTTTGTATTATTAACATTATTCTTATTCTTATTTCTTATATTATTATTATTACTGTTATATTTATTATTGTTACCAGCATTATTATTATTTTATTTATTAGTATTATTATTGTTATTATATATATTATTTTTACTATTATTATCGCTTATTAACATATTTTCTTTATAATTCATTTTTATCATTGTATTTTCTGTTATTACTATTATTATTATTTCATTATTTTAAAACTATTGCCTATAGTATTTATTCATTTACTATTAGCTTCTATTTTTGTTATTATTCTATTCTATGTATATACTATTGATTTTATATTATTTTATGTATATATTTTCTTTAAAATCTATTATGAATATAATTTGTTTCTTTAGAGGACCCTATTTTAAATTATATATTTATTCCAAATACTTTACATATCATTATTTTATATATATATATATATATTATTTTATATCAAGTTTTTTTTTACATGTGATTGACACATATTATTTTTCATATATCATTTGCTTATTTGCTTGCTATCGTATGAACTCAAATTCATTTCCTTCAAATTTCATATTATGATCATTCATTAGTACTATATTCTATTCATGTATATTATTCCGTGTTTGTAACTTTATTTTTTTTATTATCACATCGTAATTCAAACTTTAAAGTTTTAATTGACATTAGTCATTTCACTTTTATTTCAAACAAGCTAACAAATGCATTTTGAGTTCACTTTATAATTGCTTAGTAAAAAATTCAAAATAAGGTAATATTTCGTGTTTGGGAATTCAAGAAATCGTGCCCTATCGTGCTGGGTTCCGGTTTTCCGTTTGACCAAATAACCAAATATCCTTTTAAAATTTTGGTCCATATTTTAAAAAATAAGGCAATGTTTCGTGTTTGGGAATTCGAGAAATCGTGCCCTATCGTGCTGGGTTTCGGTTTTTCGTTTGTCTAAATAATTGAATATCCTTATAAAAATCTCAATGCATGAACTTTGGAAATCGCGAGAGGATCTTGGCATCGAGGGTTTAAAACGTCATATCCTATCGTGCTGGATGTGATATTTTATTCCTTTGGAACAAGTGAATCTCAACATCCAATTCGAGTTATTTTAATTTTTTTTTTTAAAAAAGGGAATTGTATTCTAAAATCGTTTCAAATTTTTGGCATTATGACATCAATTAATCAATTAGGTACCAATCTTGGGCGTTGCGAGGGTGCTAATCCTTCCTCGTACGTAACCGACTCCCGAACCCGTTTTTCTTGGAATTCGTAGACCAAAATTAATTTCTCTTAATGTTAGGAATCGACCCGATTAAGCAACGAACAAGTAATAATAGCGGAATAAATTGAGAAATTGGACACACAAATTTAACGTGGAAAAACCCCTCCAAAGAGGATAAAAAACCACGGGCAAAGATAATTTTACTATAATGGCAACAGAACGAAGAGTACAAAAGATGAAGATAAAACTAAACCCCGAAAACCCGAAAATAAAGAACCCTCAAAACGTAAACACAAAATTCTCTAAATGTGTTATGAGTTCTAATATATAATGGGTGTATTTTCTAAGGTTGTAAAATAGCCTATTTATAGGCTAAATTCATAGGTCAAATAATAATAAAATAATCTAACTAATCGTTGTTTGATTGAAACAAATAAATGAGTTTAACTAGAAGATTACTTCTCAAATTTGACTGAAATAGGAGTCATAATTAACAAATCTCCACCTTGACTCATATTTCCATAATGCCATCTTTGCCAAAGCCCGCCACGAGCCTATCTTGAACCATGCAGGGAATTAACTGAGTCGAATCTATGCTTAGAAACTGAAAGACTTCTAGCCTTCGACTTGTACACTGCCAAATCAAAACTAAACTAGGTTTGATTTTCACGAACACAGTGCCCTAACTTTTCAAAAACTGCATCCAAAAGAGAACCACTCTTCAATGAAATGGTCATACCTTTTTCCCTCCTATGACCAAGTTGCCTCCGCTCTGAATGAGTTGACTTCGACTCTGTAACGGACGAGGGACGTTCGATTTCACCGGTCACTGTAGAACCTTCCAAAATATACAGACTGCCAGTTCTTTTACCTTTGAACAAAACGAGAGCTCCACGAGATACTTTAATGCCGCTCGACTCGATGTTGATTCTGCATCCTTTCAAGTCTAAAATACTCAAGGAGATGAGATTCTTTCGTAAATCAGGTACATACCTGACATCTGAGAGTGTCCTAATCGTCCCATCGTGTATCCTAATTTTAATAGTACCAATACCAATTACCTTACTAGATGAATCGTTTCCCATGCACACAACTCCACCTTCAACTGAACTGTACGTGGAGAACCATTCTCTATTGGGACACATGTGAAAAGAACATCCCGAATCTAGGACCCACTCGGACGTGAGCTTGGATTTATCGCTCGTTGACACTAACAAGAAATCATCGCCGCTTTCATCGGCCAAATTAGCACCAGCTACATCTTCCTCACTACTCTCAACAGCTCTTTTCTTTTGCAGTTTATAACAATCTGCTTTGACGTGACCTAACTTTTTACAATAGCGACACCTTTTGTCTCGTTTCTTTGATGCTATCAAAACGGAAGCTTCCTATCTGTCTTGCTATCCAAATGAAGCTCATTTTCGAGTTTGTCTCTACTCAACAAATGACCCTTCACATCTTCGAGCGAGAGTTTGTCTCTTCCATAAATTAGGGTCTCCCTGAAAGACTTGTATGAAGGGGGTAAAGAGCACAATAATAGCATAGCCTGATCTTCATCATCAATATGAACCTCAACATTCTTTAAATCATTTAAAAGAGTAATGAATTGACTGATGTGATCTCTAAGAAGCTCACATTCGTTCATGCGAAACGTAAATAGACGTTGTTTCAACACTAAACGGTTAGCTAGAGACTTAGTCGCATAAAGAGTTTCTAACCTTTTCCACAAGGCAGATGAGGTCTTCTCCATCAATACCTCCTGCAATACCGTATTCGCGAGGCACAACTGGATTGCAGACAAAGCCTTTTCATCAAGCTCTTCCCATTTTGTTTGATTTAGATTCTCAGGCTTTTTCCCGGTAACAACCTTTTTCAAGCCGGTTTGAACTAGAATTGCCATCATTCGAACTTGCCACAGATTGAAATTTGTCTCACCATTGAACTTCTCAATTTCAAACCTTGTTGCTGACATATCTGAATGGGCTGATCTATGAAAATTAAACTAGCTCTGATACCACTTATTAGGAATCAACCCGATTAAGCAACGAACAAGTAATAATAGCGAAATAAATTGAGAAATTGGACATACAAATTTAATGTGGAAAAACCCCTCCAAAGAGGATAAAAAACCACGGGTAAAGATAATTTTACTATAATGGCAACAGAACGAAAAGTACAAAAGATGAAGATAAAACTAAACCCCGAAAACCCGAAAATAAAGAACCCTCAAAATGTAAAAACAAAATTCTCTAAATGTGTTATGAGTTCTAATATATAATGGGTGTATTTTCTAAGGTTGGAAAAGAGCCTATTTATAGGATAAATTCATAGGTCAAATAATAATAAAATAATCTAACTAATCAGTGTTTGATTGAAACAAATAAACAGAGTTTAACTAGAAGATTACTTCTCAAATTTGACTGAAATAGGAGTCATAATTAACACTTAAAATAAAATAAAATATTTTATAGGTGATCCGATCACACCTAAACAAAAAGGATTGGTGGCGACTCCATTTATATTTTAAAGTCGATCCCCGTTTTTCAAAATCGAAAAAAATGGCTTCGACATGCTAGATGTTGGGATTCACCAAGAATTCGAGCAGGATGCATGCTTGAATTCTCGGATTAGAGTATGACATCCATTCAAACTATAGTACAAAATAATAATTTCAATTATATACTTACTGATAATTTTTAAATCCTTGCGTCAATATTATATAATACTAACCTCCGCTTCCGATCGTTGATCTAACATGAGAGCCGTATATCTTGAAGCTCCTCTGGTAATTCCACATAAGTCGGCCCATGGTTCCACCTATTGAAATAATACGTTAATACAAAAAATTAATATTTAAAAATTTTTATTATGGTAAATTTATTATCTAATGAATTTTGCCTTGTTACAAGTGAGAATCTATAAGGGTAGTCAACTCGAGGATGTAAAAATGGTAGTTGGTACCACGCCCATGGTTGTAGTTAGGAGCATGCAACCACTATTTTTAATTTTCTATGGTTGCGTCACCCATCACATCTATCGGTTCAACGTCGCCAATATTGCTGATCCCCAATTGAGTTGGCTCATTTCTTTAAGTCCACGAATTGTAGCAGCCACCTTAAATGTACAAGATATCGCGATTTGTCGAACATTAGAAGACCCTCGGTTATCCTAAGGATATATGCTTGAGCGTATTGTTCCCTTTTAAGTGGACTCAACTCCGCATCGAGCTCATCGAAATTTCTTTTCAACCAATTCATGTCTGTCTGGGCACCATAAATCTTGTCCGGAACCTTTACTAACAGTTGGTTGCATACGAATTTCCAACCGGTAGCGACAATTGAGTCCGTCACTACCGGCCCATCCATGTTATAACCTAAGATGTAAGTGCATGTCCTCCAGTGTGATTGTACACTTGCCGCATGAAAGATGGAATGTGTGTGTCTCGAGTCTCCATCTTTCCACCAATGTGCTAACAAGTGTGGGGTCCAATTTACACTCGCAAGCATCCGGGCCTTGTGAAGGAATATCGCATCTCTCAAATATGGTTCGATTAAAGTCGGTGGAGGAGCAGATAGATTGCGAATATATGTCTCCAAAATTCAATCTTCCACCTAATTATAAAAAAAAACATACAAAATTTTAAATTTCAATATAACAAGTTAATAATGAAATTAAATTAGATTAAAAATAATATAAATATTTTCGTACCATTTGCAATTGGAAGGCCGAAATGTGTTTGCCATCCAAATGAATAAGAGAATTGACCATTAAGAATTTAAAAAAATAATTAAATTTCGTAATACAAAATTAAATAAAAAATTTTAAGACAATTTTAATAGAAGTTGAGAGAATTGAGAGATAATTAAGAGAGAACTGAGAGAGAACTAAAAAGAAATTGAAAAAAAAATGGAATTGAGGGATTTAAAAGATTTTTTTACTATTGAGGGTTAGGGAAGTAATCGTTGGAATTCACTCGTTATGGGATAGCCGTTGGGAAAACGCGTCCAGCTGAAAATATTTTCTTGCAAAGTACACTGAAAACGTGTCCAGCTCAACGCATTTTAAAAAACTGACCTAATCCCGTAAATATTAAAAAAAACAACCTAATCTCATAAGACATTTTCCCTTAATTTAGCCGTTGAAAATGGTTTTTTTTTAAGGTATGTGAAGCAAAATCTGAAAAGTTCTTAGTGTAAAAAAGAAACCCATGTTTCCAAAGAATTGAAAACCAATAGTGTTAGCTAAAAGAACAAAAATGCATGCAATCAACTCAAAATCAAATTAAAGAAATAAAAACTATAAATACTATCGGGAGTCAGCAAAATAAAGCTTTTTTTTAAAAGAAAAAAAAGAAGAGAAGAAACCTGTTAATTACCAAATACAAGAGGGTGTTTTACCGGAATATTATAAAAAAAATAAAATACAAAAATGGGTTGTTGTTAAAATTAAGTACTAAAATGATACATTTAGATGGGTGGAGGGTGGTGCATAGGCAGCACCACCCTCATTTTCTGACACTATACAGTAAAAAAAATTATTTTAGTAGTGGAGGGTATCAGATAGGCGGCACCAGTGAAGGGTGTCAGATAGGCGACACCAGTGGAGGGTGTCATATAGGTGGCACCAGTTGTGCCTATCTGATAGGCGGCACTGATGGCGCCTATCTGATAGGCGGCACACCTAGTATATTTTCCCCCCCACTCCCTCATCCGGCTCGTATCAGTTTGGAAAAGAATAACAAAAACTATTGCATATAGTATTTATTCATTTACTATTAGCTTCTATTTTTGTTATTATTCTATTCTATGTATATACTATTGATTTTATATTATTTTATGTATATATTTTCTTTAAAATCTATTATGAATATAATTTGTTTCTTTAGAGGACCCTATTTTAAATTATATATTTATTCCAAATACTTTACATATCATTATTTTATATATATATATTATTTTATATCAAGTTTTTTTTTACATGTGATTGACACATACTATTTTTCATATATCATTTGCTTATTTGCTTGCTATCGTATGAACTCAAATTCATTTCCTTCAAATTTCATATTATGATCATTCATTAGTACTATATTCTATTCATGTATATTATTCCGTGTTTGTAACTTTGTTTTTTTTATTATCACATCGTAATTCAAACTTTAAAGTTTTAATTGACATTAGTCATTTCACTGTTATTTCAAACAAGCTAACAAATGCATTTTGAGTTCACTTTATAATTGCTTAGTAAAAATTTTCAAAATAAGACAATATTTCGTGTTTGGGAATTCGAGAAATCGTGCCCTATCGTGCTGGGTTTCGGTTTTCTGTTTGACCAAATAACCAAATATCCTTTTAAAATTTTGGTCCATGTTTTCAAAAATAAGACAATGTTTTGTGTTTGGGAATTCGAGAAATCGTGCCCTATCGTGCTGGGTTTCGGTTTTTCGATTGTCCAAATAATTGAATATCCTTATAAAAATATCAATGCATGAACTTTGGAAATCGCGAGAGGATCTTGGCATCGAGGGTTTAAAACGTCATATCCTATCGTGCTGGATGTGATATTTTATTCCTTTGGAACAAGTGAATCTCAACATCCAATTCGAGTTATTTTAAAATTTTAAAAAAAAGGGAATTGTATTCTAAAATCGTTTCAAATTTTTGGCATTAGGACATCAATAAATCAATTAGGTACCAATCTTGGGCGTTGCGAGGGTGCTAATCCTTCCTCGTACGTAACCGACTCCCGAACCCGTTTTTCTTGGAATTCGTAGACCAAAATTAATTTCTCTTAAAATAAAATAAAATGTTTTATAGGTGATCCGATCACACCTAAAAAAAGGATTGGTGGCGACTCTATTTATATTTTAAAGTTGATCCCCGTTTTTCAAACTCGAAAAAAATGGCTTCACAGCTTGGCGACTCCACTGGGGAGGCTACTTGAGAGTCAGGCCATAGATTTATTAAGTTTTGTCCTTTTGATTGAAAACTTGGAAAATTGTTTTGAAAAATCACGTTTCTTTTAATGCATTTATTGATGTTATGATTAAAATCTCGTAGAATACTCTTGCATTGCATTGCATGACTGTTGTGGTCGCACCTTTAAGTGGGAGTGAGAAACTATGCCTTCGTGAGGTTTTCACCTCCGCATGGGCTAGTGAACTGCTTCCGGGATACATCCGGACCTATGTCTTCGTGGGGTTTTCACCTCCGCATGGGCATAGGGATATGTATTCCCCTGAACCGAAGTTGATCCATATGAGCCTATAATGGGTGAGGATTAAGGAATCTGCTGGTTCAGGTACCCTTTTCCTTAGAACTTTACCTCATATAGTGGACCATAGGAACCCACCAGATGTACTAGTGCTAAATGTTAGTGGTTATCCATAGGTGTTTGATTATTTTCCGTTTGCCTTGAATCTTGTTATTTGATACTGACTTGTGTATTTTGTTTACGATTGCATGACATTGCATATTTAAGGAGGAGCCGATTCGTGTTCGGTTACTAAGTTAGAAGGCTTAACATGGAGAATGAATTCCTTGATAGAGTCGAGGATAATGCGGCCGTCTGCACATGGTCAGAGAAGCTACAATTAGAGAAAGGGGACAGTCTGGCTAAAGGATACACATCGGAGCTGTGGGACTTTACCCGCGTGAGTGTGATACAAAATGAGCTGCAAGAGTTGAGAGATATATGGGCCCATTGGGATGAGGGAACTAAGCAATTGTTCTACCAGAATTATGGCGATATACCCTATTTGCTGGATGTCAAGGTGGACAAGTATTTGTTTCGGGCTATGACTCAGTTTTGGAACCTTGCCTATAGTTGTTTCACTTTCAGGAAGGTGGACTTGGTGCCCATTGTAGAGGAATATACGACCTTGCTGCGTTTTCCAAAGATCCAAATTGATAGAGCTTACTCTAAGGCCGCTAATGCCCCGACCTTTGTAAAGAAGTTAATGAGCATTACAGGGATGAGCGAGCCTTGGGTTACGGCTCGAATTCAGCAGAAATGGGATGGTAAATGTGTTCCTTGGGTAATTTTGAGAGACTTGATCTTAGCGCATCCGGATGTAAAGAGGAAAGTTGATATTTTCGCCTTGAGTATTTATGGTTTGGTGATTTTTCCTAAAGCTCTAAGGCATATTGATGAAGCAGTTACTGATTTATTCGATCGCCTTGATAAATGAGTCACACCTATACCTACAATTCTGGCTGAGGCGTTCAGATCTTTGAGCCTGTGTCGGAGGGCAGGTGAAGGAAGGTTTATTGGATGTGCTCAGCTGTTACTGGTATGGTTCCATGGACATTTTTGGAAGGTGGACAATGTCTCTTACCGGGTCTTCTTCGAGAGTTATTCTCTATTAAAAGAGGAAGTTGCTACGCAAAAGAGAGATGATATTTCAGAAGAAAGGTGGATGGCGATACTTCAAAATCTCAAAGAGGAAGATATTGAATGGAGAGCCTTTTGGATGGTCCCTGACGAGATCCTTTATCGGTGTGGGAATTTCGATTACGTACCTTTGCCTGGAATTTGGGGGGCCATCGAATACACTCCTTTGCTTTTATTAAGGCAGTATAAGTCGAGGCAATTTGTACCGGCAACTCACGGACTTGCTCAATGTGAGTTCTCGTATAAAGCAGACAATTATAAGAAAAAGGTTCGAGAGATTTATGATGCTTGGAAGCAGACTCACCGGATGAAGAGATTGGCTGTTGGTTCTACGACGACGCCTGAATATAACGAATGGTTTAGCCAAAGGATTAATGACCATATCCCGGGGCCGAGTTTAGAAGGTGCTCGATCAACGAAAGAATACTTGCAAGTTGTCCCGACAGAGCTAGAGATTATAAGACAGGACTTTGAAAAGAAGTCTCGAGTTCGGGAAAAGGATCGAGCAGCTAGAGGAAGAGAAAATGCACTTGAGATTAGACGTGGAAGTGCAGAAGTCAGAGGCTGAGAAGTTAAAAAAAAGGGAAGAATAGGGTTGAGGAAGATCTGGATAGTTTAAAGACCGACTATAAGAAGATGTGTCTATCGATGAGGACTACTGGTTTAGGAAAAACTTCGGAGCAGTGGCATCAGGAGATTCAAGACGAAAGGACTAAGGTTGATCAATAGGAGGAGAAATTCTGAGAGGCACAAGCACGAAATGAATCTGTGGAAAAAAGCCTCTCAGAAAGCCGAAATGAACAAAGCGAGTTAAAGGCTAGAGTCGCGGAACTCGAGAGATCTCTTCATCATCACCGAAGCCGTAATTCTGTGAAAGAACTAAGAGCAAGTTTGAGCAAATTGAAGAAATGAAAAAGAAGATTGAAGAATTAGAAATGACATTGCAGAATTGTCAAAACCGTATTGAGTCCCTAGAGGTGAATGAAGAGCGTTGGAAAGAGGAGCTTCACTACTCTCAGAATCAAGTTGGAAATAGGGATTACATCATGGGAGAAGCCATAACCCAAATTCGGGAGATAGCTAATTATTTGCAGACTTTGGCGGTACAAGCGGATATATTGAGCGTGCAGTATGAGTCACAGTCAGATCGTGGACAAGAGCTAGCTTCATTACTTAGGAAGATTAAAGCTTTAGGTGCTAGGGCAAGGCCTTTTTTGTAACTTGATTTTATGTAAAGGACTTTGTTTTCTAGTAAAGTTTTCTAAATAAAATTGAATCAAAATCGGCACCTTCTTTGCATTCATGCATTTGCACTTGTTTTCATTTCATTCATATGCATTAAAGGTCATTAAAAGATTCTAATTGAATAAGAATTATTTCAGCATTAACCTGGACACCGGCAAAACCAAACATCCCTACGGTACCCGAACCAAGACGAAAGATATGGATCAGAGATTAGAAAAACTTGAACAACTCCAAACGGAGATGCGAGATAAACTTCAGCTGCAAATGCAGGAGCAGCTGGCTAAGATCTAACAGGATATGATGGATCGGATGATGGAATCACAAAGAAATATGATGTCTCAATTAACTCAATTACTGGCGGGAGGAATAGACAAAGGGAAAGGCCCTATGGATAATATCATGGAAAGTGATCCTCAATATCCTCTTGGTTTTACTCCAACGCATGTACATGCACCACCAGAGATAAATCCACAAATGCCATCTGTCTCTATCAGGCCACAACAGATTCAGGCCGAAGTCTCGGTACCGATGAATTTCTAGGCTGGCTCAGGCTCTAACCCTGGCCATAATTCAAACAATCCAATTGTTCCTAACTTGGATGAAGTGGTAGGAAGGAAAGAGTAACAACAGAATCCCAAAGGCAATTAGAAGAGAGGTGTAAGTGGTTGGAGGAGAAGTTTAAAGCAATGAAAACTACTGATTTCCGTTGCAGGATCGATGCGAATGATTTAAGCTTGGTCCCAGATCTGGTGCTCCCACTGAAGTTTAAAGTGCCAGAGTTCGAGAAGTACAATGGGACTAGCTGTCTCGAAGCTCACATAACGATGTTCTGTCGAAGAATGACAGGATATGTCAACAACGACCAGTTATTAATCCACTGCTTTCAAGAAAGTCTGACCGGGTCTGCGGCCAAGTGGTACAATCAGTTAACCCATTCGCAAATTGGCTCATGGAAAGACTTGGCTCAAGCTTTCATGAAACAGTACAACCACGTGACAGACATAGCACCTGACAGGTTTACACTCCAAAACATGGGGAAGAAGACGAATGAGAGCTTTAGGCAGTATGCCCAGCGATGGAGGGAGGTGGCGACACAAGTCCAACCCCCACTCTTAGAGAAAGAGACGACCATGCTCTTCATCAGTACTTTGAAGGCTCCCTTCATCAACCACATGCTGGGGAGTGCTACTAAAAGCTTTTCTGATATCGTAATGTCTGCGGAGATGATAGAAAATGCGATAAGATGTGGGAAGATTGAAGCAGGGGAAGACACCAAGAGATCAGCCCCGAGAAGGAGGGAGAATGAGGTAAACAACACGAGCACGTATAACAAGGGTCATCTGAGAGCGATCACGGTGAGCCAGCCAAAAACAACAACTACTAATCATCAGGGTCCCCCGAAACAAGAATCCACCACAAGGGTGAGCGCCGAAAGGATACAGTTCACACCTATACCCATGACATATAAAGAGCTGTACCAGAACCTCTTTGACGCACATGTAGTGTCCCCTTTCTACTTAACACCGCTGCAACCCCCGTTTCCTAAGTGGTATGACGCAAACGCCCATTGCGAATATCATGCTGGGATCGCGGGGCATTCAATTGAAAATTGCACCGCGTTCAAGAAGGTAGTCGAAAAGCTAATAAAAATGGGGATCGTAAAGTTTGACGACTCACCCGCACCAAATGTAGCAGGAAACCCCTTACCTAATCATACTGAGCAAGGAGTAAATGGAATAAATGATGATGGGAGGAAAGTCAAATATGAGGTTGCAGAAGTCAGAATCCCATTGAGACAGGTTTGGAAGGAGATGGTGGAGAGATGACCGATTATATCGGATTCGGAAGAGAGGTCCAAAAGCAAGAGGAACCATTGCGAGTTCCATAATAGAGAAGGGCATGGAATCCAGGAATGCACTGAGTTCAAAGCCGTAGTGCAAAATCTGATGGATAATAAAGAGATGGAATTTTACGAGGAGATTGAAGGATCAGAAGGACTAGAGGTTTATGCCTCAGATGAGGGATCAATGAAACGAGTTCAAAAGGGCAGCCGTCCAGTAGTGATCATCTCGAAGCCAAGAGTCAATGAAGCTGGAACACAAGTGGCACCGTGAGTCATAATCCAAAAGCCATCAGTTTTTTCGTATAAGGATAGCAAGAGAGTCCCTTGGAACTATGATTGTAATGTGACGATCCAAGGAAAAGAGAATTCAGCAAAGAAAGATCAAGATACAGGTTCTCATACTCGTAGTGGGAGACGCTATGATTTGGTAAATACCCGACCAGAACCAATAAAAGGGAAAGCTCCAATGGTAGAACAAGAAAGAAAAAAAATCAGGCGAGCCTGAGTCGCCTGTCAATGAGCCGGTGAAAGAAGAAGAAGCTAAGGAGTTTCTAAAATTTTTAAAGCACAACAAATACAGCGTGGTGGAGCAGTTGCATAAACAGCCAGTATGCATATCTGTATTGGCTTTGCTCTTGAGTTCAGACGTGCACAGAAACGCGTTGATAAAGGTTTTGAATGAGACTTATGTGGCCAATAATATCTCGGTCAATAAACTGGACAGATTGATTGGTAACATAAGTGCTGACAATTTCATCTATTTCAATGATGATGAAATTCCGCCAGGCGGTAGGGGATCCACTAAGGCTTTTCATATCACCACCAGATGCAAAAGGTACACACTGTCGGGGGTCTTGATAGACAACGGGTCGGCATTAAACGTATTACCCTTATCCACATTAAACAGATTACCAGTTGATAGTTCACACATGAAAGAGTGCCAGAACATAGTGAAAGCATTTGATGGCACGCAAAGAAGAGTCATGGGGAGAATTGAGATACCCTTATTAATTGGTCCGACTACTTATGAGGTGGATTTCTTGGTCATGGATATCAAGCCCTCCTATAACTGCTTACTAGGAAGACCGTGGATTCACTCAGTGGGAGCGGTACCTTCATCATTACATCAGAAACTGAAGTTGGTATCAGAGGGCCGGCTAGTGACAATAAAGGCCGAAGAGGATATTATTACAGCTGTAACCAGCGATGCACCATATCTGGAGACGAATGACGAGGCAATCGAGTGCTCTTTCCGATCCTTGGAATTCATAAATACAGCCTTTATTACGGAAGGAGACAAAATTCCGGTACCAAAAATCTCTAAAACCACAAGAATGGGATTGTAGATGACCGTAGAAAAAGGAGCTTTGCCAGGAAAAGGGCTAGGAAAATACCTCCAAGGAAAGGTTGAGGTACCGTTGCTAAAGGAAAAATGAGACTGCTTTGGCTTAGGGTTTAAGCCAGACACGAGACAGAGAAAGAAGGAACTCGAAAAGAAGCAAGAGAGGAGAATAGCACGGTTGAGTGGAGAGGAAGTCAAGTGGGAGCCAATGATAATTCCACACATATCCAAAACCTTTGTGTCGGAAGGGGTCATTCATGCTGAGCAGAAGGCTCCAAAAGAAGAAGACATTATAGCAATGTTGGGCAATGTCTACATTAATGCCATATCCGAGGAGACGATTGAAGAGGGGAGCTTGTCAGATATCTACCCTTATGAGCCCGAGAGTGTTCTAAATAATTGGACAGCAGAGGAGATCCCTATAGTGTTTAGAACTATTTCAAAGTAATGTCTCAGAACACTTATTGCTCTAGGCCTAGGAGTAATAAGCATCCTTTGTGAAATAGGCTTATGTCTCAAAAATCTTTAATTCAATAAAAATGCTTCTAAATTTTTTGAGCAAATATTCTTTATTCTTTCCAATTCATCCATAATCATATTATACAGACAATCATTCTTTATTCCGAATATTCTTTTATCCTTCATTTATAATCATACCATACGAATAATTATTCTTAAATTTATTATTTTTTGCATATTCTTTTGTACCTACAACAGGTCCCCGGATATCAATGACATGAGTAACGCTGCTACGAATTTAGAATCTCCTTTTGAGCAAGACGTGTGTCTAGAGGGATCCCAGGACTTTGAAGATGACATAGACGGTGACTTATCTCCGGACTTGCTAAGAATGGTAGAACAGGAAGAGAAACAAATTCTACCTCATAAGGAGACAGTGGAAACTGTGACACTGGAGGAGGGGAAGGTAGTAAATATTGGAACGCGCATAGCTAAAGAAACAAGGCGGGATCTCGTCGAGTTGTTACAGAAATTCAAAGATGTCTTCGCATGGTCATATAAAGATATGCCGGGGTTAAGCACTGACATTGTTGTACACTGCCTCCCCATAAAAGAGGATTGCAAACCGGTTCAACAGAAGCTCCAGAGAATGAGGCCTGATATTGTGCTAAAAATAAAAGAAGAAGTTAAAAAGTAATTTGACGCCAAATTTTTGCAGGAAGTCAAATACCCAGAATGGGTAGCCAACATTGTGCCTGTCCCTAAGAAAGATGGGAATGTACGAATGTGTGTAGATTATAGAGATTTCGATAAGGCCAACCTGAAAGACAATTTCCCTTTGCCTCACATTGATACTTTAGTAGACAACACGGCGGGTTATTCATGGATTTCCTTCATGGATGGGTTCCCGGGGTACAATCAGATAAAGATGCATCCTCAGGACATGGGAAAGACTACCTTCATAACATTGTGGGGTACGTTCTATTATAAAGTGATGCCGTTTGGGTTGAAAAATGTGAGAGCTACATACCAAAGGGCCATGGTGACTTTGTTCCATGACCTAATGCATAAAGAAATCGAAATTTATGTGGACGGCATGATTACA
The DNA here is from genome assembly GCA_025698515.1 of Gossypium sturtianum. Lineage (NCBI taxonomy): Eukaryota > Viridiplantae > Streptophyta > Magnoliopsida > Malvales > Malvaceae > Gossypium > Gossypium sturtianum. Next base: position 17,992,104 of record CM046955.1, on the reverse strand, counting down.
AAGTCTAGAATAGAAGAGGAACATATTCTAGTTTTGAGGAAACTGTTCCTGAGGTTGAGAAAATTCCAACTAAAGCTCAATCCAACGAAATGTACTTTTGGAGCTAGATTTGGCAAATTGCTAGGCTTCATAGTTAGTGGGAAGGGAATCGAGATTGACTCAGACAAGGTCCGAGCTATACAAAAATTGCCTCCACCACGCACTAAAAAAGAAGTTCGAGGTTTCTTGGGAAGGTTAAATTATATTGCTCGGTTCATTTCATAGTTAACTGAGAAATGTGATCCCATATTTCGTCTTCTGAAGAAACAGAATCCTGGCGTGTGGGATGATGAATGCCAGAAAGCTTTTGATAGGGTCAAACAGTACTTGTCAAACCCTCCAGTATTGTCACCTCCATGCCTGGATAGGCCATTAATCCTATATTTGACAGTATTTGATCACTTTATGGGATGTGTGCTGGGTCAACACGATGATTCGGGAAGAAAAGAGAAGGCAATATACTACATCAGCAAGAAATTCACTGAGTGTGAGATGAGATATTCGCCAATTGAGAAATTGTATTGTGCCTTGATTTGGACGACTCGGAGATTGAGGCAATACATGCTATACCACACGACCTGGTTAATCTCGAAATTAGACCCCTAAAGTACATGATAGAGTCAACTGCTTTAAATGGAAGGATGGCCAGATGGAAAATCCTACTTTCTGAATTCGACATCATCTATGTGAGTCAAAAAGCTGTGAAAGGGAGCGCAATAGCAGACTTTCTAGCTAGCAGAGCTCTAGAAGATTATGAGCCTCTGAACTTTGACTTTCCCAATGAAGATTTAATGTATGTGGCAGCTACTGAAGAAGACGCTACAAAGGATCACCTTTGGAAATTAAAATTTGATGGAGCATCAAATGCTATAGGCAATAGAATTGGGGCAGTCTTGGTATCCCCAAATGGAGATCATTATCCGTTCACATGCAAGTTGGATTTTGATTGTACGAATAACATGGCAGAATACGAAGCATGTATCATGGGACTTCGGGCAGCCATAGAACGCAAAATTAGAATGATGGAAGTATATGAAGATTCTGCACTGGTGATCTACCAACTGAAAGGTGAATGGGAGACAAGAGACCCCAAAGTGATCAATTATCGAAGGATAATTCTGGGGTTGATTAAAGAGTTTGATGACATTACCTTCAATTATCTCCCGCGAGACGAAAACCAAATGGCTGATGCTTTGGCTACTTTGGCTTCCATGATCAAAGTGATTAAATAAGAGGATGTAAAACCCATTCAAATAAGTATTTACGAGGCCCCAGCTCATTGCTACAATGTGGAGGAAGAAGAAATGGATGGTCACCCCTGGTACCAAGATATATTGTGATACGTGAGAAATCGTGAATATCCCAAACAAGTGACCGAGAATGATAAGAGGACATTGAGAAGACTAGCATGTGACTATGTCTTAGACGGGGAGATCCTGTATAAAAGAAGAAAGGATCAGGTACTATTGAGATGTGTGGACGCTGTTGAAGCTAATAAAATTCTGGAAGAGGTCCACGAGGGTATTTGTGGAACACATGCTAATGGTTTCACAATGGCTAGACAAATTATAAGATTCGGGTACTAATGGTTTCATAATACCACACGACCTGGTTAATCTCGAAATTAGACCCCTAAAGTACATGATGGAGTCAACTGCTTTAAATGGAAGGATGGCCAGATGGAAAATCCTGCTTTCTGAATTCGACATCATCTATGTGAGTCAAAAGTCTGTGAAAGGAGCGCAATAGCAGACTTTCTAGCTAGCAGCGAGCTCTAGAAGATTATGAGCCTCTGAACTTTGACTTTCCCAATGAAGGTTTAATGTATGTGGCAACCATCAAGAAGACGCTACAAAGGATCACCTTTGAAATTGAAATTTGATGGAGCATCAAATGTCAGAGGCAATGGAATTGGGGCGATCTTGGTATCCCCAAATGGAGATCATTATCCGTTCACATGCAAGTTGGATTTTGATTGTACGAATAACATGGCGAGATCTGAAGCATGTATCATGGGACTTCAGCACCATAGAACGCAAAATTAGAATGCTGGAAGTATATGAAGATTCTGCACTGGTGATCTAACAACTGAAAGGTGAATGGGAGACAAGAGACCCCAAATTGATCAATTATCGAAGGATAGTTCTGGGGTTGATTAAAGAGTTTGATGACATTACCTTCAATTATCTCCCGCGAGACGAAAACCAAATGGCTGATGCTTTGGCTACTTTGGCTTCCATGATCAAATTGATTAAATAAGAGGATGTAAAACCCATTCAAATAAGTATTTACGAGGCCCCAGCTCATTGCTACAATGTGGAGGAAGAAGAAATGGATGGTCACCCCTGGTACCAAGATATATTGTGATACGTGAGAAATCGTGAATATCCCAAACAAGCGACCGAGAATGATAAGAGGACATTGAGAAGACTAGCATGTGACTATGTCTTAGACGGGGAGATCCTGTATAAAAGAAGAAAGGATCAGGTACTGTTGAGATGTATGGACGCTGTTGAAGCTAAGAAAATTCTGGAAGAGGTCCACGAGGGTATTTGTGGAACACATGCTAATGGTTTCACAATGGCTAGACAAATTATAAGATTCGGGTACTATTGGTCTACTATGGAAGGAGACTGCATCAATTATGCTAAGACATGTCACAAGTGTCAGATTTATGGAGACAAAATTCATGTACCTCATTCTCCCTTGCATGTTATGACTTCCCCATGGCCTTTCTCTATGTGGGGCATGGATATCATCGGGCCGATCTCTCCAAAAGCTTCAAATGGGCATCGTTTCATCTTTGTAGTCATCGACTATTTCACCAAGTGGGTAGAGGCTGCTTCATACGCCAGTGTCACTAAATCGGCAGTCAGCAGATTCCTAAAAAAAGAAATAATATGTCGATATGGAATGCCTGAGAGGATCATATCTGACAATGCACTCAACCTGAACAATAGCAAGATAGCAGAGGTCTGTAGTCAATTCAAGATTAGACACCACAACTCGTCACTGTATCGTCCAAAAATGAATGGTGCAGTGGAAGCAGCCAATAAAAACATTAAGAAGATTGTGGGGAAAATGGCTGAAACCTATAAAGATTGGCACGAGAAGTTACCATTCGCTCTCTATGCTTATCGAACATCAGTCAGGACCTCCACCGGGGCAACTCCCTTCTCATTGGTTTATGGAATGGAGGCAGTGTTACCCATCGAAGTTGAAATTCCTTCCCTTCGAGTCTTGTCAGAGCTAAGGTTAGATGAAGCTGAATGGATCCAGTCTCGATACGATCAGTTAAACTTGATCGAGGAAAAAAGGCTAAGGGCTATCCGCCATGGTCAGATGTACCAAAAAAGAATGATGCGAGCTTATGACAAAAAGGTTCGCCCAAGAGAATTTCATTAGGGAGACTTGGTTCTGAAAAAGATCCTCCCCATGCAAAGGGATTTCAGAGGGAAATGGATGCCAAATTGGGAAGGACCTTATGTGGTGAAAAAGACTTTCTCTGGAGGAGCACTGATCTTGGCCGAAATGGATGGGAAGCTTGCCCAATCATATAAATTCGGATTCAGTCAAGAAGTATTATACTTGAAGAGGAAAAGAGGCCAAAGTGAAAACCCGCAAAGGGCACTTTGAAACCTTCTCAAAAAAGAAAAAAAGATGAAAATGAAAAACGGAGAGGCCAAGGTGAAAACCCGAAAAGGGCACCTTGAGACCAAAGGGGTTTTGAGTCGAAAACCCAAAAAGGGCGACTCAAATTACAATCAACGATGGGGAATGCGGTAATCTTGCCATACCTGAATTAAGAAAGAGGAGAGATGTTACGTCCTGGATCGTCAACAGAGTACTCTCGATCTCCTAAACACATATTGAGCTTAAAATAGTCTTCAGAAAGTCCGTACAGAGAAGCTTATGCTGCGATATCCGGGGCATCTATCTTTTCCCCTAATCATTTTGTATTCTAGCAATGTTTGCTTTCTTTAATTAACTTGTTCTTTTCAGATTTCGTTTCTGATATATTCCATTTTGTCCATCATTTATGATTATTTTCAAGCATTTTGTATTGAAGCAATGATTAATGGACTAATAATACTTTCGCAAAAGGAGTTTTTCATATTACTCTGAAAACTTCTAAATAATACGAGAACCTGAAACAGGACTTTTATTTAGAACTCACCAAGCCTAAGGGTTGGAAACATTTGAGAAGGAAACTTTAAACGGTGACCATTTCTTCAGACTTTCTGTCAAAAAATGTCGGTTGAACAAGAAGACAAGATATTACGTTTATGATACAACCTGGAAGAACAATGAGCAATGTCAATCCTAAGCGTTTAAAAAGGGATCATTCTCATGAAATTCTGAATTCGTGCAAAACACATTTAGTTAGGAGCATTCGATTCAATCTAATCATTGCATCCTAATCATTCTACAAAAAATCATTCTCATGACATTCTGCATTCATGCGAATGTCACCCATAATACATTCAGCCAGGAGCATTTGATTCATTCCGATCATGGCATCCTAATCATTATGCATAATTCCATAAATCGATTCTACAGGTCATGTTCCCTAGAGGACGGTGTAACAAGATCGACGAAATTACAGATCTTATCTCTCTGAAGTTGCAGTAGAGCAGATCAAAACAAACCTTATCTCCCTGAAGTTACAGTGGAATGGGTTGAGGTCACAAGTCTTATCTCCCTGAAGTTGCAGTGGAGCAGACTGAAGACAGTTAATCCTATCTCTCTGAAGTTGTAGTGGAGCGGATTAAAACGACGAATCCTATACCTCTAAAGTTGCAGTAGGTTGGATTGAATTTACCATACAAGTCTTATCTCCTTGAAGTTGCAGTGGAGCAGACTGAAGACGGCGAATCTTATTTCCCTGAAGTTGCAGTGAAACAGATTGAAGCCATAAAATACAGATCTTATCTCTCTGAAGTTGCAGTAGAGCAGATCAAAACAAACCTTATCTCCCTGAAGTTGTAGTGGAGCAGGTTGAAGTCACAAGTCTTATCTCCCTGAAGTTGCAGTGGAGCAGACTGAAGATAGTTATTCCTATCTCCTTGAAGTTGCAGAGGAGCGGATTAAAATGACAAATCCTATACCTCTGAAGTTGCAGTAGGTCGGATTGAATTTACCATACAAGTCTTATCTCCCGAAGTTGCAGCGGAGTAGACTGAAGATAGCAAACCTCATCTCCCCGAAGTTACGGCGGAGCAGATTGAAGCTGCAAGTCTAATTTTCTTGAATTGGATCGAGGCGCTAGTTCCTATGCCTTTGAAGATGCAGTGGGATGGAATGAAGCTACTTGAAGAAAAAAGCACCGAATGAAGTCAAGATTCGACAAAACCGAGCAAAATTGGCCCTTTTAAAGTCTTTGCTCTATTCTCGTTACACGGCAATGAGCAAAGAGGGGCAGCTGTAGAGCCCAAAATTTGCCCGGACCCATTATAAACCATATTAAAAAAATAAAAGAATAAATAAAAAAACCATTAAAAGTCCCTAGTCCATTTACAATTCATAAAATTAATATTCAAATGGCCCAAATTAGGACCCAAATAAACTAAACCATTATACAATTTTGGCCCAAACCTAACAAAACCCGTTTCTAAATTAACCCAAAACCTATAGGCCCAACAGAGCCCAATGCGGAACAGGCCCGAATGGCCCAAATTTTTGATAGCTCCAGAAACCCTAGAGGGTTCTAGAATCAGCCAGCGCCGCAGCCTCCCCCACGCGTGCCTCCATGCACGCCTCCACAGCCTCCGTACCGCCAGCAAACCTCCGTACGCCACGTCTGCCTTCTGTACCTGCAAACAAATAGCAGAGAAACAACATCGAATTGAGAATATAGAAAAAGAGCATTGTATTTTCGTTTTTTTCTTTCTTTTCTTTCGGCTATATAAACAAAAAGCCGATGAATGTATAAAGGAGAGACCATACACACTGTTACGCATACAGAATATATACAGAATACCAAAAAAAGAAAAGTTTTCTAAAAGGTGATTTTCAGTCCTCGATATTTTTTTCTTCTGCCTTCTTTGAATCTTTGTTTTATTTGTTCGCATAAAAGTCTAAAAAAGGGGGAATGGATTTACCTTCGAAATATGGACCGTAGGACTGCTTTCTTCGTCGTAATCGGAGCAAAGCGGTCCTTCGAGGCAGAGAACGTGAAGCGTTCGGGTCTGGTTTGAAAGAGCAGTCGATTGAGGCCTGAATCGGCCACTAATTGCCGATTTTCATGGCGTTGTAGTGGCCGGATGGTGATTTCTCTCTGCGGCGGAGAACAAAAAGTTTTTTTTTCTGTTTAAAGTGGCTAAAGGGTTAGTGATTAGGATTAATTTTTGAGTTTTATTAAGACTTATGAAACGGCACCGTTTAGGGCCTGTTTCAGTGGCTCTAAAACGGTGCCATATAGATCACAACCCGATTCGTCCGAACCGCTCCTAGCTCATGACCCGCGTGTTTTTAGACTAGGGTATAATTGCAACCCTAGTCCCTCTGGCTTTCAAGCAGATTGCAATTGGGTCCTATCGCCCTACTTTGTTTTTTTAATTTGGCCATATTATTTTCTTTCATTTTTAATTTAATCCTTCTTCGTTATTATTGTCGTTTCATTAACTATCTTTTGTATTATTAACATTATTCTTATTATTATTTCTTATATTATTATTACTGTTTTATTTATTATTGTTACCATCATTATTATTATTTTATTTATTAGTATTATTATTGTTATTATTAATATTATTTTTACTATTATTATCGCTTATTAACATATTTTCTTTATAATTCATTTTTATCATTGTATTTTCTGTTATTACTATTATTATTATTTCATTATTTTTAAACTATTGCATATAGTATTTATTCATTTACTATTAGCTTCTATTTTTGTTATTATTCTATTCTATGTATATACTATTGATTTTATATTATTTTATGTATATATTTTCTTTAAAATCTATTATGAATATAATTTGTTTCTTTAGAAGATCCTATTTTAAATTATATATTTATTCCAAATACTTTACATATCATTATTTTATATATATATATATATATATTATTTTATATCAAGTTTTTTTTTACATGTGATTAACACATATTATTTTTCATATATCATTTGCTTATTTGCTTGCTATCGTATGAACTCAAATTCATTTCCTTCAAATTTCATATTATGATCATTCATTAGTACTATATTCTATTCATGTATATTATTCCGTGTTTGTAACTTTGTTTTTTTTATTATCACATCGTAATTCAAACTTTAAAGTTTTAATTGACATTAGTCATTTCACTATTATTTCAAACAAGCTAACAAATGCATTTTGAGTTCACTTTATAATTGCTTAGTAAAAATTTTCAAAATAAGGTAATATTTCGTGTTTGAGAATTCAAGAAATCGTGCCCTATCGTGCTGGGTTTCGGTTTTCCGTTTGACCAAATAACCAAATATCCTTTTAAAATTTTGGTCCATATTTTAAAAAATAAGGCAATGTTTCGTGTTTGGGAATTCGAGAAATTGTGCCCTATCGTGCTGGGTTTCGGTTTTTCGATTGTCTAAATAATTGAATATCCTTATAAAAATCTCAATGCATGAACTTTGGAAATCGCGAGAGGATCTTGGCATCGAGGGTTTAAAACGTCATATCCTATCGTGCTGGATGTGATATTTTATTCCTTTAGAACAAGTGAATCTCAACATCCAATTCGAGTTATTTTAAATTTTTTTAAAAAAAGGGAATTGTATTCTAAAATCGTTTCAAATTTTTGGCATTAGGACATCAATTAATCAATTAGGTACCAATCTTGGGCGTTGCGAGGGTGCTAATTCTTCCTCGTACGTAACCGACTCCCGAACCCGTTTTTCTTGGAATTCATAGACCAAAATTAATTTCTCTTAAAATAAAATAAAATGTTTTATAGGTGATCCGATCACACCTAAACAAAAAGGATTGGTTGCGACTCCATTTATATTTTAAAGTCGATCCCCGTTTTTTAAACTCGAAAAAAATGGCTTCGACATGCTAGATGTTGGGATTCACCAAGAATTCGAGCAGGATGCATGCTTGAATTCTCGAATTAGAGTATGACATCCATTCAAACTATAGTACAAAATAATAATTTCAATTATATACTTACTGATAATTTTTAAATCCTTGCGTCAATATTATATAATTAAAATTTTAGAAATACTAACCTCCATTTCTGATCGTTGATCTAACAGGAGAGCCGTATATCTTGAAGCTCCTCTGGTAATTCCACATAAGTCGGCCCATGGTTCCACCTATTGAAATATTACGTTAATACAAAAAATTAATATTTAAAATTTTTTATTATGGTAAATATATTATCTAATGAATTTTGCCTTGTTACAAGTGGGAATCTATAAGGGTAGTCAACTCGAGGATGTAAAAATGGTAGTTGGTACCACGCCCATGGTTGTAGTAGGAGCATGCAACCACTATTTTTAATTTTCTGTGGTTGCGTCGCCCATCACATCTATCGGTTCAACGTCGCCAATATTGCTGATCCCCAATTGAGTTGGCTCATTTCTTTAAGTCCACGAATTGTAGCATCCACCTTAAATGTTCAAGATATCGCAATTTGTCGAACATTAGAAGACCCTCGGTTATCCTAAGGATATATCCTTGAGCGTATTGTTCCCTTTTAAGTGGACTCAACTCCGCATCGAGCTCATCGAAATTTCTTTTAAACCAATTCATGTCTGTCTGGGCACCATAAATCTTGTCCGGAACCTTTACTAATAGTTGGTTGCTAATCGTTGTGTTTATGCGATGTCAAAGTCTTAAAATTTATAAATGAGAATGATCGAACCTGGAAACTAACTATGACAACGATTTGAGGCAAGCGCACCTATCGAATAGTAGTATAGTTAAGGCAAGACCGGAATGTCGAACCCAAAGGAACTAAAAGTACTAATACTAACTTTCTTTTTATTATCTAGCCTAAAATAAAGGGAATTTGTTGTTTAATCTAAATTAACTAATTATTAAACTAATGACTCTAAGACAAAGAAGAATGAATTTGGGGAAAATACTTGTGGGAAAAACCAATTGATAAAGACAATACCCAAGGAAGAATCCACCTAGACTTCACTTGTTATCTAACTCTGAACCAGACGAGTTATTCACTTGACTTGATCCGTAAGATTTCCTAATGTATATTAAACCCTCTCTCGAAGCGAATAACGTCTAACCCTAGGTTGATTAATTGAAATATCTTTCTAATTAAAACCCCTAGAATTGCATTAACTCGATCTATGGAATCCCATATTAGGTTTCACCCTAATCCGGAAAAATCTCGTCACCCTATCTCTAGGCGCGCAATCAACTCCGCTTAACTATGCTAGATCTACTCTTAGGCAGGGGCTTTTGCTCCTCCACCTAAGCACATCAAACTTGAATCAATATCCCGAAAATATCAACACAAGAATTAATAACACATAATTAAGAACAAGTCAAATATTTATCATATAGTTCAGCAAACGATAACAATATTCATCTTAGGGTTCATCCCCCTCAGGTATCTGAGGGTTTTGTTCATAACAATAAAAGAAAACATCTCAGAAGAAAAGATAAAAAAAATATAAGAAATCCCTAAAACCCCCTAAAGGAATTGAAGGAGAGATCCTCCGTCTTGAGTATGATTCCAGCTTCTTGAGATGGATCAACTGGCTATCTTCAAGTAAACCTCCACAAATCTGCCTCCTTTGGCCTAGCAAGACGCCCCTTGACAACAGCCTTGGGCCCCCCTTTTAGGTCATACTTAGGGTGTTTATATAGGCTTTGGAATATGTTTCTTTGCCCCTAAGTATCCTAATCCGAGTGAAATTTCTCTTTTTCACGGTAGGGGCACGGTCATGGCACACGCCCGTGTAAATCGTGGGCAAGCTGTGTGGAGTCCGTTGATTAGGCACGGCCGTGTGGTCTTGGGCCCAGGCCGTGTTGATAAACTGAAATAGTAACATATTTTAATCCCACATTTAGCATACTTTTGAATGATTTATCCATTGATTTATGTAAAAAGGTGCTCCTAATCCTTTCTTTTCATGTTATATACTCAGGGAAGCACCGGAGGATGAAAAGAACAAGAAACGGGCTTAAAACGGGCCAAATGGGCCAAAGCACGAAATTGACACGGCCTGGGCCCAAGACCACACAGCCGTGCCTCATAAAAGGAGTCCACACGGCCTGGCCACGATTCACGCGGGCGTGTGCCATGGGTGTGTCCCTGCCGCGGCCAAGTGGAGTTTTACTCGAATTTGGATGCTTGGAGGCAAAGAAACACACTCCAAAGTCTAATTAAACCCCCAATTAGGAGTTGCACTCAAATTTGGATACTTGGAGGCCAAGTAACACATCTCAAAGCCTATATAAACACCCTAGGGGGCAACTTAATCGGGGGAGTGCGACAAAAGCCTTCTGTCAGGGCTTTTGTCAGGCGGTTAGCTAGGCCAAGGGGCCCAAATCCATCGTTTAGGGGCATCTTGCTAGGCCAGAGAAGGCAGATTTTTGGGGATTCACTCAGGGATAGCCAGTTGATCCATCTTAAGAAGCCGAAATTCTACTCAAGACGGAGGATCTCCTCTTCAATTCCTTCAGGGGGTTTTAGGGATTTCTTATGTTTTGTGTTATCTTTTCTTCTGAGATGTTTTTCTTTATTGTTATGAACTAAACCCTTCAGATACCTGAAGGGGATGAAACCTAGATGAATCTTGTTATTATTTTCTGAACTATATGATAAATACTTGATTTGTTCTTAATTATGTGTGCTTAATTCTTGTGTTGATATTTCACGGATATTAATTCAAGTCGAATGTGCTTAGGTGGTGGAGCAAAAGTCCCTGCTTAAGAGTAGATCTAGCATAATTAAGCGGAGTTGATCGCACGCCTAGAGATAGGGTGACGAGATTTTGCTGGATTAGGGTGAAACCTAATATGGGAATCCATAGATCGATTTACTGCTATTCTAGGGGGTTATTATTCGAGAAAGAGATTTTCGTTAATTAACCTAGGGTTAGACGTTATTCGCCTCGAGAGAGGGTTTAATATACTTTAAGGAGTCCTACGGATCAAGTCAAGTGAATAAATCGTCTGGTTCAGTGTTAGATAACAAGTGAAGTCTAGGTGGATTCTTCCTAAGGGTATCGTTTTAATCAACTGAGTTTTTCCCAAGTATTTCCCCAATTCATTCTTTTTGTCTTTGCGTCTTTAGCTTAGTAATTAGTTAATTTAGATTAATAAACAACTTCACTTATTTTAGGCTAAATAATAGAAAGAAAGTTAGTATTAGTACTTTTAGTTCCTTTGGGCTCGACAATCCGGTCTTGCCTAAGCTATACTACTGTTCGATAGGTGCACTTGCCTCAATCGTTGTCATAGTTAGTTTCCAGGTTCGATCATTATCTTTATAAATTTTAAAACTCTGACTTCACAGCGATCAAGTTTTTGGCACCATTGCCGGGGAACTAAAATATTAAGAAAGCTCTATTTTTATTACTTTAGCCTTTTTTTTTGTAATTTTTTTTTACTTTGCTAAATTTTCTTTTATTTGCTTTTGTCAGGAAAATTTTAGTTTATAGAGGAGATGGCACTGAATAACTATCAGTGGCAAGTTATGAGGACAAAGCCAACGAAAGCAGCCGATATCTACAACCTCGACCCAACAACTAGACTATCAAACCAGTTAGAGATGTTACATAAAAAATTTGATGGTTTATACGGTTCCTCGCAGGCACATCCAGTTATGCAGTGTGAAACAAGCGAAGGCGTGGCGAATCCTGAGTACCCACCCTACGGATATGGCATAGAGAACGAACAAGTCAACTATATGGGTAACTATGCTAGACCTCAAAATAATTTTTATGATAACACTTATAATGCAGGTTGGAGGTACCATCCCAATTTCTCGTGGGATGATCAAAGTAGCCAAAGACCGAAACTTCCTCCAAATTTTCAACAACCACCTTACCAACGGGAAGAAGAGTCGAACCTCGAGGAGATGTTGACAAAATTCATGGCAGCCACAGATAACTGTCTCCAAGACACTGAGACCACCCTTAAGAATCAACAGGCATCAATTAAAGGGATCGAGAGCCAAGTTGGGGAACTTACTAAGACAGTTGGACAACTTACTAACACAGTTGGACAACTTGCAAAGATAATCTCAGAACAACTACAAGAAAGCTTGCCAAGCAACACTGAAACTAACCCAAAAGAGCAACCTCAAGCCGTAACAGCTCATGATAGTGAAGGGTTAGACGAACCAAACCCAAGGGAAGAACCTGTGGTAAGTGAAGGTAAGGTTGAAGTGTGCCATGATATACCAAAACCGGCAATTACAGAGTACCAACCTCGTGTGCCATATCCCGATGCAATAAAGAAAGACCACACAGAGGAAGAATTCGGTGAATTTACACTTCGTGTAGACGATGAAACAATCACTCTTCAAGCTCTTGACTCAGCTAGAACATCGAGTAATAAATGTACAAACGTTAATTCTATTGATAACCATTTGGTTCAACCTTCTTTACAGGAAGCATCACGAAATCACCTAGCTGAGCTAGATCTTAGACCTCGTACCCATAAAGAAATAATTCATGAAGAACTAAGGCTTCAGGTCGATGAATTAGACGAGTGGAAAACACACTTTAAAGAGAAACTAGGAATACACGAAGTGAAACCAAAGGAAACCCCAGACGAGCTGATAGGAACAACAAATCACTTCAAAATAGGGGACTAGGTATTGTTGAATAAGGAAGACCCTCGAATCACCAATTCAGACCTCAAGACGAATGAAGAAATCCCTTTTGAGGTAATTAATGTCTTCCTATACGGCACAGTCGAGGTAAGCAATCCTAAATTCAACAGTTTTGAGGTAAACATTACTCGACTTAAACTATTTATTAAAAACCGAATTGATCGCATGAGAAAGGATTTTCACCTCCTCAAACCACCATGACCATGCGAATGAGAGGTAAAGTCTAGCTTAAGACTATAAACGAGCGCTTCTCGGGAGGTAACCCGAGCACTAACCCCATTAATTTTTACATTTTTAATTCTTCGTTTTAGCACCTAACTATAAACTAACCAAAAGTGCAGATTTCCAGACCACACGACCTTACACACGGCCGTGTGGCCACCACAGGAAGGTACAAGGGCGGGGGCAACCACCAGATCCATAATTTTTATTTAACCCCCTTCTTCCTTTTTCTTTTCCAGTTGTTTTTCTTTTTTCATTTTCCATTATTTACTTTTATTTTTATTTTTATTTCTTTTAATTTTCTTTTATTTTCTTTATCATTTTCTTCTTATTATTCATTCCATTTAGATTTAGCTTAGGATACAATAAAATTAGGATGGCTGCTTCGAGGACTCAAATAGTTCAAGACGCTCCCCCACGTTCACCTTTGCCAATTCCTATCCGGTTTCTTTTCATTGACTCCATCCAAAATTCAGGAAGTTTCACTTCTCCCCCTATCTTATGATTTTATTATTATTTTTATATTAATTATCTTTGTACATTGAGGACAATGTACATATTAAGTGTGGGGGGAATAACTATAGTATTATTTGAAAATCCTGAATTATGTCTTGTTTCTTAAAGTAAGTTTCTCATATTATCATTATAATGAAATTCCTATGATTTATGACTTTTATTGATATGTTTTAGATTAAGTCATTGATAATTGTGCATTGATAATTAAATTCTAAGATACTAGAGAATCAAACATGATAAGTCTATTTTTCGGTATTAAATTTTTTTTTCTAGGTTGTCTACCTGAATTTGAATATTACTTTGAAATTTAAAATTTACGAGGTTGATATCAAAATACCCATAATTTTTGTGAGATTTTGAGCCTTATAAGAGCATATATCCTTTTTCTTGCTCACTTTATTGATTATGAGTATGTCAACACTGATTTGTTATTCTAGAACTTGCATCGATTATACATGTTGAGACCACATCTTTGACTTGATATACTGAAATAATAAAGGCACCTAGGATTTAACCCACTTACTCCATAAAAAGCCTACCTTCATAATTAACCCCTAGTGAACCCCTTTGATCCTAACAAACCTTTTTATTGACTCACCCACTAATATTAACCCAAAACCCTTTGTATTTGTTATCACCATTCTTCTTGACTACCCTTTTTGTCGAGATTTGATTTTGAGCGGTTACCTAACTATGTTCTATATTTCAGTTGTTAAAGTACTTTCTTATTATTGTAAATATTTAATTATTTGTTCTTAAAAAAACGACGAAGTATATTCATTATTAGTCTTATAATTAAGTGAGCTTACATATTTAAATTCCACATCTTGAAGAAAAAGCTCGTATTATTAGTATTACAAGTTTATGTGATTATTAAGGATTAGTTCATTTTTCTAGTTAGGTAATTTGTCAAGTCAATCTCGATTCTAACCCTCTAATTCAGCCTTTATCCACACCTTTAACCTAAGCCCCGTTACAACCCTGTTAAAAACCTTTTGGTTTGTGTATCATCTCATATTATAGTGGTGGAGATTTGATTTTCATGCAAGCCTATGGGATTAACTTTTCATGTTTGACTTTTGAGTGCCTAATTTTGAACCTTAAACACTTTGAGTGATTTGAGTGAGTCTCTAGTGAGGATGTCAATCCTTGTCGGTTTTGAATTAAAGGCGATTATTTAGATAAGGAAAGACGCCTATATTTTCGAGCTACAAATCTATGACTTAGATTGTTTGAATCCTTAGGACTCTTTGAGTTGAATTATCCATGTATAAATTATCTCTGAATTATGATGAAACACTATCAATGACTATTATGAATTGAAGGAAGTTCGTTTTAATTATGAGTTGAGAATTTTGCTTGAGGACAAGAAAAAGCTTAAGTGTGGGGGTATTTGATAAACCGAGATAGTAACATATTTTAATCCCATATTTAGCATACTTTTGAATGATTTATCCCTTGATTTATGTAAAAAGGTGCTCTTAATCCTTTCTTTTCATGTTATATACTCAGGGAAGCACCGGGGGATGAAAAGAATAAGAAACGGGCTTAAAATGGGCCAAAGCACGAAATCGATACGGCCTGGGCCTAAGACCACACGGTCGTGCCTCATGAAAGGAGTCCACACGGCCTGACCATGATTCACACGGGCGTGTGCCATGGGCATGTCCCTGCCGTGGCCAAGAGGAGTTTTACTCGGATTTGGATGCTTGGAGGCAAAGAAACACACTCCAAACTCTAATTAAGCCCCCAATTAGGAGTTGCACTCAAATTAGGATACTTGGAGGCCAAGTAACATATCTCAAAGCCTATATAAACACCCTAGAGGGCAACTTAATCGGGGGAGTGCGACAGAAGCCTTCTGCCAGGGCTTTTGTCAGGCGGTTAGCTAGGCCAAGGGGCCCAAATCCATCGTTTAGGGGCGTCTTGCTAGGCCAGAGAAGGCAGATTTGTGGGGATTCACTCAGGGATAGCCAGTTGATCCATCTCAAGAAGCCAGAATTCTACTCAAGACGGAGGATCTCCTCTTCAATTCCTTCAGGGGGTTTTAGGGATTTCTTATGTTTTGTTTTATCTTTTCTTCTGAGATGTTTTTCTTTATTGTTATGAACTAAACCCTTCGAGATACACGAAGGGGATGAAACCTAGATGAATCTTGTTATTGTTTTCTGAACTATATGATAAATACTTGATTTGTTCTTAATTATGTGTGCTTAATTCTTGTGTTGATATTTCATGGATATTAATTCAAGTCGAATGTGCTTAGGTGGTGGAGCAAAAGTCCCCGCTAAGAGTAGATCTAGCATAATTAAGCGGAGTTGATCGCACGCCTAGAGATAGGGTGACGAGATTTTGCCGGATTAGGGTGAAAACTAATATGGGAATCCATAGATCGATTTACTACTATTCTAGGGGGTTATTATTCGAGAAAGAGATTTTCGTTAATTAACCTAGGGTTAGACATTATTCGCCTCGAGAGAGGGTTTAATATACATTAGGGAGTCCTACGGATCAAGTCAAGTGAATAAATCGTCTGGTTCAGTGTTAGATAACAAGTGAAGTCTAGGTGGATTCTTCCTAAGGGTATCATTTTAATCAACTGAGTTTTTCCCAAGTATTTCCCCAATTCATTCTTTTTGTCTTTGTGTCTTTAGCTTAGTAATTAGTTAATTTAGATTAATAAACAACTTCACTTATTTTAGGCTAAATAATAGAAAGAAAGTTAGTATTAGTACTTTTAGTTCCTTTGGGCTCGACAATCCGGTATTGCCTAAGCTATACTACTGTTCGATAGGTGCACTTGCCTCAATCATTGTCATAGTTAGTTTCCAGGTTCGATCATTATCTTTATAAATTTTAAAACTCTGACTTCACAGCGATCACGTGTCGATTTCGTGATGTGGCCCATTTGGCCCGTTTTAAGCCCGTTTCTTGTTCTTTTCATCCTCCGGTGCTTCCCTGAGTATAAAACATGAAAACAAAGGATTAAGAGCACCAAATGACATAAAATAAGGGATAATTCATCCAAAAGCATGCTAAATGTGGGATTAAAATATGTTACTTTTACGATTTATCAAATACCCCCACACTTAAGCTTTTGCTTGTCCTCAAGCAAAATTCTCAACTCATAATTAAAAAAAACTTCCTCAATTCATGATATTCATCAATAATGTTTCATCATAATTCGAAGATAATTCATACATAGATAATTCAACTCAAAGAGTCCTAAAGATTCAAACAATCTAAGTCATACATTTTTGTAGCACAAAACATAGGTGTTTCCCCTCATCTAAATAATTACCTCTGATTCAAAACTGACAAGAATTGACATCCTCACTAAAGATTCACTCAAATCACTCGAAGTGTTTAAGGTTCAGAATTAAGCACTCAAACGTCAACCATGAAGAGTTAATCCCATAGGCTTGCATGAAAATCAAATCTCCACCACTATAATATGAAATGATGCATAAATCAAAAGGTCTTTAACCGGGTTGTAACGGGGCTTGGTTAAAGGTGTGGATAAAGGCTGAATTAGAGGGTTAGAATCGAGATTGACATGACTAATTACCTAACTAGAAACAACGAACTGAATATAAAAAAATTACATCAATTGAAAACTCATAACACTAATAATAACACGAGCTTCTTCTAAAGATGTGAATTTAACTGTTTTGAGCTCATAGAACATAGAACTAATAATGAATATACTTCGTTTTTTTTAGAACAAATCACAAATACATAATAAATGATGAATTTACTATCGAAATAATTAGGCAATCGATCAAATCAAATCTCGATATAAGGGTAGTCAAAAGGAATGGTGATAACAAAAACGAAGGGTTTTGGGTTAATATTAGCAGTTGAGTCAATAAAAAGGGTTGTTAGGATTAAACGGGGTTCACTAGGGGTTAATTGTGAATGTAGGCTTTTAGTGGAGTAAGTGGGTTAAATCCTAGGTGCCTTCATCATCTCTGTATATCAAATCAAAGGTGTGGTCTCGATATGTATAATCGATGCAAGTTCTAGAATAACAAATCAATGTTGACACACTCATAATCAATAAAGTGAGCAAGAAAAAGAATACATGCTCTATAAGGCTCAAAAGCTCACAAAAATTATGGGTTTTTGATGTCAGCCTCGTAAATTTCAAACTTCAAAGTAATATTTAAATTCAGGTAGACAACCTAGAAAAAATTTTAATTCTGAAAAATAGACTTATCATGCTTGACTCTCTAGTATCTTAGAGTATAAATCATCAATGCATAATTATCAATGACTTAATCTCAAAGATATCAACAAAAATCATAAATCAAAGGAATTTTCATTCTAATCATAATATGAGAAACTTACTTTAAGACAAGGCATAATTCAGGATTTGAGAATAATTTAAAAAGTTTGGCACTTTTAAGATTCACCCCCCACACTTAAGATGTACATTGCCCTCAATGTACAAAGATAGATAGGAATTCATAAGATCAAAAGATAGGAGAGATGAAACTTCCTGAATTTTGGATGGATTCCTTGAAGGATGCGAAAATATGTTGGAGGGTCGTCCTTGATGGTGGTGTGGCTATGGTCGTGGTCGTGGTGGTCGCCCATTATTGCTTTGCGCTAGATGAAGAAATTGGGTAGCTCGTGGAGAATTAGCCAGGATATAATAATAATTTAAACTATACTAATTCTATAATTAAAGAAAAGCAAGCTAAAGTGAAAGAAAATAAAAAGTGAAATAGAATTAAAAGAAAAGATTAATAGACCGAAGAGTCCTTATTGTTGGGTGGTTCGCGGGGTGGGTGTGATTTCTAAGGCTGCGGTGGTGCTGGTGGTCGTGTTCGAGGTGTGATTCCCTAGTAGCATGTAGAACCTAAAACTAAAAAACTAAAATAGAATAAACTAAATTAAGCAAAAGAAAGTCAAAGAGAAGGAAAATAAAGGAGAAGAGTAAAGAAGAAGTAGAATTAAATGGTCTCAAAGACCCTTGATTTGTCGAATATATGAAGCGGCCAGCATGAACTTATGTAGACCGGTCTCCCACAGGGAGACTGTGCATGGATCCTTCCGCCACTTCGACATAGATGTGGTGTGGCTCGATGGTTGGGGAAAATATTAGAGAAGGAAAGTAGGGAGAGGTCTGAGAGAGAAAAGGAAAGGAAAATGGGATGGAAGAGATGGGGGGTGGGTGTTTTAAATAGAAATCTCAAGTCTGGTACGTTCCCACGCCCGTGTACCATGGGCGCGTTGAGTCACACGGCC
The DNA here is from genome assembly GCA_025698515.1 of Gossypium sturtianum. NCBI lineage: Eukaryota > Viridiplantae > Streptophyta > Magnoliopsida > Malvales > Malvaceae > Gossypium > Gossypium sturtianum. The sequence goes on along the minus strand of CM046955.1, from coordinate 17,973,282 downwards.
GTGTTGTGCTTCGTTCGTTTCTCCCACGCCCATGTTCAAGTCGCCACGCCCATGTTTGATGAAATAGTGTCGACCATGGTCTCCTAGCACGGGCGTGCCCCCCCCGTGTGGATTTCTCGGTGTCGGCCACGGCCATATCGCACGGCCGTGGTGGGGTAGTTGGGTCCGTGACTCGAAGATACGATCTGTCCTGACTCGTACCATCTCTGCCATGTCAGTATGGAGATTCGGTGCATCCACACGGCCACGACCACGGCCGTGTGTAAGGCCGTGTGGTATGGAAATTGGCCTTGGTTAGTTTATAGTTAGTTGCTACAAAGGAGAACTAAGAGTGAAAATAAAATAAAACAGAAAGAGTAATGGAGTTAGTGCTCGGGTTGTCTCTCGAGAAGCGCTCGTTTAAAGTCTTAAGCTAGACTTACCTCTCGTTTACATCATCAGGGTGGTTTGAGGAGTTGAAAGTCCTTCCTCATGCTATCGGTTTCATTATCATGATAAAGTTCAAGTCGAGATGCGCTTATATTGAAAGTACCAAAAATAGGATTACTTACCTCGACTGTTCCGTATGGGAAAACACTGATTACCCTAAAAGGGATTTCTTTGTTTGTGTTAGGGTCAGGAGGAGATATTCGAGGGTCTGCTTTATCTATCAATACTTGATCTCCGATTTTGAACTTGTCTGCTTTATGGATTGGCTCTGGTTCTGCTTCGTGTATCCCTAATTTTTCCTTGAAATGCGTCTTCCACTCGTCTAGATCATCGATCTGAATCCTTCGTTCCTCATGAGTTATTTCTTTGTTGGCACGGGTATAGGACCGGGTTCAGTTGTGTTCTTTTGTGGTGCTTCCTGAAAAGAAGGGTTAACCGAATGGTTACCCATAGAAATTATTTTCTCACCTTGATTACTCAATGTTCTAGCCGAATCGAGAGCTTGGAGAGTGACAGTTTCATTACCTACACGAAGTATGAGTTCTCCTGCATCAATATCAATTTTAGTCCTGGCAGTTGCTAAAAATGGTCTTCCTAAGATTAAGGGGATACTATTGTCCTCATCCATGTCTAAAACGACAAAGTCTACTGGGAATACGAATTTTTCAACTTTTACGAGTACATCTTCGATTATACCCCTAGGAATTCTAACAGTTTTATCAGCTAATTGAATGCTCATCCTAGTTTGTTTGGGTTTCCCTAGACCTAGTTGTTTAAACATTTTATAAGGCATGACATTTATGCTTGCCCCTAAATCAGCTAACGCATTATCAATAGATAGACTACCAATTAAGCATGGAATTGTAAAACTCCTGGATCTTTTAATTTCCGTGGTAGTCTATTTTGCACATTCCGAGCACATTGCGCTTAGTTCCGCATGTGATGCCTCGTCTATCCTTCGCTTTTTCGTCAACAGCTCTTTTAAAAATTTTCTAGAATCTGGCATCTGCGAAAGAGCTTCAAGTAACGGTAAGTTGATATGTAATTTCCTTTAAAAGTTTAAGAAACTTACCGAACTGTTCCTCTGTGTCGTCTCTATTCATTGCTTCGGGATATGGTATGCGAGGTTGGTACTCTTTGATTGTCGGTTTGTGCTTGTTATTACTTACCTCAACCTTACCTTCTTCGACCACATTCTCTTGCCTTAAATTGGGCTCATCTAACCCTTTACTTTCTTGAGTCATTTATGGCTTGGACTTGCTCCTTTGGGTTAGTCTCGGTGTTGCTTGGTAAGCTTCCTTGTGGTCTTTCAAATGATCGCCTTAGCTATTTGCCCTAACTCGATTCTCGATCCTTTGAATCGATGCTTGTTGATTTTTAATGTTGTCTCAGTATTTTGGAAACGTGTTTCGTGGGTCGCCATGAATTTTGTCAAGACCTCCTCAAGGTTCGGCTTCTTTTCCTATGGGTAGGGTTTGTTGTTGGAAGTTTTGGGATTGTTGTTGCCTTTGATTTCCTTGACCACCCCATGAGAAATTGGGGTGGTTCTTCCAACTGGATTATAAGTGTTACTATAAGGGTTATTATTATATCGAAAAATCATTACCCATATAGTTCATTTGTTCGCTCTCCATGCCACGTCCGTAGGGTGGGTACTCGTGATTCCCACGCCTCCACTTGTTTCGCACTGCATAACTGGTTGTACCTACGAGGAATCGTAAACACCATCAAATTTTTTATGTAACATCTCTACCTGATTTGATAGCATGGTTACTGCATCGAGGTTATAAACTCCGGCTACTTTTGTTGGCCTTGTCCTTGTGACTTGCCACCGATAGTTATTCGATGACATCTCTTCTATAAATTCATAAGTCGCTTGTGAGTTTTGTTATTCAGAGTTCCGCCGGCGGCTGAATCGATTAATTGCCTTGTTGAAGGGTTCACACCGTTGTAAAAAGTTTGGACCTATAGCCACAAGGGTAAACCATGGTGTGGACACCTTCTCAGCAAATCTTTGTATCTCTCCCATGCGTCGTAAAGTGTCTCTAAATCCATCTGCACAAAAGAAGAGATATCATTCCTTAACTTGGCCATTTTGGCCATGGAAAATATTTTAATAAAAATTTTTCGGTCATTTGATCCCATGTAGTGATTGACCCTCGTGGAAGAGAATGCAACCACTGTTTGGCTTTATTCCTCAGAGAGAAGGGAAATAACCGAAGACGGATGGCATCACCAGTAACGCCATTTATCTTGAAAGTATAGCAAAATTCTAGGAAATTTGCCAAGTGATTATAGCAAAATTCTAGGAAATTTGCCAAGTGATTATTTGGATCTTCATCCTGTAAACCATCAAACTAAACAAATTGCTGTATCATCTGAATTGTGTTAGGTTTCAGTTCAAAATTATTTGCAGCAATAGCAGGTCTAACAATACTTGACTCACTTCCTGTTAAACTAGGTTTAGCATAATCATACATAGTTCTAGGAGCATTATTTTCAACTATCTTTGGAGGTAGTGGGTTATTTTCAGCCATCCCTTCAGTAGGATTGGTTTCACCTTCTTGCTCTTCTTCTATGTAGTTTAAGCTTCACCTTATTTCTCTGCGATTTCTACGAACTATTCTTTCAATATCACTGTCGTAAAGTAGGGGTCCTGTCGGGTTCCTTCTAGTCATAAACTAGAGGTACCTGAAAGGAGGAAATAATAAAAGAAGAAAATTTAGCAAAGTTAAAATGAAATAAGAAATAAAAGTAAATTGCAAAAAAAAAAGAAGCTAAAGTAATAAAAATTGAGCGTTCTTAATATTTTAGTTCCCCGGCAACGGCGCCAAAAACTTGATTGTTGTGTTTATGCGATGTCAAAGTCTTAAAATTTATAAATGAGAATGATCGAACCTGGAAACTAACTATGACAACGATTTGAGGCAAGCGCACCTATCGAACAGTAGTATAGTTAAGGCAAGACCGGAATGTCGAACCCAAAGGAACTAAAAGTACTAATACTAACTTTCTTTTTATTATCTAGCCTAAAATAAAGGGAATTTGTTGTTTAATATAAATTAACTAATTATTAAACTAAAGACTCTAAGACAAAGAAGAATGAATTTGGGGAAAATACTTGTGGGAAAAACCAATTGATAAAGAAAATACCCAAGGAAGAATCCAGTTAGACTTCACTTGTTATCTAACTCTGAACCAGACGATTTATTCATTTGACTTGATCCGTAAGATTCCCTAATGTATATTAAACCCTCTCTCGAAGCGAATAACGTCTAACCCTAGGTTGATTAATTGAAATCTGTTTTTAATTAAAACCTCTAGAATTGCATTAACTCGATGTATGGAATCCTATATTTGGTTTCACCCTAATCCGGGAAAATCTCGTCACCCTATCTCTAGGCGCGCGATCAACTTCGCTTAACTATGCTAAATCTACTCTTAGGCAGGGACTTTTGCTCCTCCACCTAAGCACATCAAACTTGAATCAATATCCCAGAAATATCAACACAAGAATTAAGAACACATAATTAAGAACATGTCAAATATTTATCATATAGTTCAGCAAACGATAACAAGATTTATCTTAAGGTTCATCCCCCTCAGGTATCCGAGGGTTTAGTTCATAACAATAAAAGAAAACATCTCAGAAGAAAAGATAAAACAAAACATAAGAAATCCCTAAAACCCCCTGAAGGAATTGAAGGAGAGATCCTCCGTCTTGAGTATGATTCCGGCTTCTTGAGATGGATCAACTGGCTATCTTCAAGTAAACCTCCACAAATCTATCTCCTTTGGCCTAGCAAGACGCCCCTTGACAACAGCCTTGGGCCCCCCTATTAGGTCATACTTAGGGTGTTTATATAGGCTTTGGAATGTGTTTCTTTGCCCCTAAGTATCCTAATCCGAGTGAAATTTCTCTTTGTCACGGCAGGGGCACGGCCATGGCACACGCCCGTGTAAATCGTGGGCAAGCCGTGTGGAGTCCGTTGATGAGGCACGGCCGTGTGGTCTTGGGTCCAGGCTGTGTCAATTTCGTGATGTGGCCCATTTGGCCCGTTTTGAGCCCGTTTCTTGTTCTTTTCATCCTCTGGTGCTTCCCTGAGTATAAAACATGAAAACAAAGGATTAAGAGCACCAAATGACATAAAATAAAGGATAATTCATCCAAAAGCATGCTAAATGTGGGATTAAAATATGTCACTTTTACGGTTTATCAGTTGCATACGACTTTCCAACCGGTAGCGACAGTTGAGTCCGTCACTACCGGCCCATCCATGCTATAACCTAAGATGTAAGTGCATGTCCTCCAGTGTGATTGTACACTTGCCGCATGAAAGATGGAATGTGTGTGTCTCGAGTCTCCACTTTCCACCAATGTGCTGACAAGTGTGGGGTCCAATTTACACTCGCAAGCATCCAGGCCTTGTGAAGGAATCTCGCATCTCTCAAATATGGTTCGATTAAAGTCGGTGGAGGAGCAGATAGATTGCGAATATATGTCTCCAAAATTCAATCTTCCACCTAATTATAAAAAAAATACAAAATTTTAAATTTCAATATAACAAGTTAATAATGAAATTAAATTAGATTAAAAATAATATAAATATTTTTGTACCATTTGCAATTGGAAGGCCGAAATGTGTTTGCCATCCAAATGAATAAGAGAATTGACCATTAAGAATTTGGAAAAATAATTAAATTTCGTAATACAAAATTAAATAAAAAATGTTAAGACAATTTTAATAAAAGTTGAGAGAATTGAGAGATAATTAAGAGAGAACTGAGAGAGAACTAAAAAGAAATTGAAAAAAAATGGAATTAAGGGATTTAAAAGATTTTTTTACTATTGAGGGTTAGGGAAGTAATCGTTGGAATTCACTCGTTATGGTATAGCCATTGGGAAAACGCGTCCAGCTGAAAATATTTTCTTTCAAAGTACACTGAAAACGTGTCCAGCTCAACGCGTTTTAAAAAATTGACCTAATCCCGTAAATATTAAAAAAAACAACCTAATCTCATAAGACATTTTCCCTTAATTTAGCCGTTGAAAATGGTTTTTTTTTTTTTTTTTAAGGTATGTGAAGCAAAATCTGAAAAGTTCTTCGTGTACAAAAGAAACCCATGTTTCCAAAGAATTGAAAACCAATAGTGTTAGCTAAGAGAACAAAAATGCATGCAATCAACTCAAAATCAAATTAAAGAAATAAAAACTATAAATACTATCGGGAGTCGGCAAAATAAAGCTTTTTTTTTAAAAAAGAAAAAAAAAAGAGAGAAGAAACCCATTAATTACCAAATACAAGAGGGTTTTTTACCGGAATATTATAAAAAAAAATAAAATACAAAAATGGGTTGTTGTTAAAATTAAGTACTAAAATGATACATTTAGATGGGTGGAGGGTGGTGCATAGGCGGCACCACCCTCATTTTCTGACACTATACAGTAAAAAAAAATTATTTTAGTAGTGGAGGGTATCAGATAGGCGGCACCAGTGAAGGGTGTCAGATAGGCGGCACCAGTGAAGGGTGTCAGATAGGCGACACCAGTGGAGGGTGTCAGATAGGTGGCACCAGTTGTGCCTATCTGATAGTCGGTACTGATGGCGCCTATCTGATAGGCGGCACACCTAGTATATTTTCCCCCCCACTCCCCCATCAGGCTCGTATCAATTTGGAAAAGAATAACAAAAACATAACATAAACGATACATAATAAATACGAATATTTTTATTATTACTTTAAAATGATAATAAGTAAACATTTTTGGTTTAAAATATAATATATATAATAACACGCCAACTTAATTATTATAAAAAATATAATTTTTTCATAGAAGTTCATAATAAATTTTATTTTTATTATTTATAAAAAACATAAAATAAAATTTAAAAAAACATAAAATCTTTAAAAATTAAAAAAATTAAAACATATAAACTAATTCCTAATTTATCTCATAAATTCCAAATTTCATATTAAAAAATAAAAAAAAACAATATTAAAATAATAAAAAAATAACATGCCTTTCATAAAAAATATACTGGGTAGGGAGGGAAAATATACTGGCTGTGCCGCCTATCAGATAAGCACAACTGGTGCCGCCTATCTGACACCCTCCACTGGTGTCGCCTATCTGACACCCTCCACCAGGGATTTAAATAGCAGTCTGATATCGGAATAGCAGCTGTTATATAGCGGTAGAGGCGCCGTCCGAAATCGCTACTACTGAAAATAGCGGTGTGAAGCGGAGTCACACTGATAGCGGTGGACCGCGGCCGCAATTTAACGGGTAACGGCCAATTGCGGCAATAATGGGCCTCTATTCTCGTTATTTTCCATTACAGTAAATTAAAAAAAAAATTCATCTTCTCTAAACAAAAATCAACAGAAACACAATAAAACAAAAGGGAATATATTCCCCTACCTGCAAAATCAGAGAGTTTTCAATAAAAAAAAATAAAAAGAAGTCCAAATAAACAGAAAAAAGCAATCAAAACTCAAAAGCAATAGAAAATATGAAATTCTATTTCTCATATTTCGGCAAACAACACAGCAGCAGATGAAAGCGAGGACTTGAATCTGAAAAGCAAACCTTGCCCTGATCACTTGCACATTCAGAGATTGATAATTTTCAAGTAAGTACCTGAAATTTTGTCTTGATTCTTGCTTGCATGTCTTGAATCTGCAGTGCAAATATGTTCTTTATACTTTAGGGATGAAGGGAGAAGGCACAACCAGCATATTCCAAGAATTTGATAAGCAAAGTAGAGGATATGAGTTTTCAGAGGAGAGGATGATAGAGTTTCTCTTCAGTTTTTCTTCTTTCTAAGTTTTGTGTGTTTAGGGATTTTAGAACAGAGACGTTTCTGCCGTTTCATTTCCTTTTTCCTTTATTTTTTTCATTTTTATTTTCATTTAATCTTAGGCAAAATCGAGGCACCGTCTTGACAGGTGTTAGAATCAATTTGTTGATTAGTGTACTGATTATTAAATATCCTCTTTTAATGCATTCAGATTTTTATTTTAAAAAAAATCACTAAAAAATTATAGATTTATAAGTTAGAATTGTTTGGAGAGATTTTACTGAAACTGAAAATTACTTTGACGACAATCATATTATTATATTTTTTAATATGAAAGTTTCAATCTTATCAGATTTATAATTTTACTTTATATGTTATTTTTTAATTAATATTGTAATTATAATTTATAATGATAATTATTTATTATTTATTATTATTTTAAAATTTCATAACTTTCATTACTCAGGGTTTGTTTTTAATGAAAATTTATAACCTCTGTTGCTTGGGGTTTGCTTAAGGTTACATACAAAATTAATGAAAAAATTATAGCCTCCATCACTTATGACTTGTATTATAAAAGGTAAAAAATCAAGACAAATTAATTCATTGTGTTTTTCTTTATCAAATCCGATAGATGACTTCAATTCAACATTAGTTAAATCTCTATTGATTTTAGTTTGCATAATATGAAAAACTTGAATTTTTAAATTTGATCCAATTTGAATTTAAATTTTATTAAGATGGAACAAAACAAACTATTTATACCAAAAACTTTGGAACCAAGTAATAATGGGTTATGGTGTATTGTTGTTTTTTAAAAAATAAATAAATTATGTATGGATTATGCAATAAATTTAAATTTTCCATGTTAATGATGTTTACTTTTTTTTTTGTATTATATTGTTGATAATATAAGTAATGAGTTGCTTATATTTCTAAATATAATTTTATGTTTCTTATATATAAATAAAAATAAAGCATGCCACCACGTGAAGAGTTCTCGACTAAAGGATTGGAGGGTGCACCAAGTAATGATATATGTTGGCACTTTGGAACTCCAGTTCCAAATGCGAAAGGAAATATCGTATGTAAACTTTGTGGTAAAGTTGTGAAAGGAGGAATAACAAGATTTAAAGAGCACATTGCTCATAAAACAGGCAATGTTGCACCATGCCCTAATGTTACTGGTATGTGATACTTTATTATTATTTTTAAATGTTATTGTAAATTTATCAATAAAGATTATATATAATTGATAATAATATAAAGTGTGAATTATTTTTATTTTATTAACATGTGTCATTAGAGAAAGTATGATGAATATACTGAAGGAAAGCAACACAAAGAAAATAGACAAAAAGAGGAGAAAAGATAAATTCTTATCTCAATTAATAGAAGATGAGGATGAACACGAGGAATTCATTGATGAGGTTTCTGCTATAAGGCAAGCAACTCGAGAAAGTATCCAATCACAACACGAGTGGCATAGAATGGAAGAATTCAAATGAAGTACTGGCGGTTGGGATAACATTTATGAAGAAGGGCGATCTTCTCATGGATAAGCTAGAGAATATCATAGAGAAAGAACAAGTAAATCCATCCTAAGTGAGTCTGAGTTTACCTTAAGGGGAGCTATACCTGAATTGGTTGGAAGCAAAAGTTCAAAGCAACCAAAGGTCAATGACTCTTTTTTAAAGAGTTTTCGAAGGAAAATAGGTAAAGCGGTATCTAAATTTTTAATATATGAAAGACTTCCTTTTCAATTAGCAAGCTCTCCATGGTTGTATAACTTAATTCAAGTGTCAACAGAAGTTGGACAAGGTGTAAAGCTCCCAACATCTTATGAGGTTTCAGATGTGTATTTGGAGTCAGAGTATCAACGAGTTCGTGATTGGGTAAATGGACTAAAGACTCATTGGAAAGAATTGGGTGCAACTCTAATGTGTGATGGTTGGACCAACAGTTTGAATCAAATGCACATCATTAATTTCCTTATTTATTGTAGTAAAGGAACCATTTTTTGGAAATCGGTAGATGTCTCAAGTGTTCGCAGTAGAGATGCTGAATTCTACTACAGTTTGTTAGATTCAGTTGTAGAAGAAATTGGAGAAAATTATATTGTCCAAATAGTGACTGATAATGAGGCAGCAATGAAAGCTGCTGGAAAAAAAATTAATGTTGAAAAGAAAACACCTATATTGGACCTCATGTGTAGCTCACTGTTTAGATTTATGCCTTGAAGATATTGGGAAAAAGTCCAGTGTAGCAAAAGTGTTAGATGAGGCAAAGAAAGTGACTTGCTTTATATACAATCACATTTGGACTGTTGATTTGATGAAGAAGTATACACAAGGGAAACAAATACTTCGACCCGCTCTTACTCGATTTGCAACTCATTTCATTCAACTTGAAGAGATAACAAGACAAAAGCAAGGTCTGGGAGAAATGTTTAATTCAAAGGTTAGTATTTTATAATTAGTTAATATAATTACTTAAATATAGCAACCTTTAATGATTTTATTAGTTCCAAATAATTTAAATTATATTATTTTAAAATTTTTCTTATGAATATATAGGAATTTAAAGAATCAAAATGGGGACAAAGAATGATCGTGGGCTCACTTATGAAGCCAAAAAAATTGTTTTGGGAAAAGATTTTTTGGAAAAAAGCCAATGACATCACAAAAGTTTACGAGCCCCTAGAAAAAGTATTGAGACTTGTGGATAGCGATGAAAAACCAACAATGGGCTTTATTTATGAGGCTGTTGATAGAGCTAAACGAGCAATTCAACAAGATTGTCGATATTTCACCGAGTATGAAAAGATTATTGACAATAGATCGAATTTTATGCATTCCGACTTGCATTCAGCTAGTAAGATAAAATGTTTCATATAATTAAGAAATATTTTTATATTTTATTATTTTAAGCTTTAGATTATTATTATTTGATGATATTCTTATAAATTATACTTAGGTTATTTTCTCAATCCTCAATTTCAATTTGGGGTGGAGCATTCTGATAATGTACTAATAGAAACATTAGAAGGTACACGATCAGTAATTGAAAGATTAGAACCTTCTCTTGATACTCAAGTGAGAATGGTTAATCAGGTTAGATTCAAGTACTATTATTTGTAACTTAGTTACATAATTTGAAATCGAATTTTTATTTTATTTTATTTTTACTCCATCTTTTATTTATGCGGTTGTTACTATTTAGAGATAAACATGAGACATTCGGTACTCCACAAGCACAAAGAGCTTGGAAGCAAATGAATCCGTGTAAACAGTTAATTAAATTATTTAATTTAATTTATATTATTTAATTATATTGTACATTTTGAAGTTATTTTGAAATTTAAATAATATTATGCAGCTGAGTGGTGGATAATATACGGCACATGTGTTCCCGAATTACAAAAATTAGCAATTAAAGTGCTTAGTCAAACAACTTCAGCATCAAATTGCGAACGAAATTGGAGCACATTTAGTTATATTGACACCAAGGCAAGAAATAGGTTAAAGTATAAAAAACTTGAGAAACTAGTGTTTACCTATTATAATATGAGGCTTCAGATAAGGCATAAAAAAAGAATGAGCACTGATGATATAAACGCTAGTTTTAATCCTATCAGCCTTGATCATATCTTTGAAGATGTTGATCCACTATCAGAATGGCTTCATGAGAAGAGAATCCATTATTAGATGGTGAAAATGTCGGTGTGTTGCCTGTGGATACCTCTGATGATGAAATGGATGTTAATCAATCTCAACAACAAAAGTTGTCTCATTCAAGTTCTAGTTCAACGCCAAGTCAGAGTGGCGATGGACCCGATGGTGGTGGTTTAAGTCAAATTGATGAGGATGATGGATATAGTGGTGATAGAGCTGAAATTAGGTCTTCTAGTCAGTATGGAGGAGAATATGGGGTTGGTACCACTAGTGGATATTTTCGTGATAGATCAGAGTTTGATGGAAATATGTTTCCTGAACCTAGGAGAGATATAAGTGAACCTAGAGCTCCATCAAAAGGAAAAGGCAAAAAGCATACTTCTGTAGGCTCTTCATCTGATAGGAGATCGAGTTCTAGTAACCTTGGGTATAGTGATTCATCTACTAGCACTCAAGGTTTTTATCCACCAGAACAACCTTCATATTTTCAACCTTCACATGGTTATCCACAACCATATGGTTATTATCCACCATTTCCTAATTATGGTGTGCCATACCAACCTCAAATGCATTCTCCACCACCAATGTATCACCCACCTCCACCTCTCATGTATCCTCCTCCTCAAATATATCCTCCATATCAATTTTATGAAAACCCAGGTGAAAATGTTACTTTTTTTGGATATATTTTTGGACAAAGGCCAAGAGAATCAAGTCAAGAACGCTCTCAAAGTGAAGGTGAAGGATCTGATCTTCCTCGTCATTCCACTAATTGGTGAAAACTAAATCGTACCACTACCATTATTTGTAAGGTATGCTTTTTTTAAAGAAAACTTTTGTTAATGTTCTTAATTTTGATGATATTAAAACATTTAAAATATATCTTTAGATAAATGAATGGAGTATATTTTATGAAAAGATAATTAAGAATCGAAGCATGTTATGAAAGTAGAATGAGAGTGAGAATAAGTGGTAAGAAATAGAAATAATTAATGAGAATCTATACATTTATCTATTCCTTTTTTCCTTTTGCAGCATAGAATGTTTATATCTTCACCATCTTCAAAGCTGTCAAGAAATATTGTAGACATCTCTCAGGTATGAATTTTCAATTATTTTATCTATAAAAACTTTCAAACTTATTAAATATGATAAATGTTTAATATTTCTTTTTTTTTACTTTGTTATTAGTTAATATAACATTCTTAGAAAATTAGTAAATAAATGTAAGAATAATTAATGATTATAAAAGTTGTGTTCTCATATCATATTAATAAAAGTTCATAAGTGTTAGAAAACACTCTAAAAATCATTAAAAGTGACTTTTTATAATTATAAATATAATTATTATGTTTTACAATAAGTTGTGCGAATTTTAAAAAAATTCACGATCGCGATACCCGCAATGACCGCAATAGTATCCGTTATGTCCGCAACCGCGATAAACGCAACGTGACCGAAAATACGACTGTGACCGCAATTTAAATCCCTGCCCTCCACTACTAAGATAATATTTTTTTTTTACTGTATATTGTTAGAAAATGAGGGTGGTGCTGCCTATGCACCACCCTCCACCCATCTAAATGTATCATTTAGTACTTAATCTTAGCAACATACCATTTTTTTTTGTTTTTTTTTTTTTTTATGTTGTTAGGGCAAAAAACCCAATAGAAGACATGTATAGATGTGAGATTGTGGAGGGGCAGCGACAACATAGCAACGGGTTCCAGCAACTGTAGCACATGTTCCTCCATTGTCGTCTTCAGGCGACAAGCTGGGTTGTTGTTTTCCCATTCATGCATTGTTGGCTCAAGGATAGCCGTAGAGACAACACATTGTCCCACTCCCTACTCTATTGTCAAAGCTCGGATTCTAATCAATTTGACTGTTTAGATTTGATTTGATTTCTATAGAAACAAATTTTCATTGCTGGTCTGGATCTCTCCATTTCTCATTAAATGAAACATATTAAAGTATAAGATGAAAATAGTTTTATTAGTTAATATGAACCACAATAATATCAGACTGCAAATGACAAATCTTCACCCAACATCATCACTTTCTTTAAAGAATTTATTATTTTTTAAATTTAATTTCTACTTTTTCACCAAAAAAATTATCAGTTAAAATAAAATTTATATTTATGGTAAAAAAAAATGATTTATAAAAAGATTATTTTCTTAACAATAATATTCTTCCATGGAATTGATGTTTTGTTAAGAAAGAGAGTTTATTATAGATATTCTTATTCATATTAAATTTAAGAAAAAGGTAATACAGTAATACGTTCAATAATATAATAACAATGTACTTGGTACCAAGTAATAAAAAGGGCATCACAAGATCATAAAGCCCATATATGAATTTTTATAAGCACCATTTTCAAGCCCCAATCCCTCTCACCACCATGCTGCATACGACTCGCCTGCTGCTGTAAGTACAATATTCCAACCCAGAATGGTGAAAAAGGAGGGGAACTCAACTTTGAATTTCGGAGGCAAGCTCCATGATGGATCGAGTTGAGGGAATAAATGCAGCAGGTTGCTTGGTCACTGCGACCAAAATGTCGGCATAACCGACCATGCCGACCAGAACATCGTCATTATCATCCTCAGTCACCCACACATGGTTTGCCCTATGGGATAGCATTTGAGCCATAACTGCGGCTAAAGAACTTGAAGTTTTGCATGTCAAGGGTGCACTTCTGCCCCTATACATGGTCCTCCCCATACCACAACTCGGGCTCATCGGATTGAACCCGATGCTTCTACTACTGAATTTTCTTGCCCTTGCTGACCCACCACCATTCGCTACCTTATTATCTTCAACTGTTGAATTAACTGAAAAATCAGGAAGCAATCTTGAACTCACATTATCCTCGGCCCCCATAACAAATTGTCCGGCTGAGAGGTTGGCTAATGCCCAAGCTGCAGCTAAATAGTCACATTTCCATAGTTTTGAGGCCGAGATTTCTCCTAAAATCTTATGGCGGCCATCTTGTGTGATCTCCACAACGGCAACTGCAGTGGGATCACCGGGGTGTTTTTGAGTTGCTTCTACAGCTGGAAGGGAGGCTTCAATTGAGCTATAGTTTAGGTTAACAGCTCCGAGTGAGGAAATAGAGGAGAGGGGAAGAGGAGCTAGTGCACCAAGGCAACCGATGAGGAAACGGATCATGTCTTCTCTTGAGAGACAGCAAAACTTGTCACGCATGTAAGTGGCAGCAGATGAAGAGGAAGGGCGGTTGGCATTAGCAATGAGGTTGTTGCTGCTTCCGTTATCAATGTTCTTGAGCCATTTCCCATTATAAAGAATTGAGAATCGCTTGCTCATGCCTTTCCATACCTTGCTCTTTGGAACAAGAAGTCGTCTCACACCCTGCTTCATCATCTCAAGTGCATCTATCAATCTAGTCCAACAACAAAGAATTAAAACCGCTGTTAGAGAACATCAAAGGCAGAACCAAAATGAACTTTCTTTTATCCACAAATGAACCTCTAGGTTTTGTGAAATTACAAATTAATATAATAGTAAAATTACACTTAGCCCTCCCCCCAAATTATAGTTCATTTCCGACCCCCTAAAGCAATTTTCTGGGCAACACGGGAAAATATAGAACTATTGCTGGGCACACAAAACCACAAGCACAACAAGCTTCAAGGTTTACTCTTTGTTATCCTATCCCATAAAAAATCTAACATAAACAACATTTTATGTAGTGAACAATAAATATATTTGAACCGTGTGTAAATATGCTTAAACATAAAGGAAAACAATGAGCTTCTAAAATAAGATAACAGAGTGGGAGCGGAGGCAAGGGTGGACACAATCATATTTTCTCAGAATAATATTCTCAAATATATAGATATTGGTGTTGTCAAGGGCACAAGATGCACCTTAGGCGTTAGGCAGTAGAACCCTTATATTGCCTATGATGCAAGGTGCAGAAAAAGCACTCGCCCATGTTAAGTAAAATGTAATATTTGTACGTGCATATGCCTATATATACATATATATATATGAAATAAGCTTAAGGTGCAAATTTAAGATAATAAACTCTAAAAGTAATCCAATTTATTCAACAAAACATGCAAAATTTTCTTTTTAGGGGCCAATATCCATGTCAATTGTTGAATACTCAAATATTGAAAAGTAGAGAGTTTGTTATTATCATTGTTTACTAATTACTAATAAAGGTATAGTTAGTAAAAAAAAAATAGAAATAAAAGAGTTACAGAAAAGTTCAATCAAACTGGCTTTTCTACCTTGTTCACCTTAAGATGCGTGCCTAAGCGCACTAGCATGTGCTTCACCCGAAAGGGTCTGAGGTGCTTTTATTGTCTAGCACTCAGACACTGCAGGTTAGGGTCAAGGAGCAAGTGTTAAAACCCCTCATAGATATAACCATTTGAGTCGACATGTAACAAAATCCCGCTTTGGAAGCAAATCGTGTAAAGCTCATATGAACAAACATGCAGTACATGATTCTAAGGACCAAGATGCAAACCAAACCAAAGAAAGGCACATCACATATCCCCTTAATAGAGAGAAAGTCCATACAGTCAACGCTCAAAAACAAGAATCAGAACTCAAGAAAAATATCTCCTTCCACTAGAAATAATAAGAAACCACTTCAACATAAATTTCAAGTAGGTCAATTCTCTAAAATAGTTAAAAATTCCAACATTTTTAAGCTGAAAAAAAAGAGCAAGCGATTAAACGTAAGCAGCAATGAACTAACCTGGTGCCAGGATCAACAATCTTCAAGAGAGTATTATTAGGGACAACAACATCAGAAACTTGTGTTTTCATAGCTTTGTCCTGATCTTCCAAACACTGAGTTTTAGCTAAAAAGGAAATGATATCAAGTGAAGTTAAAATACCAACAAACCTCTGTTGTCTCATTTCATTGTTTTCAATCATTCCCACATGAGAACTTCTCTTCCAAACCGGTATCCCACACTCAGTTGATTCTCCTATTGCTCTTATAGCTGATTCTACTGTCTCTACATCGCAGAATTCAACCAACTCAGGCTTCCCCACCGTCAGATCCCCCACTACATGGTACAACAGCACCGATGCCATTCCTTAAATTTTCCGTTTGTTTACTGAGAATACTGAACAAAATAAAATATATAAAAACAAAGAAAAAATCATCATTAAGACCAGAATCATTCATCATGTTTCAGTAAAGGTTGTTTCTATTTTTAAATACCGGTTTGGCTTAATCAATTTAAAGTTGAATATTTTCCTTCGCTTTCCTACTTTCTCTAGCCAACCAAACACAACAACAAGAAGACTGGGTTTCCTACTCAATTTACAATATAAGATACCTTGTTTCTAAATCAAAGATCTGAGTGTTTTTTTCCCCTTGATTCACCTTCGAAAAGAAAGAACGATCAGGGTTTTTGTTGAAACCGGGAAAACCGGTGAGAAGGAAGAGTTATAAGAGAGAATGGAGGAAGATAAGGAGGAGGTGAATGCCGGTGATAGGTAATCTATAAAGGATCAGAAGAAAGCAAAGAGTTGGAGCCATTGAAGATCAGGAAGAAGAAGCAAAGAAGCAAAGTTATGGAAACGAAAGCCCATTCACGATGATCTATGACTTCAAATCTAGAAAGGATTGGTGTGGCAAATAAGCCTGAATTTAGGAGATAAATAGATTCTTTTTGTTTTCGCCTTCTTTGGGTGTTTTTGCCGAATAATGATAAGATTGAGAAAATGAAAAAAAAAGTAGAAGTCTGCCAATTATTGAGAGAAGTGGCTTATTAGACCACCTATCGTTTATTTATTTTGTTTTTTTTTTTGACGGAGAATTTTTTTATTATATCTATTAAAATTAATCTTATGGATTATCAGTTTGGCACATGTCTACCTCCTTTCCTACACACCTCGCAACCTCCTTTTTGTCATCACATGCCAAGCTCTTTTAATGCTTTTTTTTACAGAGATTGGTTTATATGGTATTCAAGATTTATATGGTTTTTTTTTTTTTTTTTAAGTTTTAATATACTTGAAACTAAATTTTACATTTATTTGTTAATTATTATTATTTAAAGATATAATGATTTATTTCACCTTTTCAACTTTAAAAAAAAATAATTGATATTATTATTAGTATTTATACATCCATAATAGGTTGGATATTATCTTTTAATGTTTGATTATTGTATTTAAAATAATTGATTTACATGACAACTCACCAATCAATTTAAAATTTATATCTAACATGATAAACAATGATTTTAATTTTATTCATTATTTCTTAATTGAGTATTTAAAATGATTAATTTGTGCATTTACTTGCATGTTGCTTAAATTCTATATTAGATCTGTTTGGAAAAAAAGTATTTTTAGTTTTTTTTTTCTTTCTAAATGTATATTTAAAAGAGAGTTATGAAATTTTAAGTATATTTAAAAGAATTAATGCACGTATTTACGATTTAATTTAATTTAATTTCTTTAAACCCTGACGAATGTAGTATTAGTTGAACTAAATGGGTCTCAATTGAGTGTTTATTTCCTAGTAGAGTAAGAATGTCTTGAGTGAGAGTGAACAATTATATAATTGTGAGGTTGTAAGGTGGTTGTACATAAAAATTATTTAGGATCTGATTGGATAGTATAAAGTAATTAAATAAAAATTTAATTAGATCTGTTCATAGGTTGGGCTATCTGGATCGAAGATTTGTTCAAAAAGTGAGAAGATTTGGATAAAAATATAGGTTCGAAAAATGGGCTTGAACATAAAAATAAGGTCCGTTTAAAAAACGGGCTAGGCCTTAGGTAATGATTTTTTGGCCCGAGCCTGGCCCAACCCAACCCGAATATGCAAAAAACAAAAAAAATTGCAGTTTATTTTTTCTTTTTTATTATTTTGTTGCTATTTTCTTGTTGTTGTTTTTTTCACTATTTTGCTACCATTTCACAATTATGTTGCTACTATTTTGTTGTTATTATTTGAATATTGTATTACTCTTGTTTTATTGTTCATTTTGTTATAATTTTAGAGGTATTTGCTTGTTAAGTTGCACCTATCTTAGTGTTATTTAAGTATACATATTTTCTTAAAATTTATTTTCAATTTGTTGGGAAACATTTATTTTAATCTTTTTAGTATTTTTGATGTATTATATTTTTAAATATATATATATATAAATAATGCAAAAAAATAAATACGGGTGGGCCAGGCCGGGCCTGAGTTTTAGCATTTTTATTCGGGCCAAGCTTGGGTAAAATTTTAGACCCATTTTCTTGGTCGGGCCCAAGCCTAGCAAATGGGCCCAAAATTTTGGTTGGGCATGACCCAAACCCGCCCATGGACACCTCTAAGTCTAATTACTAGGATAATAATTACATTTTCTTGTAATTACAAAGAATTGTAATTCCCTAGACGTGTTTGGCTGATAGAGTGTAATTACATCATAATTCCTTATGTCATGTGTCGAAACCCTTTTTTGGAAATTGACTTTTTATTTTTAAAAACGAAGATGGAGTCGCCACCAATCTTTTTTATGAGGTGTGATCGGATCACCTCGTAATTCGATCGTTTTAATAAAGGGGTTTGGCTTACTAAAACAACGATTTTTTTGTCTACAAAATCCAGAAAAATGGGTTCGGGAGTCGATTACGCACGAGGAGGGATTAGCACCCTCGTTGCACCCAAAATTGGTACCTAATTGATTACTTGATGTCTTTGGTGTCGAAGATTGAAAATTTGAAGATAATTTAAAACGCGATCCAACTTTACATAATGTAATTTTTAATTAAAATCACTTGAATAAATCGAAACGTATGTAAAATGCCCCCTTCATCTCAAGGTGACAAGAAGTCATATCCCGTAAGTTAGGATACAACATCTCGGATTCTCGAAGATAAGCTTGCTCTTTTTTTTTATATTTAAATATCACGTATTTTAATTTTAAAAGGATATTCGGTCATTTAGGTTCAACGAGAAAATCGAAACCCCGTAAATTAGGGTATGACTTCTCGACTATCCAAATACGAAACATTGCCTATTTTTAAAAATTATTTTTTTAGTAATAACAAAGGTAATATTTAAAACGATGTACGTTTAAAACGATAAAGTAACCTAAAATAAACAAAAAATACATGATTGAAAAGACACTATTTGAAAATGCCTAAAATAATAAAAGGAATATTAAAATAACACAAAAAAATAAAATAAAAAAATAAAAAAAAGAGATAATAATGACAATGTAACAATATGTACAAATATGAACAATATGATTTTTAAATAAAAAAACAAGGCAATAATAAATAGATAAATAAATAATAATAAAATGATAAAAAAAATAAAAAAACAAAAGGCTGAAATTAAATAAATAACAGACTTAATTGAAACCTAAACGAAAATAGGGGTATAAATTACGAATAATAAAAATAAGCTACTAAGGATTAAAATGTAACAAAACCGAAGTTGCAGGATAAAAATTAAAAAGAAAAAAAGAAACATGATCAGATTGTAAATCGCTTAAAAGCAGAAGGATCAAGATAGTAATTAAACACGCGGATCCTATCTGAAAACCAAGTCGGGTTTCGGGTCATCGAAAACGACACCGTTTCAGGCGCCCGTCTCCTCAAATGGTCTAAGGACCAAGATGAAAATAAAGTAAAATTAGGTGACACAATTAAAAAATAGAACGGTACTGAATTAAAGCGAGCCGCAAAAGCGGAAGGACTAAAAGGGTAAATAGACCCTTAGTCCAAAAACACGCGGATCCTAGGGGTCTTGGATCGGATTTCGGGTCGGCAACTGGGTTAGTTTTAAAACGACGCCGTTTTGGCGCCTGAAGCTTAAGCCCAAAACGACGTCGTATTGGACCTTATATAACTGAAAAAACAGAACCAAAAAAAAAAAAAAAACACTTTAATAGCAATTAAAAAAAATTGCTTTCTCTCTTTTTCTCTCTGAGGGACAACCCAAGATTTGGCCATAGAGGCCGCTTCACACTGCCATGTCATGGCCACCGGTCATCGGCGGCGTGATCGCGGCCGCCGCCGATGGCCGGAGAGAAAAAGAAAGCTCCTTTTAGCCTTTTTTCGACCCGAATCTGAAGGCTAGGCCTCCGGTTTAAAAAGAAATATCTTCAACCCTCCCCTGGACATTTTTGATGCCGGAGAAGGCTTTCGACGACAGGGTAGATGAAGCGGCACAAGTGAGAAACATTTTTTACCTTTATTAATTATTATATTTTTTTGAACTAAAATGAAAAAAAGGATCACCTTTTTTAATGCTTTTCTTTTTTCGATTGCTCTTTTTGTGTAAAAAATTACATGGACTGTTGTGGCTTTTATACCTGATTTACAATAGTATTTTGCTTTTTCTTTTTCTGTTTCGCCACTGTTACTTTGTTCTTGCTGCTGCTTCTATGTTTTCCTCTTTTGTAGATATTGGCGAAGTCAACAGAGGGGAGAGAAGAGGCTCCTTTGCTGTTTTGGTGCAAGGCAGCAGACCTCGGGCAGTGTGTGCGCTGCGGAGGCACATGGAGCGGCGCAGAGGGCTAGTTAGGGTTTCAGTTTTTGCTGAAACTTAGTTTAGTTTTAGGCCAACGGGCTACGTAGGGTTGTCTTTGTATTTTGGGCTTGTATTTTTGTTATTTGGGCTTGTAATTTTGTTATTTATTAAGGCCCGGTCAAATTTAGGCATTTACAGCTGCCCCTCTTTGCTTATTGTCGTGTAACGGGAATGAAGCAAAGACTTTAAAAAATCCAAAATTGCCAGGTCTTGCAGAATTTTAACCCCATTGGTGCTTCTCTTTTTTCAAGCAGCCCTGTTCTATCCCACCGCATCTTCAAAGGTATAGGAATTGTTGTCCGCTACAACTTCAGGGAGATAAGGTTTATAGCTTTAATCTGCTCTACTGCAACTTCAGAGAGATAAGATTTGCTATCTTCAATCTACTCCACTGCAACTTCAGGGAGATAAGATTTGCTGTCTTCAATTTGCTCCACTGCAACTTCAGGAAGATAAGATTTGTGGCTTCAATCTACTCTACTGCAACTTCAGAGAGATAAGATTCGCCATGATAACTTCAATCTGCTCCACTGCAACTTTATGGAGATAAAACTTATAGCTTTAGTCTACTCTATTACAATTTCAGAGAGATAAGATTTGCTATCTTCAATCTGCTCCACTGCAACTTCAGGGAGATAAGATTCGCCATGGTAAATTTAATCCGACCTACTGCAACTTCAAAAGTATAGGATTTGTGACTTGTAGCTTTAATCTATTCCACTGCTACTTCAGGGAAATAAGATTCGCTATCTTCAATCTGCTCCACTACAACTTTAGGGAGATAAAATTGGCTATCTTCAATCTGCTCCACTGCAACTTCAGGGAGATAAGATTCGCCATAATGATTTCAATCCATCCCACTGCAACTTCAGGGGTATAGGATTTATGGTTTCACTGATCTGTTACACCGTTCTATGGAGAACATGACCTGTAGAATCAATTTCATGGGCCTATATTTATGCCAAGCGATTAGGATGTTATGATCAAAATGAATCAAATGCTCCTAACTAGATGTGTATGAATGATATTTGCATGAATGCAGAATGTCATTTTTTGAGAATAATCCTCTTTTAATGCTTAGGTTGACATTGCTCGTTATTTATCAAGGTTCTATCGCTGACGCATTGTAACAACCCGTTATTAGTCAAATCAGAACAGTAGTTTTGGGACCACAAATATGAGGTTGAAATATTTATTTTATTATTATTTTAATATTTACTACATGATTGAGTGTATGTGCGAAAGTTTCGTAAAGAAATTTTACCGTTTAAATGGTCAATTTGAGAAAAAGGACTAAATCGCGTAAAGTGTAAAAGTTGTGTTCTATTAGCTAAAGGTATTTAATAGCTATAGAACCTTAAAGTTAAGGTCCTTAAGTGGTAATTAGACCATTTTAATTGTGAGTGGACAATTTTGGGCATATATTAAGTGATTTTGAAGGTTATTAAATAAGGTTAAATAAGTAAATTAGTATTAAAGTGAATTAAATTAAAGAAAACTAAGACATTATCTTGTTACTTCATCATATAACCGAAATTAAGCTAAGAAAAACTCCATTAAAAGAGCTTCAAGGTTCGGCTAGGCTCCTCCTCTTTCATGGTATGTATTTGACTCGATTTTTAATGATTTCTATGTTTTTGTGATCGTTGTTTAGTATTCTAGCTAGCTCGTACCTTAGATTTCGAAACTATTAAAGATTTATCATGTTTCCATTGTTGAATGATTGAGTAATTTGATGATTTATGATAGATTTGGAAGGTTTAATGTTAGATTAATAGCTTTTGTAAAGTGATTTTTGACAAAAATGTCAAAAAGGGATTAAATTGAGAAAATGTGAAATGTGGTGGTTAAAAGTGTGAATAAATTGAAAATATGGGCCTCTAGTAACATGTATTAAATTCGGCTAAGCATGGGTTTGTACTAAATTGCATGAATTTGCAATTTTATGTGATAAGGACTAAATTGTAAAAGATGTGAAATATCAGGGGCAATTGTGTAAAAATGCCTTAAAGTGAAATTTGGACTAAATTGAATAGAACAAATGCTGAATGTGCTAAATTTGATAATATATAGATCAAGATAAGCTAAGATCGGGTTTAGATCGGGGAAAGGGAAAAGTGGACGAATAGTCGATAATTTCCATCTAAGCAACTCGAGGTAAGTTCGTATAATTAGAATTGAATCTTTAAATACTTGTAAATTATTTGAAATGAAAGTATAATTGAGTAAATGGTATTACTGAGTTCGAATGCCTAATTGATGAGAATTATTAAATACCGAGTCCCGTTTGAACCGTAAAAAGTCGTAGGATACGAGTGACATGTCACTAGGGTTACCATTTTGGTCGAGATCCTGCATATGTTGTAGACTCACCATAGCTCGTATGAGCTTACCGATATATCAGCTCGTATGAGCTTACCGATATATCAGCTCGTTAGAGCTTACGCTTCAAACTCAATAGAGCTTATCGTCCATCACTCGGGAGGAGCTTTGCGATCATAGCTCGAAAGAGCAGAAATGATAATGAATTGACGGATTACTGATTTATATGTAATGTATATCACCCGAGTATCCCTCGATATTCTAATAGGTTCAACGGGTATAAATTCTGTTATTGGTTATGTGAAAAAGCTATGTGTTTATAGGAATGAATTATTGTTGATATGATTGAGAGTGAAATGTTACAAATGATGTATGTGAAATATGAATTTGATATGATACAATGTATTGAGAAATAAATTGAGATAATGGATGATTACATGCACTTATGTAACTAACTTATTGATGAATGCTTGTGTTTAGGCATTTGGTAATTGAGTTGAGTATACCTTATTCATTATCTTGATTATGTATAAATGGTAAGTTTAATTCTGAATTATACGGGCTTACTAAGCTATAAAGCTTACTTTGTTTCTTTTTAGTGTTTTATAGAGGTTCGATAGCTCGCTCGATTCGAATAAATTCGGAGATACGCATCACACTATCCAGTTGTCGATTGGTACCTTTGAACTCATGGATATATGTAAATATGGCATGTATAGGCTAGTTATAAAGATGATAGTTATGGTTACTTGAGCTAATGATTTTGGTACATGTTGTGGTATAAGATAAAGCCATTTGATTTGGCTTAACTTGGTATAATGCTTTGGTTGCATATAAGTATTCAAATATGTGTATGTAATGTTATGGATTAGCTACCTATTGAGTTATTAAATGTTGCAAATTATGCTTGTGCAGGTATCTAAAAATAGGGTGGCACAATGGCTTTGCAAATAGCCAATTTTTGTCCACACGAGCAGAGACACGGCTGTGTGTCTCAGCCGTGTGTGACACTGATCGTGTCCAAACTAACTATGACAACGAATAAGGTAAGCGCACCTATCATTCGGTAGTAAAGCTATGGCAAGACCGGAAATATCATATCCTCAAGGACCAAGAGTACTAGTAGTTACTATCTTTTTATTATCTAGCCTAAGTATTAAGGGAATCGATGTTTAATTAACTAATTACTAAACTAAGGATGCTAAGACACAGAGAATGAATTGGGAAAATACTTTTGGGAAAACCAATTGATTAAGACAATACCCGAGAAAGAATCCACCTAGACTTCACCTATTACTTAACTCTGAAGCAGACGATTTATTCACTTGACTTGATCCGTAGGATTCCCTAATTTATATTATTATCCCTTTCGAGACTAATAACGTCTAACCCTAGGTTGATTAATTGAAATCTCTTTCTAATTAAAACCCCTAGTGTTGCATTAACTCGATCTATGGACTCCCATATTAGGTTTGACCCTAATCTGGCAAATTTTCGTCATCCTATCTCTAGGGTTGAGATCAACTCCGCTTAACTATGCTAGATCTACTCTTAAACATGGACTTTTGCTCCACTGCCTAAGCACATCAATACTTGAATCAATATCCTGAAATATTAAAGCAAGAATTAAGAACACATAATTAAGAACAAATCAAGTATTTATCATACAGTTCAGAAAACAATAACAAGATCCGTCTTAGGTTTCATCCCCTCGTATTTGAGGGTTTAGTTCATGTTTAATAAAGAATACATCTCGTAAGAAAGTAAATAACAAAACATAAGAAAAACCCTAAAACCCCCTGAAGGAAATTGAAGGAAAGATCTTCCGTCTTGAATGTGATTTCAGCTTCTAGGATGACTCAACTTGCTGTCTTCGAGTAATTTCCTGTGTTCAGCCCTCTCTCAAGCCGCCCTTTTAGGTCGCTCTCCGGGTGTTTATATAGGCTTTAGAATGCCTTTCTTGGCCCACAAGTACCCTAATCCGAATGGAATTAAAACATGTCAAGGCGAGGGCACGCGCGTGTGGAACGCCTTGTGTTAGTCGAGCTCGGTGCCGTGTTCGGGCTCAAGGTGCACACGGCCGTGTGGGTGAACTCTGTGTGTGAATTTCTTACTTTGGCCTATTTTCTCCGTTTTACTGTTTCTCGTTCTTTTCATCCTCCGATGCTCTCCTAAGTATAAAACATGAAATTAAAGGATTAGGAGCATCAAATTCCACAATTCAAGGGATTAAATCATCCAAAAGTATGCTAAATGTGGGATTAAAATATGTATATATTATGGTTTATCAAATACCCCCACACTTAAGCATTTGCTTGTCCTCAAGCAAAATTCTCAACTTACAATTAAAATCGAATTTCCTCAATTCCTAACCTTCACCAACAATGTTTCATCATAATTCATAGGTAATTCATACATTGATAATTTAACCAGAAGGTTCCTAAAGATTCAAACAATCAAATTCATAGTTTTTATAGTACGAAAAATAGGTGTTTCCCCTTACCTAAATAATCACCTTTAATTCAAAATCAACAAAAATTGACATCCTCACCAAGGGTTCACTCAAATCACTCAAGGTGTTTAAGGTTCAAAAATAAGCACTCAAAAGTCAAACATGAAAAGTTAGTCCCATAGGCTTGCATGAAAATAAAATCTCCACCACTGTAAAATGATATGATACACAAATTAAAAGGTATTTAAAAGGGTTGTAACGGGGCTTAGGTTAAAGGTGTGGATAAAGGCTGAATTAGAGGGTTAGTATCGAGACTAAATTGATAAATTACCTAACTAGAAAAATAGCTAAAACTTAAATAATTACATCAATTAAGAATTCATCACTAATAACACGAGCTTCTTCTCAAAATGTAAAATTAACTGCTTAAGCTCCAATAACAAAGAAGTAATAATGAATAGATTCCCAGAATTTTTTTTTTTAGAATAAGCACATACAATAATAATAAGATAGAATTTAACAACTGAAATAAAGAAAATAGTTAAGCAACCAATCAAATCAAATCTCGATATAAGGGTAGTCAAGAGAATTGGTGATAACAAATACAAAGTAGGTTTTGGGTTAATATTAATGGGTGAGTCAAGAAACGATTGATTAGGTTTCAAAGGGTTCACTAGGGGTTAATTAAACGGGTAGGCTTTTTAGTGGAATAAGTGGGTTAAAACCTAGGTGTCTTTATCATCTCAGTATATCAAATCATAGGTGTGGTCTCGACATGTATGATCGAAGCAAGTTCTAGAATAACAAATCAATGTTGACACACTCATAATCAATAAAGTGAGCAAGAAAAGAATATGCTCTAAAAGGCTCAAAATCTCACAAAATTATGGTTTTTGATGTCAATCTTGTAAATTTCAAACTTCAAGGTAATAATTAGATTCAGGTAGACAACCTAACAAATTTTTAATCCTGAAAATAGACTCATCATGCTTGATTCTCTAGTCTCCTAAAGTTTAAATCATCACTGCACAATTACCTATGCCTTAATTCAAAACATATCACAAAAGTCATAAATAAAAGGAAATTTCATTCTAATAGTAAGATGAGAACATTTACTTAAGAACAAGATATAATTCAGGGATTTGAGAATAATGCAAAAAGTTAGGAACTTTTCAAGATAAAATTCACCCCCCACACTTAAGATGTACATTGTCCTCAATGTACAAATATAAAAATTATAATAAGAAAAGCACAAGAGAGGGAGAGAGGTGAAACTTCTTGAATTTTGGATGGAGTCAGAGAAAAAAATCGGGGAAATTCGGGCCGAGTTGGTGGTTACTGGGGTCGTGGTATGGTGATTCCCAAGTAGCCTTTAGAACCTAAAACCAAAAAACTAAAATAAAATAGACTAAAATAAGCACAAGAGAGATAAAGAGAAGGAAAATAAAGGAGAAGAGAAAAGACATAGGTAAAATAAATTAACTCAAATGTCCCTGGCTTGTCGAGTAAATGAAGCGGCCGGCATGAACTTATGTGGATCGCTCTCACACGGGGAGACTGTGCTAGGGTCCTTTCGCTTCTTTGACATGGGGATGGTGGTGAGGATGGTGAAAAAGAACTATGGTGTTTAGGTTTGAGAGAAAAGTATTTGGTGGAGAAAATGAATAGTGAGGGGTTTATATAGAAACAGGGGTACACGGGCGTGTCACACGCCCGTGTGAGTCGTTTTGAGCCCGTGTGCTTCGAAAATTAGGGTTTTGGTACGCCTAGTTTTGCGGCCCATGTCCATGTGTCGTGGGCGTGTTGTCCCACACGGTCGTGTCTCACGGCCGTATCGAGCTTCGTTTGCTTCTCCTACGCTCGTTTCATTCTTCCCCACGCTCATGTTAATTCAACAGGTTTGGCCACGGTTATAAGGCACGGGCGTGTCTAACGCCCGTGGTATTTACTCAGTTTTGACCACGGCCGCATCGCACGGCCGTGGTGTTTTGTCGTAGCCCGTGTTTTGGGAATTTTTTGTCCTTGGTTCGCACGGCCTCCGCCACGCCGGTGTGCATACTTGTGGTGTCCACACGGCCACGGCCAAGCCCGTGTGCAAGGCCGTGTGGTGGTGAAACCTTCACTTAAAGCATAAAAAAGTTGAAAGTAAACTAGTTAATATGGTTAGAGCTCGGGTTGCCTCTCGAGAAGCGCTTGTTTATAGTCATAAGCTCGACTTACCTTGTATTCGGTTCTTTATGGAGGTTCATGGAGCTGAAGCTCCTCTCTAATGTCCCTAAAGTTCTCACCATTATATAATTTAAGTCGTTGACCGTTCACCTTGAATGTACCATAAGTAGGATGACTTACCTCGATTGTGCCATAGGAAAAAATGGTTTTGATTACAAATGGACCTGACCATCTCGATTTCAGCTTTTCGGGGAATAATTTGAGTCTTGAATTATAAAGTAACATGAGATCTCCAACTTCGAATTGTTTAGGTCGCTTTAGACGAGCATCATGGCGTCGCTTTGTTGCTTCTTTGTATAATCGTGAGTTCTCGTAGGCGTTTGCTCGCCACTCATCAAGCTCGTTCAACTGCATCAATCTTTTCTCGCCTGCAAGTTTAATATCGTAGTTTAAGAATTTTATAGCCCAAAATGCTTTATGTTCGAGTTCAAATGGTAAATGACAGCTCTTCCCGTAAACAAGTTTGTATGGGGATTTTCCTATGGGAGTTTTAAAGGCGGTTCTATAGGCTCATAAAGCGTCATCTACTTTTGATGCCCAATCTTTCCTGTTTGATTCTACAATTTTCTTTAGGATACGTTTAAGTTCTCTATTGGATATTTCAACTTGTCCACTGGTTTGAGGGTGATAAGGGGTAGCTGTTCTGTGGTGTACTCCATATTTCTTTAAGATTTTCTCGAATTGGGCGTTACAAAAATGAGTACCCCTATCACTAATAATTGCTCTAGGTGTTCCAAATTGATAGAAAAGTTTCTTAAGAAATCGCACTACCACTCTTGCATCATTGGTGGGTAAAGCTTGAGCTTCCACCCATTTCGACATGTAATCAACCGCTACGAGGATGTATTTATTCCCAAATGAGCTAGGGAATGGTCCTATAAAATCGATACCCCATACATAAAACATTTCACATGATAGCATATATGTTTGAGGCATTTCATTGCGTTTAGAGATATTACCTGTTCTCTGACATTTATCACATGAATTAACATACCTGTTAGCTTCCTTGAACAGAGTGGGCCAATAAAAACCTGATTCGAGTGTTTTATGTACTATTTTTGTCCCACTGTAATATCCTCCTGTTGGTCCTGAATGGTAGTGTTCTAGAATTTTGCTTGCTTCTTCCTTCGCGACACATCTCCGAATTACTTGATCTGCACATAAACGAAAAAGAAAAGGGTCCTCCCAAAAATAGTTTTTCACATTAGTAAAGAATCGCTTCTTTTGCTGATGTGTCAACCCTTTTGGTAAAACATTAGCAGCTAAATAATTTGCGATATCTGCAAACCAAGGTACCTCGGCGTCGGATATAACCAAGAGTTGTTCTTCAGGAAACGAGTCATTAATCTCACTCTCATCAAGTTCTTTAAGATGTGGATTTTCAAGTCTAGAAAGATGGTCTGCTGCAAGGTTTTCAGCTCTTTTCTTATCCTGAATTTCCAAATCAAATTCCTGTAAAAGTAAAATCCATCTTATGAGTCGAGGTTTTGCATTAGATTTAGTTAAAAGATAACGAAGGGCTGAATGGTCAGTGTAAACGATGACTTTAGATAATATTAAATATTGCCTAAATTTATCAAATGCAAAAACCACAGCTAGTAATTCTTTTTCTGTGTGGTGTAATTCTCTTGTGCGGCCATTAGTGTCTTGCTAGCGTAATAGATCGGTTGAAAATGCTTATCTCTTCGCTGTCCCAAAATTGCACCTACTGCAAAATCACTCGCATCACACATTAGTTCAAAGGGTAAATTCCAATCAGGTGCAATAATAATTGGGGCATTTGTTAATTTAGTTTTTAGGGTATTAAATGCATCTAAACATTCCTGATCAAAATTGAAAGGTACATCTTTTTCTAGTAATTTCGTCAAAGGCTTAGCTATTTTAGAAAAATTCTTAATAAATCTTTTATAGAAACTGGCATGTCCTAAAAAACTTCTAATAGCCTTAACTGAACTGGGAGGAGGTAATTTTTCTATGGTTTCAAATTTTGCTTTATCAACCTTAATCCCTTTACTAGAAATTTTATGACCTAACACAATCCCTTCTCGAACCATGAAGTGACACTTTTCCCAATTAAGCAGAAGGTTCGTTTCCTCACATCTCAATAAAACTTGTTTTAAATTTTTAAGGCAAAGGTGGAACGAATTACCGAATACCGAAAAGTCATCCATAAATACCTCCATGATATCTTTCACAAGTTCGTCAAAGATGGCTAGCATGCAGCGCTGAAAAGTAACAGGAGCGTTACATAATCCAAAAGGTATTCTTCGATAAGCAAACGCGTCTGCGTATGGACATGTGAATGTTGTCTTTTCTTGATCCTCGTGAGTTATGGGGATTTGGAAGTAGCCAGAGAGTCCGTCTAGGAAGCGATGAGTACATATGCCCGGATAATCTTTCTCGTGATCCGATCAATGAAGGGTAAAGGAAAGTGGTCTTTTCTTGTGGCATCGTTCGATTTCCTATAGTCGATGCAAACTCTCCAACTCGTGGATCGTTCTTGTTGGAATTAATTCATTCTTTTCATTAGCTATGACAAATATGCCTCCTTTCTTTGGAACAACTCGCATGTGACTTACCCAAGAACTATCGAAATAGGATAAATAATTCCAAAGATCTAGAAGTTTAATTACCTCGGTTTTGATAACTTTCTTCATATTGGGAATTAATCGTCTTTGAGGTTGCACACATGGTTTATATTCATCTTCCATTAAGATTTTGTGGGTGCAAAACGATGGGCTTATCCCTTTAATGTCAGAGATTTTCTAAGCTATGGCTCTTTTATGCTCCTTTAACACCTGTAGTAACTCTTCTTTCTCATTGGGTTCTAGGTCTGAAGAAATAATTACCGGTAGTGTAGAATTGCTTCCAAGGAATGCGTACTCTAAGTGTGTTGGTAACTGTTTCAATTCTAATTTGGGGGGTTCTTCAATAGATGGTCTTTGTTTAGATTCGTCGTTTATTTCAATGCCCTCATACTCTTTCTGTCTTAGGGAGGAGCTATTAGGATTTATTTCAATTTTTATCTCCCCCATCTCATTGGCATCATCATCTGCCTCCTCACCTTGGACAAGACACAGTTCCAACGTGTCTTTATGTATTATCTCTAGAAAAGAATCTTGAATAAAATGATCAATAGATTCAATAAAATAATAGGAATCATCTTGCTCTTTAGAGTATCGTATAACATCATAGATTTTAAAGATAATCTCCTCATCACCTACCCTAAGCGCAAACTTATCATTACCTACATCAATATTAGCCCTAGTAGTGGCTAAAAATGGGCGTCCTAAAATCAAAGGTACTTCAACATCCTCATCCATGACAAGCACAACAAAGTCAACAGGGAATATGAATTTATCAACTTTAACTAAAACGTCTTCAATAATTCCCTTAGGGTATTTAATAGATCTACCGGCTAGTTGGATACTCATCCTAGTGGGTTTTGGTTCCCCAAGACCGAGGTGCTTGAACATTTTATAAGGCATTAAATTAATACTGGCACCTAAGTCAGCTAATGCTTTCTCAATATTTAAACTACCAATTAAATAAGGAATAATAAAACTTCTTGGATCTTTCAATTTGGTTGGTAACTTATTTTGGAGAATATCTGAGCATTCCTCGTTAAGCTCCATGGTTGACAATTCTTCAAGCTTCCTTTTATTCGTTAAGAGCTATTTTAGAAATTTTGCGTATGTAGGCATCTGCGAAATAGCTTCAACAAAAGAAAGGTTAATATGTAATTGTTTAAAGAGTTCAAGAAACTTACCAAATTATGCGTCCATGCGGTCTTTCTTCAACTGTGCTGGATATGAGATTGGTGGTTTATATTCTTTCAGTGCCGGCGTTACATTCTCGTTCACTTTCTCTTCTTTTTCCTTAGTAATTTCCTTTGGCATCTTCCTTTCAGTTTCAACCAACTCCTTTCCACTCCATAGTGTAACTGCTTTCACATGCTCTTTTGAGTTGGTGTTACTAGGTGAATTACCTGGTTGCCTTTTGAAAACTAACTTGACTAGCTGTCCAATTTGATTCTCAATCCTTTGAATTGATTCTTGTTGAGTTTTCAACGCCGTTTCAGTATTCTGGAAATGAGTCTCTGACGTCGAGATGAACTTTCCCAGCATCTCTTCAAGGTTTGGTTTCTTTTCCCGCTTCTGTAAGGTGGTTCTTTGAAATCTGGAGGGGGTTGTTGTCTCTGATTTCCTTGATTTCCTTGACCTCCCCATGAGAAATTTGGATGGTTCCTCCACCCTGGATTGTAAGTGTTACTGTAAGGGTTATTTTGAGGTCGAAGATTGTTACCCGTATAGTGAACTTGCTCGTTTTCAATGCTTGGGTTGTAAGGCTGGTATTCTTTATTGCTCATCCCTCCTCCATTTATATCGCACTGCATCACTGGGTGTACCTACGAAGAACCATATAAACCATCAATTTTCTTATTTAAAAGTTCTACCTGATTTGATAGCATGGTTACTGCGTCGAGGTTGAAAACACTAGCGGCTTTTGTTAGCCTTGTCCTTGTAACTTGCCACTGATAGTTATTCAATGACATCTCCTCTATAAACTCAAAAGCCGCTTCAGGTGTTTTGTTATTCAGGGTTCCGCCCGGCGGCTGAATCAATCAACTGCCTAGTCGAGGGGTTCACACCGTTATAAAAGGTTTGAACCTGTAGCCATAATGGTAATCCATGGTGAGGGCACCTTCTCAATAAATCCTTATATCTCTCCCATGCATCGTAAAGTGACTCTAAATCCATCTGCACAAAAGAAGAGATATCATTCCTCAACTTAGCCATTTTAGCCGGCGAAAAATATTTTAACAAAAAATTTTCGGTCATTTGCTCCTATGTAGTGATTGATCCTTGTGGTAACGAGTTCAACCACTATTTAGCTTTGTTCCTTAATGAAAAGGGAAACAACCGAAGATGAATGGCATCATCAGGAACGCCATTTATTTTGAAAGTGTCGCAAAACTCTAGAAAATTTGTCAAGTGATTGTTTGGATCCTCATCCTGCAAACCATCAAACTAAACAAACTGCTGAATCATTTGTATTGTGTTAGGTTTCAGTTCAAAATTATTTGCAATGACAGGAGGTCTAACAATACTTGATTCAATTCCTGTTAAATTAGGTTTAGCATAATCATACATAGTTCGAGGAGGAGGATTTTCGGCAACCACAGGAGGAAGTGGATTATTCTGGGGATCAGCCATCTCTTCCATGTTATTAGTATCATCCTCTTGCTCTTCTTGTATGTATTGTAGGCTTCGCCTTATCTCTCTTCGGTTTCTATGAACGGTTCCTTCTATATCACTATCAAAGAGTAATGGTCCTGACGGGTTCCTTCTAGTCATAAACTAGAATTACCTGCCAGAAGCAAATAAAAGAAAAATTAGCAAAGTTAAAATAAAATAAAAAATAAAAATAAATTGCAAATAAATAAAATGGCTAAAGTAATAAAAATTTAGCTTTCCTAATATCTTAGTCCCCGGCAACGGCGCCAAAAACTTGATCGTGTCCAAACTAACTATGACAACGAATAAGGCAAGCGCACCTATCATTCGGTAGTAAAGCTATGGCAAAACCGGAAATATCGTATCCTCAAGGACCAAGAGTACTAGTAGTTACTATCTTTTTATTATCTAGCCTAAGTATTAAGGGAATCGATGTTTAATTAACTAATTACTAAACTAAGGATGCTAAGACACAGAGAATGAATTGGGAAAATACTTTTGGGAAAACCAGTTGATTAAGACAATACCCGAGGAAGAATCCACCTAGACTTCACTTATTACTTAACTCTGAAGTAGACAATTTATTCACTTGACTTGATCCGTAGGATTCCCTAATTTATATTATTATCCCTTTCGAGACTAATAACGTCTAACCCTAGGTTGATTAATTGAAATCTCTTTCTAATTAAAACCCCTAGTGTTGCATTAACTCGATCTATGGACTCTCATATTAGGTTTGACCCTAATCCGGCAGATTTTCGTCATCCTATCTCTAGGGTTGCGGTCAACTCCACTTAACTATGCTAGATCTACTCTTAAACATGGACTTTTGCTCCACTGCCTAAGCACATCAATACTTGAATCAATATCCTGAAATATTAAAGCAAGAATTAAGAACACATAATTAAGAACAAATCAAGTATTTATCATACAGCCTGAGAAAACAATAACAAGATCCGTCTTAGGTTTCATCCCCTCGTATTTGAGGGGTTTAGTTCATGTTTAATAAAGAATACATCTCAGAAGAAAGTAAATAACAAAACATAAGAAAAACCTTAAAACCCCCTGAAAGAAATTGAAGGGAAGATCTTCCGTCTTGAGTGTGATTTCAGCTTCTGGGATGACTCAACTGGCTGTCTTCGAGTAATTTCCTGTGTTCAGCCCTCTCTAGCTTCGCCCCCTTTTAGGTCGTTCTCCAAGGTGTTTATATAGGCTTTCGAAATGCCTTTCTTGGCCCACAAGTACCCTATCCGAATGGAATTAAAACATGTCAAGGCAGGGGCACGCCCGTGTGGAACGCCCGTGTGAG